>OU026146.1:77167940-78367940 GCA_907269125.1 Eristalis pertinax | reverse complement strand
AATGTATTTTTAATATCTTTGTTTATAAATTAAAATTAAGATAAGCTTACTAGCAATATTTTTGTCAAAAAAAAAACATTTTTAGAAATGATTTCGTCCGTCGTGTATGACAGTGTCAAGATGTAAAATATTAATATCTCCGTCATACAAAATGTTCATTTCGTAATTATCGAAATGTGGTGCCAATCACATCATTGTCATTGTCTTCGTTATTTCAATCGCTCGTAATTTATCATCGACAAAGGCATAGGCTTTTTGCACAACTCAATCCACTGGTCAATGGTATGTTTTAGCCACATATACACACACACAGCAATCATCGAATATCGATGGATTCATTTTTTTTAATTAATCTCCGTTCAATACAAACAATAAAAATGGACCTATTTTTCCGTCCGAAGCGCACAAAAACCAATCTACATTTAATGAAAGAGTTTCATGCAATTTTACGATAATTTTGGAGCAACACTGCTCTGCGAAAGCTTTTGATTGAGTTTTATGCACAGTGCTAAATTTTTTAATGAGTTGTTTCTATTTAATTCCCAGCGGATGCTATTCCAATCAGATATATGTATGTACATTTTTTTCTCGATCGAATAATGGAAGCATGGCAGCTGACTTGTTTTATTGTTTTTTCCTTTCAGACCATGCCATGGTGTATCTTTTGGACTCAATCGGTGCTGAGCTGTTAAGTATTTATTCTACAGAGACAGAGAGAGGGCAAGAGAAGGACGGAGTTCGATTTACATTATTGAGATATAAAACGAAGTAGCTTGCTCGCAATTAAACGGCGGCATTAAATTCGCCAACGCGCCACGCGCAAGCCGTAAAGTAGATGTATCCTTTTAAGTTGCAGACGTTCAGGACTCGGTAGTGTTTTGAAAATTATTTGGAGACCAACTTTGATTTCATTGATATCGATTTCTAGTCGGCTGTTGCACAATGTAGACCTCACTGTCTGACATAATTAAATGAAAATTCACAAAGGTTTCTGGGGCATCAAACAATGTGTCTCTCAATCAATCATGCCGACTGCACGTCTTATGTAAATGACATGAAATCCAGGTAAGACAAACACATTTCTTTGTGTACATAACCAAGCATGCAATGAAACACAAAGGTCCCATCAACTGAATCCCCAGATCTATTAATTCGCTTGGCGAGATTCAAATTATGTTTCATTCATGCGTTCCAGGAAATACCTTAATCCTCTGCACATTGAATGGCTTCACATCACATTAACCCAAATACCACTGACACGTGCAATTCATAAGGCAGAAAACCGCAGTCACCACAGGATCCGCCCCGAAAATCTTGGGGTATATCATCGTCGGCCACCGCAAGCAATAACGCGAGCATGACAACATTATCTCCAATCCAACGTCATATCATTTAAAATCCAAAGGGAAACGAGTCTATTCCGCAATCCATGACCTCAATCTCAACATATGATGACATCTGTTCACCATTGGCTGCTTCCCACTGGCCTCCCATTCCACTCATTGCTCCCGTCATATAGCAGTTGTTGGTCGGTCGTAACCAACTGAGACAGGTTGACCCACGTAGCTGTCATAAATGGCACACAACCGCAAAGCCACGACGACGTCTTGCGATTCAAATGAGAGAACTCCTACTGCATTTACCAAACCCCATACCCCGACCCAAACTCACTCATCTTCTATTCTATGAAGTGCTGAAGGGCCCCCCCGGCGCGCTGCCTTCTCGAACAGAGATGTATCGCTTCTGGCATTCACAAGATTATACTTCTGCACCAGTTCTGAATTTTTGATAAAGTCAAGAGACAGGCGTCCGTTCTCTCCTGACTCCGCTTTTCGAGATCACATTACAATTTCATATTTCCCCCTTCCCACCCCTACCCATTTCGACTCTCATCCTTCTTCATCAGTACTTTTTTTTCCATAGGTATGGCTGCTCGGGCTCTGGCTCTGGCCACCTGAACCTTAATCTAGACTTGCAGACAAGAGCTATTTTGATGCCCATTACAGCTCGCCAGCATTCGGAGGAGATTCCCGGCTTCCATGCACTTTGCCAACACGCCTATAATGGACTTTTCGAGGAAAAGGCAGGAAAATCAGAAAAAAAGAACTCTGCTTCCAGTTTGAATGCAATGGACTCTTCACAGTCCAGCAAGGGATTACTTTTGCGCAATAATGGAAGATGCCGGGATTTAGTGACAAATATAAAGAAAACGAACGAAATGGAAAAAAAATACAAAAAAAAAAAATAGGAAAAGACGAAACGGACTAAATGGCAGAGGGATGGAGGAGGTGGAGCGAAGTTCATAAGATTTTTTCATGCGGAAATTCAATTTAATTAAAAATGTCCCTTTACAGTCGGGACCGGGATGGGCTGAGTTGCTGAGCTGCTGATGATGGTGCTAGCGGTGCATGCAGGGCGCAGAGTACCCCCATCGGCGGCGGCGGCCATTATGATGATGACAAACAACAACGTCCAAGATAATTCAAAAAGAACTCTCTGCCCCCTCGGCGAACGGATAGACGGTAGGGACAAAGGAGAGCAGAAAGATTCGTCCTAAGGGATGTGTAGATAAATGACTCTCTGAAAAATGAATGAATTATCTCAACGGTATTTTCAATTACAGTTATCCTTCTTATTAAAATGAATTCTCTCACTTCCGGTAGTTGGGAGACCTACCGCCAGTCGAATCATTTTCAGACTTAGCCTCGCCGTTCAAAGCCGACGAATGCGATTACGATGAGGATGGGAGTGAGTGCGAGAGGACACACGAGTATATCAGCTGAGCAGTCCATTTGAATGTCATTTCAGCGGCACCAACTATCGCAGCACTCGAAGCACAGGGTAAGCGCATTAAATCTGGAATGTGAACCGAGTGTGGAAGGCGGAATCTCATCGGTAAGGTTCGTTAGACCTAGATATATGGTAGCACCAGTAGCATTGTACACTTAGATGTTAGCAATGTTTTCGTCAGCTTAAATCGCCGTAAGAGTTCGTTGAATAAACGCACATACGCAGCAACGTCGGGCACATATTCAGAGAGGAGACCAACATGGCAACTGCAAGCAAACAGATGAATTCCTTGAGGGCGGAAGAAAACTCGCATTTCTCGATGAACCCTTAGAAAGGAAAGTTTTAAAATCTTTTGAAAATTATATGAAAATAACGAGATAAACTTAGCCTATGCTGCGGTGGGACTATGCCACCCTATCACCGCTGCTCATCAGTCGTCCATCTTTCCCACCGTCCTCAGATCCACTGGCAGCAACGGGTGTGTTTTTGGGGTGTATTAAAAGTCTTATCAGAGTTTTTTTTTCCAAGAAGTTTTGCGGTGAATTCTATCCAGAGCTGTTCTCTGTGTGTGCGCTCCTACAATCGGCAATCAGGCAACAACGGATAGTTTCGAGTTTTCCGAATTGGGAACAAGAATAAGAGCAGATCCTTAGGCAATTGCCGACAGTCGAGTGCCGACTGTCGTGTGCTTCTGCTGCTGCAAATTTGGTGTTCTTATTGAGCATCACCAACCACCAAGCGCACCAACGAACACAACGAGCCAACGTCAGAAGAAACCACTCAATCTGATGAGGCCAGATTACAAGGATTACCGCATTACGTCCAATTATTTCTATTTTCTTAGCATTCAACAAGCAAAACAACTGGCAAACAAACTGCTCTTGAGGATTTTGAATGGGGGGCGTACCTCCTCCCGTCCTCCTTTGCTACCATTGTTATGCAATGCACAACCTTCCGTACGAAAGTCTTTGCGTCATCATCGCTACAGCCATCACCCCACGCCTCTACTTTGCTGTCATGGCATAGGATATCGCAGCTTTATCTGCCCCCAGCCTTATTGCTTTGGGCGCACAAGCAAAACCAGAACCAAAAGCAAAAGCAAATTCCAGTTTCTCCATTCTCCATTCGATTTGACGTCGTAATCAAAGATCCTTTGGAGCTCATCGAAAGCGCTTCAAAGTCTGATTAAAACGGGATTCGTTTTTATAGTGATATTTCCTTGCTTGTACTTGATTTAGTCCTACCATGCTGGTGTTGTGGCTGCCACCCAGCGCCCCTCGGATGATTTCAGCTCCTCTAGCACTTACTTGGCGCGTTCGTTTATTTGATTGTGATTTGCAATACGACGCCATCAAGAGTCGTCCTCGGATGTGTACACAGCGATGAAATATAAAGAGGACTTTCAATATCGTTATCCCGTGGACATGCTGTGTGGCATGGTGGGACTGGAGCTGGTGCTTTGCTTTACGCTTTCGTTGGTCAAACGGAATGCGAATGTCTTCTGATTTCGTCGCCTGACCGTGTGTGGAGTGGTCACAAAACGATGTGCGAATTGGCTTAACGCGATGTCGAAAGCCAAGGGTGATACGTTCTGCAATAGGCGGCAGAAAGATAAGTTTTACGCAATCGGGGGATTGATTAGGCGTCGATGTGTTTATGGCGACTTGGAGTTTTCTGCCTCATTTCGGATGAACGAAACTAGCGCCGTAATTCCGGCAAATTGGTGGACGCGGCAATTTGATCCGATTGTGATTGGCAGTAACATTATGTCACGTGATGGATCAATTCGCATGCTGGTTGATGTTGATGCTTTTGTCGGTCTTCGATTGCCAACTGAATAGAAACGATTGTAAAATATCATTCTGCAGCAGTTTTCTGGATATTGTGAAATTAATGAAATCAACAACAGCAGAGAAACACTGACATTTTAACATTTTTTTTAATGCTGCTATTTGACTGTGACAATTACCCACGATGTGTCTGAGAGTAAGGTTATTCCAAGAACAAATCTGTAAGCCGAGTTGTGGTACGGTCGCAAGCATTTGCCTTTCTAACCGAGCTCAGTCTTGCATGAGCAATCCGGTTCGAAGGACCAATAATAAGAGAATGTCCATGCGCTCTGTATACATACACGTTAACCAGATAAGAATGCGATGGCATGAAATGAAAAGAAAAAAAACTGCGGTGTGAGATATGAAATTGATTCTTACTTTATTTTGAAGCTAAGTCATTAGGTATAGAATTGGACAATATTCAAATGTACTTTACAGTTTTTCTGCCTTCAGATGGGCTGAACATTTTTTGACAAGGCTCAAGGTGTGCGGCGTAATTTCTGTAATGGCGACCGGAATTACGATAATATTTTCTTAAATTTTCCGCATGTTCATCAATCTTGGAATGATATAAATTGTAACCTTGAATGGCTGAATATTTTGATAACTAGATGTTTTTGGTAACTTTGACAAGTAGTGAAACAAATTAAATGGAAGACCTATCATTGCTATATGGTCACCCATTAGCTTAGTCGACAGAGCTTTCCTATCCGGACAACATACACAACAGTGTACAGATGGTGAAATTCTTCTTACCAATTCATCTTATTTGCAGATTGGAACTCCCTTGAAGCGCACAAATTATTTGATCTGCAATACTATGTACTTACCGTACGGCTTACGTCAGCGATCTGTATAAGCAACATATTTGGTACATTCGAGGTATCAAGGGTTAGCAAAGGCGATTCTCCGTAGAATCTCCACAAAGACGACGATTGTTGAGTTTGCATTTGTCCCCTTAGTCCATATTCAGTTCCCCTTCATCGAGCAAGCCTTTTCAAATCCAAACTCCATAAGCCCATTCTTATTCTCTCATCCAAAACGCAAATTTAAACACAGTTATGCTACTACCAATATGGATATAAATTCTTCCGTATTTATATTCGATATTGAAAAATTATGAAAAAAAAGGAAGAAAATACCACCAAGGGTTGGCATTAAGGCATTCAAAGGGCTCGGCTGCTCTTTATAATCCCTCCATGTGTTGTTTGTATATGCACCCCATTGTGGAGGCTTACCACTTCGCATTTAAGCCATGACCATTTAACCAAAGTTTCATCCCCTTGCTGTGCCCTGTTTTCAGCAATGGAAAATATTTCTTTTTATCCAAACGAAAGGCTTCCAGTTAAAAGTGAGGAATTTTCATTTAAGTATGCTGTCGTTGCTAATGGATATACGAAGTAAGAGCACTGAAGCAGGATATACTTTCGATAAATGAAATCAATCAGAATCGACATGAAAGCTTTGTTTTTTTTTCAAATAATGACTGAGCAGCGGTGGTTTTCAGAAATATTGTCTGTTGAAGTTGGGGAGTCGTGGAAGAGCACGCCATGTCATGCGGAGCATTATGTTGGAAATTAAAGAAATAAATTGTGAATAATCCTTTTTTTAATTTTATGAAACATAAATGAATTTTAAAGAGGACAGTAGATTGTTCCTTAGTACTCGGAAATCAAATATTAAAAACTGAGTTAATTTTATGTAATTTCCAATATATCAGCCGTGATTCTCTCTTTATCACGGCAAGTAATTCCCACAACAACACGAAGAAATCTCCTCTCGCCAACCTGCATTCGCGATCTTAGTCTTTCTGCCATTACTCAAATTTCATGACCATAGGTAAGAGTTAGTACAAATACCGGGTTAAAAGCCCCTAACTTGGCTTTGACACTAAGCTGGGTCTTTCTGCTTACAGATCTTCCAGATGTTTCAAAGTGGACCCTGGTTGACCACCCAGTATTTTTGTGTCCTTTAATGGGTCCAGGTTTTCTCAATGCCAGCGTTTGTTCCAATCATGATCAGTCTTCAAAAATGATGATCGTCAAAACGTTACAGTCAATAATTAGCGCTACAGAGATATGGTTACTAACATTTTCCACTCGGTGCTTGCTTTACAGACGATGAGTGTTCATGTACACTTCCCTTATTCTGGCTCTCTTCTCTTGCCTGATCTTAAAGAAGATCAGACTGATGAAAATGATGGGCCTAAAGTTCATTCTTTTAGTCGATTCTCCTGAGACGTAACGAAAGCATTGATTGTTTGATGCTAAGAAGTTTAAAATAGCTTAAAGTAAGTTTAAAGTTTAAAAAAAAAACTGAAACTGCTTGTGTCATTGACTATTGCCAAATAAGGGTTACCATACGCAAATTAGACCTTAGAATTGATGGCATTTAAGCTTCACTGGTACCTGCGAATACTGCTTAGGTATTAGGTCCTTACACATGAATTGTACAATTTTCACTCACACAACTAGTTGTGTGTGCTAATCCTGTCTCTTACTTAAATGTCCGACCAAATTTTTGTAAAGCAAATAATGCTTTTCAATTATTTGGTTAAAAACAGACACTTTCATTGACTTCACAAAACAAATATAAGCAACAATTTTGTTCTTCCGAAACTGAATTTAAGTATAGTCGACCATCGGTAATGTGAACTTATTAAAACAAGGCGTTTTCGGATTTCATCACTGGAACTATTTTTCAGTACTAAACACGAACCACACAAGACACAACTAACTGAAAAAATGGAAACCACCAACTGATCATACCTACAAAAATGTGAGTTGTTGTCTCTCTATTGGCTGCAGCGGCATTTACAACTTAAAAATGAATGACAGTTATTTAGTTCCTAATATTCGCACAAAGCGAACCAGAGAAATAAGATATATAAAAACTTTTAAGTACAAAAAAAATCACATTCTAGAAGTTGAGTTTAGATGTAAAGTTTCACCGAATCGCATTTTAGAGAAATTCACATTATCGAGGGACTACTGTATTTACATTGTATATTTTCTTCTTCAATATCATATTCGAGTACACTGAACTAAATGTTTGGTTACCATTGGTTGACATCCATTTTTGTTTTCAATATGTGAGTATAATGAATAAAGTACTCTAAACAATGTGAATGTATGTGAACGCAACATACGAAGTTGGTTTTCTAAGGCCGCATTTACACGGTCAAATTTCGTCGCATCAAATACCGCCATTTATCGGATGTGGTCGTACCATGCTTTCACACGGCCAGATAGACAAGATGTCGAAAGCATACAATTTTGTATGTACCTCAATCTCTTTCAATCGCAAGCTGTCTCTTTCTCACACATGTGTTAAATGCTTCCGGTACCTAGCGCTGAGAACAAAAAATAAACTTGATCAATGCAAATACAAAATATATTGTAGAAAAAAAGTGAGAAAGCTCACTCGAAAGCTGTCCACTTCTGAACCCTTAGAAACGGGAGCCCCCGCACTTGTCACTTACCTTCTCTTCCAAACCTACCCCTCTGTCGTTCGATGGAATCTGACTTAAGTTGACCGTGTAAAAGCGACATTAGTTCTGTTCCGCTGAGCCTTTAAAAATAACCACGTTCAATTACCACTGAAGGTAATTGATGACAATGTTTCGAAAGCATCGTAAGAATCAGATCCCAGAAAAACGGAGAGAGTCATTGCACATAACATGGGAAAATACAAGTAGGCACGACCTAATGAGTGGTGTGAATAATAACTAAGGCAACACTCGGATTTAACACTTATTAGTAAAGTACTTTCGTTAAGGAAAACCTCACTGTGAATACAAAATTTCCTCAAAGTAGGTTCTTCCCTTCTTGAAGTTTGAAAACTGGAGTGGAGAGCTGTCAAATTGATTTGTCAAAATTTTTTATAAATAATCAGCAACACAGAGAATATTAATTTTCAGTAATGGTTTTAAACATACTAACGCAAAAAACAAAGATATATAATTCACGGCGCTTCGGTGACACAGGGAATAATTTTAAGAACCTGTATAGATTCGAGCTTCATAAAATGGAATAGCTGTTTCTTACCGATATTCCTGGAGAAACACGCAGTGGTGCCATACATAAAGAATTGAGAAGATGAAAATGCGAGCACGGATAAAATTGTAAACAATTTATGAAATCCTCATCTTCCACTTCAGATTTTCTTTTATGAAGGTTCTGCACCTAATACATCGAAGTATTCCTCTTCCATTTTTCAAACTTTTTTAAACATTTTTAAATCTTAAACTGTACTCCAATGCACACTCAACTTCTTCAAGGGTTTACTAAATTCATCTTCATTCACACAAATGGGGTGAAAACTCATGATACGCTCGAGGGTTTTCGTTAGACCCGAAGACTATTTTTATTCACACCAGATAGAGTGTTCCCTCCAAAATGAAAGAACACTCATTTTTATTTACACCACCCCTACATATATGTTCAGTTATTGAGTGTGAATACTGAGAGTTCACTTGTTAAAAGTCCAATCACGAATGAATCCAATATCTTATATATATTTTTTTAATAGGATACACTTCGTTTACAATACTTAGTTTGGTTAGTTTTGTTACCATTGCCTTGGCCCCTTGCTACTATTACGCTTGTTATTGTTATAAGTCTGCTAGAAACTGTTGTAAAGGTACGGAAAAAGACAAAATGAGCAAAGAGATTAAATCGAAAATACTGAGAAGAAAACACACGCAGCAAGGGCGTAGAAGGACAGGGTCGTGCTTAAAATTATATTTTATTATATTTTATATAATTTAGAATATTTATATTAAGGTTTGAATTTTAAATCATTTACCGGCAACTTTGTTGTCTTGTACGCGTTTTACTGTTTCGTGGTGCCATTCTGAACATTTAATCAAATCAGAGATCTCAGATTCTGCCTGTGATTATTTTCCTTCTTCTTAAGCAACATTTTATATCGAAAGAGCTGGTTATCTTTAATGTTATAAGTCGAGTTGGCAATGTGCCCCAATACTAATCACTGTGATGCATCTGGCTTGCTATTTAAATCACACCAAATTCATGCACAGCCTTATACTTAACCCAGATTTATTATGTCGGAGTTAGCCTTTACAGAATTTTGAAATATTCTTAGTTCTCCGCTACTGTTCTACATGTCGACAGTTGACGTACCATACAAAGAAGTGTTTAAAGGGAAACAACTTACGGACAGGCACGAAGAAGGGCTCGCAAGGGAAAGACTTTAAAAATACAAAGTGCATTTCACCGCAGCAATTAAGTGCGAAGTCCTCACCAACTCCTTTTTTTTCATAGGTCTAGATGGACAGGATTCAACTCCAATAAATGTCACCGCCGTGGACTGAGGGAGTGCCTACATATGTATATACACATGTGTAGTGATCAACTTGGCTGCAGAGCATAATTTATTAATACCTACCAGAACACGGCACACTTCTCTTCGGCGTGCATACAAGCTTATCGTGAATTCTGGGTCCCACGTAACGTGTCAGTTTTCATTGAGAAGCAAGCACATCCTCGTGTAACGTTAAATTAATCCATGAACCTGTCACCAATCCCCATGCCACGTTGAGTACTCAAGCAAGCCCGCCCACCCTCACAACCATGTACCTTCGTCCTTAAGTATCAATTCCTTCAGAATTCATGAGAGACGAATGTAACATCTCAATCCGTCCCATAATGCTCGACATCAGTTGATACCAGTCGATCGTTAATTAAAATACGATTCGTCACTCGGTGTGTCAATGCCTGGACGTGTGGACCATGTGGCGAGGACGGCGCGGGACATTGAAGGGACACCAACAGCAAATACTTCTCTGACCATACGCAAACGAATAAATGAATAACAACGAAACGTAACCTCATTAATGGAAATTACTTATGAATATTAATTAAGTGAATGATGCAAATGTGTTTACTTTTGAAATCGAACCGCTGCCGCTGCCGCCACTACAGTCGCCGCCGTCAACTGGGATGTTCAGTTGGCCAAGGATATGGGACAGAAAGAGGGAGATAGGGAGTGAGAGATTTAACACAAGAGCGGCTGCACAGCCTCGCATTCGTTAAACGATAATTCTGGCTGTGTCGCGCAGATGCCCTAATTAATGACTAATTATAGGTCCTTATTTTCCGCTTGATATGACATTCACAAAGTGTATCTATATGACTCCTTGCAATGATATTGCGATTTCTTTCCACCCGTCCACCCTGGTGAGCAGTCTGTTTGCACTTGACGTTGTACTCTTTGGCAGCGGTGACGGTGACAGCGACAGCGGTAGCACCCTTATTAGGTATCCTTGGTATTTGGCATTTATTTCCTTTGCTGCGAGGAATCACGCGGAAGTTTACTCGATGTTATTTCCTCCTCTGATCGACAAAAGGGTGTGCCTTCGTGCAGAAAAATAAAGTCAATACAAACGGTGTTTATGGAAGTCGAACGGGCTTGTACAACAGCTAGGTTGGATACGAGAACTGAGGATGGGCGACAGTGGCGGTGGCGGTGGCCGTGGTGGCAGATGTATCAATATCTCGTGGAAACGGAAACAAATATAATGATCTCCTCATCTTTATTATTTTCTTGGTTTGGTTTCTTTGATTCCTCGTTGAGTTTCCTTTGGAATATTGACTTTGAGATTCTATTTCAATTTCCTTTCGCTGCTACTGCTGCCGCTGGTTGTTCTTGGTGGTGGTATCGTTTGGTCTTTGGGGAGGAGTTCAGTGTACACTTTTGAAACGATGACAATAATTTTCTTCCTCTTTTTTTGTTCTTTCCTCTGGAGTAATGCTCATCAATTCAATATCGATTTCTGTCATCATTCGAATTGATTAGTCTGCTCCGGGAGAAGTCCTCTTTCATTCGTGACCATTTCAGTGTGACATGGTGTCCGGTGGCTAGGACTTTTCTCAAGGGGGGTGTTCACTTGGTAAATTATTTTCCTTTCGTTTATTGCTTGAAAACGTATTGTTTTAGTTATTGTTTATTGCGGTTTCATTGACTGGTTTCAACGACGCTTATGAATACATACTTATATAACACATCTTGTAATAGTAATAATATAAATAAATGTAATAAATAACCAACTTGTAAATGTAGTATGTGATTGACGGAACGAGATGGGACTGGCAAACAAAATTATTCGCTTTTAATGAAGCGTTAAAAAAAGTAAAAAAAATTAAAAAGGTTTATATCAGCTTCATTTATAAGTAAAAATACATTAAGTAATAAATGCCTTCCTAAGCCGTTCGGAGTCAGCATACAACTCTAGGACCCTTCCACTCGTGATAGAACAATAGCAGGCACACCAAGGATTTTTTACGCGATCTGATTTAGTCACATCATTCAGGATTGATTTCCTCCGACTTACTGAACAATTATCGTCATATTTTAACAAATTAACCCAAAACAATATTAAACCATACGCCTGAACCATGCTCTTGAATCACTCTATCTATTGATGAAAGCTGCATGCAAATCCTTATCGCAGTTTAAAAGATCTAAGCGTACATCTCTCTGTCTTTTTTTTAAGTTATGACAACATTATTTTTAGTTAAATATGCGCAGCGGGTTCTCTAATATTCGCCCGAAGCGGGAAGTGAATTTTGAAGTTTGGTTGGAACTCGGTAAATTTAGTTTTGCTTCGAGCTCAATGTTTTCTCTATTTGAGCTAGACACTTAGTTGGTTTCTTTCTCGAACGTCCCATATTTAGTCCGTAACGACAATACGTGCAGCATCCACTTTTATGTTTAAAGATGGATTTGGTGCAGCATTGCTGATCACGTTCCACTATCATAACCAAATCGGCGTCAACTCCAACATTTCTTAATTGTGTTAAAATTTGTAGGACTCAGTGGGCTGCTGTTGATCGGAACATTTTGGAGAGCGAGCAATGAAAAGATTCTCAACATTATTCTAAGCACATTTTTAGAAATACATAGTATATAGCTGGCGGGTTTAATCGAAATAAGCCACACTTCCGGAAACCATTCGGTGTGGTACCCACCATATCCTTTCTGTTAAGAATAATTCGTTAAAAAGTGTGACAACGTTTCTTTCCGTCGAATGCTGGATTCTCTTAAGGGCAATACATAGGCGTTCAGGATTCACAAGAAATTGAGGGCAAAAAAGAGATTGGTCAAATCTCAGTTTGTACCCGATGATTGAGGGCATGTCTAGTTCAGTGATGTTTTTACATTTTTTTTATCAACATTTTAAGTTTGGATGCGAATTTTTCAAAAACTATTGACGTGCATAATTTGATTTAAATTAATAATTAAAGAAGAGCTTTTTGTCTTTCAAAGCCGGTATAGCTCCTCATAGTAGGTGTTACCGTTATTTATTAATATATTATATTTGTCCATTTTAAGTATTTTTTTTTTTCTAAAATTGCCCATAACTCCTAAACGGACGGGATAGACCCCGTTTCCATCTCATAAAATGCATGTTTTTGACAAAATTATCGTTCTCGTGCCCGGCAGCGTATATCACGAACATTGAATTCCGATTTCCAACAACAATTCTATTCGCTATCGTTTAAGCGAATAATGATCAGACATCGTACATGAATGGTGCTTGTATCGATGAAACCGACCAACTTTGCATCAACAAGGGCTCCTTGGTATGCGTACTTATACAAAACATAGCTGGAATGATCACTTACTTGAGGTTATCGAAATATCAAGGTTGCCCTAGACAGCAATATCGAGAAGTCAATAGACTCGCTTGAACACAAACACCCTTTATCTTCTTCATCTGTGATGTATAGCAAAATTTAACAAACGATGCTAAAAGCTGATTGTATTCCTCATCAGGATCCTACTTTCGGACGCAGAGTAAACAAATACAAATCCGAAATCCTTTTCACAGTCCACGATTTCCCACTCACTACAATCCACAGACGTTTACGACCAATGTGCACAGGTAACTATCTACATTTCTTCCTCCCTACCTTAGCATTGTGCGCGCAAGTTCTTAAACAAATTTCTAAGCTATTGGGTCTCATTTTCCGAACGTATACAGGCAAGAAGCTGATAAAACCGAATACATTTGAACCACTTCTTCCGGACGGCCAGACTCCCGTACGTTCGTCTCTATCTTAGGTGGACAAAAATGTTGCTACACCCGCTGTCCGCCTAAGAGAGTTTGAAAATCCATCTCACAAATCCAGTTTAATAGATGCATTTGCTTCTGAGAAGTCATCATTGATGTGCATTGTTGAAATTGTCATGTCAAGGATTATTTTTCCTGCAACCACCTCCTTAATTACATTTCAAATGAATAAGTCTTCCCATTGAATTTAATATAATTTGAGAGCTTCCTCTGTCTACACATGCGCTCTTTCGTTTGTCTAATTTCACTTCCACGTTGCACGGGAATTCGTCAGGCAAGTCTCAAACAAATGCATTTTTCATGTGCAAACATACGTACACATGTGCACTTCAAAGCGACCTTTTTCACTTGTACGGCAGCATCTTGCAGAGCCATTCGTTTGCACTCTTAGTTGCAATGCAGATTCCCACACCATGCCACCAGGATGCTCACTCTAAGGAATTCACCATTCGCTCTTTGACACAATATTGACAATATATTTTTTTAATGAAAATCGTATGTGCTCGTACAAATCAAATCTCACATCCCGCTCCACCACCACTCAGAGCCCGGCAGGAGACAAAATTGCATTTCTCTTTTTAAGGAACTTTTTTATTTTAAGAACACACGAAGAATCACGAATCGGGATCAGGAACAAAGAAAGTCGAAATCATTAATAAAAATAAAAATAAATAAAGGACAAGGCAAAGAGACAGCATAAGTGGATTCAGGACGGTTTCTAGATTCGGGGACATGCAGAAAGAAATCCAATAAATATTTCATCTGAGTGGAATTCCTACGGCGCGGCCATGCTGGAAGAACAACAACGACAGCGACAACGGCAACGACACCAATGCCGACGACGATGATGCTGACAGGAACGGCTCGGCGCGGCGGCATCGGAGTCGGTGTACCGGGATGCCGTTGCATCAATACCAGACGCTCAGTTGGACGTCATTCCCGCCTTGCCGCATGCAAATTCGGAAAAAATGCCATTGCGATTGATGAAAAATTCAGTAAGCCCCTACGGATACAAACACATTCCTCCGAGTACATACTTATAAATATATTTGCGAGCGAGAGCGAACGAAATACTTGGGGGTTTCCTTGAGATTTTAGATTGCGGGAGTACGCCGGGTATGGCAGTGGCGCGGCCAGGACAGAAAGAATCTGCTGGCACCAAAGTGAAGCACGATCCACTCTCTCGCGGACGAAACGAAAATAAAAACAATTTAAGGACACGTGTAATTTGGCAATAGTACAATCCCAACCACCATCACCTTCAGATAAACTGAAGGAAATGCATTACTTCTGCCAGGATATTTCCATTTATTTCACTTTTTCTCTACTCTCAGATCCTCTATTCAAGAAGAAATGAATTTTTAATGCATCCACTTGGTTGTGCAGTGGCAGGAGCAAATGTGGACACAGATAGATGGAAGGAGAGACTAGGTATTCTTACCACTCGGATACACAAGGATACCCAACCCAGTGTTGACTTTGCATTCCCATCCATGGAGTGCTCCGCATGGAGGGCAAACACCACCTCGAGTGGAACGAGTTGATGCAAGCAAGGGAAAACGAAAAGAAGTTCTCCAGCCAAAGACATGCAACATTAATAGTTGTGGGCATGAAAGCAATGGAACAAGGAGCACCTCTACACCTGTTGTACATGCACTTAAAAATGCATTAGATCAAGCGGCGACCAGAGTGGATAGTGTTCTCGTAATATGAACAGTGAACGAACGCCACACCACACACCACACACCATACAGCACCCGTGCAAGGTTTCCACGTCCAATGTCGCACTTGTGTCTGAGTGAAATATCGATGAGCGATGTCAAACACTGCCGGTTCGGATGTGCGGAACAAAGCATACCCCGTCTCCTCTGACTGTTGGGAATTATTGTAATTGTTGAGTTGGCGGTTGACGCTTGGCGGTTGGGGGTGTTAATAAGACTGCCAAGTCGGCGTCGTCGTCCCTTCATTTTTATGACATGCTCCCTCGTCATTCCGAGGCCACCCCACGCCTCGCCACGCCACGTCTTATCCAAGGTGAATAGGGCGACGAAGGAAATAATGTGACATTTTTAATTATCTTTGGGATTTGGGGAATCCAATGCAATCATCCATCCCACGACACAGTCGTTGTCGCTGCCGCTGTCGGCCGCACAACGAGCTATAAATCGATATTCCCTTTGTAACCGTTGAGAAGCCCGATAATTGACATGGACGTTCTACATAATGTCCAGCTGGTGATGGTGATGGGCGGTAGCACTGTTCCAATGATGGCTGTGGCGCCTCTCTTCATCAGCCCGCCCCAACACTCTTCCGCGAGGGTGCGTGTGAGTGTAATAATCAATTAGCAAATGGAAGACCTTTAATCCCATAAAATCGCTGTTAAAATGGCTGAAGCGTGGCTTACATCGGCCGAACGACGACGAACATTATTTGCAATTAAAAAAAGCCGACAAAGGACACACAACACAGTGGTGGTGATTGCGGTGATGGTGGTGGTAAATAATAACGATCTGGAAGTGAACTTAATCGAATTGCAAGAGGCAATACACTATCCACATCAAGGAGCCATAACAGAACAAGGACAGGCAGGACAGGACACCAGAGAGCGCGGGTGAACCGGACAAAGCTCTCAACTTAAGTTAAATGATATACCATAAAACTGCTGTAACCGAGGTTGGCTGTCCTTAATAGACTTTTGCTCTTAGCAGTAAATATGTAAGTTTATGATGCCTAAAGCATGACAAGGAAAAAGGGCAAATAAAAGGCACAAACCAGAACCAGAACCAGAACCAGAACCATACCGAGTACCAGAAACAGGACAATCGGTGCGCTGGATAATTCCAGAGAAGAACTCTTGTATTCTCTCTGCAAGGCCACATGGCCCACACGCACTCAAGTTTATTAATTTTCCCCGATGCCAACGGCAGGCAGTTTACGCTTTCCCACTGCTGATTGTGTTTATTTGCGGAGCCGGAAAGATTGGCCGGTGTGCACTGTGCGCCTAAGCAAGGTGACATTTCGCTCGAAACTATTTCATCTCCGTAAGCGAAACAATGCTTCTATTCGGCATTCGGCAGTGGGCAGCAGGCACTCGGGGCTCGTTTTCTCACATGAGTGCATTCTAATGATGCAGACACAAAATCTCCGATTGACATTACTTCATTGCATTGATTCAACGTCAAAAACTGGAAATTGCACTCCGAATCAAAACTGCAGCCCAAGTTGTGAAATCCAATCCCATTCAATACAATCCAATCCAATTCAATCGAGTCCCATGGATTCCTGTCCTATGCAAATGCCAAATGTCACTGCATTTCCCATTGTCGCAAATAAACACAACAAATGCACTCAGATGTACTCGTACTCGTACTCGTTCACGTACACTCGCCTGCACCCGTAACCGTACGTCACATTCAACCGGGCCTGGCTCAGTGGTGGGAAGCGCATTTAGAGTGGACATTGAAAATGTTAGCGTTTTTGTTATTGATTTACCATGTCATTCGGCTAAAAGGATCTTTCCAAATCGCCGTTGCCGGTGCCGGTGCTTGGGTGGGTGCTTGTCCTGCTGTCCGTCCCTGTGCTGATGTGTCTGTTCATGCAAATTGGAAATTTTGGACGGTGCTCCTCGACTGGTGCAGATGACGCGCTGTTAAATGATTCATTATACGAAACCGATTGCATATCACAATCCAAATTCCCAGCCGCACCCCGCATTCATTGGCCAGCTCTAAGTCAACGCCATCTAAATTATTTGACTGCCTGCCTGCCTGCATCCTGTCCATCTCCCCAGGGAGGAGGCATTGATGATACGCGTATCTGCAGCTTGGGGTTTGATGTAGAAATCCACTGTTTGTCACAAAATCAGTTTGTTTTGCACTTTTACACAGGACCAAGTTGAAATGGGCATTCACTTAACGGAATAAATGTTTAACGAGCGGTGATGGCGGTTGCTGGAAGCCTTTCCTATCCTATCCTCAAACAGCCAGTTGCATGTGTAAACAGAAAAGAAAGTCGGAAACGGCAACAGTAGCAGATCAGCGCGCACATTCTGTTGCTGCAGCATCACACGAGGGAGCGAATGAAGAGTGCAAATACTTCTGACTGCCCCACTTGATTAGGACACTCACCGGGGATGAGTACGCCATCGTTGCCACCCCACCTACCATGCAGAGATATTGTTTGCTCTCCTGACGCAGTTCCACCCTTCGTTTATTCAGTACCCGTATACTTTTTTGAGTGGTGCCATGGTCAACAACAACAAAAGCAACAACAAGACTAGCAGGCAACAGAAGCAGCAGCAGCAAAAAAAAAGAAATGTCTTACCACGATGAACGATTGTGAGCTGTGAGCTGCGAGGCGTGTGCACGGCGACTGTTGGCAGGATTGGCGCTTATTAGTTGCCCTGCAACAGGTGAATCTATCGCGTGAGGGTAGAACGAAACAAAATGGGTATTCTCGGCGTGCCAAACGACTGGATAAGGATTTACACGGAAATTGTTAGCTTATTAGTCTCACTTGTATTTGTTTGGTTCTTTTTTCCCCCTCATGTCTTTCATTTTTGCAGCAAATCACAGTTAAAGTGACTTATGGGTTTATTTTTGGATGATAAATGGGCTACTTGGAATTCTTGCGGAAGCCGATAAGCCGCTTCCCTTTCAAATCAGATTTCCTCACGAGCCCCTCGGTACTCGGTAATGTCTGAGGGTGTTCGCTGAAGGTGCACGAATTGGATTTTGCAGGAGAATATTCCATGGATTCAAGGCCGAGCACAACACCTCAGAAGATGACCTGCAGGTTGCAATGTGCCCCCGCCGACGGGAACAATTCATGGATTTACTTTGATCTTTGGGGAGATTTAACAGACGGAAGAAGAGCGTCTGTGAATGTCAGAGGTGCTGATGATTTGAATCAAGAGAGAATACACACATAGAATGTAGACGTTCTCGAGGGAGTGAAAACTGGGGACAAAGTTAGTTTTAGAATGTACGAGCAACTTATCAAGTCAAATACTTCCTGACCCTCTTTGCTATTTCATCCGTGCAAGTTAGAGGAAACGATAAATTGCGACATCCCAATTCCCAGTGGATGATGAACACCTCCCTGATGGCGTATGTAAGTGCAAGCTATTCACAATGTATTTGGTGAATCGATTCGAATTATTTTTAGTATAGGTAAAAGTATAGTGCACCATATTCGCTTTGACAAATGATGAAGGAGATTTGATGCGTGAAACAAGTGAACAGATTATAACCATCTACAGCATCGGTGATAAAATATGTAGATATTACATTGTTTGCTTTTACGTAGACATAAGTAAACAAATAATAATACAAACATACATAAACCTTCCTCTTGAATAGCTCTATCTATTGATGAATACTGCATTAAAATCCGTTGTGCAGTTTAAAAGACATAAGCGTACATCCCCATTGTTGTATACTATATAAGTATTTGACAATACGTTCCTACCACGTACTCACATATGTTTCTATGTTTCGTATCTCATTTAGAGCTGCACATATACCTGACCAAGCAAATGGTGTCGCCAACGTGCAGAATTGCTCAAGGTTCGTTCTGAGTAAGATCGGAATATAGTTTTGCATGAAACAAAAAAGAATTCTACCAAAACCTTTTTACAGAATTCTGAATAAAGTCTTACCAGTTAAAAGTCTATGTATAAAGGACAAGCAAACATTGATTTTTGTATATATAGATCAGCGAGATGTAGTTGTTAAAAGTAAATAAAGCATATTGTATTATATATAATCAACTTTGTACACCGTACAGATTCGCTGGGTAGAGCAGTGTCAGTGGCGTCAATGACTCTGGCGCATAGATCAGGCTGAATGGCACGATTCGATAATAACCAATGGCCCTTAGTAATAAAGGAATTTAAACTCGAGTTCTACGTAAACTCGAGTTTAACACGAAATCCGTAGTAATAAACGAGCAACCCACTTCGAAAATCGACAAATATTTAGATGTGGCCGAATCGTATCTAAGTCGAATTTAAAAGTGACAGTTTAATGAGTGTCAAAATCAGCTGTGCTAGCTCACAATAGCGAATATGACAGGTTGTGCTAGCTCACAATAGCGAATATGACAGGTTTATTCACAATGATTACGTTAAATTCGAGTTTTGTTAAAACTGATTTATTACTACGGAAACTTAAAAGTACCTTAGCTACACCTAACAAAATTCAATTTAACAAATTATGATTTTCTATTACTAAGGGCCAATAACTTTAAATAGCATATACACACAAATTTGAATTACATTTTTTTTAAACATTAAAACGAAATTACAGAACTCCTCTAAGGTGAAGTGACTGACAGCTGGTAGACTACAGTCACTCTTAGGCCAGAGTAGAATGCCCACATATGCCTATTCCGCAAATCAGTTAGTGCTTTTTATAAAGCGTTGGAGATGACTGAAGAAGGTGAATATTTCTTTTACAGATTTTCCGCAACCAGGATAAATGTGAAATAAGTACGTAGTACATAAGTAAACAATAAATTAATAAATAGAAAGATAAATGATTTTTTTTTCTTCTTTACTGTTTCATTTTTGCTGTGGGAAATAAATAGAGTTGACATTGAAAAAGAACGGACCAAGGACGGACCCTTCAGGAATACTCAGAGAGTCTCAAATGTTTACTCTCTGCATTCTTTCTTTAAGATAAGAACCAACCCATTTCAAAAAAACCGAAATCAAATCAAGTGAAATCAATTCTTAACTCGACGAAAGGGATCATTGGATTGGGTTCATCTTTTATACCATTCTTCTTTTTGTCTGCAATTCACGAGCAATAACTATCGTGGTTCAGTTCTCCAAAGACCATCATAATTACCACGTTCTTTGAAATCGTTCACCAACTTTTTGCCTTTTGTTCGAAGCCAACTCTCACTGTCATTGCAAAGTGGTGCGCTGACTGACACAGGGAACATTTTCCGCTTTGCTTTTCATGGACTCTGCAATGGAATGGACAAATACTAATCTAATATTTTCTCTTGACTGCTCCATTTTGAAGAGAAAATGCATGTGTACATCTATTCTTAAAAAAGATGAACAACAATTTCATTACAGAAGGGCGTAGATCAAAATGTCACATGGGTGCCACAAACTATACGACTCTCTGTCCTTTCACTTCCAGATATGTGCGAGTTTGTTGAGGACAAATGCGAATTATCAACGCCCTCTGTCAACGCACCAACTTAATCTAGTTAAGTTTGTTAGGATAAATGTGTTATGTCCTCCATGAGGAGCCGGCACACACTAATGGACAGCTCTGTGCGAGTACTTATCCAATGCCAGATTGTTTTCCGTCAAAAACAATATAATGAATGATAATAAGGGCACGTGGGACAACCTCCATGTGATCGCCAGCCATGGAACAGGAGCTCCTCTGAATAACAAACGACAAGCGTTCGGGGTGTGTTCGCAACACGTCTTCGAGACCGGATTACAGATCACACACCCACACAAACGAAATAAGTCCCCAAAAGTCCTTCCCTTAATAGAGTCTCTTGCCGAACCACAGAACCAAATTAGGTTCACTTCATCATTCTCGGTTATGTGGATATGAGTCTCCGTTAGCAAAAGTCAGCCCGACTGCCAGCCAGATAATCCTTTCACCAACATAATGGCTACAAAAGTATTAAAAGAACTTTCTTATTGCAGGAAATGTCACACTTCCATCCCCGAAAACTACCCCCCACACACACATACTTATAATTTTTCAACAGTACTTTATGTAATCCCCGACAACTGAAATGGATGGTGTTCGGCATGGGCTACAACACCGTATACACGGCACACCGGCGGCGAGGGACCCTGTGTGGGTGGCATGGCGTGCGGTTCAAACATACAAACACTAGTGGAGTGGAGGTTGGCGATGTGCCGATTAGAATTGCAGGCAAAGAAACCGAAGCGGAAGTAACGAAGCACAAAAAACAGGTGCTTGCTTGGTGGTGCTTGGAAACTTTAAGCTGTTGCCATCTTGTCTGGCGTAATTTCAGAGATTTCATTACGGCCGGGGTTTGCCGTAGGTGTGCATTAGAGTGACACTAAGAAAGCTAAACACTGACGGTGGTGATCCGAAGGGGTCGGCTGGATGAGGAGGAAGGAACGATGTAAGGCTCTCTGGATGGTGCTGTTGGTTGAGTGGAGTTGTATTAGTTCAGAAGTTAAAAATAACGTTGAATATTCTGTGGGAATAGTTGCACACAACAAATGTCGTGTTGGCGCAGCGCGACGAACGAGGCGAGAGGATTCGGACGTGTGCATGTGTCGCTGTGTGGTGCAGGTTGCCTTAGGTACACGGTCGACAAGGATTCACCTCAACAGCGGCAGAGAGACAGCGAGAGCGTGGAGGGGACTAGCAGCCAAGTGGGCGGTAAAAGTTTTATCCCAGGCCCAACTGTTGAGATAAATCTCTTGTTTTATGATCTGGAACGACACAAATCTTCCCAAAGAGCTCTAAAGAGACTCAACAGAAATTTATTTCGTTTCGGAGTGAGCTGGGTTTTTTTTATACTGCCCCTCTCGCTTTCTCTCTCACTCTCATTTCGTTCCTGCTTCTCGTTTAGTGTAGTATCTTCTCTTTCAATTCTCAAGGACCTTCGGGGTTCTGTGAAGTGGCAACGTAAAATTGTGCAGGCTGTTTTTTACATTTTAACCCCCACAGCCCTCTGCAAACCATCTTCTTTTTTAGTTTTTTTTTTTTTTCATTTTTTTGTTGTTCTACGCTTCTTTGTGCCTGTTAATTTTTACACTGGAATGCATTCCGAGTTGCTTTAATTAACTCTGCAGATCCGATAGTTGCAGGGTGTGGGCTTGTAACTTGTATACAATTCGAGGGTGCTTAAGAATCGAGTGCGAGTGCGAGTGGTAGTACGGTGAAGGGCATACTGGCGAAATGCCTGACTTTTATTCAAACGAAGCCAATTTCGAAATGATTGACAGTGGTTGGGGGGGATATTCCGGATGACTGACGGCGTATGCTGCTGCCAGTTCCCCGGTGCTAGGCCGCTCAGTGCTGATGAAACGCCTCAAGCGCAACACAATTTCGAGGGAAGTCAATGACTTTCATCAATTATTTCGATTTAGAGCTTTTCATATGGTTAAATGTCACGTTCCTATGGGACGACCCACACATGCGATGGTGGTGGCGGTTAGTTTGCATATTCCTGTGCACGTCGCATACACAATGGCTACAATTAAATGCATACGCCTGGGTCAACATCAAAATGTAGGACATTCCGTTTCGGTTGGTGGTCGGCTAGCTTTGAAGTTCTGCGATCACAGGGCTTAATCATGTGTGTAAAATAAAGATGAGTTTCAGAAAAATTCAACCCGTTAAGGCTAAAATCAATTGAGTGGATAGTTCCAAAGTCAAAGGAGCATGCTTTCTCTTTCTCCTAGTCATGTCAAGCATTCACGGCTGTTCATTTGGTTTCGAATATAAGTAAAATGACTGGACGTCAGGGCGATATTTACGGCCAATCACAATTCAAGAGAAGGATAGAAATCATGTTCATTTGAGTGTGTCAAACGATCGACTAGCTAAATTTTTAAGAGCTTAAAACAGCGCAAAGGCGATTCATTAAATTGAGCAGATCTGATTCTTTTCAAACTGGTGCTCGACTTTGAATGGTGTCTGATTGACTTGGAGAAGGCGTTCGACGCCGTTTGGTTGGAGGGCCCTTCCTCAAGCTCGGCATAAGTAAACCATAGCTAACGTTCTTTGGTATACAAAATGGTTTGCTACAAGGGGCGGTTGATTCATCGATCTTGTTCTCAATATCCCCTGCTGATCTCATAACATAACCCTCTTAATAGCGTACGCCGACGATCTAGTAGCATACAGATTAGCTGCGAAGGTCGAAGTAATAAATATCTTGTTGCTACGTGAAAATTCAGCAATTTTGTTGTGTTGAATGAAACTTTGGTGAAAAACAGAGGGGGACCCTTTTTGGCTCAGCAGCAGTGTCAACAAACAAAATTTCCGTTATTAGAACAAATGCAATCCACTAGTATTCGGAAAAGCATTAATGCGTCCACAAAGGTTGAAAGACTTTTTGGTGCGGTTCGTGGTACGGCGTTTCTTTCAAAAGGAGGAAATTGAATCAATGGTCTCATAAAGCGATGGTAACAAACTTTCTGTGGTTCTTGACAACGCTATATCTAAGCAGTGGTTCCAACAAATTCAATGTTCACCATGACCAACAACACAGCTGTCGCAAGAAAACCTCACCTTCGAAATAGACTACAAAAGCGATTGCAACTGTAATCGCATTTCTTTGCTTTTCTTAGAGTTGAGAGGTGGACAATAACTGCCATGATAGCTTTCCTCACGCATCGGTCGCTTTTGTGCAACACTTCGTCCATTGATTGTTTTTCGATATCTCCTGCCCTTCCACTACCATGAATTAGGAAATGTCGAAATATCACTCTTGAACACCCTCCTCTGGAATTTCCCTATGCACATTTTGAATTGTGGACAATGCACTTTGTGCAAAGGCATGCATTGCATACATGCGCCACTAATATTTGCACATTATTTTTGCTCTTTCGAGTATGTCCCTGGTGCGTTTTTTCGTGGAATTTGATTGCTGGTGCTTGGAATGTTTCATCTGCTTCATGACAAAGCACATTGTTTATCATATTCATTGCAATGCATAGAGAGCAGGCAACTGTAGTTCATTGAGAGAATTTTCAACTTCTTCAGCAAACACTCGTGCTGTGAACGTGCTATTGTTCTGACAAGAATAAAGCGCCGTCGATGCCACAGTTTAAGAAGCTTCCAATAACAATGATGCTCGTGGAGGTTATTCAATTGTGTGGAATAGGTTTTGCCAGCAAATGGGATGGACTGAAGGGCATCGGAATTGACGCTGTTACCTGCAATCCCACGGTGAGCTTTTTTTTACTTTCCCACTTTATAATGAGCAATTATCTCTTTGAAATTTCATTTAACAAAAAAAGGATAGGTACAACGGTAGTACGTTGTCTAGTTGAACATTCACCGAAACTAAAAATAATCATATCTTTAATATTTAATATTTCATCAATCAAATATCAAATACTCCAACTTGAGGGTACCATGTGTTGTGCTATAGAACAAATCTGGCCAGCTTTCAATCTAAGACGCTTATCTAATTAATCAGAACCAGACCCGAAACTCTTCGGCATCATAAAAGGACATTGCGTCATTGCCACCCTGGCCTTCAGGTTAGGACTCCCATAGAATGATGTTCGATGACCATAACACACCGTCCCTGCTTGTGTCGTCTTTCGGCAGCTTAGTAATAAATGGGGATTACATTTTAAGGGCCGATGTTGATTTTGAATAAAACACAAATTATTTAGGAAATAAATGTCATTTCTTTTTATTATGATAATATTGGTATGGTTCAATTATGTATGGAACAAAATATCGGCCAAACGGCCGCCGCGACCTCGGCGGCACAACTCCATCCGATGGTCCAAATTTTCGATGACGCTGAAGCATAATTGAGGTTCTATGCCGTTAATGTACCGAATTATATCATCCGTTAGCTCTTGAATTATTACTGGCTTATCGACGTACACATTTTCTTTCAAATAACCCCAAAGAAAAAAATCCAACGGTGTCAAATCACATGATCTTGGCGGCCAATTGACATCGCCACCACGTGAGATAACACGGCCATTGAATTTGTCGCGCAAAAGAGCCATTGTTTCGTTAGCTGTGTACCAAGTGGCACCGTCCTGTTGAAACCACATATTGTCCGCATTCATATCTTCCAATTCGGGCCATAAAAAGTTCGTTATCATTTCACGATAGCGAACACCATTCACAGTAACTGCCTGACCGGCCTCATTTTGGAAAAAATACGGGCCGATGATGCCGTCAGCCCGTAAACCGCACCATACAGTCAATCTTTGTGGGTGCATTGGTTTTTCGACAATCACTCTTGGATTCGCCCAAATGCGGCAATTCTGCTTATTGACGAATCCACTGAGGTGAAAATGTGCCTCATCACTGAAAATGATTTTCTTCGAAAATTGATCATCCACTGTTGCCATTTCTTGCCACCATTCTGATCATTGTATCTTTCCATGGTTCAAATTGAGTTAGTCTGAAATTGCGAAATGTCAAAAAACTTGACGTTTAGGTGTGGTTCACATTCAACATCGGCCCTTAAAATTTAACCCCTAAAATTATAATAATAATAATAATTATTATAATAATATGGGTTGCTCTACAGCCCGTAGAGGGCCAGGGCCTATTGTTCTATCACGGAAGGGACCTAAGTTTTATGCCGACTCCGAACGGCCAAGTCTGAGAAGCTTTTTCTAGACAGTTATACCCTTTGAGCATTGTCAGTGACTCGAAAGAGGTGGGGCCGTGAAAATTATTTCTTGTCGTACCAGGAATAGAACCTAGACAGGTAGGTCCAAATGCGTAGGAATCGACGCACATACGGACAACGCCACGGGCCACCACTCTTTCGGCAGTTTAGATGAGTCAAATATCTGTGTTAGTCATTTTAACCGCAATCCGGTCCATGTGGCAGCATGATGATTTCATACTTTCGAAATCATCGATGCGTTTTTTTACACATCGATAGTTTTTGAAATAAAAGAATTATATTTCCTTTCTATTTTGAATTGTTGAAACTAGAAATCAACTAACATTAGCAGTAAACGAATGCGAAAAGTCTCCTTCAGCGTTGTGTGCTGAAGCTTACAATATAATTCAGGATGTTATTCAAATACTTTAATCTTTGGATGTGGCTACAACTACAGCATCTGTGGAAAAGTATACAACTCTCTCTCTCTCTCTAACATATGACAGAGAGGAATATTTTTGAAACTATCCAAGCTGAAAAACAGTTTAGACATCATAATAGGAAATGCAAATTTGCAGAAATCTTTTAAGGACCTGCATATGGAAAAATAACTTCCCTGATATTATCCACAATTTTGGATCCTAGGCTTAAAAAAAAGGCTTTAAGTCCGAAGAATATGCAACAATCGCTTCAGAGTTCTTTCAAAAGGAGTATGCAGCATTCTTTATGACAATAGTATCGGACGAATACGGACAAGTTAATAAATGCGAAGCGTCCACATCCGTAAGCACCATATTCCTGCAGATCAATCTACGTACCATAATGAAATGGATCTAAGGATAAAGAAGTCACAAGAATTTCTGTTTCCATCCAAAATTCAAGAGGAAGAGATTGCAGTTACAGAAACCATTAAGTGACGCATTTGACATGCGACAATTTTTGGAAAAACCGCCAATTTTTCAGGAAAACATCGATTATATCCAAATACTAAACTATCAATGTTAAACGCACTCTACTCTGCAGTCAACCACCTAAACCGAACCTAATCATTATTGTAGCGATTGACATGCATGATATCTTCACATGCCTCTCATGTGTTAAATATGTACAGTTTAGCAAAACAAAATTCTATCACTTATGCTTGTATGTCTGACTTTCTGGACATTTTCCGCCAATCTTACTCCACTAACATTGGTAATATTCTCTTGCACTATTTCACAGGCAACAACACCCGCACTGCAAACTGATTCAACTGATTCAATGTCAAAAACAAAACTTCGATTAGAAGAAGAAGAAAAGAAGCAATTATCACACCAAATAACATTCACCCTTCTTCAGGTCCCCCACATGAAATCCATCGAATAACCCTACAATTTCAGACCATTAACTCGGAAAAATGTTTCCGTGCAAACGAATTCGCTTTAAGCAGAAACCAAGCACTACGCCCCAGCTACACCAGTGCCAGCGCACCAGCAACAACTCCACAGAAGCTCCAGCTTCAGAATAAATAAGCAAAGCGGTTATTTATGGAGCGATAATGTGCGACGATATTATTTGCCGATGATGGTGTTCCTGCCACTGTCAACGGAGGCGATGAGTACGAGTAAATAAAAATATAAAAAAAAGTAACAGCGAAGAAGAGAGGAAAATTCAACATAAATCCACGTGCGAGAGTAGGGCCAAGGAGAGAATCAACAACAACAGCAGCAGAAAAAAAAGAAATTCCATCACAGATTGCCACCCCACCCGCAGCCCAACTCACCCAATTCACCCACTCCACCCGATCCAGCTACAGGATGTAGCTACATTGTCGGAGAGCTTGTCCTTAGCACTGAAAAAGGATTTGCCAGCCGGAAACGTGACAGTTCATAAATGTATCGTCTTAAACGTGATTTAAATATTTTATGCGCTTCTTCTTCGAATCGAAGCCGCCGCCGATACGCAGCTTCCTCTCAGCAACAACCCAGCGGCAACGGGATGATGTCGAGGTGTGGATGGTGCGGGGTGGTGTTAGGATGAGTGTAGATGGCATGACAATTTCGCTGCTATTTGCATAGGTGTTAACACACCTTTAAGGGATGAACTCGGAATTGGTTTTAAGAGCAATTGAAGCCGGTCGTAGCCATCAAATACCGCCGTAAAAGTTTCCCTTTTCGATTTTAATCACATTTTCTCTAAGGGCATCAAGCCCGGCGCACATTCTTCACTAATGGGATGGCTGTAATAAAAAAATCGATTAAAGCAATTGAAATTCGAAAACCGACATGGGCCTTCATCTCCCTATACGCTCGTATAGATATACTCGTATACATATACGCTCAACGCTGGTGGACAAGCGTGCGAGAAGAGTGCCAAAGGGCGGCGATTGAATGGCATGTAGGCAAAGTCCCACACATGTTCCCACTTCCCACCGAGACTGCGATGGGATACATGCAACGAGTACATATTTCAATTCCAATAAAAGCAAGAAGATTCTCAAACAAGTTCTAGCAAAGTTCTAGAGCATTAAATCCTTACTTGAGATTCAAGAACTGGCAGAGAAGTGGAGTGTCATTAGACTGCATTGTGTGTTTGAGTGCACGTACGTCTGGGGGACACTCCGGGTTCGTCTGAGTCTCCTTTCTCGACCGCAAAAGCCTTAAATTTGAATTTTGAATAAATATTCGAATATCCTTTGATGCTGGACGCTTAAAGCGTGCCTAACCAGGCTCACTGATCCACCCTGCGGACCCTGCCCCACCCGAGTCCAAATGAACTTAAATTTGCCATTGAAAAGTTTTGATTTGTTGGAAATGAAACGTGAGAGTCCTGGACCATGCTGGGTGGGGGGTGAATACCCTCAAGTGTCCGCATATCTACACACTGTCGGTGTTGGCTTAACCAAGATGACCATTTCGGGCGGGCAGTTTCCTTGGTGGGCGTTGCCCTTGCCTCCTTTCTGACTCTCACAATGTGCCTCGGTGTAATAATATACTTCTTTGCGGATCTGTAATTTTCAGTTTAATAACATCCCTGGGACACATTTAAAAGGAAATTGGAAAAGTTTTTTTTCTGGTCTCCTTCTCTCTGGTGTTGGCTCTCTTTGGCTGGTCGGTTGGTTTTGTGCAGGTGGAAGTTGGTGTTCAAGTTGGCAGATGTGAGTTGCTGCAATTTGACTGAGGAAATAGCAAATTTGGACGGTTACGGCTCAAGGGTCGCATTTGTTCTGAAGTAATTTAGTGGATTTACTTCCGCTCATGTGGGTTGGATGTCATTTGAATGAAACTTTAAAAGGCTCTTTTTGTGCTCGGAAGAGATTGTTTCCTTACCTTTTAGTGGTACCATGTATCTTGGTGAAGTGGGGGGGGAGTATAAATTTCCAACAATTGTCGACTGGAGAGAGATTGTAGTTTTGGAGAGAGACTCAATTTAAAATAAATATTAAAGTGGTTAGCCTATGGTTAGATAGAAATGTTTAAGTCATGAATACGAAAGTGTTGTGAACGCCGGCGGTGGGTACTTAGTATAAACCACAAAAGGTTCTAAGGTCATCGGGTCATAAAGTGCCTTGAGAGACTGCCTGTTGCTGACACGTCTCCTATTAGAGTCAACACTGAAATGCGGTGACCACAAGCAATAGGCGTGTTTTTAAATACAAGGACAAGCTGATCCATTTTGTGGTTCTGAGAGTCAATTAAAAATTCAAATGTATAAAATAAATTGAAATCTTCTTCACGGGAGAGTTGCAGAACTCGATTCTGAAATGCAATTTTCGACAAATATCGGTTGTGTTGTATGAAAGTTGGTTACCCTGATTTCTAAGCACCCAACTATTTTTACCACCTCATGCGATTTACAATGCCAATTATATCACGTTCAATGATTGATAAGTCTCGGATGACAATTCATTTTGACGTAGGCTATTGAAACCGGGGTGTCAAAGGAGGTTGTTGCTGCTGCGCAGGAGTACTGGTATATAATTATTCGAGGATCGTTTCAAAAGTCAGTGATTATGAATTTCCCGCTCAACAACTCCCATCTGGCATACCAATAGACTACTGTCAAATTTTGAGCAAACTTTTTTATGTTTTTGACAGTTATTCAAATCAGAAAAATAGTCATAGACGACCATAAGCGCAACCGTGTACCAATTAAAGAGTGACAACAATCCATATTGAGCTTATATCTTATATGCAGCTTATATCGAATGTTCCATAAGGACTTAGCAAGTTTAAAACAAAACTCAAATAATTTGAGATGCGTAGGGATGTTTACTATTGGTTTGAAGTACAATCAAAAGAGAGTCCACCTCGCGGCACCTCCAGCCGGCGATTCGTTAGACCCAATTTTCGGTAACTCAGCTATACATTTCAACGAAAACGGCCGAAATATCTCGTTCACTATTGGCTCAGAGTTCTTCTAACGTCGCTGGCTTGTTGTCATAGACCAATGATTAGATGTGCTAAATTACACGGTCGAGGCGACCGATCGACACGACCATTTCTCGAAATAACACGTTCATCGAATTATGTTTTCAACGAGTCGATTGTTGCACCCGCTGTGTGGCTTATGGCATCGTCTTGTTGAAGCCACAAACCATTAATATCTAACTCATGCAATTGACCAAATAAATAACATTACAACATGTCTCTGTGGCGATCTCAATTGAATGTAACGTGACGGTCATTTTCATCAACGAAAAAAATAATTTGCGCAGTGACACCATCGGTATCCAAACCGCACCATACGGCATACAGTTATTTTTTGTGGACGAAATTGTGTTTCTTGAACCACATGGGGGTTTTTACTTGACCTATAATGTATTTGTTGACGAAGCGGCCATAATGCTCTTCATCGCCGAAGATTATGTTGCGATGAAATTCGTCGTCTTCTCCCAACATTTTCAGAGCCCAGTCTAAGAACGTAAGTCGTTTCATATGATCACGTGACTTTAGTTCTTAAGTCGACTTCATTTTATAAGGATGCAGGCCAAGATCCTTTCGCAAATTTAGCCATAGTGTGGTCTTAGCGATGCCCAATTCTTGAGAACGCCGTGGAATTAACTTTTTTTGTTCGTTTGCGACTGACGACTACGACGCTTGAACGACAACAATATTTTCGGCACTTCACGAACCCGTTGTCTCATAGGGTCGGCAACATCCAGCAACGAAAACTAACTCAAATTTGTTCACTAGACTATGACTTACTTGCCTACTGTGTTGTCTTAAGTTGGATTTAGCGCTTCTAAAGTTGCCATCACTAACTCGGAATTTTGGTAATAAATTTGAATTATCATTCACGACGAAAATGTTGTTTTTACTGAATTTGTTGACATTGACAATTTGGTCTTTGGTTTAAATGTATACGAGGAATCTTTTAACGTCTATGACAATTATTGTTATAGTCTTTTCAAGTTATAATCGAAACACAGTATTACAGTATTCTGAAGGTAGTTTACTTTGATCGATCATTTTTTATAACACCAGATCATAGAAAAGTTTACTCCGTTTTTTGTTTGATTTAAAATTATAAGGCTTAATAATAATATTCCAGAAGTAATCTAATCTCTGTATAAACAAATTAGAATGTATGAAACTTGTACTGGAAATAATTCTATATATCTATAATACAAGATCCTCCATCAGACTCCGAACTATGAAACACGATCGATTGAACACGTACGAACGTTGAAGGTCATTTTTGCAGTTGTCCAGATAAAAAGTCAGGGTAAACGGCCCTACCTCTTTCGAGTCACTGACACTGCTCAAAGAGTATAACAGCCTAGAAAAAGCTTCTCAAACTTGGCCGTTCGAAATCGGCATACAATAGTAGATCCCTTCTACTCGTGAGAGAAGAATAGATCGCACAACACGAGTTGTCGTTGATAAGCTAGGCCCTTGCCCTCTACGGGCTATGGCGCCACCCATATTATACATAACATTTGAAAATAAGGTTCCAGTTCTGTGGTGTATTCCATTTGTATTTCGTAATAATCCCATTAATGTTAAAAATCAGAAGCTTTGGATGTTTGGAAGTTTGTTGAGTCTTGCCGAAATTGAATCTAAGTATTTTTATGGTTGTATACAGTTTAACGTTTAACTCGCAGAACATTTCCATTCCAAAGGCTTGGGCTATTAAAGGGTGTTTCACCCTACATAATTAACATCCTGATTTTTTGCCTTGCAAATGAACAATTGTTAATGTCACGTAAAGACTTGCAAAATCTAAAGGACTATTTTCTCTGACATTTTTCATATACTCGTGTAATCAGTCTGGGCGTTGCTCACTGGACCTTGAAGCTGCCACCAAAAAATCTTAAGCCTCACAATGGTACTAATGGCTGGTAAATTAATAAATTTTAAAATAGTTAAAACTCCACCATCCCAGAACAACAAAGTCAAGTCCATCATCAACGTCAACTCACAGCAAAGGAAACATTATTTTTTCAACACCCATTATCTCGTGAAGAATAACTAATGAAATCGTAGCCATCTCTTATTCGTGCAGACCATAAAAGAAATTATAACGCCGGCCTTAAGTCGAGACGATATTATTAATTGTTTCGCTTAACTTTCGCGTGTGTATGATTGTCAAGAAATAAAAACTTCACAATCCAAATCCAGCTCTTTGATAGCTGCTCCCCCTGCTCGTCGACATACGAACTACGCACTTAAACGAATTTCCAAAACATAAAATCTGAAGTCGTTTACCATCACGCGAATACCCATAGACAGGGTTATAAACTAGTCCAATTAATTTAATGCCACCGAACGGATGTACCTAGGCGCAAATCGTGCCTCTGTCCTGACAATTCAGCCGGGAAGTTCATTTCTCTCTACGGTCGTATCCGTCTTGCCTTTTCGCAAGGCTCACAATTATGGTGATTGCATGGGAGTGTGTGCTCGAGGGAAGTGAAAAAATTTGTAGATGATTCGGTGTACATTGTCATCAATAAATGCGCCGGTCCCTCAACAATCCATCATTTGATTTTGCAGCAAGAGCAGGTAACTCGCTGCTTCGTGGTCGATGCAGATGCACTGAGAGCACTGGCTCGAAGGCAAGATTCTCCATTACTTCCTATCAGATATAGTAATGGGAAATATGGGTGAATCCTTTTTTTCCCATTCACACCGAACCGAACCGAACTTTGTGCAAAATTTATGGGTTTTATTCCGTGATTTATGACAGCACAAGAGAATACATTCGCATCGGAAAAATAGGTAGAACACAATACAGTGTGAAGAACATGAAGTGCCACTGCCACTGCCACAGACACCGCCATGGCCGCCGTTGCTGTACGCCACCGCTGCTGCCACCACATCAAGGTCTCCAGTGTTGTACTCGCATGAAAAGTTGGTTAACGGAGCTAGGTTGACGGCGGAGACTTCCTTCCTTCTCAGCAGCAGCAGGAGGATGCAACCTTTTTTGTTCTTGTTGCTCCTCAGCAAACCCTCCCCAGGATGTTATTTATGATGGCTGACGGCGGGATTTATAGATTGCAGAACTAAGACGAATGCGAGAGAGACAACCTTGTATACCGAAGAAGGACTTTTATTGGTACTAACGCTGCAACACCATTTTTCGTCCTTAAGCAATTTCAGTTTAATAACTCGCATAAAACAAGAGCTGTGAGTGGGTTTTACATCCGCGCAAGGAGCAGAGTCAATGCCTGCATTAAGGTAATTATTAACAGGGACGTGCGGAGCCGGAGATGCGAGCTTGAGTTCCAAATATTACACCAACAGACAAAATGTGTTCAAGTGAGCGCATAAATGTGTTCAAATTCTGATGAGATGAGAACCGTCTAATAAGCTGTATAAGAAAAGGGTCATATAAATTTAAAAAGGAACTTTGTCACCGGTGTCAACCGAATACTCATATTATCGCTTGGTTTTACACTCCTTACGTGTTTAGGATCATCTTGGAATTTATTTGAACGCTTCGAAAGGGCTCATAAAACGAGTCAAGAAGTTAAAGCGACGAGTATGTAGTAGACTCATTTGCCGATGCAGAATATTGATTGATGAACCGGGGTGTACCAACAAGATCGGTGGTTAAAGGGAGTGAACTCCTCGCTTAAGAAATATTGTAAGTTTTGAGTGTGTAAGTGTGAGTGACAAAGTCATTAAAATAAGGCATTTTTTAAATATTTGCTCAATAAAGTCTACAATATTGGAATTTAAGGGTAGATTAAGAATCAATGAGGCGGATGTGGAGCTGCAAGTTAAGGGCTTTATCTCAGAAGGCTTGTGCCAATCAATTGATGTCAGGCAGGCGTCTATGCCCAAAGTCCTCAATTATAAGAGTCTTACTGCAACCCTTGCGTGTACGTCTTACATGCAGCAGAAAGGATCTCTCCGAAATATAAGATTCTTTTTTTCAAGTTTTTCAAGAAACATTAAAATGTTCGAACTTATGTGAACTTCTTCATAATCCACTATGAGGACCATTCGCTCATGGTAGGTAGGTACGAAGTGACATTAATGCACTTAGGCCAGAGTAGGCCCACTGTACCTCCACATGGGTGTTCGGATAGTGTGAAGGAGATGAAGGGGGGTTTATGACAGCCAGTTGATTTTCTCAGCAAATTGGACTAGCGCTTTGACTGGTATTCTGCTGAGGTCGTTTAGACTGTGAAAGAAGTAGGAGCCTATGATGGAGGTGTTGCAAGAGAGGTGGTAGATGTTTTCCTCCTCCTCTTCGTCCAGGCAGCTTCTACAGAAGTCGTTGGAAAATATACCTAGTCGTTTTGCGTGAAGGCCTAGGAGGCAGTGTGTAGGCGAGTAACCGAAAATTTGGACCAACGAATCGCCAGCTGCAAACGTGACCATGGGTGGGCCAAATACAAGTTTATTCTTAAAAATGAAATAAAATGAACAAAATTAGGTTTTCTCCATGTATGATGACTTTGGCTGTGGCTGGCTTCACAGTAGCGCAGTCTGTCACCGCAATTTTCTAATACCTTGTTCATGGCTCGGCCTGTTGCTCACGGATTGCTTGGATGTTGGCCTTAAGTACTTGAATCGTTTTCCGGATTGTTGGCATAACATAGGCGTCAATTGACATCGCCAAGTCGGCCGATAACACGCTTTGGGAATTTGGTGCGCAAAAGATCGACTGTGACATGGATCCTGCATGAATCGAGGTCATCCGAAACCATGTCTTCAATTTCACTAAAAAAAAAAAGTCAGTTAACATGACTCTGTAACGCCCGTTGTCCGAAACGTTGTTCCTCATTTTCGAAGAAGGTCACAGTAGCCACATTCTCATTGGTCCACTAGCATACCAGTCTCAGAATCTTCAGTGGCGGTGGGTGCTTCATTTCGGGTTCGGCCAAAACGTCTTCTTTTCAAAAAACGCACTGTCTGGACAGCACTCACTTTAGAAATAAGTTTTCAATATTTCCCAACGTTGTTCAAGCGTATAGCGACTCATTTCGCTCCGCGGAACTGTCACGAGTTTAAGGCTTTTGTGAATGTTTTCGGATGGATTTAGGTAGCGTTATAACTAGACATTTTTGTATCCCTTATTACGAACAAAGTCACCAGAATCGGTCATGTTTTCGGAACAGCTGCATTATTATATACACCGTTACATATACCGATGGATATCATTTCACACAATATATCTAAAGTGAAAACTGAATACAACATTGTCTCTTATCCAAATTGCTGCAACAATAATTAAGAACCATAAGACCTGTCCTGACAAATAAATCCCACGCACACGTAACCCCTCTTAAGCAAATGTCATCTCTTAAGCTTATTCACCCCCAGGGTGACGTATCTGCAAAAATCCCCCACCACATCTTCATTTACCACTCGAAGTATAAACGCACGAATGTTTTGAAAATAATTTAAGGACTCTCTCACCCATTTCAACGTAGTAAAGTTTCAAGTGATGCAGATTGTCTGACTACATCAGGCAACACAATACACACTCACCACTTGATGATGGAGAAACAATTCAACAATTCCAGTCTGGTCTTGTGGTGAAATCCATTCACCCACAAACTGCTAAGCGATGAGGACAGAAAAGGTTTCGCACAGGCTCATCTCCTTGAAACAAAGCACCCAAGAGCAGGCACACTCGCATGTCAAAGTAACTCAAACAAACATTTGTCAGCTTTGAAGTATTTCCATTCTATTGACAGGCGCTCTCCCGCCTACCCACAACTTCCCAGCCATAACCACATTCACCCCCAACCACACCACTTGTCACAAAAGTCAAAAACATCCTTGTGAATATTTAAGGACTTTTGGGATATATGTACATTTGTAATTAAGAAGTTCATCATGCCACAGAAATAGTCCCGACTCACTCTCCGCAAGATTACGCAATTCCCTCGCCTTCATTGAAATTCAAACAGCACTGAGCACTTCCACACTTGAGACTGGGATAACGAAGGGGAAAAAATTAATTAAATTAACATTTTTTTCTTAATCTTCACTTTTCCCACTAAACAGACAGCATTTCCATATTTCGCTCTTCGTTCGAAGAGGACGATATAATTCCCACAGCAGGGCAAAGGATTGTTGACGCTATGGCTGTGTGTGCTGTGAGAACAAACAGCACCCAAAAATTTTAATCCCATTCAGTCTTATTCTAATTTTCGGATAATTTCCTTTGTCTCATTCCTCAGTAAACAGAATTCACAAAAGTGAGGAGAAAAATAAAAGTCAAATATAACTGCGGTCTCCCACCGACCGACGTGGTCGTGGCCGAAGCAGGAGGATTCTCGTCACCTCATCTGGATAGGAGCCCATTATCCAACTGCTAAGCGATGCAAAACAAGTTGCGTCAAAGATAATTCTTGCAGATGAGTATTCCTAAAACGCTCGCCAGCTCATGAATATTCATTATTATTTAATATTCTCATAAAATAATATCCCCTGTCGCAGGCTCCAGCTCTGGGAGTGGGATTGCTGGGTAAATCTTCTTCAGATGACTACTACCTGTCTTTGCACACCCACCACCCCTCCTGCACCGGCGTCCGCCCCCAAAAACACACCCACACACAGCACTCGGGCGCGCTTTGAATAACAGGTCGAGCAAGCACTCATTTGAAGTGATGGGAGAGAGCAATCCTCCATCACCAAAAGAGAATCACACCTCCGCTCTTCACCGCAACAGCGAACTAATTCGCGTTAAGTTCTTAGTTAACTCAGTACCTACTCCAGTCGCTGCTGACGTGGGTGCATACGCTTACTTGCAGTAGTCAAGCCTGGCCTCTTTAATTTGCATGCATAATAAATCCATCCTTCATCCTGGATTGAAGGAGAACGAAGCCGTATGACATGGCGATGTTGGGAATAGAGGCGCAAATAAAAGTACGCCAGCAGCCGGCGAAGGTGGAGAAATGTCAGAAAGTTTTCGAGAAAAAGTTTGCCCTTGATTTGATTTGAATGAGTAAGTCTTTCGGTGGAAGTGGCAATAAGGACTACACACGAGTTGTAACTTGTGTAACCCTTGATCTGAGTGAGTGGTAAGGAAGTGGGTACTTTTTTTATTTTTCTTCTTCCAGCACCTACTTCTTCTGCTCCTTATGCTTGTTCTTATTTTTCTTGTGCCTGACATGAGTAGCAACTTGAAGACTTATTGGTTTCTTTGAGAACTTCAAGATGTCATCAAGGATGTGTCTTGAAATGGAATCAAGTGCGGTTGTCATCACCTATGCATTCATTCGTTGCTCATTAGCTTGCTGATGAATGATTGAAATTAAGTTGAATGAGGCGGCGCGGCATTACCAAAGGGTGTATAGTGTATGCTTCATTTAAAGTTAAGAGGAGTTATAGTCCAATAAAGTGATAATTAAAGCCGATAAAGTCTTAGTTCCTATTGCTGAGGAATATCATTTTGCTCCACTGCGCATATCCACTACGGCGCTTATAAATACTTACTGACTTTCATCTCAGACTATCGTTGCCAGTACCGGGCAGCCCCAAACTAAGCTTTTTTGTGTTGGCAATTCCTTGGTCTTCACATCACATCATCTGTCTCTCATTTTGAATCTTCTTCTCCATCTGGCTAGCTGTCTCTAATTTCGAACTCCAAGTAGGTTGAATCATTGCAGAGTTTTAAGTCAGCTGAGTTTTGGCTTTCTATAAAATAGCTCTACATTAAGCTATTTTTTGTTTCAGCTCCCACGTCCTTGATGATTGGAAGTTTGGTCGCCTGAAATTAGACAGCTGAACTATATATGGTCGCTATGACAGCAGTATGTGGTCAATGAGCGCATGGTAGATTTGGTTAGTGGTTAGACCATCCGAAGATCGTCTAATTGCTGAGTGGATTCTCTCGCGAGGGAATCTCGTGCCACATATCACCAAATTTTCTCTTTTGTCGTGTCTTGAAGGCCGTGTCAATCGCCGAAGTTGTTATCCGATTTTATCATTAAAGTCTTTAATTTTGGTCTTAGTGGCCGAACCTACAAGGTTTCGTAGGTGTCATCCGAGATGTTGAGGTTTTCAACCTTGTCAATAGGACCATGTGCTGTGATGTCTTAGAATATGTTATCGCGAGTTGGTCGTGAATTTGTGGATCGCGTTTGCCTATTTATGTATTGTGTTCTCAACTTGACAGTGTGCGAATATAATAATAGACTCAACTTACCGAACTGCATATCTTAATTGTAAAAAAATTGTATTTTCAGCAGTAAGGTTTCTATAAAACTATATCTCTGTGCAAGCTAGAGACAACTTTGTTAAAATATTGTTACACTATGCAGCCAATAAATATCCATCTATCTAATGATTGATTCGCAGAGAATAATTTAAAATTGTTAATTAGGATACTTAAGCTAATGTTGAGATCTTTGTCGATAGAAAAACTCGATAATTCAGTACGCAACCTTTTTCATACCAAGATGTATAACGTTTTGTCTGTATTTGCTGGGAAATGGTTTGTTCGCTAGCATTTCGTAGCTTATATCACTGGCACTTGACACTTGTCGTGTACGTGTACATTATTCTGATAGTCGCCTAAAGGCCAAGTAAAACGACAGAAGAAGTCGATTTGAATTTTGTAAACGCCTCAAACAGAAAAAAAACGTGAGTTTTCTTTATGTTTTAACTGGAATGGCGTAAAAATATATTTCGTACAAATAAATCGGCCCTTTGAACTGATGGAGGAAATCAGAAATTTTGCAACGAATTTTAAAAGTGGGTTCATCAAACAAATATATGCAATGTTGTTAAATCCGTAAAAATTGATTAATTAATCCACAACTTTATAATGCATATTTTGTTTATACTTCGCATCTGCCATCTTGTAAATCAAACAAGGAACTCAAAAACCAATTTAAAAATGTAAATTCCAACAGAATTTATGAAAACTACACCATTTAACAACCTGAATGGTCAAACTGATAGTCAACTGCAGCTTTGGAATGTACGTGGAAAACATAAGCCGACAACAACTTACACACATCACATACGGCGGTGATGATTTATGTCGATCCCAAAAGTTTACTGCTTTTCTGCATCTTGTTTATTTTTTTCGAAAATGGTAGCCTCTAAAAAATTAAATCGGATGACATATCTCACAATGTTTATATGTTTTCCCATTTACCATTACCGAATTTCAAATTGATACCGGGATTCCTTTGAGTTTGGTGTAAAGCAGGTCATTATAGCCTTCATTCGTACATTTCTCCGAGCTGCACGATGAAATCATACCCTACAGATGTTGCACTTAAAACAAATAGTGACATCATCGTTGTCACTTGAGTCCGTACCATGCGACAAAACCAAAAATTTGTCGCATGGTATGGACCAAAAACAAATATTTTCGGTTCCATGAACTTCGACTTATGCGTATGCATTCGATGGAATGTAAATTCCATTTCCATAAAACAGCTTGTCGCCCTTATGTCCCCCAGTGCACAATTCGTCAGGATATTCAGCTGAGATCTGCAAATCCACACTAATCATCATTGAACTTGCTAGTCGTGTTCTCGAAGAGAAAACACTCATCATGTTCCTGCTCCCCAGGGATGCCCTTCAGACCGTATTGATGTTGTGAAAATAAACTTTCCCATGAGTGGATGGCAAGAAGAACATCATCTTCCGTGGCCCTGATGAAGTTGCCTTAACTTTTCCTTAATCACATCATAACCAATCATATTAAATTCTCGTTCTAGCTGCCATGTGGCTCTGTTATTATGTTCCTCGTCTATGAATTTGGTGGTGGAGTCATTGGATTCAACGGGCAATTGGTTTAGCAAAAAACTTGTTCAAAACAAGAAGAAGCTAAGCTAATTGTGTTAAAACTCTCTCATGGGCAGAAAGTGCTTCGCTTTTCGTTTTCAGCAAGGGTAATAAAGACTTACGAAATGTGGTTCTTGCATATAGGCTTTCTGTGGGCATGAAAAATTCAGATAGATGGCGACGGCATAGTCAGTTTTCACTCATCGTTCTCATACTCAACCTTTTCTTCATTTCGTGTGATTGACGGCTGGCACGCAGAATGTCTCAGGTACTAATCTGATTCCAGAGTTGAGCATCAACTTTCATTTCACTACATTCCATCTGCCATGTCTGAAAAGTTTCCGACCGCAACATGAAGATGGCATCACTCGTCAGCAAAGACTGGCAGACTGTTTGCGCTTTCAAAGGTAATCACCAACAGATCAGTCATTCAGGAACCGCAGCTTTTGTTTAATTGCAGCCACGTTGCGTATTGAATAGGTGCCTCGACTCCTACGCTGTGTGGCTGCGTGTCTTCTAAATATGAGTTGTTGATTCAGTCTGAGTGTGTCAATGTGATGTTCGTTGTAAAATGTGACGAACAAAGTTATTAGTTGTTGATTTGCCAATTTCGTCACGAAGTGTAGAATGACGATTGAAAGTGAAGATTGCCGTTGAACTTTTCTAGTGTAGTCCACCAGTCTAATTACTTACTTACTTATCAAACCGGTGACCCATGGAGGGTCCGAGCTTGAGCAATTGCTGCCTTCAATCGTTAACGGTCCTGGCCACGCTGCTTCCAGTCTTCAAGACCAAGCAGTCTTGCATCCGGGATTATTTGTTCTCTATACCGGATATTCGATCTTCCTCTCCTCCTCGAACCAGGAGGCTCGAATTCGAAGACCTTTGCTGAAGCATTGTTGTCCATCCGCTCGATGTGGCCGAGCCAGTGCAGTCGACGGATTTTTGCCTTCCGGACCATCCTGGTACAGCTCGTAGAGTTCGCGGTTATGTCTTCTGTTTTTCATTCGCCTTCCTCGCAGACGGGACCATATATCCGACGTTGAATTTTTCTTTCGAATATACCTAGAATCCACTCGTGAGAGAACAATAGCACGCACAACACGAGTAGTTGCTGAGAAGCTAGGCCCTGGCCATCTACGGGCTGTAGCGCCACCCATATATATATATATACACCAAAAATCGACTCTGCAGTTATGGTTAGTGTACAACTTTTGGCTCCATAGAGCAGGACTGGCAAAATAAGAGTTTTGTACAGCCTACTTCGAGGTAGGAGTTTTGAGCCCAGTTGTCTTGTCAAACTGAAGTAGCACCGGTTGCCAAAGGCGATTCTACGACGGATCTCCACTGTGATGTCGTTTGTGGAGTTCACGTTTGCCCCGAGGTAGACAAACTCCTTTACTACCTCGAAATTGTAGCTGTCGATCGTGAAATTTTGTCCAAGGTGGTGTGTGACGGAACGTTTTTTGGGCGACAACATATATTTTGTTTTGTCCTCATTGACTTTGAGACCAGTTCGTTGCCTTTGGTGTTCGACGTAGGCATACTGGAGAGTCTCTAGCTTAATTGGTGTTCACTCCAACAGACTACTACTCCGCACAAAAGTATAGACCCAACAATTATGTGAGTCATGTATGGTTGGAGTCAAAGTTGTTTACGTATTGACTATAATTTTTCTGCTTACAGCTACTGCTAATATCGCTTCATTAAACGTTGCAATAAGTCAGATTTTCAAATGAGCCCAAGATGGATTGGAAGTTGCGTCTTGAACCCTTTCTGATAGGCAGGGAATAATTTCCTTGCACCACATGGATTAGAGATTATGGATGGATAAGTTTATTTGGGGGAACCAAGAGAGTGCCTTTTAGTTCCTGCGTGAGGTGCAATATTAACTGGAACACGATCTTAAACCAGACCACTAACTTTTCATACTTTTCTGCTAATATAGTAATAATGCTCCTAAGTAATGTTCAAGTACCTCGCTTTGCTTCAAATTTCCTTAGCAGGGTACAATGATGATCGCCCTCGCTTAGCCAGAGAGGCGTGTCGATTTAAGACCAACAAGCTACTTCGGGGGAATGATCCGCACCAAAACTGCACAAGAGCAGCGAGGTGGAGAATGGATGCAACCTTGACGAACTTGTTGATGCACAATCCAAGCGGGGGTAGGAACACAAATGTGTGTCATTTTATGTAGAACAGTTAAGACTCGGACTTCACTCCACTCTAAAACCTGAACCACCCATTGTGTGTAGCACAGCATTAAGCAACTCGCCACCCATAATCGCATTCAAAACTTCCTCAATTTTCGTATGAGTCCAAGGTGCACTTAAGTGGCTACCGAATGGCTGCCTCTACAATCGTGGTCTTCTCTGTCTCCTCATAGGGTGACTAAATATAAATTCAAAGAAATAATGTGTTCTACCATTATTTGGAAGTTCCCCCTGGACCAAATGATATATTCGGATTTTCTAAACCAATTCTGATGTTATTTCACTGCTGAGCAAATATATAATACTGTTTGAAAACACTTTCATTCAGAGCATGAATACAGACTATTATAGCAACACACAGACTAAGACGTGAAAAAGTCGCAATAACCTGCATCATCCTGAATTGACGTGTACATCCTGGTCAAGTCTGAAGTTCTAAGAGCCTCACTCCTCCGTTCGAAACCCACATACGGATGGTCGCTCAACAGCGTCTACAACCGTAACTACACAAAGTGCTTCGAACTAGACTAGATACTTAGAGGCCAAATCGGATCATCTTCTGAATGGAAACATACCTCTTCCTGCTGCCATTGTAGGGCATTGTATGGCTGAGCCGCACAGCTACGAGCCAGGAGCGAAGTATCACGCAAATGATAATGCAAATACACCCTCCTTTCGGTTCCAGCCCGGTTCAACTAAACTGATGGTGGCAACTGATCATTTCTTTGTTTTCGTACAAAGTTTCAAAGCGTCCTTTTTTTGGTGAGTCGCTTGTGTGCTTTTCCGTGATAGGGAAGGCTTTTGTGCCTTATATCGTTTTGTGATTTCGAAAATGCATTCACACATGGACACGGACATGTCAGTTTGAATGCCAATGTGTGTGTTTTTGTGCTCTCGGCAGAACCACTCCGAGGAGTTTGTGGTGTGTGTATGTGTGTGGGCTAAGAAGGATATGCGATGTTTGAATAGAGAAGTTCATATTCCTCTTTCTCGTGTACGTACGAACTTGTGATAATGGAAACTGGATGCAACGGAAGATAAAAGTATGATAACAAAGTTTGTTTATAGACTGAGGAAAAGGAATATGAACATTTCACACAAGCTCCACCCACTCAGACACCCACCGACACTCGAGCAACGATGCATTGGTGCATACCAGATGCATTCCAGAGATGCTGTGCATGTGTATATTTGCATTTCATCCACATCTTCATTGTTTCCAACTCTCATAAATATTATTCTTGCAGTTCTTTAGGTGGATTACGTTAGGATGGAGAATGGAAAGCAAATAGATTTTCAGTTCCATCTAAGCCACCCTGCCGGAGACTGTATTAATTGCCGAAAAAGGAATTGGAAATTCGATAGCTCGATGGATAGTGGCAGCCAGACGCAAATATCGCTGCCGCTGCCCACTGACAGTGAGGACAACACCGACGAGACAGCGGATATCCGTTAGAAGCAACCGCAATTGAAAATATCTCACAGGATGTCTTCGATGTGAAACCTAACACTTCGTTAAATTAAACTCATTTCGGCAGCTAATCACATCCCATCAGTCCCGAAAAGTACAAAGATTCATCACTCCAGATGTTTACCAGCATCTCTTTGGTCTCGTTGGTCGCGTTGGTCTTGTTGGTCTTGTTGGTCTCACTGGTCGTTGTAGCCGTCGTCGTTGTCGTTCTTCTTCTCGTCGTCATCATCAACCACGACTACATACAAACAAACGCTCAAGAGAGCCACTCCATTCCATTACATCGCCACTAAATAGATTAAACGTAATTAAATCCATAGTGATGGCAATCGGGGATGGGGGCGGCGACGGTGGTCAATGTTTGAGAGTCCTTGTGCAGGAGTGCCGAACGAGCGTAAGAGAGACAGATAGAGAAAGAGTGTAAAAAGCACACTAATTCATATCAAATGTCTTTCTAAAGAGAGAATCCTTGAAGCCAATGGCCAACAACTAACATCCACACACATGGGGTCCGTGCCATTTACACCAACACTCCATACCACACCACTAGACCATGCATAAGGAGCAGCAAACACCAGGCAAAGGAGCAATAGCAACATCCAGATAACCAGACGACCAGACCAAGCAGTTCTGCTAGCTGGGATAAAAACTGGTGAGACATGGAAAGTGAAAGGTATTAGGTAAGGATTTTCATATGGACCAATGAATGATGATTGGGTTGAAGATGAATTTGATCCTTCCTTCCTCGCTTCCATGCCCATCCATTGTTGATCAACTTTTTACTGAACGCCTTAATTAACAAATGATGTTCACAAAATTCAATATTCAATGCGAGGCATTTCAGTCGGTGAGCATGGGTTATGAGATGAATTCGATGTGCGTGGTGGCCGAGTGTGCATGTGTGTGGGCCATGAGTAGGGTGAATGGAGGTTATTCTTGCATTTGGCGTCGAGTGGAGGAGCCCCCCTCACTTCTGTAAAAGAAAAAAAAAAAAGAAAAGGCTAAATTTTGACATGCACGTACTCGAGAATTGAATATGTATGTACGCCGCCCAGCATGCGGCACTATCGTTTTCATGCTGAGAGGAGTGTGTTCTCAAGTGTATCCTTCTTCACTGTTTTATATTTTCGCATAGAATGGTGTTTCTGGTGAACGATTGTTGCTGCTGACACACTTCTGGAATTTTCCGACAACACTGCTGAGTGATTTTTATTAAATTCCGTGTTAGATATGTATATTTTGGGAACGTCTGTGCGGGGCAGGCACACTCCATTTGAATATTGAAGTGAGTATGAGAGGACAGGCGAAGGAGGGAATTGAATAATGGCTGGCATCTCCTGTCTACCCCTGAGTCGTCAGGCTTGAAATGCAGTCAGAAATATCTTTGAGATTGAAAATTGTCTTCTTCTGATGATTTCCAATTTTTAGCATTGTCCTGACAGGAAGGAATACATATTTCCGTATCGATCTTTGGCTTTTGATTGAAGACTTTTAATGAGGAAATGTGCTTAAACGGTGTGTGAGTTGGGTGTGCTTGTGTTTGTGCTCGGGCTTGTGATGTGATGTGGGTCGAAATGATTCATCATTTTGTGAATAGAACAATGGGAGGTATAGACTTACCTAAGTGTTTCCCATGAAAAGCGTTTATGTATCTTCTGTAGATGCCAAATGCGTACTTATGGATATGTATGCTACACTCCAAAGATTTATTTTCAAAATAAAATGTGTGGGGGGATTAAAAGAAGAGGCGAATATGGAGGGAAATTAATTACATGTTGCAACTAATAACTTGAATTTGTTTTCAGTTATTGTCTTCAATTATGTAAGAAAAGTAGAATGTCCACCGTGGGTTCGAGTGGAGTAAGTTACCTTTTTTTTACTTTAAAATGTTTTTTGCGTTCGGAACCGAAACAAAATCTTATTTTTCCTGCAACATTTTTTTTAAAGTTAAACTTTAAACATATATATATAACAATGTATGTATCAGCTGACATTTCGGGGTTAGTAAAAATGGAGCGCTATCCGAAAGAACATCGCATTTTCGTTGTATAGCAATATTTTAAAAATAATAATGAAGCAAGTTTTCATCCTGATGGCTTCGTTAATCGTCAAAATTGTCGCATTTGGGGTTCAGAAAACCTACGAGTAATTGTTGAGCAACAAATGCATCCACAACGAGTGACTGTTTAATGCGAAGGCATTGTCGGGTCATTTTTCTTCGAAAATGCGGCTGGTCAGGCAGTATCAATTAATGTTATTCGTTATCGTGACATGATAATCCAGTTTTTAATGCCTAAGTTACAAGACATGGATGTGATGTATCCAATGCATTTATCCAATGTGCTCTTCCATACATAACCACAATCTGTATAATTTATGAATCAATTACAAATTTCTTTTGTTTGTGTTTGAACGAACAGTTGGAACAGTTGGAGTTCCATCGCATGTGGAGGAAGAATAACGACTGTTTTCAACAGCTGTCATTGCCTCTGCGCGTGATGTTTGTGGAGTGAAACGGCTTGGAGTGGCGACTGGTGGTGAGAAAAGAAGTGTGTGGCTTAAAACACCCGGAGTTCAAGAAGCCATCAGAGAGAAGAAGAGGATCTACATATACAGGAATCTCTTGGAGGACTCTACTTCCCGTGACTGGTACACTGAAGCGCGAAGAACTTGCAAATTGGCCGTGCGAGCAGGTAAAGAGCAGTCCTGGAAGGAGTTTGGCGAGAAGTCGAAAAGCGATCATAGATCTACGAAATGGTGTTCTGGTAAACCATTCGCCGACTCAGAGGAAAGAAGTTCAACATCATCGAAAGAGTCAAATCCAAGGATGGTGTGTTGCTTTCCAATGAGGTAAACATTTTGCGCAGATGGAGCGAAGACTTTTCGGAGCGGCTCAATCCCGAACAGAGCACTGAGGATGGCGGACCCGTAGGTCGGAGAATAGTCCAACGGTGGAGGAAGTCATTTTGGCGATTGAATCGCTAAAAGTTGGCAAATCCGCCGATATGGATGAAATCCGGGCAGAAATGCTTAAGGCCATGGGTAAAGAGGGAGTTTTATGGCTCTCTCGTGTCATTAAGGTGGCCTGGAAACGCGGTGAGCAACCTGACGACTGTCAAACTGGGGTGCATCTCTTCCTTGTCAAACAGGGGGACAAAAGAGATTGCTCCAGTTACCGGGCATATCTCTTTTAAATCTGACCGGGAAAGTCTACGCTAAGGTGTTGGAGACGCATTCTAGAGCATTCTAGGTAGAGTCCAGGATGGGGGGCAAACAGTGCGGCTTTCGTCCCGGCAGAAGTACAACCGACCAGCTATTTCCTTAAAGAATGGTACTCGAGAAGGCTTGGGAATATGCCAAACCGATTTACAGCTGCTTTGTAGATTTGGAAAAGACATCCCATCAGCACTGAATGATTGGTCAGTTTGGTAGGATAAATGGCATGCGGCATATTACTTTCAGTCTAGTATGCAGTTGGCTCCTGTTGACGACCGATAATGGCCTTAAATGTGCATCCCTTGACGCCATGACAGCTAGATATCTCACATATCTCACAAAATCGCTGAATTCCATCGTAGTCCCATCGGATTAGGAACGAATAATTAGGAACCACAATCCACTGTAATAACAATCTACATAAGGAAAGTTTAAGTGTCAGCCAAGCTTTCCACCTGTAATCATGTCATACTTAAAGCACTTTTTTTATCTGACACTACTAAAACAGACAGACTACGTTCAAACAGACAGCCTTCTATGCCGTTTCCTTTATTTTTACCGTGTCGATCAATACCTTTAAGAAAACCATAAGGGACTAGCGGGAGTATTGCAATGGACAGATGTATTGCACCCTAATCGAAACTCACTCTACTGTTTCTGTTTCAAGCCCCTAGGAAATGACAATTTACTTCTATTCTATAGCGCCTTTGTTTGATGAATTTTTAAATTCTATTACGGTGTCTGTTTTTCCAATATATTTGAGTCCGTTAAACAGCATTTACGCCATTCGGGACTAAAAATTCCAAAAGGGTATGGCATTCTAATTATTTACTCGGTTCATACAACGGGAACGTGTGTTCCAATCCAGAACACAACAATCCATCTATCAAGCCCCATAAACATCCAATATTTCTAAATTATAACTTTAACAGTGTGTACATAGTATAGGATAACGCGTAGAATGGGTTTTCCGCTTTAGCAACAGGTGAACGGGGTCGTTGGGTGGTGTGCCTGTGTATCATATCAAATTTCATTGGCCGTAAAGCCTTCCAATGATCAGGGGTTTCGGTCGACGATATACTATACGACTTTTTTGTTTAAAAAATTTCATAAAACTACAGGTACTTGTAAGAAATGTATTACCATGTCATACTACAAGTATATGTTGATAAAATGGTGAACACTGAAAAATATGTGGGTGTTTCTACTGAATATAAAACTATTGAAAACAAGGTGCCACGTAGACGTCATTCAACTTCTATATGAATACAGCATACTGATATACATTATTGTGCAAAAGATATAATTTTGATTGACACCGCATAAGGTATATCAGTCACGGCAAAATAGATTCCATTTTAAATATATAACTTCTGTTTAAAATAAAAATACACACCTTCGATAAAACTGTGATCACTTCAGCTTAGAGATGTAATTTTCATTTGGTTATATCGAACAACTGTCATAAGCAGAGAAGATACTTATGTCAATATACTCGTACCCACACTCATAAAAATGTCATTCATCCTTGTGTCCGGCTCATTATTAAACGTCAACCAATTGCCTGTCAATATCCGTCACCGATAAAGCATTCACAGCAGCAGGGACATTATCCCAGCCACATGCGGACCGACGAACGCATGCATATCATCTTTATCGACCCAAAAGCGTTGATATTTACAATGAGTTTCACACTTTTATCAAGTCCTTTTGTGTGGCCGATAATTACGGAGCATGTCTCCGCATTGTGTTAAACATTTATGTGCCCGTAGATAGCCGCAGTAGTAGTAGCAGCGTTGGCCAGTGGTGGCGCGGTGGTGACCAATGGTGGCTACTCGCCAGCTTAGTGGAGATGTATCCAGGAGCGGCAATGTACAGGGATTCCCGGGTTTATGTCCCATCCCACATATCATGCCGTTTATATTACCCCAGAGAATAATTTTTATTTTTGTCCATACTCGCTTTTCGTTTTTCATTATTTTTTGATTCTTCTTTTTTTGCGTTGCCTTTATTTTTATTTTTCATGTGTGGTCAGAAAGTTTTTCCATTTTTAATTTTATTGTTCCTACTCGCTTTTAGCTTACATACACGCCTCTACATTGCAGAGCATGGTGTGGACACACACGCGGCGGGGGTAAGTCTGCCTGCATTTAATATCAGCAATGAGAAAAAGAAAGTGTTGTGCTGGATCGTGGCATGCAAGAGGAGCCAGCAGGTGCCGTCATCGTCGCGGCTTCCCTCTCTGGGCAACGAAATGCAATTTAAAACGTTCAAAAAATGATGAATGCAAACTTTTGCGGGATTAGGAGGACGGGGGCGAACAGCCAGCGTGCAATGGGCACGAGTGTCTGAAACAACAAATGCCGGAAATGAGATACATCTGCACATGATACGTGCGGTAGCTTCACAAAAGCACACACTAGCCACTCGAGGAGTAAAAACTACCTCGCTCGCTCGCAAACAAATCAGGATATGAGTTTAAGTGACGCGTCAAGAATCCCCAACTTTTTCCTCTTGTCTTCTTCTTTCCGAATTCATTTTTGCTTCTAACTTAGAATATTCCTTCTTCGTGCACACGCAGAACGCACACAAACACACACAGGCAGAGAGAGGCAGAAAGAAAGGACTTGAATAAATTTAGGACATTCACTCCCACAACTGCACCTCGCTCATTTGTAAATGCATGATGGCGATGCTGATGCGGATGGTGACGGTGCTGAGGATGCTGTTGCACGACACAGCCCATCGTCTCTATTACAGAGTGACTGTGAGAAGGATAAAGTTTTCTCTTCTTGCGCACGTAGGCAATACGAAACGTGATTTTCCGGAATATTTCTGCGCTCCTCGTCATCCAATTATCATTCTGTGTGAAAATGAGTTTTAATTCCGAAAAACAGACGCGACAATCCTTCCGGCGTAGCGGCGGCGGCATCGTGTCATAAAAGTGTCTGTTATTTTTATGGCTTAATTGCGGCCCCGCCTATCTGCCATATTTCTCCCATCAGTGTGCATCTGCCTCCTCAACTCAACTCGAGTCGACTCGACGCGACGCGAACGTGCCATCAACATTCGCGAATCGCAGAATCGCACATCAGGCTATCCTTAATTGCAGTCTGCTGTCCCCTTTTATCCCAACCCGCCGCCCCACCAACGCCAACACCACCACCACCATCACGAGCACATTCAGTATTAATGAGGAGCGGAACCCATCAATAAGCACCGGAGACAGGCAACAGATGCCCAAGTCAGGGCATAACAAATCTCTCGGATGCAAGCATCCCATATAATACTAATTACGAGTCACAGAGGACGTGTTGGGCGGTGGCGGAGTATTAAGTCGTTTTCCACCATACCGACATGCTATCCTATGCATCCTGGGGGTTTTTGCATTCGTCAATATCCTTCACAGAACAATGGATTACCAATCAGTGGGCCAATCGTCTATGATAAGGACTGAGCAGGCAGACTTTTGGTCTTCCGCACCCCGTACACCGTACCCCGCACAGCACACACAACGACTAGAGCACAGCAACATCAATTCTGTAATTTATATCGATGTCAAGGGTATAAATTTCAACTTCAGCATTAATTCCCGGGGAAGAATTAAACTGTCACATATATTTAAGGCGGCATATGTCACATTTTATTTGCCCTATCAAACCTGATTTATTGCGTCGAGCAAACAGCACCACCAGGCGGAACACAGACCAAATATTCGAGCATTTGAAATTTTACAATCGGCCCCTTGATAGAGATTTCCTAAAACATTGCCCTGCTGGGACACTCTGATGCACACACAGTCAGCCAGAAGAGACCTCGTGTGGATGGCTGGGATGTGATCGGCCCACCGATTGCAGTTTGCAATGCTACTCAACCATAAATCGCCACTGTTCGAATGGATGAAATTGTCATGAGGTTTTTGTTTCATTGACGATGACCATGGTGATAATTTATCACAGAAGACACACCCTGAGCTTTGCTATGACGCCCACATGCCGGAATTTGAATAAAATGGTGTGTGGTTCACCAATCCAACCGTGGCATCCGTCACTCACGACTTAGTCGCATCCATGTCATACGGCAAATTGTGACAGCTTTCGATTGTGCAAAAGCGGAGTGTTCTGTCTGTTCGTTCATTTTTAAGAGAGCGCTTTTAAATTTCAAGAGGCACACTCAGCACATAATGACGGCACACGAGTAGCTACATTCACACGTGCTCGAGCCTCAAACCACCTTCTGGGAGATACCCTTGGTACAAGAAAGCAACTGCCACGCGGAGATAAAATGTGTACGTTCTCGTCCCTAATGAGGTAATTTAAGCAGGTTTCAGTTCATTATCTATTTGTAATTATGCTAATAGCTTAATGGGAAAATTTTCACGTTCCTATGCGTGTCATTACCGTGGTAGCTCGCGCTGGGACGGTTATCCAAATGAACGAAATGGCGAATTTTAAATTGCTCGTATCTACGAAGGATAACAAGTTCCATGTATTATTTCATGGTTTTTATCACTTCAAACCGCAGTTATCTTCCGGAGGATATTGGATTTAACATAGGGATAAGTCGTTCAACTGCAATAAAGGAAGACTGCTTCCAGCATCCGATTGAACTTTAAATACAGTAAACAGTATAAGTCATGTATTGTGTTTCAAAATGCCCGGAATAATTACAGTAGATGGGAACAATTGCAGCAACCTTGTAGTTCATCAGTACTTATGTATATTAAATATGTGTTGAAGAATGTTTTGAAACTTGATGAATCTAGACACATCTACACCCCAAGCAGCCCCCTGCAAATATGCAATGATATGAAAAAAAACAAACTGTAAGAGGGATAGAAGCCAATTATTAATAGAAACAAGCTGTCTTCTTACCAACTAACAAAAGAGGCAATAGCTCCACACAATTAGTAGTTGATAAAAATATAACTAAACAAATTTACTTTGAAGTGAATTTTTAGTACGGTTATTAGTTCTAATTTGTTTAGTTATTAATTGTGTTTAATTTTTTTTTTATTTGCGTCGAATTATTATTTCTTTTTTATTAGTTAGTCGAATATTTATTCTTAAAATTAAAAAAAAATCAGGCTTTTATCCCATTTTCGTATGTTGTCACATAATTAAAGGAGGGTGTACGAGAGACACTTGAACCACGGTAGGTAAGGAAACTGGGCGAAATTAAATATGTTCGAATAGGAATCATTGACTTTAAACTCCATTTGGCCACTGGGGGTAGTTTTTTTGAAATTCTCAAGTGGAGCATCGTGTCCACCGGTGGCCACCCTGCAAATTTACACTCAGAGACCGCATGGTCCACCCACTAATTGTACTTTTTTTTTTACAGAAATACACACAAAAAACTAAAAAAAATACCAATATGTCTTACTGCGCGGCGTAACACACAAAAATGACAACGGAGCTCAAATTGTTAATGCATACTGTTAGATGAAGCTACAAGTCCAAAATGGACCTGGGCCCATTTTTCGCAGCAATAACTCGTACTGTGCGTGTTATTTCTTCTCTCACAAGTAGAGCAGACATACAATTTGATGCGGACTCTGAACGGAGAAATTTAAGAAAAATATATTCCATGAGCATTGCCAGTGACTCGAAAGAGGTGTAGATGTGGACAAACCTTGCCACGAAACTATGGCAGCCACATGCCAGTGCTGAATCTAAAAAAATGTAGTAGTCACAAAAAAATTGTTGGACCAAGAAAAAAATAATAATACAAGAACTTATTACTTCCTATTTTACAAACTTATAACTTCCTATCTATGGCAAAGAAAATTTATAACACATATATATATCGATCTGATATTGCCAACACAAATAAATAAATATTAACTAGCGGCTTAGTATTATTTACTATAGTTAATATATGTATGTAGAACTAGAAATATTTATTAAAAATAAAAATACTACGTGACATCAAAGAATTAATAATGAAACGCAATTAAATTCCAAAAAATAACACTTTAGTAAATATAAATAATAAAAGATATAACTATTCTATTCAAATACAATTCAGTACAAAATACTATGAAAAAAACGTGACTTAAAATTATTTCTTTGCCATGTCTTTTGTTTTCTTTCAGTTATCAGGTCGCATAGCGGGAATAGTACAAGTAGCATTAGTTATAGGACAAAGCAGAAACAGAGAAATCAGTTTTTAAAATACAAATAGAAGTATTTTTTTCTTATACGATAGTAGGTGAAATGTCTTAACTTAATTTTAGACTGTCATGAATCCAATATCGCTTGCTTACATAAAAAAAGTTTGTTCTCCACATTTCGCTTGAAATATTATCTAGTTGTTATCTAGTACCTAGGTTATATTCTATCTACATGTCTAGGTTCGATTCCTGGTACGACAAGAAATACTTTTCACGGCCCCACCTCTTTCGAGTCACAGACAATGCTCAATGAGTATAACTGTCTAGAAAAAGCTTCTCAAACTTGGCCGTTCGGAGTCGACATAAAACTGTAGGTCCCTTCCACTCGTGATAGAACAATAACACTGACAATAGCACTCACAACATGAGTGGTTGCTGAGAAGCCGGTATCTAGCCGGTACATACCTCTATATGTTTGTATTTGACAGCTATTCACGTTTCATTTTAGGGTGTTCCTTCGACTTCAAATTTTCTGACCACAATCCCATTAAACATTCTGCATCATTAAGAGCTAATCGCCGATTTGTGATCATTTATTTTGCTCGATCCAAGCACGTTGTAATTCCACAGTTGACTCTCCGATCGTTTACCAGATCTTGTGCTGAATGCGATCCCTTTGTATTTTGGTTTTGTGGTACCTATTTTTATCGATAAACTATCAACGAGGTACCATCTCAGAAAAGGAACCACGCGGTGTTTCTTATTTTTTGTATCGACTCAAACGCTTCCACTGAAGTTCTGCTACCACTTCCTTGCTACCATCTTTAAATCGAAAAATCTTGTCTGTCAAATAATTGGATAACATGCCCCGAAAAAAATTATTCTATTTTCGTTTCCGCCCTTTGTGACAAATTTAGTCAAAGCCTGGCAAAACTGCCCCTGGCTAGCAAAGTTAACACGCTTTATCCGGTTTTCAAATCTGGTCCAGTCACCATTTGCCGTTGGGATCAAATTAAGGGACTAATCACTGGAGTTGTCGATCAGTGTAGTAGTGTGACTATGGGTATCACAAAGGACCAACATGTTCTATGTGTGCTGGCGATTCCGCTGCCAGCCCACATACCTACCTACCTACCGTCCTCTTCAAGAGATTAGAAAGATGTTCAAGATGTTGTTGCGCTCGGGTTTGTTGCCATTTCCTTTTTTTTTTTCTTGTATCTTATACACTTCGCATCGAGGGACTAAAAATGGTTTACCGACTGATAGACCTTACCGTACTCACGCACTGTGTAAGTGTATTGATATCTTATTTTGCACATCTTTCAAAGGAATACCAGTCAAAAACTTTGCCAACATTTCAACCGATGTGAGTTCTCGTTTCAAATTCTGTATCGATTGACTGCCAACAAATGTATCAGTGAATAAATCTCCAAAACCCCCAAAGGAGCTACCGAAATTGGCAAAGAAGCTTTTGTCATAACAACTGAAGGTCTCGTAATTGGGATGAATCCATCATCAAACACAGCTCGCCTGGAAACCAATTAAGTTGTGAACATTGAAAACGGCCACCAGCAAATAGTGCGTTTAGTTTTTGGCTGATTGCCATCCACTCTTACCAGTACAAACAAAGCGGAGCGATGAAAGCCCCAACATCCGCTGTAAGCTGTAAAAAGAGAAAACGAAAAAGGTTCCATTCTGAGGTTCCTATTCCATTGCTATGACGAGCATGTTTCATTTTCCATTGAAACCCAGAAGGAAAATCAAACTAACCAAAATACAAAAACATGGAATCCCTCCGTCTTCAACAACATCTCAAAATATCAATCGTTTCCAATTAAATACAAACTAACCGACCCAGCCTGCCGTCAGAGAGACCACTTACCAAGAGGATATGTCCTTTCAAAAATAGTAGTCGTCCATTTACTTATGTAAACAGCTTCCCCATCGATTCAAAATAAACAGACTCACGTACCCTCCACCTCCACCACAGCCGATGCTCGACCAAAACCAAAGAACACATCGTACCGACAAGGTTCGCACTTAATTGGACCATAGATCCGACTACCAAAGGCATTGAAAAAGTTCCCAACTTGGGCAGTTTATTTTGTATAACACTTTGGCATTGTTTATTATTTTAGAAAAGAACGAGACGAAAAAAAGAGGAATCCAAAAGGAAGACACTAAAGTGGATACATCAACTCCCCAACTCACAGATTTACCATCTGTCTGAATTGCTATGTACCACAGAAAAACTTTCTGACGTTCGAAAATTCCATGAAAAGAATTCAAACACATTTTGTACGGTTTCCCATTCGAATTAGGAAAATGAATTTTCCTCGGCTTCCCTAAGTCCATATCCAGAGAGCAAGAGAGCAAGTGGAACGATTGAAGGGACGCACTGCACTGCGATGACTGCACACGCTACTGTCCGAATGTGGCTCAACATTACTTCCCATTGATGGTGTAAGGCTTCGGCGGGTGAAGGGCGGCGTGTGTTTGTGTTTGTGGAGGGTGATGGTCCGAAAAGTTCCTCCGGCTTGTTTAGTTAAATACCGATACATTTTAGGGTACACAACCATCAAGTGTAGGTTAATAAAGTTGCCAGAGGGTGCTGTGGCACACCGATGTGGGTCCAGCATCGTCAGACTAGCTAAGCCCGGATTAGTACCTTTTTCCATTCTAAATATGATCCGCAGCAAATATCCTTGTCCTAAGACGAAGGAATCCTCTGCCTGCCTGCCTGCTATGAAAAGCAATATTACCCATGACCGTGACGAGATATGATACATATCATACATAAAAGTCTCCAGCAAATACTCGTAAAAATAATCCTTCGGTGTACATTGAGTACATTGAGCTTGAGTAATAAGTTCACACACCCACACACACAGGAACGTTTGATATGAAAAAAGAGTCCGGATTTGAATTTCTATTCATGCCCAGTGAGCCTTTGCATTCGCCTTTGCCATTTTACTTAAATCACTCGACCCCTTCTGCCATCTCTAGAATGGGGTGGTGAGGTATAGTGGATATGCTAAAACTTTCAAAGCAATAACCTCCCTCCACCGGTCGGTCTAAACCGCATATAGCTGACATCAACTGCTGTGGTCCGTAAAGTCGGTGTTTGGGGGCAAAGGAGAAAAAAAATCAAATCCGCACATCCTTTGGCATGGCGGGTTCTTTTAATATGAATAATGGTTGTGTTTTGCGGGTTACAGAAATATGCCGCCAAATAGCGAGAGGACAGCAATCGCACATGTGACGTCCTGATAAATTTGCATATCCTCCGCACTGAATCGGGGCACTTGCTGCACGCTCGCACCCATGTACATGGTTCGATTTTTGCCTTTTATCCTCCGACGAAGTCAACCCAAGCTTGTGTACTTTTTTGTTGGTATGGTGGTCCTTTTTTCGGTCCTGTCAGCTTGCATTACAGGTTTTACTCTTCTGCCATGGCTTTGAGATTAAAAACGCTTAGTACAACTAGGAGCAGCATAGAAACGAAGTTTTGCATCACAGCGAAACTGCCAAAAATATCCTTGTTCCGCACAAATCCGCCGGGGTGGGCCCCGTAAATTTATTAGACGACACAGAGGCAAATTTCTAGTGCATAAAAGTTCACGGGTAATAAATTTGACGAAGCATCACCATCCACTGAATGGGGGCTTGCGTCTCTCTCTCTCTCTCTGTCTATGTGTGTTTGTACGCGCAGAATGGACAGAAGAGTTATTCATTTATGTGGGCCACAGCTCCAACAGTGAAGGCTTGGGAACACACAGACACACAGGGAGAGTCACTCACCCGAAGAGAAGAAACGCAAACAGGTCTCCAATAAATTACTTATGCGCCGACTTTTAATTAACGTACATTACATTAATGGAAGACTTCGTACCTCGCTGGGATTCCCCAGGACCAGTATGTGGGAGACTGAGGAGTGGGCAGAGGGAGAATACAAACATCTTACAATGAAAATTAATGGAATGAAATTATCATTCTTCGAAAGGATCGTCCCGCCAGAGTACCATCATAATAAGATAATGGAGTACATTTCTTCTAATTAACCAATTAGGGGAAATTTCCATAATTACGCGAGAAAAATAAAGTTTTCCTGTGGGAGAACGCGGGGCTGGTTGCCGCCATCGTCGTCGTCTTGAGGCCAGCTGTGTCCCCTTTGCATCACAGCACCCAAATTGTTGTCACACGGGAATAATGTGCGGGCGGAAGGTGTTAGTCAGTCTGCACGAGGTAAAGATTTTTTTTGTATGTTTTTGGTGAGGCCTTCACGATATCTCACTTGCAGCAGTGTGATGTTCATATTAATGTCCTTGCCATTTATAACATCAGCATCAGCATTAGCATCAGCATCACCGTCAGCATCAGCATTCCAGCCAGCACTCGTGCTCAATTGGATTTTTGGTTTATAGAGTCTGTCGCTGACGACAGTATTTGTACCAAATCCACACACACAGCACTATGTTAAGCCAATCTCCTCCAACCACCTCCACACAGCCCCCTCACACGCTGCGATCCGTGCCGGTGGGCGAGGAAGAAGGAAGGCAGAGAGATTTGGTGAGAAGGAAGGAAGCCTTTTCGCGCGGGGGACAGGAGCACGTTAAATCCAACGCTAATTTTCACAGTAAACAGAAAATTCAATGTTTGAGATAAGGATGTGTGCACAACGCATATTTTGCAGATAAAAGGACGAGTTTTTGGGGGATTTTAATTAGTTTTCTTGCATGAATATTAATTATATTATAAAAGGATACGCGAATATGTTTAATTATCATTTTAATTGTGCTTGTTGCCGGGAACATCGCCGGAGACTCCGGCTTTTAGAAAGGCGCATCATCTCCTTGGTAGCGGTGGCTTACTGAATGGATGAGAGCTAATGAGTGTTTGTTGGCGTATATGAGGGAATCCGTTTAATTAGCTATGAGAGCAAAAAAATATACACACATCCACACACACACATATACACTGTGTGAGATTCAAGCCAATGGATTATGTGCGTATAAATTATTTATTATAACGAAATCCCAACGATACTCCTCTGGTGGAGAGGGTTTTTGAATAAATTACGGGCGCGTCTTCCAGGAACCTTAGTGTAAGTGGAAAGTGAAAAAAATGTATGTAACACATTTGATGGGATTAATAACGTTGCAGTATACACAAGGAGTGTATTTCTTTTGATGGCAATGCTAATTGAGTAATAAGCTTTGTGCAATTAAGGCGAGATACTGAGTAACTGAGAAAAGATATTCGCTTAAGGAATGGGTTTAGCATTTCATTTTGTCGTGTTGCTTTACATTCAGTATTGTATAAATTCACATAAAGTGGCGGCGCATATAACACGGAGAAAGTCTGAAAAAGCACATCGTCTTCCATTGTAGAAGAACTTCCGAAAGGTTAAATTAACACGGAAAGCGATAATATTCTAAAGCGGTAAGCTAGCTGGTATGTGACGACGCCCAGACGACATTATGATCGTGGCTCACTTGGACCAACGCGTTAGATTCATTGTGCCCTTAAGTTTTATTACCGTGAGACCTTCCTGTATTCCTAAAACCATCGTGGTTCATACACCAATCTTAAGACGTTTTTCAGTTCAACACCGCTTAAGTCCTCCAGCTCAACGAAGAGTCCTTTCCTAAGAACTGCCTCCTTTGCTTTCCTAGGTTTGGGCATTCGCAGAGCAGATGCTGTGGATTCTATTCCTTGGTCGTCTCTGTCAAAATTCGTTGTGTGGTATGTTCGGACGTGCAAACCTTCGACAAAAAAAATTTCAGACGCAATGCATTTGTACCCACGGCACATTGCCCGTACGGACTCTATTCAGCATGCACTAAACCGATCAACGATGATGATCTCTACTTGCTCAGTGTCGGCCTTAGAGCATATGCTGTATATGCTGTTTCTCCAATCCAATCTCCCAGACCAAGCTCTATCTAGAACTTCGTCTTTCAGTTATTTTTCTTATGAATCTAAGCGTTATATACATACATATGTTAGTTAAGGGATTGCTAGATATTGCCCCAGCTCAGATCCTTATTTCGCGAGATTATCCACTTCGGATGCCAGTTAGAGAGTTGTAAAGCTATAGAGGGGAGGAGAATAAAATCGCAGGACGATAGAAGAGGAAGTACTTCTAATTCAATCACGACTTCCACCATGCTGGGATGAGTTGGAAAATAGCAGCCATATTTTGATGTCATTCTCCCCGATAGTTAGGCAAACAGGTAAGTGGGACGACGGTGGTTGCTTTCCCACTGTTCCCTTTTTTATTCTTTATTAATACATTTTAATAAAGAATACAATTTGAGTGTCAATTCGCCCACACTTATAACGTTGCTTTTTAAATTTGCCTTTTAAATTTCACATTCTTTATTTGTCATGCACAATAAAACAAATTACCATGGAGCCGTAACAGACAGCAACACGTGCAAGTTACAACAAGATACAAGATACAACTTTATTGTAAGCGGCTTACAAAGCGGTTTTTCCCAGTCCTACTTACTTAAGGTGGCTGTACAGTCCGAGGTGGACCTGGGCCTCAACCAACAAGCGTCTCCAGCCAGCCCGATCTTTAGCTAGCTGTCTCCAGTTTCGCACGCATAGTTGATTAGGTCCCTTTCCACTTGCGTGCGCCGCCTGAGTCGCGGTCTTCCTCTACTGCGCCGTCCCTCGGGGTTGGATTCGAAAACTTTTCGGGCCGGAGCATTGGTTTTCATCCGCTCTACATGACCTAGCCATCTCAATCGTTGGATCTTCACTCTTCTGGCTCAGTAGATGGCGCTAAACAGCCCGTATAGTTCGCCATTATATCTCCTCCTCCACTCACCATCTATGCAGACGGGACCGAAAATCACACGAAGAATTTTCCTCTCGAAGCAACCAAGAGCAGCTTCATCCGCTTTTGACAAAGTCCATGCCTCCGCGCCGAGGGCCTTGTTTACCAATTGCTTTCTTAGCCCAAAGAAGCAGCGATTTGCAAGAGTTATTCTTCGTTTGATTTCAGCGCTGGTGTCATTGTCTGAATTGATAGCGGTGCCTAGGTAGACAAAGTTTTTGACTACCTCAAAGTTATATCTGTCTGCTGTGATGTTCTGACCGAGACGTCGGTGTTGGGTATCCTTTCTCGTTGACAGCATATACTTGGTCTTACCCTCGTTTACCGCTAAACCCATCTACGCGGCCTTCGTTGCAATACCCACAAAAGCGCTATTACATCATGCTGCGTTCTTCCGATAATGTCAGTATCGTCGGCATATGCGAGTAGTTGGACGGACTTCTGAAAGATTGTTCCTCTGGTGTTGACGTTCGAGTTTTGAACAATTCTTTCAAGAACGATGTTGAAAAAGTTGCATGACAGTGCGTCGCCTTGTCTGAATCCTTTTTTGACATCAAAGGTCTCGGTTAGGTCTTTACCGACCTTGATGGAGCAGCATGCATTCTCCATCGTCATCCTACACAAACGAACGAGTTTGGTAGGGATGCCAAAAGTAGACATTGCTCTGTATAGCTCGTCTCTATAGATGTTATCATACGCGGCCTTAAAATCGATTAAAAGGTGGTGGGTATCGATTTGTTGCTCCTGGGTTTTCTCCAAAATCTGCTGCAGTGTGAATATTTGGTCGATGGTGGATTTTCCTGGCCTAAAGCCACACTGGTATGGACCGACCAGGTTGTTGACGAATGGCTTTAGGCGTTCACACAGCACGGCAGATAAGATTTTGTATGCGATACTTAGGAGACTGATGTCTCTGTAGTTGGCGCAATTCAAAGGGTCTCCTTTTTTATGTCGACTATTCAATATTTGATAAGTCAGCCAACACCTGTAAGATAACGAATCTCAACTCTTTCAGTTAGACTGTGAAGAAGAGCCAAGGACAGTCACCAGACCACACACAATAACTCTGCCTTTAGCCGACATCAACTTTTTATATTAAGTCTGGAGGTGGGACTACATCCGGTCTGCGGACATAATCACATTAACCCAGGACGTGAAGGAAATCTCTGATTTAGTTCGAATCCAATTTCAATAAAATCATCATCTTCAGCGACGAGATCCAATTTTGAATCAACGAGCATGTTAACAAAGTAATATATCGGAATTTGGAAAGACGTTCCACACGAAGTGGCAATGTATCCGCAAAAATTAACTCTGCGGCATTGCCTTCAAAGTAAGCCTTCTGAGCAGCAGATCCATCAAAAGTTGGGTCCCTGAGATTGGTACGAAACCAGTGATCATTTTAAAAGGCATTGCGTCATGATGTCATTTGTAGGTCTGTCAAGTAAAACAAACAAATTCGTTGAATTCACAGAGAACTTGTTTTATTCCAAGATTCCGGTTTATTTAATATTCATTGGCTTTTCAAGTACATACCAACATTGTCTAACATTTTTGTTCATTTAATTCAAAATTCTTATCACATTTGGCTTTAAAAAATGTATGTCATGGTATTTTATAACATAGTGCTGCATTCAAATTGACTAAATTATGCTGCTGCTAAAAAGGAACCCAGTTGAGCCATCCCCAAAAGCCAGGCGTGGTTTCAATAAAGTGCGTATATTAGTTATGAGCGCTGGCAACATACTAATGCAGCTAACGAAAGTACGACATCAAACCTGATTAAGACTTTCGAGATTGAATTATTCCGGAAATAAAAAAATATATTTTTATTCGGACTTTGCGCGTCCGTTCTTTATTGCGGTTCAAATCCAACTCCCTTGACAAAGAATAATAACTTATCGACTAACTTATTCTACTTGTTCAGGTGTTTTTACCTGACATACATAATTCGCTTAGCTTGCACATGTGATCGTCTTGTCGCGATTCTTCGAATTGATTTTGCGGCCGGACGTCGGACAGACGCTTTGTCATCATAAATGGACGATCGCGTGTGCATTACATTGAACTTTGGTATATCGTATATCATATTATGCATTTTATGGTGGAAGCGTAACACCCCCATCGTTAGCTTGAGGCTCCGACGAAACCTTTACAATGTTTGATGTACACTTTATTTTAAAAAAGTAAATACATATGACGGTAATTATTACAAATATATTTATGCTTACTGAAGAGATATTAAATGTTTTATTAAGAACAGCAGTTTTTTCAATACGTTCTGTATTTTTTATTTGTCTAACATACAGTTCATCGATCTTAATATTAGGTATTAGTTGGCTTTCATTAACTTTAGTCATTAAATTTGGTAATATTATTGTATCGAATATTTTCTTTTCAAAGTGTTTGAATGTTTCATTTTGGATACTTATTTTACAATTATTATACTTTATCAGATAATTACCTTCTAAGGTCATATTCTTATCATTACAGTTATGCTTAATTTTGATCTTATACGCATTTTTTACAATAATGGTTCCTGGTGTGACTTCTTTGATCACCGTAGATGTTTCTATTTTTTTGGGACATACTGCCTCACAAAAAGTCATAATATTTCTTATGCAAATATCCGTTATCGGTAATAAATTTTTTTTCAAGTTATCTTTAGGGATTTTGAATACATTGTTCTTTTCATCTTTTAGTATTAGCCTGTCGTTAACAAAAAGTGCTTTATGTTGTTGATCCGGTAGGGGTTCTATTAGGATTTTGGTATACGTGAGATCGGTTAGTCTAGGAATTAAGAGAATTAGTATAATTTGATCCTGATAGTGTGAAATTGCGATTTTGACTTCCTTAAAGGCGTCCATATCTGAGATCATATCCATTTCCTCGGCACTCAATATATTTTTTGTAAGGATTCCTAATTTACTCGTGAATAAAAGTTGTTCTATACTGTCAATATGTCTACTTAGTAAGGAAATATCATTATTAATCTGGTACAAATGTTGCATTAAGCTTACTTCGTCCTCTAGTGTTATTATTTTGTTACCTAAGTCTTTGTTAAAAGAGTTAAAGTACGTCTTTATGATGCCTTGTTGTTTGTTTATGTGAGTCGTCATGTTCTTTATCTGTTCAGCAATTTCTTCGTTAACGTGTACCTGGCTGTTCGTTTGTGTTATAAGTTTTCTATCATCTTCTAAGAGTTCGTCAAGTTTTGCTTTTATTTGTCTTTCGTCCTCGTGGTCCATGGTTCCTGCTATTATCTTTAGCCCTGTACCTAATACGTCTATCAGACCTCTTTTCGACCTTACATGGGGTCTAATATTCTTTACCTTTGCTTCTAATAAGATGAAGTTTTGACTTATTGCATTATACATAGGGTTTACTAAATTGGATTTATTTTGGAATATTAAAATATTGGACTTAATACGTTCCTTAGCTATTTCGAATTCGGTTGAGTTTATTATGTGTAGCACCTTTGTGTAGTCTTTTATGATCTTCTGTTTCCCTAAGTCCAATGTCAAGTATCCGTTATTGTTGTTCATGTCGTGTAGAATTATCTCCTGTGTCATGATCGTTGTAAGAATCGTTGTAAGAGTAAGGATAGTTACGAATGAAGACATCTGCAAATGAAATTCGTGAAAAGGTTACTACTTGTTATCTAGTTCATCAGCCTTGATATTTCTTCTTTTTCTTTATATGAGTTCTGTAATATACTTTTTCATTCCTTATGTCTTTCAGGTGATCTTCGTCTATTTTCTCCGTTTGAATTTTCCTATATTTGGAATGATTCTTTCCTCCTCTTACTTCTTTCACGAAGTTTTGTCCGCTTGTTAAAGGAAAATCCTGTCTGTTTCGATTGATCTTATTTATAACTTTCTGTTTCAGTTCTAATATTCGATTTTGGATGCTTTTATATTCGTCTTCATGTATCTTACCATTAACAAAGTCTATAGGTCGTTTGTTAGTTGTTGAGTGGATGGTATTGTTATAGTATGTTATTATTCTTGATATTTTTTCTTCAACAGAACCTTCGTTATTAATTTCATCATGTTTGAGAAGCCTAATGTGCTCATTTATAGTATTATGTAATCTCTCCACATCAGCGTTTGATGTGTGATTACTATTGGAGGTAAAATGGAGTTCTACATTTAGATGGGATAAGAATTCTCTTAACGGTAAAGCTTTGAAGCCCAGTTCGTTATCTGTAATGATCTTTTTGGTTTGTCCAAATTGGCTAAAATAGAAAGATAGCACTCTTTTGAATTCTGTCCATGTTCTACCTATTATCTTTATAGCGCACGCGTGTTTAGAGAATTTATCGATAATTGTAACAAAGAGAGATTTTTCGAGACTATAGAAGACATCAACGTGTATTACTTCAAATGGTTTAGACGGGGTTTCAGTTAATTTAAAGAGAGGCTTAGGTGGATTTCTAACATATTTCTCCATGTTACAGACTTCACAATTATTAATAAATTGGGTAATTCTTTCCTTTGCTTTTGGATGGTAGTAGTTTAGAGATATTTCTTTAAAGATTTGCTCAATTCCTCTGTGGTTATTCCTTAAGTGTTCCTTTTCGATTAATGTAGCTAACTTTTCTTCGCTGGTAACATCTTCTAATAATTTTAGACATCTAATAATTTTAAGTTTATTCTTTTCCTTAAAATGTTTCAAAAAGGTTTGTTTGATGACATTAAAAAAGTTTTCATCGTCTATTAAGATAGCATTCAAGTTATTAGGGTTGAAATGATTCTTTAGAAGAGTTATAACACTTTCTTCCTCTAAAGTTTTTGTATAAATTGTTGTACGGTTTCTATTAAATATCTTCGTCTTTTTAATTCTAAGAGATCCAGAGCGAGATTTTCGAATAATAATTTGAGTTTTGAATATATTAATACAAGATTTACTTATTGGGATGATTTCATTTTCGATAAAGTTTATTTCTGGATGAATTATTCGAGAAAGAGCATCAGCGTTCATGTTCTTTGTACCTTTTTTGTATTTGATATCGTAATCGTATTCGGAAAGTTTTAACCGCCATCTCACTAACTTCGAATTCGGTTCTTTGACAGAGAAGAGCCATGTGAGTGGTTTATGGTCGGTTTCAATAAGAAATTTCCTACCGAAAAGGTATGGACGAAAATATCCTGTTGCCCATATGATGGCTAAGAGCTCCTTTTCAATGGTGCTGTAGTTTATCTCATGCTCATTCAAGGTACGGCTGGCGTAGCATATAGGGTGATTATCCTGTGAGAGGACAGCACCTAAAGCATACTGACTAGCATCTGTTGTGAGAACGAACTGTTTGTTAAAATCTGGGTACTTAAGGATGGGGTCGTTCATAAGAAGAGTTTTTAATGTATTGAAGGATTCTATGTATTGGGGATCTGTTACATTAATTTTTACATCTTTTTTGAGATATTTCATTATTGGTTTTGCAATTTTTGAGTAATCTTTAATAAATTTCCGGTAGTAGCCGGTAAGACCTAAGAATTGTTTTATTTGCTTATTAGTTTTTGGGATTTGGTAATTTTTAACACATTCCACCTTTTTTGGATTTGGTTTAATACCATTAGGGGTGACGATGTGTCCGAGAAATTCGGTTTCTTTTTTAAGAAACTCGGATTTATCCAGTTGTACCTTCAAATTGACTTCCTTAAGTCTTTTGAAGATCTTTGCTAAGGCAACCAGATGCTCTTGCAATGACGTAGAAAACACTATTATATCATCCATGTACACCAGTATGTTAATATTAATGAAATCTTTTAGGACTTCATTCATAAGACGCTGGAAGGTCGCTGGAGCTGTTTTCAGGCCGAAAGGCATACGAAGAAATTCGTAGTGTCCGTTCTCGACGCTGAATGCGGTCTTATGAATGTCCTCCTTATCTATTTCTATTTGATAGAATCCCTTCGCCAGGTCGAGAGTCGTAAAATACTGACATCTCCCAAGCTTGTCGAGGATTTCGTCTATGCATGGAATTGGGTACTTGTCGTCGATCGTTACCTCGTTTAGTTTGCGGTAATCTACGACGAGCCGCCATTTTTGTTTGCCGCTTGCATCGGCCTTCTTAGGCACGATCCAGATCGGTGCAGAATATGGTGAGTTGCTTTGGCGTATAATCTTGCTGTCTAGCATCTCATTAATTTGTCTTTGTACTTCACCCTTGTGAATGTATGGATATCTATAACTCTTAGTTTGGATAGGGACATTGTTAGTGGTTCTTATTTTGTGTTTAATTGCATTAGTGAAACTTAAGTTCCCGTTCTCCTTGTAGAATACATCTTTGTATTTCTTTAGAATATTTATCAGACCTGTTTTTTCTTCACTATTCAGGTGGTCAAGCCTTAGCTGTTCCAGCGATAGTGGTATTTTGTTATCTTCGATGACGTTAAAGTTTTGACTATTCACGGGTTGCGTGATAAGAGGTTCGAATTTGACCAGTTCCTTTTTAGGATGGTTGTCATTCTTAAACTTAGTTTTAGCTACAACTTCATGCTTTTCTACTTCGTATACTCCTTCTTTTACAATTGCGTTGCCATTTACTGAATTTTGTTGTGGTAAATATATCAATCCTTTTTCCTGATCTACGGATAAAGTAATTTCATCTTCATGGAGTGGTTCCGTTTGTATGCTTGTTTGTTCATAATGAATTTTTACCTTTTTGTTACCTATTACTAAAATTTCTTCACCTAAATCTATTTTGGCTTTCATAGGAATTAGTAGGTTATTGCCTATGAGTCCGTCGAAATGGTCATGAAATGGGAAGATGTACATTTCAAATTTATCCCTAGGATTTCCCAGTTCCTTGAAAATGGGTACTTTTGCTTTATGGCTAATTTTCACATTTGTATTAAGTGTCTTTACTTCTATTTGGTTTCGTAGAGTGTGTATTTTATCAGGTGAACACAATCCGGGGTTGATAATTGAATGTGTCGCTCCTGTATCTAATATAAATTTTAGAGGTCTAATTTTTCCTTGCACTACTATATATGGTAGTTTGGACTGGAGGCTCCTGAACGAAAATTTTGTTCGTTTACTCTAGTACTCCTATTAGTTGTATCTTGTTCGTTTCGTTTTGGATTTCGGTTGTTTTGCTGAGATCTATTTTGGTAATGGCGCTGATTTTGCCTATTTGGTGGAAGTCTATCTCTTTGTGCCATTCCTATCTCCATTGGTTCTGGAGGAGGTTGAAAATGATTGTTTCTGTTATATATTTGATTTTGGACTTGAGGTTGATTGTTGTAGTGATTGAAAGGAAGTTTGAACTGTGTCGGTTGGTTTGAATACTTTAGATAGCTACGGTCAGTATTTCCCTTAAAACGAGAATTATTGTACGGTTTGCCGTTTGGATTAAAGTAGGCATAGTTGCTTTCGTAAAGAATGTTTATTGCCTGTTCGAGATTCATCGGATTTCGACAGTAGAGAAGAGATCTCATGGGTTCTGGTATTTTACTTTTGAACACGACTAATGCAGATGTTTTATTTTGCTCAATGGCGGCTTCTATGTGTTGGGGATTGCCTTCCATTGTTTGTTTGGCTTTTATATTGAGCCTTCTGAGGATGCCTTTGATTTCGCTATAGAAGTTCACAGCGTTCGTTTTGAAAGTAGTTCCTCTTAGCTCATCGAAGAGTTCTTCGGCGGTATGACGATCGCCAAAGTTGTTATACAAGATTTCTTTTATTTCTATCCAAGTTGTGACATGATTGTTAATGTCCATTACCTCGCGGGCACGTCCTTTGAGTTTGGACTTAATAGTATCTGAGAATATACTTTGGGCTAAGCCATCGTACTTTATAAGGGTAGGGTGGATCTTATCGATTAAATCCACGAAGTTCTGGAGTTCTCTAAAATCTCCATTGAACTCTGGTAATTTAGATAAATATTTTAGGGGATTGATTTCGAGAGTTAGCATATTTATTTCGGTTTGTAATTGAGATGAACTTGAAAAGAAATTGTTCACGATATCGGTAATTTGCCTAGATTGTTCGTTGACTATGTTAATCTGGTCTTCAAGGGAAGTCATTTAACCAGTTTAGTACAAGATGCTTATAATATATACACTTACATCTATATATAACTTAATTTTTGACACTATAAAATAAGATAAAAATAATTGGTATTTACTTTGCTATGTTTTTGTCTTTTCTGCTTTGTTTCTGGTCGTCTTATTCTTTTCTTGATGTATAGATGAATGATGAATGAAATGTGCTGCTCTTCCTTCTTTGGGATTTTGAATTTTCAGGCTACTTTGTTTAGTTTTTCACTCTGGTTTCAGTTCACATTTACACGTAATCTTTTTATTAGGAATTTTGATATAAAGAGATAAAGATTCACTTTATTAGCTTATCTCAGTTCACAATATATTGCAAATACGCGCAGGGAGATCTATTTCGATTTGCGGAACTATGAACTATAACCGCTGTACACGATATACGCTTGTTTACTGCAAACGTTTTTTTCTTCGAATTTGTTATCGACGATATGCTTTAATCTTATGAAGCTTTCACTCGCGAAAACGTTTTCTATTTAACCCTTGTTAAATAACTTTCAATAATAATTACGACGATATGCTTCAACCTTATGAAACTATCACTCGCGAAAATTTCTTCCTTAAGAAAATAACATCAGATACCCGGTTAAGTTTTAAAAAACACTGTACAGATACATCCAGGTATCCTACCGACTGCGCCACTTTCGAGATTGAATTATTCCGGAAATAAAAAAATATATTTTTATTCGGACTTTGCGCGTCCGTTCTTTATTGCGGTTCAAATCCAACTCCCTTGACAAAGAATAATAACTTATCGACTAACTTATTCTACTTGTTCAGGTGTTTTTACCTGACATACATAATTCGCTTAGCTTGCACATGTGATCGTCTTGTCGCGATTCTTCGAATTGATTTTGCGGCCGGACGTCGGACAGACGCTTTGTCATCATAAATGGACGATCGCGTGTGCATTACATTGAACTTTGGTATATCGTATATCATATTATGCATTTTATGGTGGAAGCGTAACAATTAAGCACAACAAGCGTTCGATTAGTTCATACCCACCCCACGCAACTCACGTTCTGCTGTGACGTAAGTTGTGAACGTGTTGTAATAAATTGTTTAAATAAGTATTGGGATTTGTTTTATACAATTTTTATTTATCCACCAACTTGTTGTTTTTATTTCCTGTCTTACTTGTCTTACAACTACAAGTAAAATTATGAATGTTTAAAGTTCATATGAGAATTTATATATTCTGTATTGCCAAGAAGTGTTGAATTGAAGTGCCAATTTTGCCCCAAACAATACAAATAATCGCCGATACTATGAGCGTAGTTTTATAATTCAGAATCTTTTTGGTCCATTGTTCTTCCACTATGTGTATTCCTCATAAAAAATACTTTCAATGCGCTCCAAATAGACGTGTCCTTGGGTTATGACCACTTCATTTTTTAAAAAAGCGATTTAAAAATAGAGTTGTGAGCAGAAATTATTTTTTTACAACTTGAGATTACAAACTACGCTTAAAACTAAGCGTTAGAGTGTTGGCATCAACAAAAAAAAATGATGGACATTGGTTAATTAATTACCAATTGGTATTTCAATATCGGTTTAGTGTTTATTGTTTCTATAATACAATGGCCATCGGTTTGTTCAAATCCGTGTGTCCAGTTGGTACTTTTGAGTAGGGTGATGGTGTGGTAGCCGATTTAGCATCTATGATGACTGCTATCGCTGCTCTTGGGAAGTTCTGTGCGCTTTCCATATTTGGCGCGTTGAGGTGGAGTTGTGTTTCTCAGGTTGCTTACTGAACAGTGTCGTCATGTAATTTTGCAAGGCGTCACTTGTGCTGGTTCGACCAAAGGAACTCAGTAAACCACTTCTTAAACATTGAAAATGCAGAGTATTTCATTTTCAATAAAATCCACTAGGTTGTCTGCTTTCAATGGCAGTCAAAGAAAGCAATTTTTCGGCGACATACATTTCGAAGCACGGAATCGGTCTTCTGCTTAAAGGCCCAAGCCTATAGAATCCGTTGCGTGCATAGCGTGTTCAATCGACAAAAGTCCCAGCGAATACGTACGTTGCGTCAGAAATCCATTCAAACAAGACTACGTCAACATCAGATTAAAATGATTTATTTGGGAAAGGAAGCGTCAAAGTATGAAAAAGTTTAAAGTTGACCAACTTCATCCATCGTGATGCATTCCACTTGTGATGCAGCAGCATTTGGTGTCTCTCTCAATCTCATTAGGGCTTTTCATTTGGCAATTTAACGCAACGCACGCAACAGTTTCTATGGGTTTGGGCTTTAACACTATTCGCGAGACAGACTTACAATACAACGCCACTAAGAAGTAAAATGTAATATGGCCTTAAAAAAAATTAAATGTCACTTCGGATCAGAGACACGAGCAGACATCAACTAATAGAGATTCCCAACTTCCTCGTCCATTGCCTCTGAAATTTGTATAACAGCCTATTATTTTCGCAGCCTCTGTAAATACGTGATAACTGTTTCGAACAGCTAAAAGTCTTCTCCTACGAAATAATACAGCATTTATTTGAAAAAGCGCTCGTTATTTGAGCATTATTTCAAATCCTTATGTTTCACCACAAAAATGAGCAGCTTTGCAAATCTGATTCTGTTCCGAAGGACATTCATAAAACTGGAAGTATATTGGGATGTACCGATCATTGACACGTTACATTTGAATTAAAATATTTTGTCGTTAAATTATTAGAAAAATGTGTGGTTAAATACAAATTGTGATGATGAAATAGAAATTCTGTAGTATACGTCATATATTTCCTTTATGTACTGTATTCCATTTCCATAAAACTTTGGTCTAATACTAATATGCAACTTATTCAAAGAAACTTATTTTTCGAATGGATTTTAAAAAATGCAAAAGCTTATGATCGCGATATTTACCATCTCATAGAAACAACATTATTAAAATAATTAATCTGACAGGTTTAGGGACCAAGTCGAAATACTGTCACAACACGTTAGGGTTTAATGCCGAAACTTCAGTTGTGTTCCGAAAGTTGTCCCCCAATTGCAGAAGTCAGTTCCTCGAAATAGTGTTAGAGTCCACGACTTTCGCTACATAATTTTTAAAATGAAGACAACCCACAGATCGAAGATCGAAGATCGAATTTGTCAACATAAATGTCTCATATATTTCCTATTCGTATTGCTCAATATATTTATGAAAACCAAACTAAAACTGATTTTCAATATTGGAAAAATATTGCCCTTAACTACTTTCTTCAATCAATCGACCCGGTTTTCCTCTCACTATTACATCATATCTCAGAATAAAAAGAATATGTCAAATTGACTACAAATTTATTCAACTCTTCGAAAGTGTATGTGTCTGCGAGATAATTTGAAAACTCAATTTCACCGCTATTGCCACCCAGCATAGAACTTTTTGAAAAACTTTATCCATTTCCTCTATTGCCAAACGACACATCTACATATGCTCTCCGTTCCACATGTGCCAGCAAGAAGCCCTGCCTTCTCGGGAGGATCTTCAACCAACAAAACCCACTGACAGCGTACTGTCTTTATTAATTTTATTAATCCAATGGATTATAAAAAGAAACTGGCAAAAAACGATGTACACAACGACGGCGGCGGCATAAGTTAGACAACAGGGATATTGCGTTCCTCTTCCAGTCTCACCACCTCTAGGCGGTATGTATGTATGTACATGTATATTTTTTGTATCCTTTATTACTTTTCTTACGCCGAAGTCAACCGGCACATTGAAAATTTTAATGTAAACCTTTATTGCAGAGGAAAGTTTTCCAATAACAATTGTGAAATGTTGGGGAAAAAAGCGGAAAAGTTTCAAAGTTTGTTTGAGGAAAAGAATTTCCGGATGCCCGGATACCGAATGGAGGATTCTATACACTGTCAGGCGTTTTATTTTATTTTTTATTAATTTTCAGGATATCTCCTACTTGTTCTGTGTATTGCTCGAACCAAACAGTGAACACTTTAGGTCTGCTATTGTGTTGGCCTGCATGAGCCAGCCGGGAGGGGGGGATAAGATAAAGATGTGTTAAGCCACGTCCATTAAAGCAATGCCTCAACGAGACGGAGATGATGAAAACAAAGGATTTCTCAGATGGTCCGCCACACCGGACACAGTGGACTGATAAGATTGCTCCTTTTTCTACCTGCAATGTCCTTGCCTGCTTTATTCCACATCCCGGTGGAACTTTTCAACTCGATTGGATGTGCCATTTCCAACACGGTTCCCGACCAATTAGAGAAGCCATCAACGGCACTCGCACCGAGACGCTAGCATCGACCGGTCGGTATTTACTGTGGTAAGCCATCCCCGCAGCGGAAGATATGAACAAGAGTTTCGCTTAAAAGGGGGTGCACGAGGACGACGATTCTAACAGGAAGCCCCTCCGGATATCTTCGTTTGGAATATGAAATTTTTCAAATTAAATCCCCTCTTTCTCCGCTGCACATCGGCTTCATTGTTTTACTTGAGAGCGTTTTTTTTCTTTCATTTTCGTTTTTTTTCTATGGGCTTTCTATCCTTTACCGTGTTGGTTCCGGTGTCGTACTTAACAGAAGCGGTTCATTTCGGGCATGTCACTCGCTGTACTATATACGAGCAGTCGAACAGAGGCAGTCACCAGTGTCGTGACGATGCGATGGTGGGGGAGTAGGGCAAAGTTTTCACATCGCATGCCATTGTTTTAAAATTTTATTAAAAAGTTTAATGTTTTGCGGCTTCAACCAAGTTCCATTCAAGTTTAGTGGCGTTGGTAGCAGGGACGCAACCATTGGGTAGAGTGTCACAGAAAAAGCGGAGAAACAGAGGCACAACACAACACCATCAGAAGCAGTGTAGCAGCAACAGCAACAGCCTCTATCGTAATGAAATGAGTTCCTGGTGACATTTGAGGAGCTTTTCCCATGCCAAAACTTTTTACGAGACTTTTCAATGAGATTTTTATTATTTACAATTTGTTGGAAGACAATTTAATGGGTTCCTATGAATTTACTCTTATCTCGGCGGCTTCACCGCCAACATCAGCACCACAGCTATCAGCCCCTGGGGGCATTCAGATGCCCAAACGATTTGGCTAATTCAAATTTTTGGTTTAACTTCTTTACTGAGAGTCTTTGTGTTGGCGCGCTTCTTGTGCTTTATGAGGGTCAAAGGGAATTTTAAATTCTACCCAATTTCAGGATCAACAATGTAATTACCTTTCCCAAGCTGGCTGGGTGTGAATGCGGACTGGGTGCTGGTTTGTTTCAAGTGATATATGTACGTGAGGTGGAGAAAGTTTTGGAAAGGGGAAAAGATTGCAAATCAAATTTGTAAACAACGGTTATGCGTTGGGGATAGTCGTCCCCATTGTTGGTCGTATTTTTAAAAGTTTGTATCTCAATGGAAAATTGGGGTTGTCCCTTTTTCTTTAAATAAATTTGCGGTTTCAAAAATGCTGTGCCCGTAATAAATACTTGTAAGTAACGTCCACTTGAATGCGATTCCATCGGGTAGGCGACCGCTTGGCAGAACCAGGACGAGGTGGTTGGACCAAAGCCAAAAACTCGCCTGGTTGCGCTTGGGCATAACTTCTGGTGAGTCGATGGCGGAGGATCGAGTGGCCTGGAAACCTATCCTGCGTGCATTACATTAAATGTAGTCACACATAGTCACTAGTCCTATGACTACATAGGCTTATTGATATAACACGGATTTTTCATCTAGTCTCCCCGCTTAATAACATTCGTTTAGTAGAACTGCTTAATCTATCCTCAAATAATCCCCAAAGGAGAAGATCCCGAATGGACCCTTGGTATCAAGTTCAAAATGCAAATATGTACATTGAACTTAAGTACAAAGTCCTTCTCGGAAAATTATAGACCATCCACTCACTAAATCCGATTCCCCCGCAGTGAACAGAATAATGACTTGTTCAGCAGATCAGTCATCTAGTCAATCCAACGTCCAGTCTCTGTCCACCACCTCACAGACAAAATTGCAGTTAATGACGAGAACCCTTTGTCATTGGGAATGTCACTGCAATGCTGGCCGGAAACAATCGCATACCAGTACCGGGTTCGTTTCATTTCATAAAACAAACAGAGACCGCTTGGCTTTGAATTCTACAGGCGTCGCAAATGGAAGGCATCTCAAATGAGAGCCCAAAGCAAAGCAAGAGTGGAGTACTTCGTTTGCTCAAAGCATTTATGAAAAAAGGTCAACCCATTCAGAATTAAATATTGATGCCATAGCCGGCGGCTAATCAGAGACTTCCTTTCGAACCGACCTCATCTTCCGTCCTCAACTGCCATCCACTATCCGTTCGCCAGACAGAGGTAGAAAACCATCGAAGACCAGTACCGAAAGGCGAAAAAAACGCAAAAATCCAACCCATATTTTCTCGGCTTCAGGGATAATGGCCAGATATTGAATAAAGCCAAAAAGGGTGCTCTCTACATGCTCATGGTCGGTCCCACTCTCCGGCACTGCCATTACCACTGTTGGAAACCACCAGACGGCAGGCACACACAACTCCTCGAATGGGAGCAAATAATTCGTCTTATTTCGCTATAACCTAGCCGGGATACGATTCACGGGACCGTTGGCAAAATGACGACAACGACGAGGACGACGACGGCGATGCGGCTGCGAGGAGGAAGTGAACGAGTGAAGCAGTACTCTTTTTGTGTTGTCCTCGAAAATTGCGCAAAATGATATTTGGAAAAGCTCTCCGATTATTTATTAATAGTAAGGTATACGACCTTATATTCGGGGCACAAAATGATGATGTTTTCAAAATTTAATTTCGGAGATGTTGAAGGACCACGACCCTTTGAGGATATGTCATAAGGCGGGCAACCTGCATGAATATTTCACAGTGCCAGCGGCGCGCATGTTAGTACACGCTTACACACACGTATGAGCAGGGCCTGCTGTTAGATTTAACGCATTTGGCCAATAAATTTTATTCCTCAATTATTCATGGCTTATTACGGGTGTCCTCATAATGAGGACCCTCTGACGTGACCATGTGTCATTCAAATAAACAGACGAGTGTGCATATCTGAGACGTGGATGGGCGCTCCAAAGTGTACTTATGCCCACGTATGGGAATAGTGTCACTCGCCTCCAGGACACACGCAATTTATTGGAAAACTTTTCCGAGTCCTACACAGCACTACTCGTATCATAAATTCCGCTCATTAATCAAAATTTTAATTCATATGCGATAAAAGTCCTTGGGTGTACACAAGTGTGGTGCTGTTGCTATTGCCGCTGCCTCCGTCACCTCGTGCTACCACTGCTAATGCCGTTCCCGTTGTCTGCGCTGTGTTACTGGAGAAGGGGTGATGTGGTGTATCTGTCGCCTGAAGAAACTTTTGAGAACCGAGACAAGTTGAAGGGAAAATCTTTAGAATGTGCATTCAATCGCGGAACGATAAAGGCGAAAACAAAAACAGGAAGTTCAGAAGTGCTGGAAGGCGATTGGTGTGCCATAGTGCGTTGGCGACGGTAGTGGTGGTGGCAGGAAACACTGGGGTACCGCTCTCGCAGGAGACGGCAAAATACTATTCGAAAATCGTTAAACTAACTGAAAGTATCGCGGTTGTTGTTCTGTTCTGCATGATTGTTTTCAACGGCGAAATAAATAAATTTACTCGCGATACTGGCTCGGATAGCTGCCATCCCATGATGGCTACGGGAGGCGGCACCTCAACGTAGCTCCAGGTTATTTTTGTCAATGAAGCGTTGTCGGTTTCCTAATTTAGAACTGCTTGCTATTTCTCTCTCGTCTCAGTTTTGCGGTGTAAGTTTTCCGTGGATTTGTCAATGGGAGGATTAAAAGTTTTAATAAGTTCGGAACGGATCATTGATCCATAAAAGATGGCTGACACTGAGTTGGTGAGCTGGTAAGACTGCGGATGCAGTGTCCCTGTTGGGCTATTGAAATGAGGCGAGAGAGATTATTAGCATAACCATGAAAAACGATATATATTCTGAAGGTAGCGGATGGGTATAGTCATTTCGGCTCTTAAAGGCTCATCAAAATTAAGCGGTTTTGCAATGAATCCTTTTTTTTATCAAACATTGAAAGCTATTCGGTGTGGTGTTATCTCTCTTTTAGAATGCTAAAATTTAAATGAATGAAAAGTACTGCTGCCTGATTATGAATGGCGAATTTGAATTTAAATTGGAAATTAAGTGTCCTTGTTTGTCTGCAGACTGCGGTGCATTGGTAAGTACAAGAGACCGAAGATGGTTTTCGCATCAGGAATATATGTACATTCCGGTGCAACCTTCGAAGGGAAGAATGCTAAATAAATATCCCATCCCTGTAGTCAACGAAATTTGACGAAATGCAGTGACAGCGTCCATGTCCTTTGAAACCGTATGTCTGGCGGCTTTTTTGATGAAATTAAGGATGAAACGGATGAGAGAGTAGGTTTACGTAACATAGATTTATGTTTCAATATTTTTGGAAATTGTTAGTGGTCCCTTTTTTCCAATAATTTGAAATTTGTCCGAGAAGATCATTCTTTGTTCGGTGCGTCGCATTCAAACTGTCAACTTCGTTTTGGCATAAAGGGTGGTTTTTTTTAGAGGCGGATAACATTAAATTGGCAATTTTGTTTCCCCAGACAGCTAATTTGTTGGTTAGTTTGGTGGAATAGACTGAAGCCGGAACAACGATTACAATTTTAATTCGAGGAACTCAATCTGGGGCCGTTTGTAGAAACAACATTTTATCTTATATCCATATATCCTCAAACCGCTACAGCCAACGGTGAGCGCTACAGATACTTTATTATAAATTTGTTTAGTATAACATTCAGAAGCCATCGTCAGACTTTCGTCTCCTTCTTGTTTTTTTTTCGGGCCCATCAGCCTCATTGACTACCAGATTTCAACGTTTCCCTCTTCGGGTGACTCACCGCAATGCCCGCACATGACCCGCAATGTTTCACACACTACAAATATTCACAGCGCACAATTTTTTTGTTCCTTTTAAAATAACAAAAATATTTCAATTACTAAAAAAACTCAAACAATACTCTACATTCCACTGTTCATTCCAAACACGTGCGCTGACCGAGATAGAACAATTCAAAAACATAGAAAAATTCAAAATCATACCAACCTTTTTTTCTTCCACAGAACTAGGCGCATCAACGTCATTTAACACGCGTTCGGCAGAAGAAGGAGAAGACTGAAGTTCTTGCAGTGATTTCCTTTGTATTAGATAGAAGACCGAATCTCCAGTATAAAGACCAAGTCATCGCGGACACAAGACAGCTTGGACCCTCAACGATGGACGACACCTATAGCTCAGACTCAGCCCCTTCATGGGCAGTAGGTCTGATAAGTACCTAATTAAGATGATGAATATTCGTATACATATGTATAACGTGTCATCTACCAAGAGTCATTGTATATAAGTGCAAACCTTTAACATTTCTATGAAAAGTGGTGATATTTTCATTTCCATCCAAAGTACAGACTCAGAGGCTAGTAATGGAATATAATGTGTGTCCAATTTTAGTTCCGAATCTACGCTACTCTGCCTGCAAATGATCATTCATTTGAATAAATATCGGTCAACTTGTTTTTGCATGTGTGCGACGAATTCAAATGGAAGGTTGTTGCAGCACTGGTGAACATTCGAAAATTGAATGGACTTGAAAATCAAAATTGGACAGAACTTGTTCCCTGCAACATACGTACTGACCAAAGAAGTATGGGCTATGTAACTTAAAACCCACACTAATCAAAATGACAGACAAACAGAGCATTTTAATAGGAAGAAATAGACAAACATAGCCCTTAAATTATGCTGGCTACTGTCACGCTAAAAACAAATACTTGATTCTTAACACTAGACACTTTAGAACCTATCCAGTAAATGAGAAGGCGCTTAAAGATGACCAGAAGCAATGAGAAGTTGGCAATAATTTTCGGCGATGATCTAACATGTAATATTTGAGGATTTTTGAATTGACCCAAAACGTAAAAATTATTGCTATCTTATTTTTGCACTAATTTTAGTTTACATTCCGAGTAACAGTCGTGGGCGGTCATTACCTTTCATATATGTGCAGTATTTCCTCGCTCGAAGAACCAAGATATCCCTGTATACGACCTGATAGTCCCAGTCCTGCTGTGTGGCGCAGAAGCTTGGACACTAACCAAAGCGGACGAAGAGATACGTGGTCGCCTGGGAAGTCCCTCCTATGATCTTTGGTCCCGTATGTACTGATGGAGTTTGGAGGAGGAGACTGAACGACGAATTGTACGGGCTTTACGACAACGTCGATCTCAAATGGCTAGGTCATATAGAATGAATGGACACCAATGCTTCGGACAGGCAAGGGTTCGACTCCAAGCCTAAGGGACAACGCGGTAAAGGAATACCACGCCTCCGGTGCCGTACGCATCTCGAAGCGGATCTCAATCTGCTGCGTAGCTGGAAGCAACTAGCAAAATACCTTACTAGATGGAGTGGCATGTTGGCTGAGACCCAGGTCCTCCCACCCATGACTGTAGCGCCAGATAAAGAAGAAGTATTTCCTCGCTGCGGTGTACAGAATAACACAAACGATACGATACGATGAAACGACGTCTGCAGTTGCCCGAATTGTAACACTGACGCTGACGCAACAGACAGTAAATACAAGAAGAAGACAACAGCAGGTCTACGAAGTCCCGAGATTTTGGAACGAATACGGAAGAAGGACGCTTAATGTCGCAGTTCCATCAGCACTTAACGAACTTCCCAGAGAATTTCCCAGAATCCAACCTACTTGTTTTTGTAACGTAAATTTTTATATTTTTTTTCTCTTTTTTATTGTATAATTGTAACATGTATGACCGAAACTTAACTTAACATACTGTCAATAATTGCAACCAGTCTTCTGCAGACAAGCCCTTCCGGCTTTGCAGATAACAAAACTATGTTAACAAAGGAAATGGTGAATAAGAAAATTAATTGAATTGAAAAAAAAATTTGAGTATTCAGAAAAGTGTATATCTTCGAAATAGTACAAAGTCTTACCCTGATATAGTGCATGTATGAAAACCAAAGTGAAAGACATTTTCACTTCCAATAATAATATTCCGCTGAAGACAAGACTCTAACATATGAGTTAATATTTGTTGACCTTTGACAAACCGATCAACACAAACTAATCGTATGAGCGCATGATCAGCACATCCACTTATCACATCTTCACCCACTCATAAAACGCACTCGGCTCGAGGGTTCCTCACCAAGAGCTGGTTTTGAGGAAAACCCGTCAGCGCAGACCGGATAACATCCGCGGTTGAATCCCCAACATCTTCACTCAAGTTCGTGACGTAAGGCTTTGAATGTAACGACTTAATCGTGACTGGTATGTTTTTGTCGACAGTCACGACAAGGAGTCCCCTCTGGTTTAATTAATTTAAAAGCCAGACCAACGTCAATAGTCCGTTCGAGTTCGAGGAAAAGTGTGGAAATTTTAATCAAACGCTTTATTATCTGCCAAAACAAACGAAAACAACTCGTCTGTTGCTTTTCCATCACCGATTGGGGTTGCCGGACAATCAGATGTCGAGTGTACAGTAACCCTTTGGCATAGGTCAGCAGAAGGATCCACGTCGATGTGCGCCGCAAAAACATCGCACACTCGCTTCCCGGTGGACACACACTTCCCAATGTCCGCCCCAATGTAGGTAGGCAATGTATTCTATAACCGGGTGCTCATCGTCCTCCGAAAAGAATTTCACAGAACAAAAAAAATAACACTGAAAAATTGGCAAAAAAAAATGAAACGAAAAAAATGAGGTTGGAAATTTGATCCGAACAAAAATTAAATTGATGTTAAGTCAAATGGAACGCCTGAGGCTGAGAGAGTAAATTGTTGAGCTGGCATACAGGCACCGTCAGTGGTGGTTGCGGAGTACTCTGCTTTTTCAATCAAGAACTTTGCGGCTTTTCGGGAAATTTAATTTCCATTGACCCAATGTTTGAAGAGGGACGAAGTGAGGGTAAGGCGGCACATCTAGATTGGTGAATGTATTTGCGCGTGCCTTTTCGTCGGTAGTTTTATGCACCCCCACTGAGGATGAGAAGTTGCCGGCTGGCGGTTGGAGGTCGCGACAGGATGCCGCTTTACAATGGAAATTCTGGCTAACCCACATTCATGACCAATTACCTCTCCACGGTGATGTTTAAGGTTGACACTGATCCCCGTCATTTGTAGGGACGCGAAATAAATTTTCACTTAGCCGTGGGATCCACATAACGTCGTTATACAGCTCATGAAAGCGACTACCGCTCTCGTCCCCTCCTACCCATACACCGGCGGCTATATATCCCATTACCGAACAAGGTCTCCGGCGAGTAACTCAAAATTAGACGACGTCGTGTTAGCGTAGCTTCATCATCAACTAAATAAAAAGCTTCTCCTCCGCCTCCAGTGCCGCAGCGTCCCAGCGCTGGCATCAGTGGCAGTAGCGCTTATCGGCTCCAACGTCTATGAGGTGGTATCATAACAAATTATGCAAATCCCCCAGAATATGGGCTTAGGTAGAGAAAGCGTGGGGTTGAACCTACTACCTTCCACTAATATTATCGAATAAATATCCTATTTGCAAGACACCTATAGACTCTTATCGAGTTAAAATGAAATTTACATTTCTCAGTCCTCCCAGTCCTGCTTCAGACCTCTCTGTCCTCTCTTCGTCGTTGTCGGGGATATCCGTACCGTATCCGTATCCACATCCACAATTCTGCTGCTGCTGCCCTTTTGGTGGTGGAAAACACACGCTCTTAGCTCGGCGGTACCAGAGCAGCTCTTCAGGCGAACGGTTGGGGAACTGTGGACCCTGTGAACGGGAGTAAGAAAGAATTTAATTTTCCATTCGTATTATTGATCCTCATTTAATATCCCCTGGGGTGGAGAAACAAAAAGGGAACGACTCTGTAAGTAAGCTGGGGAAAACTTGTGAAAGTGATATGGTGGCGGGCTGTGGGTGGTGGGTGGCAGAGTTGGCATCCGCGCATGGGTGTATGCGTGCCTGATGCCGGCACTGATGTCGGAGAAGAGCACACTCTTACAGGTGTTCTAATAAATGAGGTGAGACTATAACCCTGCATAATTGATGTGAAAACTCATCCTGAATAAATTATTCGAAATGTTATTGAGATACAACCGCACGGAATGGATGTGCTTGGGTAGTTTACTACTAACCGACGTATCGGTGCCGCAACCGGTACCGGGTACTGGGTGGGTATGAACGTCAAGGCCACAAACGACTCCGACGACGACGACAACACCCCACAAAAAAAAAGGGATATGGAACCTTTTTCCATCAATTGCCCTGTCGAATGGAATTTACGTTTTACTTATCATATTGGGTGGAAGGGTGCTTCGTGAATTGTCGATTGGGGTCCGGGCCTTGCTGGCGGAGAAGCCCCCGATCGTTAGGTGTAAATTTTCGGGAAACGAATACGTAATTGATGGAATCATGTGAGGAACTAAAAAAGGATAAAATATGCACCTTGTGGTAAATTGGATTGGATTGAATACCTTTCACCGCTGAATTCTAAATAAAAGTAAAGAACTCTGAATCCGCTGCAAAGCTAAGGTGCGAGTTGTGAGGTGCGTAGTGTTTTAAGGGTCTGCCCAACACCTATGGTCATATAACTGACCGTATTGTTGGGCTTAACTGGAGGGTAAGTCTTGATTAAATTTGTTGATTTGAAGACTTTCAGCAATCAAATGCGATCAATTGAAGGGCTCCACGGGAATAATTTGAAAGGCATCTAATGTGAATACGTGCGAATGTGCAAAATATTTATCGTACAGAATACTGATGGACTTCGAGGAATTGCTTTGTTCCTTCTCTTGTGATATTGTCTATCTGCTTGCTCACTGTTGAGTTGATACCCCGAGGTGTGTGCATATTTAAGTATAAGCTTATTCAAGTATTAATAGATTTTGTTTTATTCCTAGGATTTTTCCATCTGAACCGTATCCTCCTGGGTTAGAGGCCGACGTTGATCTGGACCTACCCTTCACTATAACATATCCTGCAGTGAGTGCTTTTATTATCTTACGAGTAGAGGACCTATAGGGCCAGTGCTGCCACTTAAGGCAGCCGTGCAAAATTCACTGGCCAACACAATAGACACGATCTTCCAAAAGTCCGTACAACAAGCCGTCAATGAAGCGTTTGCTGGTATTGAAACGGAGTCGGCGAAAATGGGTTTAGCAGTGTATGAGGGTAAAACGAAGTACATGCTGTCATCGAGCACGGACGCAGGACATCGACAACTCGGCCAGTCACCTTAGGCAGATACACTTTTGAGATAGTCAATGACTTCGTCTACCTCGGCTCGCAAGTAAACAGTACGAACACCATCAGTACCGAGATCTGACGCAGAATAACTCTTTCTTTGGGCTCAAGACACAATTGAGTAGTAGAGCCCTCTCTCGAAGGACATTTTAGCTGTACAATTGTGACGGATTCGTGTACATAAACAGTAATTATAAACGTTCCGATTGACGCAATATTAACAAACTGAATGACAATCTGATTCTTGCTGCCTTTAAAAGAAGAATTCTGCATCTGGAGAGGAACGGAGAATAGAATTGGATGTCTCCCGGAAGACAAAGATGCTTCGACTATAATTACTCGTTCGGCCAGATGGAACGTGTCAACACCAGTGCCAAGCTAAGTGAGTCATCGAAACTCGACTTCCTGGTTCAATAAAGATAAGTAGGATGAACCTCCATTATGTGATCGCCGATACAAGACAACTTAAGCTTGAAGGAGTACCAGTGTCATCAAGGATGAAAGACAGCATTAGTTGTGGTGGGTCGTTGGCCTGAGATATAAGTAAGTGTCGCAAAGAAAAAATACACCCAAAATGCTACATTTAAACTAAAATAAATCATATAAATTAAACACATTTGTACAGTTTGCTAATTTTGATACACACTCTAATCAACACGGGCTCTTGCTTTGAATTTAAATGAAATAAATGATGTGATGGCCCATATGTCTGCTAATAGCTTGCACGCGTTTACTCCGGGAGATAAGTTCGACTCGAAAAGTTACACCCGAAGAGAGTTTGTCCAAACGCTCTTGAAACCGGTCTAAACCGGTCTACCCGTCTGCTTCTAGACCAATGGTGCTTTCAAGAAAGTAATTTCATAAAACCCCAACGAGGGTTATCATCCCAAGAAAAGCCAAATACTATACTAATCATAAACCTACCTAAGGTCACTGACAATCGTCATCAAAGAGTAACATCAACCTGCCAAACGAGTTGAAGTGAATTTCTCTTACTTGAATAAGCTTGTGCTGGACAAAGTGATATTTCGTCATTGTTCAATCGTTCCCGGATCAGCCATGAGTCGTCGTTCACTAATCCCCCATTCGCTGGAAAGAATGTACTTCACCGGCGCGATATCTGTCACCCTGGCAGTTTCAACTGACACTGTGACGTCTTGTGTTTTTGTATGCCATTGAGAAAAAAAAAAAACCCAAAAATCCTAATCTCTGAACTCTGTCTTGAGATCAGACTTGTTCTCTTTCCCTCCAAGGCGGTGAGATGTGTTCGTCTTACTGCTCGACAAAACAAGTTTTCGCACACTTATACCACTGATCACTTGAAGAGTTTGATGAGAATAAGTGATCAGTTGAACGGCGATATTGGTCAGTGTCGTGTCGGTCAGTAAGTGTGGAGCAGTTTCGCGGTATTATCTTATAGAACATCGGTCAGGCGTGGAAAATGGTGCGTCAAGTGTATTTTGTTGCAGCGCTTTGCGCTTGCTTTTTCGACCTTGTATCGCCGTCAACATTGAGCTACGAAAGTCCGGTTGAAGTGAATTTCCAGGCCAAGAACAAGCGTGCTAAAATTCTTGTCGATTTGGAAGCCTACACCCCTCAAGGACTGAAGATCACAGTATCGAAACTTGACGGGGTCGATTTTTTTGCTTTCAATGCGAAAATCAATCTGCCCCTTAGGGTGAGAGAGCAAGGAAATCTCACATGGGAGATTTTACCAGACAAAGAAGTCATCACGAAGTACTTCCAAGACAGTCAACTATTGTCCGGAGATGTCATCAACTTTTGGGTAAGGGCCCAGTCCAACGGAATATCGATGCAATCCGATCTGCATTCGCATATAATAAAAGGTGAGTTTCGATAAACAAACCAAAGAGAATTTAAGAGAACCACAGTAGTTGATGCTGTCGAAACAATTGTGAGACAATCTATTACGAGTATTGTGTGTTACCGAATAGGAGCGATAATCGATGTTTATTAATGGTGTGATTTTTTTGAAAAGATTAATGTTTGATTGTGGGTTGGCACAGAGATAATCGCACTCGGGGAAATCCGTCCATCAGAACACAAGACACCCTGAATTTCCACAGTATTGCAGTTTGATCTTCTGCGCAGTGTGATGTTCCGCTGTGTGAGATAAGAATTGGCATTTTGTTTATTTTCTGCTGTAATGTGATTTGATGTCATGGCTTTTTGGCTTTTGGATTTTCGAGTAAAAACTACACTAACTGCTAAATGTTTTCTCTTCGGCATAACAATGAACTTATGTAAGTGTTGAATTGACAAAACCTACTAGGATACGAATATTTCCGAAAATATCATTATCTCAGCCAGACTTCCCAAAAAAAAACAGTTCACAAAGTTAACATTACTGATAATGATTTATTTACGTAACGAAAATCAATATGCACACAGATAACATCATATTATGACATCTAGCTAGTCTTACGATTTGGAAAACTGCGCTCAAAAAATTGTATCGATGAACTGAACACATCCGAACACGACTGCTTTTTTCCGTTCTTAGTCATTTACCAAGAAAACAAGTATAAAGGGTAAACGTCAATTAATTTATCATGTACAAAGACAGAGTAGGGTGATTGTGAAGAAAACTCAGAAAAATATGCATTGTTTAGTAAATATACTAAGAGACTAATAATATCTGCGACTTTGCCATCGTGAGCCTTCCAATGTGTATGTGGTGACTTAAATAACAGTTACACTTTACGTTCTGCGTCGTAGTGATGCTGTACTTGACACTTCACCATTGTGTTGGAGAATCTACTAATTATAAAACGTTTCTTAATAACAATACATTCCTGATCGTATCTACCTTTCGAGGATTTACTGCATGTTTTCAAAGCGTGCCGTAGTCGGGGAACTTTAAATTGAAGTATGACCGAGAAAAGTGATTTTATCATCCATAAAATTTCATATATTTCTCAGATACTTTTACGGCATTAATTCAATTCAATACGGCTTCGGGCCTGTGACCTACATGGCGGTCCGATCACATCCTCTTCACATTATAACTCGACGTTATCAGGATGTATTTCGGTAAAAGTCGACACTGTCTATGTTTCGCCGGAAAATGTTATAATCATCATTCTGTACCGCTCACCATTGACAGGAACATTTTGACTATCGTTTTTGAAGACCGTTTTTGTAGAACCGATAAAGTTGCAGACGGTGGTTTTTTCTGGGTGTAATGGTATTTATATAAAGGTATTCGTTTGTGTCCCCATGACTGCATCTATTCAGGCGTCAATACCACGGAGGTGTCCGGCTTAATCTACGAATTTATCAACTTCCATAATTCATGGTTCCACCACCTTTGAGCTAGAAAATGTTTCTAAAACTTCACCATTGTGAGTCGACGTAAAATTGTAGGTTCCATCCACTGTTGATAGAAAAATATCACACAGGACACGAGTGGTTGCTGTAGAACTTAGGCTCTGGTCTATTTCGGACTTTCATGCCACCCATATTGTTATTATGCTTCACTTGGTTGTCCCACATTACATTTAACCTGGAACCTAGGTCCTAACGCAGAAATAAAGAAATCTAGATATCTACCAGGTTTCTGTCAAATCCTAGCTCCACAAACATCCCAGTTTTTAAACTATAATATGAGTACGACATATGACGAATTATTCAGTTACAATTGCAATAAATTAAAGATAGATACTCTTACAGAGTAATCCCGAAATCGTCAGCATAGCCTGGAAACCCAACTACAGAAATTCCACTACGTCAATGAATCAATAAAAAGTCCGATAAATTGCATCAGCAAATCAGTTGGAAAATTCCAATTTTTTGTTATGGTGTGTATGCTCTTTTCTAAGAAAACAATAAAACATGAACGCAATTTGTGTTTCACTCTGGGCACATCACTAATAGTTACGTAAACGTGTGAATTTGTAATGTAAGTTTTTTTGATTAAAAAACACATTTATTTGCTTGACATTATAAATGAAACATTGACTTCATCTCATCAACCCACGCAACCATTCATAGAGCCTAGCGTGAAAGTCGGTTCATCAATTGAAATAAGTAATAATTATCAGAATGACACAAACGAATGACGTGAAACATGGTCACATTCAAATGTCAAAAGCACAGATGATTTTCAGCAGCAGCTTTCTGTTGCAAAAATAAGGCAATCCAACTAACCATAAATAGTCCCTATCTGGATCAAAACAGATATTCTTCTTAAATCTTACATACTGCACTTTAATGACATCTGTTTACCATCCAAAAACCGTTATAATTGACACACACTATAAATTGTAGTAGATCTGTTAGTCAAAGCAACATTTCATATTCAGAAACCTATTACAATTATTAACCATTGTAGTCACAGAAATAGCAATCAAGTCGAAAGACGCAATTAAGCGGGTGCATAAAACGACCAGGGCTCAAACAGCTTCTGGAGCAATCACTCTTATAGTGCGTGCAATTTCTTACTTTCGAGTGACACCTACAGCATTATCCCAACTCCGAAGGACTGAATTTGGAAAGCTTTTTCTAGCTGATCACCCTGATCATTATATGTGACTCAGGAGGGTTGAAGCTGGGAATTACTAAAGTTGTCCGTATTACGAATTGAACCTAGACACCCAGCGTAGGAGTCGCTACCCAATGGCGGCCACTACTTTAGCATTAATTCAATATTACAACGAACGTTCCTATCACGGACAGCTCTCTTAGGTGGGATGTATCCCTCAAACTGAAATTATTGTCTCCGTCCATCCCCACCGTGCCTGTATAAAAATAAATTTAGTTTTCCTGATCATTATCCCTCATTACAATGTGGTCTGTTCTGAACTGGATTCTGCTGAAAACTGAAAACAGAAAATTAGGAAGCTATTTGTTTATTCCGTGTAACTGAAAAAAAACAAATGTTTTCACATCAAAGCATAAAATTCCAATCATAAACATCTGCATAGTTGACTGAACTTTGTCTTTTCATATACAAAACAGAAAGTTATCATTCATTCAATGTTTTTTTAACATTTAAAGTAACCAAAGTTATGAGGAAACAATCGATATTTTTCCTCAAATAATGAACTGAAAAAAAAAATGAAATAAAAAAAAAAAAAAAAAATGCAAAATGAATTTAATTTGCAGAGAACTCCGCTTCTTTGAAACCAGTTTCACTTATTGGACGCCCAGTTAATGGAGTTCCAGTTTAGGGGCGTCGAGTGTATTACAACCGTCCTTTCTTGTCTGTCATCGCTAACATGGTACAATTCCAACAATCCTTAACACTGGCTTTGTTTTCGGAAGCGGCGTGTATAAAAATCACCGAAAACCAACAAAAAAAGAAATGTCCGTGACTGTAACTGATTTCCGCGAAGTAATTCGAAATCAACACATTGACGTAGACGCTCGTAAAAATAAAATCAGGTTAACCGATAAGAGCATTAACAAAAATGTAAAGTCATTGAGAGTGGCCCAAATGGTAACGTGAATTAAACGATTCTTGGTAAAAATCAGTTACAGACATGGGAGATATTGATGCGTACGATTAACTGAAAGAACAAAGAAATTAACTCTTTGATTTGGGATTTTTCAGAATACTTTTCGAGAGTGATATAATGATGCAACTATTTTAAGGCATTAAATAAATGTCTTAAAATATCCTCGTGATGCGAGCACGAGTCCCTTCCATGTGCCACGTACAACATGGAAAATAGGCACAGATATTGTCATCTGTTCGGACAGCTAGGCAGCAATCGAAACTCTGAGCGCAGTCACATTTAACTCCAAGAGTATTTCAACATTCTACTCATGTGGGTACCGGGATAAAGTGACATCCCGGAGAAATGCCTTAACACTCTTTTCGGATGGAGACCTGCTATCCATACCTGTCACTACTGCTAAAGTTTGAAACGCTTACTCACACCAAACGTAGATGGTCTACTGGCACTTGGTCACAAAACAATATTGGCCTACTCTTGATCCAAAACGCTCATGCGACTTGATAAGTATGAGTAGGCCGAACCTCAGAATCCTAATTGGTGTTATTATCCGGCAATGCGCCATCAGCATTCACGCGTCTAGAGTTGGCATACCCTAAAACCATTTCTGCAGAAGTTGCAGAGACGAAGAGCAGGAGCAGACCTCCTCTCGTAGATTCAGCCACTTAGGCATCGACGACAACGACAATAACATTAGGATTAGTCATCTACATCGCTTCATCAAAAATTCTAAATAATTTAAGGATCGGGATCAGTAAGATCATTTTGGTAACACTACTGTCCTACTCTGGACTAAGTGTAAGCAGTCCGCCTCTTGAACCAACATGAAAAATAATAAGAAATTCTTGCGAATCGGATAACAGGAGTAAAGTCGTGTCAATGTCAGTAGAAGACGGTGAAAAACGGTGAAAGCTCCAACGATCCTCATTGCTTCCATCTGGAAATGACTTATGTTGAACAAAACTGGACAACCATACGCCATGTATGGCATGATGATGGACATGTAGCAGATTACCTTCACCCTGTTGTCAAGTTGGCTTCTATAAACAACCTCCTTGCCACAGTAAAGGTTTTCTTAGCCGACAGAGCGAGCTACTTTACCGAACTTGCGGCAGTTCTTTCTCACATCCCATGTACGGCGCGCCGATGCTGAAAGGGGCAGTTTCACTTTTCTGGAAGATAACGATCAATGTCCTTGATTTCTTCGGGAGAAAAGTTGTACGTGCTATTTTTACTCCTGTTTCCACTAAGGACATCTGGAGGAGAAGATTCAACCACGAAGTGTATGAGCTGTACAGCGACATCGATCTGGCCAAGTGTCTACGGATGCAACGCCTATGGTAGCTGGGTCATGTGGGGTGTATGAACAATATAGCTCAGGTCGAAAGAGTCTTCGAAGTCTTCGAAAGAAAAATAAAAGACCGTGGTAGAATTTGTATCTTTCTACGTTTGTCTACGTCAATATCGTGTCAATGGTCATGTTCTAGACCAATTAGTGGAAAAAGAATGAGTATCATTTCAATAATCTTGCTTACGCAAGGAAGAAGAATTGTTTGACTCTGTCTTTGTCCAGTTTACGATTCAGTTGCACCACAACTGTTTTCGAGATGGATTTGACATTGTTACTCACTCCGACGCACGCAGCGACCACCGACAACAGCTCTTATTTACATATTGAATAGTCATGAATATCAGATCGGTTCGCACGTCATTAGGAATGTAAGACTTTCGTATTATAAATACGTAATATGATAAAAAGAATATTCGATAATTTCCCCAATATTCTATAATTTATGTGCAACTTGTGGATCACTCAATTTTGACAAATGCTCGTATATTCATTGGCAAGGAAAAGCATCCAAAGTAATGAAATTCGGGATGATCGATTATCCAACACATGGGGCGTCCTTAACAGGATTCCAAACTTATCACATTAAGTAAACACAAAGAATTTCCGACTCACGTCAACGAAACACGAATGAAAGCTTTGAAATGTTTACACATGTGTATTAGTACGTCATACATTTTATATCAAGTTATAGCCTAAATGATTAGTTACCTAGTTTGACACTCTTTTACAATCGACTGGATGATGATTCTCTTAAGACATAAATACCACGACGATGCTCAAAAACTCGAAATAGACGTGATTAGCTTATTGGTCGAACATCTGTTAAAATTCTGGGAAATTTTATCACACAACCCCAATCGCAGTCAAAACACACGCGTGTAATGCCACTCACGGAATGCGGTGGATTAATTCGAAGAAAATTTTTCCCAATCCAACAAATTCCCAACAAGGGGGTTATAGTTTTCGCAGGAACTGATAACACGTATCAATAATCCCATTCGTATTCTCACTTAAGAGCGCTCCAATCGTTCTTAAGAGTAAGAGAATAACGACAGCGGCAAAAAAAAACCAGTTCCAGATTTTTAATGGCGTTGATGATTCCGTGCCTTGGCGTTTTATTCAGTTTGGTTGTAAACATTCGTTGAGTGAGTTTAGATAAATTTTCGCTATGAACAGCCCTCTCGCGATTTTCTTACTATTATCCGCACTTTCATACGCAAGCTCAAGAGATATACTGAAGTTCGAGTTCGGTGGAAGTGTAATCATTTTCGAAATCGACATTGAAGTGTTTGATCCACAAGGAATACGTGTATCCATTCCACATGTACCAAATCTTGAGATTGTTTCATTTCACGGTAAAGTGGTGTCGCCGTTTGACCCGGCGAATGGTATGAACTTCGCACACGATGTCACGCGGCAAAGTAACGGCAAGTGGGTGTACGAAACTGGGAGTGTAAAACTCCGGATCGGAGATGCGCTAAACTACTGGATATTCCTTCAGTACCGAGGGACAGGACAGCGATTTACCAACCTGTCTTACATGGTGACAGGTAAGTTTGTACATACGTACACCGTCTCTCGAAGTGAATCTTCCTTGTGCTTGTTGCCCCTTTCACGTAAGATATCGGTCTTCTCGTGGGTACATGCTTATACATATAGACATACATTTACCAAAATGAGATTGAATTTATGAACAAAAGAAGAAATGTATTCTCGTTTTAAGTGGTAACGAGTTCTCAATTGAATTTAATAATCAGCTTTGTTACACACGGGAACGAGCCTCTACAAGATAAGTATGGTTTTTTTTTTTGTATCGCAAACGAATTTTCGCCAAAGTATTCGTACACATGTATGTACATACATATGTAATCAAATATAGTCATTCTTCCGGTACTAGTAAGCGTGTGCGGCCCGCGATAGTGCCAAACTACTAGAGATTCGATATTTCATTCAGCTTGAAGCGGAAGTACGCTGACGATAGTCACAACAAAAGTCGGTGAAGGTACAAAATGTTTTTCTGTAGCTTGTTTGAACTTATGATTAGGTCGAGCTACTTGTATCTACACTACGGACGCAGCTTTATCTGACAATTCTTGTCCATTGGTTAAATTTCATTACCACATCGCAATATTAATTGAAGGTAGCGACCCATTATCTCCGAAAGATTAAGGTGTGATTCTAAGGTACTTCGAGCCTTTATTATTCGTGAAGAAAATATTCGTTTGACAATGTTTATTCATGAAATGTTAAACATATATTATTCCAGTTTTGAATTAAATTTGATTTGACAGTGCAAGCACTTTATGTTGTTGCCATTAAACTTACATGTTTATGCCAGAAGGCCTGTTTACAGCAAAGTGGAAACTTCGTTTGTGGGGGGGGAACTCTTTTGCGCATCAAGCATTCGAATCGGACCACTTGCATCTGGTTTCCACTCAGTAAACAATGTAAGGACTTTACCACTCTTCTGTTAAATACTATGCTTATGTTTAGTTCCCACAATGTCGGCAATATTCAAATTGTAATTGGGTAATGTTCTCTTTAGAATAAAGTACGCTGCTCGCGATAAATTTTAATGTTCATACAAAAATGTCTACAACACTAGAATTTCGCGTGAGAATTTAGCCAGGTAATACGCTACTCAGGTGTAAAATACTTAACCAAATGAATGATATACAATTTATACATAATACATATTTGCAAAATTCTCGAAGATATTGTGAAACTGTTGAACGTTAGTTCGAAATTCTTGGATTTGCTGAAATGAAATGACCATCTACGCCGTAGTGACTGTCTGGGAAAAACAAATATTATTGACAGTTTGCTACTGATTAGGATCAGTTGCCACAGATAAGACCATTAGTTTATACGTATTAGTTCAGAAAGCCCATTCTTCAAGCCACGTATACAGTGCTGCAATGTACTCAATAAATAAAGGGTATTTTTTAGAGGCGGAAGACTTTAAATTGACTTGAAGCACGGGCAACTGATTTTTAATATGCTTGCAAATGAATATACATATATGTATATGACAGATCATTTTATGGCATTTTCAAACGCTTTCGGGCATGTGACTGGCGTGTACATGGGGTAATTTGTGGGTTCAATTTGCACATACTTTTCGCAGTACACCCGGCTGTATTTCGGCAATAACGCATAGAATTGTGACTTTCAAGTCCAAGTGTTGCACAAAAATGTTAGCAATCATGTCGCTGATCGTTGACTGGAACATTATGACCATCATAATGTTTGTAGACATATGAATTACAACATTGGCCTTAGTTTGAGTTTCTCGCCATGTTTTTCAAAACAAATTTTAACAGTTTGTGATCCTTGCGGTGATGGCCGGCGTGAGTATATTCACGATGAATTGCCAAACCAAACTAGTCTCAAAATAACCGAGAACTGAACTAGTGTTGTGCGTGATAGTGTTCCCTTACTAGTGGAGGCGACCTAAATTTTTTTGTTTATTCTATCTGCCTCTTATTTGTCATTTACACAAATGTACACAATATTGAATAAATCTTTTCGTCGCTTTCGAGCTTGAAATTCATGGTGGACTAATAGATTTTTGAGAACACCATCATCACCTTTCACTTGATAGGATCTCACACACATGCACAAGACCTGTCAACAAAGATGCATCGATAAATCCATCACTCCGCCCGGCAAAATTAAATTTCACCCCGACATATGCCGCACCGAATGGGCACATTTCCATCCCCCAATTCCAGGAATGCTTCGATGATAATTATTTAATTGCACAGATATGCCATACATGAGTGCAGCAGCATTCTCAAATAAATTCCCACACATTTCCAATTAGATTCCGATAGATTGTTTCGTAATTAGTTTGCGGTAATTAATTTCTTTCATAAGTGGCATTCCTAACCAATGTCAGGATCTGCATACCATATTGACGTGTTTGTGCGCTTCTCTTTTCAGACCTAAAACAGGCGCCCTCCACGTTGGTTCTGGACAGCCGACCACAAATCAACAGTATCCATGAAGCGGCGAGGATATCAACGACCAGACGGCCACCGCAAAGAGTTGTGCCTGCTGCTTCTCCGCCACTCGCAGCAGCAGCTTCCCCCGTAAGCACCCTGGACTGCCCGTGCAACACGGAAACACTCAACGATGTCTGGACTAGGCTAAATAGAACAAAAATTGAATTACAAGCACTTGAGGAAACAGTGACTCCCTTGAAGAACAAACTCAGCAGTCTAACCGAGGCCTTGGACGAGCTCGTAAAGTCCGTGGACATCGGAACAGAACTTCTTCTGACAGGCACACTGCCCGTGCGTTCCAACCCAGTGGAGGATGTACGACATCTTTTGATCGAGAAGCTGAAGCTTAACGACCTTAGTTCGAGCATACTTCAGGCTGAGTACACAGCCAGCGGCATCTCCTTCGAGGTGGCGACGTCCATTGACAAGCTGCGCATTCTCAAGAGGAGCAAGGATGTCCTGGTCAACCTGCCGTACCAGATTATAGATTTGAAAGGGCAACCAGTCCTTGATGTTCGCTCGGCAAAATAAAGATACCCACTTCCGGAAGTACAAAATGGCTTCAGTGACTTTTTTTTTCAATCATTGTACCTTGTCTGTTTCTCGCAAGCAGATCCTAATCGACTGAAATAATGACGGCAGCGCATTAATAAGCGTGCAATATGACAGTAATCCCCGCGGAAGTCAGGAGCTCCCTACCTTTCCCGGCCCGCATACATCCGCACACCAGGCAACACTAGCAACCACCGCACTGTTCCGCCGAATAGCAATATTTCACATTAAGATTCTCATTATGCCAAGAAGCAGGTTGGAGCGGCGGATGCATGGTGGCATCCGAAAGCTCTGCGGGAATGGTTGAGATGGGAGATGAGGAGGATGTGGCGCGTTGTATCCTTTTGTGTGTGCACATCATGAGCCAAAGGAACACTTAGATATGATAGTAATATTTTTGCAGTTGAAACAAAGCATTGCATTAAAAACAGGAGAATAATGTACACAGCTCCTATTTCATTGCAACGCTGCTCCTTCTTCGTTCCCTGCTCGCTGTGGCCCGTCGCGTCGCTCAGTGCCGATCCTGGGCTGTGTGTGCGACAATTGTTCACTGTGGGGTCGGACACACATCCAAGGCAAGCCGCTCAGCCAGCGTCAGCCAACCCTCGCCCGTTTGCATACGGATACAGCCATCCACATAGACTATATCCACAAGTGCTCTCTGCGGTGCTGTGCAAGTTTATTATTTGATATTGTATTTTATACATTTGCTGGTACCAGTGCTGCTGCCGCTGCCATTGTTTGCTGGATAAATGAAACGATTTCCATTGTTATATCACCAACAGTTGAGTCATCGTCCTTTATGTTTTAACATTATATTATGTGTGCTCGGTGTGGGTGGGGGTGTGGGTGGGGTTATGATCCCCCGGAACATAATGAGTTTCCACGAATGTGGATGGGCGCGATGGGGTTGAGTCGGAGGTGGTGGCTGATGCTGGTGCTGGTTCTGGAGCTGATTGCCGCCCGTGTAGAGATATGCATGTGGTTGGTCCTGTGCGGATAGACTTTTTCAGGGATTTGCCCGGGGGGTTGGAATGGGCCGACAGAGTCGAGAGTTAAATTGTGTCATGCAAAGAACAAAGACTTATTCACAAATTTTTACCCTCCTGATTTTCCATTCCGTTTATATGCTGCGCTGCATTGATGCGCCTCGCCGCCCCGAGAAGTAGTAACGATAATGTCCAGAGGAAATGATGATGGGATCACAAATCGTTCGTCAGTGGAATCGTTGCGGAATAAACTTCATGTTGTTGGGTTAAATGGAGTACACATGTGAATAACCATCGGCTACTTTAACAAAATTGTAGAACATCTTTTTTCACGGAATTAACATGTGGAGATTGGGAGTAGGCTTGGGCGTTTTATCCGCTTACGGGTGTCCTTTGTTTATTTGAGATCTCGACTGTTTTTAGCAACAGATACGTGAAAATATTTTTTATTTACACAAAATTAAATGTCTATCATCAGTTCTGGGCATAGGCTCAATGCGCTTAAAGAACAAGTCAAATGAAATACAGTAGCTGCAAGACAAATTCGAGCACTTAAAAAATAAAATGTTACTAAAATGTTATTTTTGGAATAAAAGCCTAGAAATAGTCAAGCCTGGAATATGATGTAAGTGAACGAATTAAACATTTTAAAAATCTCAATACAGGGTGCGCCATTTTGTGTTTTTTTGTAAATCATAGGTTATTTTGACACTGACAGCTATTTCCCGCTCGAAATCTTGACAGAAAGTCTGTACCATGCCTCCGCGGAACGAAATGAGTCGCTTTAAGCTTGAGCAGCCTTGGCAAATATTGAAAAAGTAGTTTGAAAAGAAGACGTTTTTGCCGAACGTAAGCACCGACCGCGACTGCTGTACGCAAGTTTGTGCAAAAAGTTCGTGAGACTGGTATGCTAGTGGACAACACTCATGGTCCCCATCGTCGTACGGTACACCACAGATGAGAAGTGGCCTTCTTCGAAAATGATGTTTCGGTCAACGGTGGGCGTTACAGAGCCATGTTAACCGATTTTTACTGAATTTAAATTCAAAGATGTTCATACGTTATGCCACACAGCCCATGGCATAATCGATCATTTGCACACCAAATTACAAAATCGTGTTATCAGCCGCCTCGGAGCTGCGATTTACCCCTTTGGACTTTTTTGTGTGGGAACCGTGAAGGACCGATGTTATTAAAAATAGCAAGCGTTGTTCGTTTGTAAGACGATTCATGGTTAAATTATAGACCAAACTGAAGATGTTTGACAGTGAAACAAAACACGAAACGTGAGTCAGCTGTTTAAGCCAGTGTTGCCAAAAAGATAATAACTAAAAAATCACCCTTTATATGCACTCAAGGCCAATATCATCCAAGCAAACCGTGAGCTACAGCCCGAAACCATAAACGAGGTATTGGAAAATTGGGGTGACAGACTGCGCTAAGACAGCCACATGAACGACGTTGTATTTCACAAAAAAAAAATAGATTTGTTCACTTTATTGGATCTGTAAAAAGATACCTGTATTTGGCCCACCTTGTACATGTGCGTAAAGAGAAATTAGCCTACAACCAATTCTACAACATAGTGCCAAAATGTCACAAGGATCAGTGCAATAGTTCAGGATCAGGAGTACAGAGTGAGCAAACATGCGAATAACTAGAACATTTAATTGTACAGGGTGACAGCGGCGTGAGATATACAATAAAATTAATCCTCCCTTTATTTTGAAGCTACCTTCCCGCCATTATGTATGGAATAGCATACCATTCAAATTGCCGCCTTATCTTCGCTGTTACGGTTTCAGGTGGTCTGCATCTTGAATGTTGGCCTTGTTAGCGAAGACTAATGGAGAGAATAATAGAGTGATGCTTGCTTGCTGTCAGATGGCCCAGTCGACAAATTTCATAATCAGAACGCCGACTGTTGCGTTGCTTGTGTGACATGTGGGGCCGTCTTGGTGGAAGTACATCTCGTATATATCGATTTTGTCCAGCTTTGGCAACAGAAAGTCGGTTACCATCTCTCTATAGCATTGACGGTAACCTTGCCATAAACAGCACGTCACAGTACACTTTTCGATGGCAATGATGATTAGTTAAACACTCTTAATTTGTGTTTGCTCCTATAAGGGCAATTTTTCTTGTGAACTCAGAGCTTTGTCTGATCGTCCGGCTTCAATTCTTGAGTCAGCATTATCTTATATGGATGTAGGTCAACATCCAAGCTAAAATAAACCTGGTTGATATCCAATGCAGCTGATCTCCCCTAATGTTTAGATATAGAACGCATATTATCCACAGCCCATTTATCCAGAACATCCTTTGACAGATCCCGGCCAAGAATATAATCCGTAAATGCCTCAGTAAGTGCCCTATTAAAACTATTTTAAAAATAAAAAACTTTATACAGTAGACCATCCCGTCGATAGTAACCAAAAGTCGGTGACTTTTATTTATGGCTTTCACCCAGGCTTTGTGGCTTTCGCTAAGTACATGCTCAGTGAACTTAAAATTACCAAACAACCCACGTAACCACGTAATTCGGTGAACTTATCACTCTGAATCATAAATATAAATGCCCCTCGTGGTTTTCATCCTTTTTGCAATTTTTATGCGGGACCTTGTATCGAATACACCACACTGCTACACACACACACAAAGGCGCGCGCACGCATGCACAACTCATTTCGCAAAGTAATCCCACGTGTAAATGTACGTAACATGCTTCGATATTAACACTATCAGTAATGAAGAATCGCCAGCAATCCGATGCCAACATCAAATCCCATACGAATGCCAAAACAAAGCGTGACCTCGGGTCGCCTGCATATCGATTACCGCAGCGTTTTTCTTTTTTATTTTATTTGTTTTTATTCCGACATCAGCCAACCCATAGGGAGAGCACGTTGCAGGCCTTAACGCGCACAAGGATCACAACTTTTTCTCCTGCCTCTTCTGCGTTATGTTGACTCCGAAAATGTATTGTTAATTCTGTCAAAGAATTAGTTTTTCATCTAAAATTGTTCCCAGCGTGCGTGTCCTGCGGAGACACATCCTCTTCCAACTGGAATCAATGGGGAGTCAGTCGAAAAAATGGAGCAAAAAACTTCCGCAACATCTGTGTGTGTAACTGCTGGAAGGCACTTCGGAGTGTTTTCACATTCGCCGGTCGTTCTGCTTTCATTACCCACTGCACCCGCATTAACAGCACAGCCTTGATATTTCCGCATCCGATGCCGACACCACCAGCAGCACCGCAAACATATGCAAGCGGGGGACTGGCGCAGCTCCGGCGTGATGGCGCATTGGCGCCCTCGGGGCGCATTAAGCCCGGCCGCCTGGAATTCCCCGCGAATTATCCGCAACGCGTACACGACGCCCCGAAATGATCGATCGATTTAAATTAAATTTTTAACATTTAAATTGTTTCCATCACATAAAAGGATTTCTGCGTAAGTATTGCGGCTTATGGCGGTTCCTCACTCCCGCACTGTCTTTCGCTCTATCGGCGAAAAAAAAAAGATTTAATCATAACAAATTGAAAATATTTTTTAATTGAAACCGTAAAGTATGTCGATGTGTTGGCATTATGTGTGTGCCGGGATAACGCCGTGTGCGATAATCGCAACGGCAAAGGATTTTAATTAAATTCCATTGCAGTGCTGATGGAGTTGCTTTTGGCGATTCGCTTTGCTTTGTGGCTGAAGCCTTGCCGCCGATGATGGCACCGCAGCCCCGTCGCCGACATCCATTCACCCATTCGCCCATTCGTCCACCATCTCGCTCATTCACAATTGTGGTCAGCGAACCTTAAGTTGAACCCCCCTTTGCACCGGCAACCAATTGAATAAAAAGATACGAACATATGGGTGCGGAACCTGCGGTGCACAGGTGTGTACTTGTCGGAGTGTTCAACTTTTTGTCGGGATAATTAAGCTTCTTGTTACGAGATCCACGAGAATAAATAATCACCAATCAAAGGTGCTTCCGAAAGCGAGTCGTTAGAGGGAAAGACAACACGACGAGAAGCAAACGGTCTAATTAAAATTTTGAATCCCATTAAGGGTCTGGGGGTCTGTGAACTACCAAACTACACGAGAACGAGTTGCCTTGCCACACGAGGCAATGGCTGTAAGACACACACTAACATTCGGGTGCGTTAGTGTATGCCGCATAAAGAATTAACAATTCTCAAATTGGTTCTTAACTTGCGCGCTTGTTAGCTTTCAGAGAGGCAGAGTTTGCTGCTGTTGGTGGTGAAGATGAGGGGATTTTCGGTATTTTCGGCAGTAGTATCATGAAAGGCGGGATTTCCTTTAATAGAACCAAAGTAAATTATAGGATTTATTCTGCCAAGGTACAACTTATTAATTAGAAGCTAAGAGCCACTCTGCACTGTTGAAGGTGAATGTTAAGGAGCAGCAGCACACTATCACAGCATCGCATTCAACATCGGTTCGCAGGGCCAAGCCAGGATAATAAATTCTATGTTCGGCTGGAGATTTTTGCACGGCTACATATGCGGAGATAAAGTATGCATAATTGATAAGCCACCTGGGGTGTGCTTGTTGTGCTTGTGATATTCAAAATAGTGGGACCCTATTTACCCAGATACACGGAAGCGCGGGTAAGGGACATGTGCGTGTACACAGGAATGTGTTTGTCAACAACTGCTGTGGTAATTGGATGTTGGCTTAGTTCTGGTTAAAACTGTCGGTTAATTTGGGAATGGTTCCGGGAAGCAAAATTTAACAGAAAAAAACAAACACTGAGTGTGATTTGGATTTGGGAATTTATGTAAATGCCTTGTTAAATACGCAAGTGTTGTCGTCTCATTAAATGCGGTGGACTATGTTGTAAGTCGGTTGACAGATGGTTGGAGGATTATGGTTATCTAAAGAGGAATAATAAATTGCTCGTACCTACATGTATTCCGTGTAAAAATATAGCAGAAGTGATTCTCGACAATCACAGAAGGAATGAAATTTTCAACAACATACAACTTATGGAAAAACAATTTGGTGACCAGATAGCAATGACACCTTTTCAAATTACTGTGTTTCAGCAGTTGTCAATAATACCAATGATATTCCACTGTCAGAATAATCAGTAAGATTTGCCTTTTCATCATGCATCGTTCCACATTTGTCGAAAGTACGCATATTATTAAAAAATGTTATCCAAAGTCCGGCTTAGTTGTAAGCACATAACGTTGTGCGTGCAGTCGTCATCATGGCTGCAGTGTGAAGACAATTCGTCGCAAAGTGGAAAAGATTGAGCGTGGCAACATTAAGGAACCATAAATGAAGAACATATAGCCGCAGTGACGGTTAATATCAAAGAAGAACCAGAAATTTGATTCGCCGATCAGCTGAATTGGGTATCGCCAAAGGGTGAACCCGGCTTATTTTGCGGTTGGATTTGAACATGAGACGATAATTGAACTCAGGTGATCATAGACGACGCCCTTACTTCGTTAATTGAAAAATGTTGAGCGGCGATCCGGATTTTGGACAACAAATCATCTTCTCGGACGAGACCCATTTGATTGGACTGCTTGGTAGGGTTTATGACATGGCGGCATCGGACATTATTTCTTTCGAAATCAGAAACGAGACAACCTTACCGTCAATGGTCTAGGTTGTAGAGCGACGTAAACCAACATCCTTTCGTTCAAGTCGGCGGAATTTTATAATTCTTTAATACGAGCAAAAGAAGACTCCGTTGTATCAAGACCTTTCCACCGGATAAGATGATCGAAGAATGGTAAGGAAAAGTAGAGGAGTTTAATGTAGACTAAATTGTATAATTAACCATGGACTTTTAGAGCCCTCTCGTGTCCACCGTGGCCTGGGAACGCGGTGATACACTTGGTGACTGGCAAACTTGGGTGATAGTCCCTATTTTTAAAAAGGGGAGCAAAAGATATTGCTCCATCGACAGGGGTATAAATCTTTTAAGTCTATCCGGGAATGTCTACGCTAAGGTGTTGGAGGCGCATTCTAGAGTTATGGTATAGTCCATGATGGGAGATGAACAGTGCGGCTTTCGTCTTAACAGAAGTACAACCGACCAGCTTTTCCCTCTCATAATGGTACTCGTTAAGGCTTGGGAGTATGCAAAATCGATCTACAGATTTGGAAAAGCCATACGACCGAGTTCCTCGCTGTCAACTCTGGAGTGTTCTGCAGGAATATGGGATTGATGGAAAACCATTCAGTCTTTATACACAAACTGTGGCAGCTGTGTTCGAATTAATGGTGCTAAATTAACACCTTTCACCATGGGCGTTTTACTTCGCCAAGGGTGCCTCACTTTTTCATTATATACGTATATGGACTGGATGTTGCAGTGCAGCCGAAGCGAGGAATGATTCACATTGAGAGAGTTGTGGGTAAGTCATCTTCTTTTTGCAGATGACTTAGTCATCCTCACGGAACTCCAGCGCGCACTCGATAGGTTTGTTGCCGTAGGTGCAGATGCTGGGATAAAGGTTAACGTGGACAAATCCAAGGTTATAGTTATTTCCAGAACACTTGTTCAATGCACTCTGCATGTTAGTGGAGTCCCATTGAAGTAGGTGGTGAAGTTCAAGTATCTCGGGTCTTTTCCACGAGTTATGAAAGGAGTAATGCTAGGATTGGCCAAGCTAGCTCAATTTTGAAACAGCTTGGAAGTTCTGCAATGAGGAAGGCCGAGCTCGGTATCAAAGCCAAGTTAGTTGGCACAAATTATATTTATTTCCACTGTCAGTACGTGTTGTGCTAGTCACCAATCCCCAAAGTCGTCACAAATCGCCTCATCAGAGTAAACCAGTCGACTATATTTTTTTAACACAATGCAACTTTGTGCTATAATAATATCCTGCATTTTATGCCATGATTAACCATGACTAATTTATTTTTACCTAATTTGAAAAATAATGATGAATAATGATTTAAAAAAAATGCTGTAATGTTACTATCTGATTACCAATATCCCTCGACACGAACCTGGTATCGAATTTAGGCATCTGAGCATGCATGATTGCGGAAAATAATTTATTAAGAAAGGATTTAATAAATGTTTAAAATAGTTCCCTTAATTTTATAGGGTGAGTGCACGAAGGGTCAACGACTTCATCTTTTTTGTAAACATAAATTTCGAAAGTTAATATTTCTTGGTAATTGTCACGGATTACGGTCGTAGTCTCTAATCAGCTCCGCTTGTATTTGATCCAACAAAATTGATTATAATGAGGGTTTGTGTTAATTTTCAATGAATTTAATTCCTTAATGAACAAATTAGTTGGCTATGGGCAATAGAAAATTCTATAATTTCAAAGTAGCCTCGACCTCGTCCAAAGTGGACTCGGGTAGCGCGAGAGAAAATATTCGAGTGGTGTGAAGTAGCATGATCGCGTAGCCAATTGACGAACGCTCACATCGAGATGATCCGTTTATTTTTTGGACATGTGCATGCATGTATAAAATGGAACCTATCGTTTTATGCCGACTCCGAACGGCGAATCTTGAGAAGCTTTTTCTAGGAAGGAATACTCTTTGAACATTGTCATTCACTCGAAGAGGTGTGAATTATGAGAGTTACTAAATACGGGGATTGAACCAAGAATGGAGCGTAGGTCAATATCTTCCATTCCTTTAAAGCTATTCTGGTGGGGTCGTAGGGAAGCATAAGAGGGCACCTATTGTCTTTCAAAAATGAACCTCCATAACGACGTAAATCTAAAGAGGGTGATTTTGATTAACAATTCTCCTGATACTATTATAAATCAGCCAATGCAGTTATAAAATTTTGTTTTCGAAATATTCCCGTCGGCTTCACAGGTTGCCAATTCAAAAATGCTCACTGCATACAATAACAAGGCATTACATCTCAGCCAAATGTAAGTTGAAAAAAAGAACACCATAATCAGGCCATTATAAGTGCTTGTATCGGAGCTTAAGAGGTATTTATTAAAAAAGTACAGACATTCGGCTTTATCTGCGGACTCTGCATTATTTCCAAAAGCCCGTGTCAATCGCATTCACACAAATTACAGATAATTGCCAACTTTAATCCGCCTCTTCAGTATTTCGCTACTATTTTCCCAGTGTATCCAGAATCACACCGCACACAGAAAAATGCTTACTTACGAACGCCGCAATTTCAAGCGAAAATCACACCTCCATAATTAATCCGCATTTATTTGAAAAATTAAAACCCCTCAGCATGCGAGCATCAATGCCGAGTAAATACTTAAAAGCTTTTAATTTTAATTAATATGAATGCTTAATAAAAATGCTCACACACACAAAAACACAGACGCCAACTCCACGTCCTTGAGCTGCACACAAATTTATGACTCACACAAAAAGACCCAATCGCCGCCTATATTTTTGAACCTAAAAGGCCCTTCAGGCCAGCCACTTCTATGGCAGCCGGATGAATTGATTTTACCAATGAATTTTACATGCACGCAATCGTGTGCACATTGTGCTTCAAAAAATCGCAAAAATATTTCCCCAGAAAACCAGTCATTGTCATAATTTTCCACTTAAAAATTCATGGAAAACTCTTATAAAATAAATTATGAATATTTCTCCCCACCCGGTATAATTAAGTGGGCCATTTAACAACAAACTGGCCCCACAATGCAGCTCAAATGAGCGGCAAAAAACAGGGCGATTCCCGGAGAACAGCAAAACCAACAAAGCGCTCTTACACACACACAGGGCCAAAAACTAATTTGTTGCGTTTTCACCAACATTCGCCCACCGCAGGTGGTCGCTGCTGATAAAGGGTAGAGGATGAACGGCTAGCGATCTGTCGAAGTCAGGTGCAGTGGTAACAGCAGCGGCAGCGGCAGCGCCCTTGCCATTGACCGAACCAAACCGAACCGTATCCACTCTGGTGCCGTTGGTCGAGCGCCACTTGAGCATAAATTGAATTAAAAATAATGTCCGAGGAGAAATTAAAAGCGTTTTTAAATCAATTTGCATTTATGAGCGGTTGTTAATTTTTTTTGTTCCCAGCCAACAGCTTCCAGATGGCGACCCATCCTCTGGCACAAGGTCAAGCGATGCGACCATCCTTTGTGGCGCTTCAGATAGACCAAACGTTTGTGCCACCATCTGACCACGTCTTGGTGAATGTCGCATAATTTTCGCTCAATTTCTGCATTCATTGCCCACGGTTCCCATCCCCAGTCCCCAGCGCCCAGCTTCCAGCCACCACCCACTGCATAGTGCACGGATTTTTTGCTGTCACCCGCTCTCGGATGACAGTTCATTACAGTCTTCGGTTGGTTAAACTGATTTGTTTGATTTCCACATTGAAATGGTTCAACAAAAATGGAAACAGAGATCTGTTCGCAATCCCCCAAAGGGTTGTGCAGCACCAGCTCACAACCCGCACCGCCAGCATCAGCACCAGCAGTGCTCTCTCAGAGATTCGAGACACACACAGGAAAAATCCCTGTGGGATAATAAGGTGCTTTCGTATTAATGAGGTTTTTCCGCAGAGCACTAAAAAATAAATGAAAAGAATGAACAAAAAAAAAGGAAAAAATCGGAAAGCAGAGGATTTGTGCATGGGAAAACATTCGTAAACCCAATACGCTGCAAATTAAATTTGTTTTTCCACATGTTAAACTTTTATTATGAGTGTGAGGGAGTGTGAGTTGCAGCTCGCAAATATAGCGCGTTGCAGCAACTGATCGCCTGCTGTGACATTTAGTCGAATGGGGGCATCTGCTTCCACGGGGCCTACCGTAATGATATGCTTCTGACAGACGGACAATGCACCATAAAGCAGACAAATTAAACAAAACCGAATAATGAGTAAATATGAACCACAAGGACATTAAGCATGTCTTTGGGGAATTGTGGCAGCTGAAAGCAGAACGAAGATAATGGGGGATAAGGAGTGTGAAATGCATTATGAAACTGACATTTTTTTCACGTGCATACTTACCATAAAAACATACACACATATATATCAATTTGAATAACGCGGCCGCGACTTCGACTGCGAGGACCTTCGATTTGTTTTGTTGCAGCTTTATACATAGTCTCTTGACTTGACAACAACTCAACGATTGATTACATCCTTTATGCTTTGCATAATTGACAGCTGAAACTCCCTCGAGTCGAATACCTGTACAGTGAATACCTTCATAATACGGTACTTGTGATTCAGCAGTTCTCAACCTTAATACTCAATCAGGTTGTTCTTAGTATGGAACTCTTCATTCGGTCAGCATCTCAGCAGCTTGCCGGAATATTATACCTACAGCTCAGCTTCTTTTAGACAATCTACTCATTGTTGAACACTCCCCCTTTTCAGTCCTTTGCATATCGACACAGTCTTCATATGATTTTTACATATGCAGTTTCATTGCACAGTTTGTCAGCACCATCCAACACGCAATCTTCAAGCATTGGTTCCACACAGTTTTTTTCTACGCACATTTTCAACCACCCACTCTCCGCATCTATTCGAATGCACTGCTTGTGTGCAGCACTTACATGTGGGCGTGCGTCTGCATTAACGCACGGCACAGTTGATACGCTCATATGAAATGAAAATGAAAAGTACCAAGGAAACTGATGGTGTCTGGTGAGCATTTTTAAAACACTCAACCACTTGAATTTTTGACAGGTTCCGGCTCACACCCTTTGGTAACATATTGTTAACTAATATAGATTTGTTATTGTAAGCTACCGTTACTAATCTTTTATTGTCGTTGCCTGCTAGTTTTCTTCGTACGTCCCCATTTTCGACGAAGCCCCTTCGGATATTGATTGGTTGATGGGTTATGGTTGCTTCAAAACAGCTACTATTAGTTTGTTTGTAACGGGTTTTCCAATCGAGACTTGACAACTATTGAAATTTAATTGTGAGCGCACTCTTACACCAAAGATCAAATTATCAGTGTCAGAACATTCAGCTCAAAAACAAGATTTTCATCATGGTAAATTAGAATTTAAAAGTCTGTGACAACTTTAAGAGCATTTTCGCCTTCTTTCGATGATTCGAAATTCTCGATAACTCGAACTGATTGTTAGGTCCCTCGAAAAAACCTTCATAAATCGAAGAAAACCCGTGTTTTGGTACGCTCGTTAATTCAAAATGTTTGGTCAGTCGGGCTGACACTGTAATTCGAAATCAGTAGCTAGTTTCCTCTCAGTAATTCGAATTTTTGTTTGTGTCGTTTTAGTGTTTTATTCTCTGTTCCTTGCATAGCATGTTTCCAATGCTTTAATCCCGTTAGATTGTGACTTTTTTTTGTCGCTTCCTTGGCGATGATGCGATGGGACGTTTATATTTCAGTTTTGTAATAATGTGTATCAAATGTAGCAGTTATTGGTCAGATTAAAAACCTCAAGACACTGTGCCTCAAGAAACACTAATTCATCTATAAAAAATAACAGTTGTGTGGGGTTTTCATGCAAATGTGCGTTCATTAAAATGACTGCCACGTTACAGCCAATTAAGATCGCTACAGAGAGATGTTGCAACGTTATTTTCTTGATGAATTGCATGGAATTTGTGGACACATAATGATATATGGTTGCAACAAGACGGTACCACTAGCCACACAGCGGGTATAACAATGGACTTATTTAAAACTCAATTCGATCAACGTGCTACATGCAGAAATGGTTTCATCGATTGGCTGTGTAGTCTACAGCAACAACCCGGAATCGTTAGATGAACTCTGAGCAAATAGTGAACTCGAAATGTTATTCAACAAATCGACTGCTGCAAAAGTCCCTGTGATAGACATATAAGCGACTTCGAATTCCGTACATAAATTCTTTGATTGTATTTTAAACAAACAATAACTTTTTCGAGATATGTACATTCTATGAATTTCGCTGAATATGACCTATTATCGGTTTAGTGCTATACAAAACAAATGTCAAGTGTGAACAATTTTTTGTTTTGTAGTTTCTGTTCAGTAAAAAAAAATATTCGGTACAATTTCTTTTTGGATTTCGATACAATTTCAAAAGTATCTTTTTCATCCCTGGTGCAGTCACGATTTTTGCAACCTCGGTTTCTGCAACACTCGATATTTGCAACAAATGGTTTAGAGTTTTACATATGTAAATGATCTTTTTTTATAACACACTAGATTTCGTACCCGGCTTTGCCCGGGTTTGTTTCTTCAACCGGTACTTTACCTGGTACTAAATCGGCTAATCCGTTCAGAAGTTCAATATTCACAATTTCAGCAAAATTAAATGATTTGTGTGTAGCTGTGTATATGTACATGCATAGATAGTTTGGGTATGACAAAATAAGTAACGTGCGAAATGTTTGTTTCTTTTTCGTTTGGTGACTCAGGCAGTCGTTCGTATATGTTCGATTGAGACGTAGAAAAATGAATGGTTGCACCAAAGCAAAATATGAAAAATGTGTGTTTATATGGAAGTTACAACACACTGGGGGATGGTTGAAATCCACGACTACGCAACTTGAAAGGGTTTCATACCGGATTGATGCAACCACCCTTATTTTGAGAATTTTATTCCCGTTTAAAAAGTGTTCGTAACTTCCGAACCGTATGTCGTACCGACTTAAACACATTCAGCATCTAAATTTTAGAATGATTTTTGTTGAAAATTTCAGAGCTCTGCGACGTGTAGTTTCGGAGCCTTTGTCGGTCAGACACACAAACTTTCTGCTTTATAGTTAAGATTTATTTATTTATTATTTATTTATTTATTTATTTATTTATTTATTTATTTATTTATTTATTTATTTATTTATTTATTCATTTATTTATTTATTTATTTATTTATTTATTTATTTATTTATTTATTTATTTATTTATTTATTTATTTATTTATTTATTTATTTATTTATTTATTTATTTATTTATTTATTTATTTATTTATTATTCAGTATATTTTATTTATACATTAAATAGCATATTGCGTAAGCTTTTTTAAAGTATTTCAAATATCTGTTCGATTATTGCAACTTTTAGATTTTTTCAAGAGGTCGTGTTTTAATTTGTTGCAAGAATCGAAATTACACTATACATTCTTATTGGATACATATTATTTCAAATTTCAATGAAAGTTCTTTTGTTAAAAGAAAAGTTTTTATAAGATCTAATAAAACGTTTTCATAGAAATGAGCCAAACACTAAACTGATATTGTCATACCATATGTTAAATTAAACAGTGTACATCAGTTGGGCCTCTACTGTTGGGCCAACACCCAAACCCCTTAGTCTTAAGCCTATTTGTATTCTCAAATTGTAACAAATAATTTTTGTTCACAATAAAATATTTAAATCGTAAGTAAAGTTAATCTTATGTGCGAGCCGTACGCAAAGTAATCAGAAGCATCTGTAAATACCAAGATGATAAAGATGACCTTGACAAAATTCCAACACTAACTGTAATTTAATTCCGTAAAAATAAATTGCTCATACTTAAGTAAACAAAAGTTATAGTAGTGTATTCACTCGATTGCCCGAAGTTGGCAATCGACGACACGACGTTACGAAAAATTGCATGAATATTCTGAAGGCCGAGACATTCCATGGTGGATGAGAATTTACTGCATTGAGCCACTTCATCACTTCATGCCTCATCATCCCACGATGTTTCACTGGAAATCGTAATCGTTACACCTTTTGAAGGATTTCTAGTATTTTTTTAAAGCCGTTGTCCATTTAGCCTTCTTAGTTTAATTCATTCTTCAGCTTTTGTAAGTCGGTTCACATGCACTTGTTTGTAGAAATTTAAGGACTTCGCATCAAACAATCAAATGTACGTATTCATTCTGACAATCTGTACAGTTTGCATTTGACGCAGCAAAATGACACTGATCTCAAGACATCAATTGCCTACTCGTATTCAAAAAAATTCAAAAAAATACTACTCACAACAAATGTACACGCATTGTTTATGTTAATACCCACTGTTTGGGTGAGCAGCATGTGCAACTAATTGCACAGCCTTATTCAATTAATAAAGAAAAAATCCATGAAAAAGCAAATTAAACACAAAGGATTAAAATAATGTAACAAAATAATGAAATTAATACATCAAAAGCCGATCATAAAAAGAGGAAGATAGGTATGTGCATCCCGCATGCCTGTGGAGAACCACGTTGGCCCACGTTTACTGGAGTGAGTCTCGCTCGTCGGTAACATCACAATCATTACCTCTCTTTAGCTTCCCTATAAAGCGCTTAATTTCCATGGTGAACGCAATTAAATTAATAATAGCAAACAATGTAATCAAGGGATGGTTTTCAGCATTAAGAATACCACCGAAGCGGTGGGGTGTGGAGGCATGGCATGCGGTCATAATAAATTGCACTGCATCAACCTGGTCACCGCGCCGGTGTTGCATCAGTGGGTGACCGCAAATAGATTTATTGACGCGACGCATGGTGGGTGCAGTACCAACAAGAAACATGAAGAAAACGTTATTTTATACCAATTTACGTGTGTTTTTATTTTTTCGTTCCCCCCTTTGTGCACGGGGTAGCCCGTCAACAGTTTAAAACAAACAAAACTTGAACATGAAAATGTATTAAAAAATCCTTCGCCTTCCTCTGAGAGCGAATAGAAGAAGGATGAACCCGACGATGAGTGAAGTTGATAGAATCGCGATGCTATCTAGTGAGTAGTAGGTAAACCAATTCAAGTTGACTGCTTTTGTTTGCAGGAGCTGTCTTCCCATGGGTTCATTTAGCACATGTTCGATCCACCACATTGCTGTGGATAATGGGCTACTTTCACGATTTCGAAACACTTTCGAAACTGCCTGTGCGTTCTCTGCGTATCTGTGGATGGAAATAAGAAAAAAAATATAAAATTATGAAAGGCTATTTGGTTCGCTGAGTGAGCTGAGGATTCGCAATATGTAATATTTCATTCACAGGGAACTCTGGGCGGAAAAATTGCGTCTTTTAATCGCGAAGTTGTGGATGTCGTTGGCATTTTGTGGATAGTGATTTCATGTTTGACAAAAATGTGGGATAATAACGTAAACTCTGTAATTTGCATGTTTAAAGTAATTTCCTACAGATTTCAAACGATAAAAATGTTTAATAATTAGATATAATTAAAAGCAGACTACATATTTGGTTTACTCAAAAGTATATACAATTGCTTACACGAGTATTTACTGATAAGCGAAAATCGCGGTCCCAAATCGCTGCTCATATGTACAGCATTTAAACAGTTTGTTGACTCTGATTGCATATAAAATATGAACTCTTATGAACTCACTGCGAATTGCGAACTTCGCAAACACTGACACTTCATTCATATGGAGTTTTCTAATTCGCAGAGAAAAATTTATGAAAACTGACGAGAATTTCGAATTTTTGTGAATGAAAGTGAATTTGTGTATTGCGTTCTCAGCTTGACAGTTCACAAAGAGAATGATTGATTCGTGTAGAAACAAAATTAAATCGTTAATTACCATAGTTAAACCATGGTGGAAGGAATATAAGGTGTGCTGGACAGTTCTTTTGAGACCCTGCGTGACGTCATCGGGGGAATTTGTATGTCAACAGAAACTTAAAGGCGGAAACAAACAAACATTTTTCACACACTAAAAAACAAAAAACGGATTTCTTTTCAACATTTTAACTACTCATTATGGTTTCTGCAACCTTTTACAGCTCATTGTTGCATTTTCCTATATAATACCAATTCTAAATGACTTCAGTCATTTCATCTTACATCAATTTGGGAATAATTCCTGTTTTCCATTCTTAATTTTTTTAATGTACGGAATTGAATTGTGATGCGAGCTTAAGCAATAGATCTGTCCAGTGTCAAAAACATACCCTGAGTGACGTCACAATACAAAAAGATGGTCATTTTGACAAGCTGTCCAGCACACCTTATATTCCTTCCACCATGAGTTAAACTATCTTTTGTTGAGATTTTTGTCGATAAAAAAACTTAATTCAATGCTCATCTGTTTGTATACCAAGAAGTGTAACTTTTGGTTTGTCAAACCCTCATCAAAACGTAACCTTATATCTGACAAACTAGGTTATGTAGATGACGATAAGTGCATACATAAAAAAAGCATTGAATATTAAAACATGATTTGTTCCGAAATGTTTATTGTGCTGAAGCTCGTAGTAAATTTAGAAAGTTGTTTATATTCGAGGGAATATGTCTAGAATTTCTTCCTTTAAAAACATGCCTGTGCGCAACCTGCGAAATGCGAGTACTACACGCACTCGAACAACCTAATTTCCAAATTAGCTCTTATTGAGAGTTCATTATATCCTTTTTGAGGTATACAGAGAAAACCATCCCTCTAGGGAGTGATTGACAGAGTGAATGCGTTGAACTATTTAAAACGTGTTCGCTGAAGGGTTATCTCAGAGAAACTATCGCCAAGAGAGATAGCAAAGGACGTGTCGATTGTCATCAATCAGAGTGGGCTAGCGGACATGAGTCAAAAGCATCAGGCACTCTCGGGTTCTTGACGAACTTCGATGACGCAATTACGCTGGAAGGGCCTAGTATATTAGTTGATTTCTGATCACAATGCTGAACTGGGAAGTTTTAAGACAGAATGTGCGAAGTGAGACTACGAGTATAAGCAGTGCAATTCGCAGCCTCAGTAAAAAAACAAAGGCGAATTCCTCTCGCCGTTATCTTCAAAAAAATTCTCAGTAACGAGTCGTTAATTTCTAGAACACTTGACTTCTTGACTTCACCTATCTTACCTTGGTCTCAAAATCTCACGGAAGGCATCCAATACACTCTGCTTCGTAATTTCAGTGAAATACAGAATTCTTCCAATTTTTCTATTCTCCACTGCTTTGCTATTTGTAAACTGGTCTCCATAGAACGGGGTTACAAGCATCGCCTTTCCGCAGTGAACCGCCTCCGTAACGCCAAGCATTCCCCCATGTCCCCAGAAGAAATTCACTTTCGGATGACCTTGAAATGGAAAGGCAACAAAGTTAAACAATTCAATAGGCAACATCGAGTGAACCTACACAAGATGGCCAACTGAGGTACCCACTTCCAGAACATGATTCGCTCGTCACCTTCTGGTAACTTCTCACCATCCCATCTCCAAACGACGCGAAGATTGACCTCTTTTAAAGCCATTAAAATGCCTTGGAATTTGTCCTTAGGGATTGTTGAACTTCTGACCATTGAGCCAAAACTTATAAAGATAACTGTTTCATTGGATGCATCGAGGAAGCTTTCGATTTCCTGAAAGCCTTATACTTGGCAAATTACAAAGGAAAGACAAACGATGGACTCACCTTTGGTATTAAGTCTCTTTGCTTCTCTCTGGGATCAATGTGAATGCCACCAATCTCCTTAACTTGTGCGGAAAGTGGTCGACTTCCGGATATGGAGTAATGCTGATTCACCAAGATGAGACTCGTTTGTTTGGCGATTTCCCGAACATCGGCGTCCACCTTGAGATAGTCTCTTATAAACTTTTTATCATTCCACTCCATCAGTCTGCAAAGTGCAAGATGCCCAATATTAATCCATGTGACAATAAATCACCCAACCGACTTACCTGTACAAAAACCTGCATCCGTTTGTAGTGACGAAATTTTTCAAACGATCCTGCCAGTCCATCTCCTCGGAGAATCCGATGAACTCTGTCTGAATGTAGGATGGGTTGTCCGGCAGAGCAACCCTTGCATAGTGCCATGGCATAAGCGCACAACTACTCAATCCGATTATCGGCACTTGAAGTAGATAAGGAACACCCAGATAGCAATCGGCGTTGAAAACCTCCATGACCACCAAGTCGTACGGTTTCTTCGCATGTCGCTCCAGTATTTGCTCCACATAGCCTGACTTGTAGAACATTTCACAGGATAGCTCGCCCTCAAAATAAAGTCCGAGGAACTCCTTGAACATGCCCCACATCGATCTGCTGGGTGTGTACTCCATCACGTCTACGACGTCAACTGTGTGCTCCCCAGTCAGCAATAGTTCCTCGTAGTTCGGATGTGGACGGCTGTTCTTAATATAGGTTACCACTGTCACACTGTGTCCCCTCTCAGCCAGCTCACGCATTATGGGGTGGTAAACTTTGAAATGACTATAGCCGAAGTGTGGGAACAAGCCGAGAATATTGCTTTGCTCAGTAGCACCCCAGCAAAGACTTAGCACGAAAACAACACTTAATAAGAACCCCATACTTGACTGCACTAAGCCCACAATACGTGCGCGCAGAACGTCTCATCACTCACGACTGTTTTGCTCTTTAATCGTTCGATGAAATAACTTAACAAGTCAATAGATGAACCAACACAAGCTAGTAAATCAAACCATCACACATACTGCCAGAACCTCGGCAAACGTAGAAACCTCGAGGCATTCAATTGACACACAAGAGACGACAGGCACAGTCACAACCGGAAAACTGTGATAAGATCCCACTGCTGCCTTCCATATGCCGAGTGAGCGCAAATGGGTGGTTGTGGTTCCCCTGGTAGCAGCCATTTAAGTGCCTGTGCAGTGACGTCGCCGGCTGTTGTGAGTCTGTCAGCAGAACACCTGAGTTTCGTTTAGAAGTGCCCATATGGGGACTAATGCGACTAGCAGCGGCATTGGTGCGCGGTCAAAACGACATTCACATCTCGTGTCCGTATGTCTAGTGACTTAATTCGCAAACAATAAAGTATTTCGACGACGTGGGGTTAAGGTGCTCACTGGACGAGGCAGCAGAGAAATGCTTAACAAATACAAGTAGCTGGAATATTTGCCAACCTGTTTGGTGACTTCGTTCTTAGTGATTCTCAGAGCGGCGAGTGATTTCTTCATGATACAACAAAGACGGCAGTATTTGTCTATTTATGATTGTATTGCAACTCGAAAGATTTACTTTTTTTCAGTTCTTGTTAGTTACAACTCTTAAAGATCCATTGCTAAGCTGCAGCAACGATCGTACTGTCGTTGAATTTGAAAAGCTTTCCGTGAACTAACTAGTAACGTGGGATTTGTGTGTGTATTTAATTTGTTGTCGAGTAAAATCTATAGAAAATTTGCTCAAATATCGAAATTGGTGGTTTGACTCTTTTTTCTGCCATGAGCCGTGTCTTGCAAACTGCCAACTTCGTAAACCCTGACATTTTGTTCATATGGAATTTATGATATTATAATTTGCGAATTTTAGTCGTGAATTTGTGGATCTCGTCTGCTTCTGTGTGAATTGCGATCCCAGTTTAATAAAGTGCCACTCATATGAGTTCACTACGAATTGGAAACTTCGCAAACACCAACACTTCTTTAATTTTGAGTGTCAAAATTGAGTGTATCTCAGAACAGGAGAGAAAAAAGGTGGGAGGGAATCCTCCATCTGGTATAAATAAAAGCAATTTTCGTTAAGTTTAACGAAAAACCTCCACTCACATGTTTTGAGAGTTCAAGAGCGTATCATGAGTGTGCCCATTTTTGAGTAAATAAAGCTGAGTAGTATTGAGTAAACCCTTGAAGGAGCGCATTGGAGGACACTTTTTCATTTTAAAATTTTTAAAAAATGGAAGATACTGTTTCGGAAGGGGAATACTTCGATGTATTAGGTGGAAAACCCTAAAAAAAGGATGGAAGATAAGGATTTTATAAATTGTGTACAATTTTATCCATGCTTGCTAGAAAGAAGCCAAAATCCAGCCATAAAAACTAGAAAGCAAGCTGAGTTGGAAGCTGTGGAGAAATAAATTATTTCCCAAATCCGTTAAAAAAAAATTCAGTATATGAAGGATGGATGGATTTGGATTTTTTATTCACATCAAATTGAGTGTTCCCTTTAACGAAAGCACTATACTTATGAGTGTTAACTCGGAGTGTTCCCTTAGTTTTTATTCACACCACCCATTGTGGATTCCGTTTGGCTCTTTGTGTATTGCGATCAGCTTGAAAGTTCGTAAAGAGATTGATTCGCAGAGCAAAAACTTACAATTGTTAATTAGGATATTTAAGATAATTTTTCTACAGATTTTTCTATATAAAAGGACTGGATAATTACATCGCAACTTTCGGCATATCGAGATGCATATATTTTTGTTTATGTTCGCGTTCGTAGATCGAGGCTCATGGGTGCACATGACAAACGTACACATAGTTGTGAACATGTGATAATCGCACATTTGTGAATATATTTCATAGGAGACCGTCACTGGCTGCTCAACAAGGACTGTCAATTAAAAATATATCTCGGTTATCGTAATCTACATCTACAATTTATTTGTTTGCAAAAGCCCAGTACAACCCACAAATTCACTACCAAAAAATTCGCGATGATGAAGTGCCAAACGTCAGTTTCTACCCGTAGTTCTCTGGGAATGGGAAAATATGAGTTCACTGCGAATTGCGAACTTCGCAAATACTGACACTACATTCATATGGAGTTTACTCATTCGCAGAGAAGAATTTCAGAGTGAACACTTACACATAATTGCGAATTTTGTGGTCGTGAATTTATTTGTGTATTGCGTTCTCAGCTTGACAGTTGGCAAATATAATGATTGATTTACGGAGAAACAATTTAAAATCGTGAATTAGGACATTTAAACTTTGTTTTGTTGAGATTATTGTCGATAAAAAAACTCGATAATTCAATCTGTTTACATACCGAGAAGTATAACTTTATGACTATATTTGATGGTTTGAATTGAATGGTTGTTTCTTAAGGTTCACGTTCGCAGTTTGCGACTCATATGGGCATTGTAGAGATAACAAAATTTCACACAACCTAGGTGAGGTTGAGGACTCTTTCAGGAGAACTTTTCGAGATTAAAATGCAACTGATGTGTCAACCAAGGGTTATGTTCCTTTAAAATATGATCGTAGGTGTATTCACGTCACAAGTGTCAAAAGAATTGATCTTCACAAGCCAAGAACTGTGATATTTTGTGAGAAATTCCTCCAAATACTATTTTCATGAGTAAGGTCAATAATAACACCAAAACAAATAGAAGGTGGAAACGATTGTAAACGTATGATATTAATATAATTTATTACCAGAAGAAGAATAATTATAAATTATTACCTCAAATCACCTCCCTGTCCTTGCTCATTTGACATCTATCACAAGCACAAACCAAAACAACGTATTCAGCCGCACTTGTCACGGATGAATCACCCTGATGAACCTTTCACTAAAATTCACGATTCTATTGTACGTGACCCGATTGTACTTCCGAAGAACTTTTTTTCTTACATTGAATCGTCAAAATGGTGTTGCTTGAGAGCGTGCGATGATATTTTCGACTAAATTCGCGAAGAAATGTTATTTTGAGGCGCAATTGTTATAAAAATATATCTTTGATCGTATTTTTTTGAGAACGTGGAAGAAAATGATCAATTTCGTGTGAAAAGTTGTGTTTTTACTTATTTATCGTTCGCCTATATGTAGTCACTCCGGTGCTTTGAATTGAATTTGCATACAACAATGGCGTCGTCGTCTTCGCGATCAAAACAAGAAGAAATAGCGACATCAAAAACTGTGAAAAATCCAGAAAACCAAGTGAAAGAATCTCCTCGAGTGGAAAAAGTTTTGCTAAACGGGCGCGCAGATAATGCGAATGCATTCCCGGTAGTCGCGGAAAAGCCAAACATTTCTGGAGCCAAAATGGCTGCTGAGGTGAATCACGTAGTAGGCGGTGATGAAAAACTGTCAAAGGAGCGCGCCGAGAATCGTGAATCTGGTGGCAGTGGCAAAGCAGAACTCTTTCACTTACCCAAAGAGACCAAAAAGTATTCTGCAATGGATAGTGAAAAGCAAAATAAGTGCGTAATAACCACTCCCCAGAAGATGCAAGGTGGTAGTGCTAAAGGTAACATTCGGTTCGATATTATTTATCAAATGGGGAAAACAATATTTTTATGAATCTTACAGATGAACAGTCGCGGAGTCACAAAAAGAAAAAGAAGGAAAAAGATAGATATCGTGACCGCGATAGAGAAAAGGAAAAGGAAAAGGAAAAAGAAAAAGATCGCGATCGTCATAACCACAAGAGCTCTGTGAAGGATCGTAGTAGAGACAAATCTGATGGCCACAGCAAGGATCGTAGTCGGAGTAAGCATCAGGATAGCGAGAAATCGTCTCTCGATGGAAAGAGCCGGTGTGATGAGAGAAGTAGCAGTAGCAAGCATAAATCTTCAACACGAGATCAGGGAAAGGTATGCATCATCGAATAATGTGTAACACTTTAGTGGAAATTAGGCTCTTATTATCTATCTTCACCAAAATAGGTTGAAAATTGTTTTTCTACAAACTTGGTATAAGACTGTTGGCCAAACATGTCAGCTGTAGTCAAAATGTACTTGTGTGCTTTTCCTGTGATTTTCTATTTCTACTAGACAGTTCCTCGGCACACTTTAACTGACAGCCACGATCGGAATGTATTTCCAATTGCAATCACAAAATTTATTATGCTTCCTCGCACAGAAAACCGTCCAGGTTAAACCCCACGTCCTGTTTTGTGATACTGTTTAGGGGCTTGTGGCATATCCCTGCGATTAACCAATGTACTTCTAAGTGGTTTACTTGAGACATAGTTTTTTGATACTGTTAGTCCTTCGTCGTGCTGACATATTTTTCTAGCAGCGCTTTAAGCAATATCTTTTGAATATTTTCTATCTCCAAGCTGCCGGTGCAGACATATTTACACAGCAGACGCATATCCCCAACTGAATGCCACTTTAAGCTCTTCGAATGCCTTATAACCCACATAATTTCCGTCTTTTCTGGAAAAGAATCGAATCTGAGTCTAAATGTAATTCATCTTCGTTCGAGTTTTGAACAAAACACCGACTGAATTCTTCCACGAAACATATTTGTCCTGACATTGACATTGTTGCCTGGACCAGAATGTCAATGATGGAGTCGGGTAAGCTTGTATGTGCATTTTATTCCACGTGCTGTAGAAACTATCACATTAAGGTTATGTTAAATTGGCCGAATTGTACACTTGGTTTTAAATAAAGTTGCTCTGTTGGCAGTCAGGTGGACATAGGCCTTCATCAACAAACATCTCTAGGTAACGTGATCTCCTGCTAGTTGCCTCATTTTCGCACATTATGTTGAGTAAACGGCTACTTTACTTATGTGGTCCATATTAAGCGATTTCTTGTAATGCTGGGTGAATATTTATATTCCGGCCATTTGTTTGTGCTCTGTCTGTCTACTCTAGTCACATTGGTCGTTGAATACATTGTGACATGAGTAGGCTCAGTTCGATGTACAACACGGACTGTATGGTATGCAAGAAGCTTGTCCGCGGATTGCTTTCAACGTTCTCTATGACTTGTAGAGGATAATTCGCTAAAGTTAATGACTATTTGTTTTTGATTTCTACAATACAATTCTCTGTTTGTATCAGGTGGTCGACGTGGTGTAGTGGGTATGTGCGACTCCTATCATCCACTATCATCTAGGACGTGGGCACGCACAATGTACTTCTATTCTCCATTACGTCTGACAATCATCATGACACGCCATTAACATATTAGATTCAATAATCTACACACATTCTGGATAAAATGTGCTTCCTAAAACTTCTTAGATTCATAAGGAATACTGAATGTTAACCGCCAATACCAATGCCTCCTTCTAATCATTCAACAAAGCCAACAGAAGCAGTCATTCCATATTTCGTGTACAGTCAACAATTGTGATTAAATTGTTTATAAGCATTTGTCGGCTGTACGGCAGAAAAGTCCCAGGGGGTAAAATGAATCAATTCAACGTAAAACAACACCGTCGCAGATTATAAAAGCCATAGCATACCACCGAGACACGGATACCACTGATATCAGCATTCGATGTTCTTTGATGCGAAGTTATGATAAAAAAAAAACATTTGGTCATAAAACAAAAATTTTCCCGAATAACTTCATTCAATTTAAATTCTGTGTGGTTTTAGTCACGTACACCAATTTTTTAACAAAATATTTGCACATGAACTGACTTTCATTGTATTTGAAGAAACACTCACTGTCGTGACGAGATTTTCCAAAACAGGCACCTCCTTTCTAAGCAGCGGTAGATATCAAAGCAAGCATTATGATGTATACATGGATACGTACATATACATGTGCATACATCTGACATGAAGTTTTCGATTAAATTTACGTGTAACCGTATCTAAAGATCAGTAAAGGTTTTCACTTCCTGTTAGGGAGTCAAGGATAGATGATTTGATTGTTTACATGGGGAATCATTCAGGTGTTACTAAACAGAGAAACTGCCGGAGAGTTGCATTACGGCACAGAAAGTCTTCTTAAAATACAAAGTTGTGGGGTGACTCATTTGTTTATTGCGCATTTAGTTAGTAGTACAGTTTTGCTGTTTGTACACTACTGCCACGTCTGTTTTAGTTGTATAGAATTGAATCAACAGATTTGGTTTGGACGTATAAAATGTATGTATGTACATAGACAAAGCCTAGCCACGTGGATGCTAGCAACAGTTTAAGTATTTCAACCTGTTTCACTTATTTGATCTTTGCTGAATGTTGGCATTTAATGGCACTAACAAGTTCCACTTAATGTGACGTGCAATCACTCCTGCTATGTTAGCCGAACTCTTTATAATTGAGAAAGAGCATGCTGTGCTATCATAACTACAATGTATAGAAGCCAACAGTCAGTACTGTAGTAAAATGATTGTAATAACTTTTGATTGACACAGTTTTTTATGCTTAAAACGTCCATAGCCGTAAAAACATTGCGCTACTTTTGTAAACTTAGAATTTGTACGTACCAGGACGAACTCACATGGAGAAAAAATTTGTTTAATGCAGGGTACTCCCCGTAAGTCGAATTCTCACGGGATATCAAAATCAGTTCGAGTTAGAGGGAGTTCGACTTAGATGATGGTTTTTTGATGATGGAAAATGACAAAAATTTTCGAGTCAACTTAGGGAGAGTCCACTGTATGTACTAGAAAACCTTTTGTGTACTCGCCTGAAGCCGTTCATTAACAACGTGGTAGGTCCATACCAGTGTGGTTTCAGGTCTGGGAAGTCCACAGTAGACCTTCACACTACGGTTTATTCTGGAAAAAACCCAAGAAGTCCATATCAACATCCACCACTTATTCGTCGATTTCAAGTCCGCGTGCATAGAGACGAGACGTACAGCGCCATGTCTATTTTTGACATTCCTCCCAAGCAATGTCAGAAAACGATTTAGACAAGGCGACGCGCTGTCATGTGGTTTCTTCAACATCATCCTGGATCGTGCAAAACTCACACGCCAACACTAGATGTATGATCTTTACAGAAGTCAGCACAAATGTTAGCATACGCCGATGACATTCACATGATTGGCAGAACCAAAATTGTCGACGTAGTGATAAGCCTAGATAATCTTAGGTTAAGTTCTAGGAACTGATTGTTGAGAACCAGTATAGGCGCATTGCTATACCACGTGGGTTGACGTGTCGTGTCCCTTAGAAAAACTTGGCTTTTACGACGCGACTTAATTGACTGATATTACTTAACTTCAAATTCCTGCAGTCGGCGAGTGCTGTGCATGAGTAGAGGAGATGATGTATGGTCTCCTCTTCCTCCTTATCGCTGCGTCTTTTACAGAATTCATTGAATCGACGCGTGTGTGCCCATTGAGCAGTGTCCTATTATGACGCTGATTAGTGCTGGTCTACTCTGTATAAGTAAACAATGCGAGTGTGTAATTTGTTTTAATTAATGACGAGACAGAGACAAGAGTTGGATTTCCTCTCGAGATGTTGTACCACGTTTAGCGAGTTCATCGGCTTCACAATTATCCAGTATGTCAGAATGTCTCTTAGCTTTATTTAACCCGGTCCTGTCCAACTTGTAACTCAGTCATTTACTATCACCCCAATTACAAAATGGAATAGTATGCAATGCGTGACTGTAGTCTCTTCACAAACGATGGATTTTTTGGTATCACTGACATTGTTGGGCTTATTTCCGTTGATTTAATATAGAAAAAGGGGACAAATCTGCCATTGTTACATGAAAACTGTGTAAGCTAAGAAGCATATAATCAGCATTGGTAACTATTTTCCTAACAAGTTGAGGTGTCATGTTTTACACATCAAATTTTTTGACCGATTCAAAGAACCGAAAATGAATATCTGTAGCCAATGATTTACCCAGGAGAGATTAATGCAGAATCAATGTCATCTCTTCAGGTGCGCCACTGTATTCCGAGTATTCCATCATAATTTGACTCACGCGTATCTGCATAGTGACATTACATCATCAGTTATTGTCACTATATTTGTCAACTCAACCAATCATTACTCTTATTCATTAACTTGAATTCATCACATCACAATAAAAAAATGAATGGTATATCACCAATACCGCACGGGGTCCGTGGTACTCTTTGTCATATCGTAATGGTTTTAATTATCTTCTATTAGGCGGTAAGTTCGCACTTCTGAACAGTCGTTTAAAGAGAAAATAGTTACTCAAAGCTAATTGCGAGCGATTGTAGCCCTTTCTTTAATAATAACTCTAGCAAACTGAACTCTTTCGATTAGTTCGTCCACCAAGATGTTATAATTATAATATGGGTGCCGCTACAGTCTGTAGAGGGCCAGGGCCAAGCTTCTCAGCAACCACTCGTGTTGTGCGCGCTATTGTTTTATCACGAGTGGAAGGGACCTACAGTTTTATGCCGACTCCGAACGGCCAAGTTTGAGAAGCTTTTTCTAGACAGTTATACTCTTTGAGCATCGTCAGTGACTCGAAAGAGGTGGGGCCGTGAAAAGTATTTCTTGTCGTACCAGGAATCGAACCTAGACAGGTAGGTCCAAATGCGTAGGAGTCGACGCACATACCCAAAACGCCACGGGCCACCACATGTTAGTTATTGAAATAATCTTGTCATGATCAGATCAATCCAACAGGAGCTATCTTTCGTGTCCTCTTTGTTTGGAGCTACAGCCCGTTGGTGACCCTCGCCTTAGCCAACAAACCTTTCGATTTAGCCCGATATGTGTGCTTCAATTTAAACGCGAGCATTCTCTATTAGGTACTTTGTCCAACATGCTCAGAGCCAACCACCTTAGTGTCTTAACTGATTGCTGATTGCTGATTGTCTGAACAAAACATTTGATTGCATTGTTCGTACTACATAAGTGCATTGTTTATTTCTATTCGCAGGAGAGAAGACGCAGTTCTGAGAGCAGCCGAAGCAATCACTCTTCCAAATCATCCAGCTCAGTATCCAATAACAAAGTTGACTCATCTGAAAAAAGGCACATTTCAGTTGTAAAGAGCAATGAACGCCTGCAGATGGTCAACAAATCCGATGGAACCGTAAAACCGAAAGCATTCAGCAATGAGTGTTTGAAAAAAGAAGAAAAATGTATTAAAACCGAATCCAATAATGAAATTGTCAAAGAGAAGTTTAAAGAAATCAAAGCGGAACTAGGCTGTGCCTTTGTGAAGCAAGAGGAAAAGTTCTGTGCAGCTGATATCAAATGTGAAGAAAATTCAACTTCGAGCGAGCTTCCGAAGATGGAAGTGTGTACATACGTGAATGAATTCACACCGGAACCCATGGATACCGACCTAAAGTTGGAGATAATTCCATTCAAGTCTGATAAAGAACTTCCTCTAACACCGCATACGCCTTCACCAGTTGAGTCGAAGGACATCGCTTTGGAAGATTCATTTGCAGATGCTGATGCGTCTAAGTCGAGTATGCCATCCACAAAAGAATTAAATCTGAATTTAAGCGCTGAAGTTCTGAGGCCGGAACACGTGCTACAGGAGGCAATAACGCCACCAATTGAGACTCACAATGCTGTACCAATGTTGGTGGACACCATCACGCCGGTCGATGTTGTGCCAGAAAAAGCGAAGTCAAAGTTAATAACGCTTGACGAGGATCCTTCAATTCCAAAAGCAAATTCTTTATCTGTGATTGTTAAGAACGAGAATGCAAAATGTTCGTCGTTAAATGAACCGGAAGAGTTGGGGACAAACGAAGACGACACACTCAAGCCTCCTAAGCCCGAGAAAACTCGTGATGAAGTAACGAGGGTGTTAGATTTCAGTGTGCACAGTGTCACTGGGGAGAGTGAAATTAAGCAACCTATATCGGCTGAAAACGTCGTAGTGCCCAATTGTGATTCCAAGAAAGAACCGCAAACGCAAACGGCAAAGTCTGTTTCAAGACCTGTACCTGTGCCTGTAAATCACAACAATAATCATATGGTAAAAACGTCGTCGTCTTCTTCGGATATCACTAAACCCCAAGAACCGTTGCAGTTTCTGAAGGCTCCATCGACTACGCATCTTCAAACCACACCAAAGGTTAATCATGAGACTAAGAATAATCATTCCTCCTTATCATCGTCCTCGCAGAGCAATTCGCACCCACGCAAGAACAGCGTGGGCAGTAACAGCAGCAACAGTAGTCATCACAAGACAGGCAAACACACTTCATCGTCAACGAGTAGCAGGGAGTGCTCAAAATGTTATAAGCGATCGAAGATTAGGCGGAGCAGTGTCGGTACGCAGTGCATGCAACATCCCCCTGAACCCACTAACAATGAAAGAGTTCCCATTATCCATCGCGATATGAACTGCACGACAAAGGGATTGGAGGATCTTAAGTATGGCAGATTCTTTCGCATCGAATTGCATCCCAATGGAGGAGCTTCAGTTGTTCATTTGTATCAAAGCGAAATCAATTCACTGACCCCTGAAGAAACTGCCGAATTGGTCGAGGAGTTCTTTAGAATTTGCTTCGCGGAGGATGAAGACGGTTATGCTCACCATGTAATGGGAATAGTTCATGATTCAGCAGCCTACTTGCCTGACTTACTGGAGCACATGGCTGAAAATTACTCGACACTAACGGTCAAAGCGGGAGTGTTGGGACGTAACTCAGACATTGAAACATGTACCATGAGTCAGTATAACGAACAGGTAATTTTTCAACTCACATCACCTTCGAAAGCAAATTTCATCTCTAAAAATCGTGTTTTTCTGCATTTTGAAAAGGTTGTGAAGAATTATTCTCAAGGAACTTTTCGCTATGGACCACTTCATCAGATAAGTTTAGTTGGGAAAGTTCATGAAGAAGTCGGAGGCTATTTCCCTGATCTCCTAGGACGTATAGAAGAGAATCCATTTCTGAAAAAGGTATTATTCGACATTGGATTAGCAAAACGAGAGTATCTTATCATTTTCATTGTGTAGACAATGCCCTGGGGTGCACATTCAATTCTACAAACCGATCCAAGACTATCGAATGATGGGCCCATTTTGTGGATCCGAGCGGGTGAGCAGCTGGTGCCTACAGCCGAATTGAATAACAAAACTCCATTAAAGAGGCAGAGGTAAGCACGATTTTCATCTTTCGGGTGCAGGAAGTCTCCAGTCAGCCAGGCTTTAAGTGTTTTTTGTCGTTGTTTCCAAAGTCTTCCATTAAACTCCAAAGACTTTGGACTTGACCTACCTGTTGTTGGTAGTCACATGTATGTATGTCCAACATTGATATTTTCCTCTCTTTTAAGAACGCGTATAAACGAATTAAGGAACCTACAATACTTACCGAGATTGTCTGAAGCAAGAGAGACTATGATAGAAGATAGAACCAAGGCTCATGCCGATCACGTTGGCCATGGTCATGAACGTATAACAACAGCTGCAGTTGGTAAGTGCTATGAAACAAATGAGTAAGAAATTGGAAACTGAACTCTTGTGTTTTACAGGCATTCTGAAGGCAGTCCACTGTGGCCAGTCGTACACACAGAACCGAGTGACTAAGGATGTGGTCGCCTTTGCCGCTCAAGATTTCAATTATTTAGTAGAAATGCTGCAGTTAGATCTGCACGAACCACCCATATCCCAGTGCGTTCAATGGATAGAAGACGCAAAACTTAACCAATTACGAAGAGAAGGCATTCGCTATTCTCGAATACAGTTATGTGATAATGACATATATTTTTTACCCCGAAATATAATTCATCAATTCCGAACGGTGACTGCTGTAACTAGCATAGGTTGGTCTCGTAACACCCACACACAGAGAGACAAACTCTGTCTCAGAAACCACTGACAGTTCTTAATCGATTGTTTTTGTTTACTTTTAGCTTGGCATCTTCGTTTAAGACAGTATTACCCTGGCCAAGAGGTAATTAACGAAAAAAGTAATCCAATACTTGCTGAACCACCCCACTACAAGGAGAAACAGACAATTCTCCCACATCCGGTTTCACTTATGGAAGAGAAGAAGTCAACGCCATGCAAACGAAGTCACGATGGTAAAGTGAAGAAGACAACAGACAAAAAATTGATTGAGTTCGATAAGCGGCGATCTAGTGAAAGTGGCCCTGAAGAGAATGCGAAGGAGAGTGGAGGTATGTCACCTGGGGGTACAATCAGGAAGAAGATCCCTAAGGATGAAGCTAAAATCGATATGCGAAAACTTGTTCTTGATCCTCACAAAAATCACAAGAGTTCTGCGAACTCCCACAAACACAAGAGCTCAACGACGGAGAATCTATCGAGTTCCAAAAAAAGCAGTGGCTCAGGAAGCAGCAATGGCGTCGGTGATAAAAGTATCATGAGGAGCATTTCAAAGAGTAAAGGAAAATCTTCATCCTCATCGCATTCTAAGAGCAGCAGTGGCGGCTACAGACACCGTGATGGCGATCGAGAAAGGAAAGAGTCCACGAATTCGAATTCGTATCTGGGTGCAACAACACCAACAACAACAAATTGTATTCCGTCACCGGTACAAGAGAAAACGCCATCTGCAAGCAGTTTGAAGAAACAAATCGTTCTAACCTCAACGTCAGAGGTTCATGCCAACTCAGCCGTCGTTGATGCAAAGAGAACTCCCCCGAAGATCCTGGAACCGCCACCACTGCCCACTCCCTCGGTATTCGCACATAAAGATGCGTACCTAAACAGTTTAAATCAGAAACAACCTGAGATTAAAATTCAAGTACAAATTATATCCGACGAGAAGGCACACTCCCCAGGCGGTGGCAGTGAAGCGCATAAAGGTATAGGTTCGGCTATTGGAAACGATGTCATGCATGTGAGCGAAGCAAGTGCGCCTTTGTTGGTTGGTTCGCAGCATCAATTGATGGTAGATCATGAGGAAGAGGTAGTGGTCGCAGAGGATATGATAGTCGAAACGATTGTAGCACCTCCATTGCCGCCTCTTCCTCCACCGAAGGCGTCGCCGCCTCCATTGCCACCTACGCCATCGTCACCACGTTCAGCCCCGCCAATACCTCCGCCTCCCCCTCCACCAGCGCCAATGCCAACCCCAACACCAACATCAACACATAGTTCCTCACTAGGAAACCCAGCCGTAGCCTTAGCAGAAACCCGAATAAAAACTTCCAATCGACCACAACCGTCTCAGCTACTGTCCTCGCAAGGGCATGTGTCAATTAGCAAGAGCAACAACAGCAGCAGCATCTCGAAGAAGTCGGATCTGTTGAGCTCGATTATCGCAAGCATGGACAGTACAACGACAAGTGCGCGAAACAACATCACCTCTTCCTCCTCGTTCTAGTTTGAACCCCATACTAAACATGCATTCTTGATTTAACTTATTTCTTCACCCTATTTGTTTCCTCTATACTATAGACCATGTACCGTCGTGTACAGGGTACCTATCGAGAATCACTATTCAGCTAATCAAAATCATAAGTTATAATTGAACATGTAAATAAAAGTTACAAATACACATACACATATATATATTTATATGTAGCTACTTAATATTGTTAAGCGAAATATTATAAAGAGAAAATAAAACAAAAAAACTTATTCGTCCACATGCGCATGATGTGTTTCATTTCAGACAACTTTTTCACATTCTCCTGTCATTAACTTCATGACGAGCAAAATATTTCCTTTCATGCCAAAGTCGCGTCTGTGTACGTTGCTGATTCTACGGGCTTTTCGAAGATAGCGCCTCAAGTGATCATCTCAAGTATAATGCGTGAATATCCGTCGCCTTTCCTGGGGAATTTAGTAAATTTTAAAAAGAAACAGTGCTTGTGACTTTCCCTTCCTGGGTTCATCCAAGATGTATATAATCGAAATAACATAAATCTTGACTAAATTGCACGACTTCCGAAGAGTGTCATTCATGAAAAATCGAACAAACAATTTTACAAAATACAATTAACCACTTTTATTTAAAAAAAATATAACAATACAAAATCTTTGAATCGAACATGCATACAGACCATCGCTCTAAATCTCTTTGCAAATTACGTAACGGATACAGATAAAACCAACGGAATTGTAGAAGTAATCACTTATAACTTTGCCCGCATACCATCAATGCGGCCTTGAGCACTGCGTTGCAAGTCCATTAACTTCATGGCGAGACCCATATTGCCTTGGATTTTAACTTTGCCTTGGAAGAACGCCTTCTGTGGGGGCAGTTTTCCGGAGATGAGTTCTGTGACGTCTTCATCGGCGACAATGAATGTGATATCGGCCTTATCCTTGCCATTGTAAGTTATTTTACCCTTGCCCTCCTTCGCGTTGATAATCCACAAACCAGTCTTGCCGTTGGGTCCATTGGTTACCTTGAAGCCATAGATTGCGCGCACTTTTTCGATAAGGTTATCTTTGTCTTCTTCCATTGCCAGCTCAAGAGCCTTCAACAATGGTGTGACCTTGAATCCCTCGGGACTGTCTGCGATATCGTTGGCAGCCGTTAAGTTTTGAGAAACTTGTTTGCCAGCGTTGGGGAAGCCCAGTCTGTAAAGGCCCAAGACGACAGCTCCGCCCAGGCCAAGATTGTGTTGCAATGCAAGTTTTGCGTTTGACACTTGACGCTTTTCAGCTTGTCCTCGCAGTTGCCAAACCAACTCTGAGCACTGGGCCAAGCCAGTAGCTCCGAGAGGATGTCCCTTAGAGATCAAACCACCACTTGGATTGATCACGTACTTTCCGCCATAAGTGTTGTTGCCACTGTCGATCAGTTCACCGGCTTTGCCTGGTTCACATAGTCCCAGAGCTTCATAGGTAATAAGCTCATTGGCCGAGAAGCAATCATGGAGTTCCACGACATCAACATCTTGTGGCTTGTATTGAGATTTGCCGAAGAGACGTTCGGCTGCAAGTTTGGTCATATCGTAGCCAGCTATTTTCATTAGGCTCCTATCCTTGAAACTGGATTCGGGATCGCTTGCCATTTCCATGCCAACTATTTCGACAGCTTGCGCCTCCAGTCCGTGGCGGCGAACAAACGCCTCGGAGGCAATAATGGCAGCCGCAGAACCGTCACTGGTTGGGCAGCATTGCAATTTAGTTAAAACACCATGGATCTTTGGTGACTTCATAATCTGCTCCAAGGTGTATTCATCCCGGAACTGGGAATATCTACAAATCATGAGACAACAGATTAGTTTGATGAAGAACGATTTCAAATCAATTAACTCACGGATTATTAACTGAGTGCTTGTGGTTCTTCCATGCAATCTTAGCGAAGTGTTCGGGTTTTGTTCCGAACTTCTTCATGTGCTCCAAGCCAGCATTTCCAAAAATTTGAGCAGCTATTGGTGAAGCATCGATATCGGTCAGTTCACTCATGAGTTCAATATGTTTCTCCATTGGATTGGCGCGATCGAAATACTAAATAAGAGCCTCTAAATTTATTACACTAAGCTAAGTATGGCAATTGTTACCTTGGCGGAGAGAGATCCTTTTTCCATTTTTTCAAAGCCCAGCGCTAGGACGCAGTCAACGTTTCCGGCTTCAATAATTTGCTTTGCCAGAAATAGTGCACTTGAACCAGTGGAACAGTTGTTGTTTACATTGTAAACAGGGATTCCGGTCATTCCAACTTCGTAGACAGCACGTTGTCCAGATGTAGAGTCTCCGTATACATAACCAACGCAGGCCTGTTGTACTTCGTTGAAGGATATTTTGGCATCGGCCAAGGCTTTGGTGACAGCCTCCTTCGCCATGTCTGGGTAGCATACATCAGCACGGCGACCAGGCTTTTCAAACTGAAATCAAAAAGAAGTTGTAGTATAAACCAGGTGTTGGAAGGGAAAGGAATAACATTTCACTTAAAGGATGAAAAATCAGTACTTATGGCTCAAGTGGATATTCCCAATATTTCATTGGAGGGAGACTGATAACCATAAAGATTATCTTTAACTAGGATAAGAGTCAGAATGAGTATGCACAAGTTTGTTACTTGGCTTTATGTAGTGTGATAGCTCTGATTGAATCAAAAAATTATTTAATTGATCAACAATGCGAAGTCACATGCGACAAATTTAAGTGCATTCAATACCGCAAGCTACATGAAATGTGTGAGCACCAACAAAAGTGAAAGTTTTCGTTGAGTGTGTGCAAACAATTTGCAACATTTTCCATTGAAGATAGGTACGTCCATTATCTGTTTTTTGTTGGGGTATTCTTGAAGGGGAAAATATTAAAACGTCTTCAGTGATCCCTTTGCCCTTTGCAGCAATATCAACACAATCGCAACATCATCATTTTGTTAATCTTCCTGTAAGATTGCAATTCCATTGAAGATTTCCAGTTAGCTGCGGTAATCTATTATTATTTTAAGAATACAGAACTTTGGACTTTTATGAACACCTTAAATCCATTCTGGTTATCAAGATGAAACAACAAATTGATAAAGTCGAGTGGTGAACTTCATAACAAAGATATAAATTCTAACACTTTTATTCAGCAAAACTTGATAGCAGTTGGCAACTTAATGGACAAATAAGAAAACATGGTGATAAGATGAAAGGACTCCATTTGAAGGTTGCCATATAAGTTGTTTGGCCGGCGAATTTTGGAGATGCATTAATTTGGCTGCATGGATTCAATTCCTCCCACGAACAGCTTTCATTCGGAGACATAAATGTAGAAGAATAAATACTATGTGATGTCGTACTTGCACAACATAATGTAGTGTAAGATTACATAATGCACAGTACCGTTGGCCAGCTGTGATCTAGTATTTTAAAAGAGCGGGTGAACGACCTGACCTCAGAAGAAAAACGGATGTCATGGCAATTAAGTATGAATATGCAAATACACTGACCTTCGCCGGCGTGGAGAAAGACAATAATAAGCAAACAAAGAAGTTGTCGGCGTAAGTTGTTTTTGATATTTGAGGCTTTCCGTGTACTACATAAAGCTGTTGGTAGCCAAGGCAGGTGTTATAATTATCTGTACCGTGGATAATACCATCCATTCGTGTGAGAACGATAGCACAGACAAAAAAAGTGACCGCTGTCTAAGCTGCGCTTGAACTGAGGCTGTAGCGCCACACAGTAAATATATGATAAGTAAGATTAATTCAATAAGCATCCTGCTTTCGTTATTTCCCAAATTGTAAATCCCTACATCCATGGGAGGTGAGCCGAGCTCAGAGTACTCGGTGGTTGATGTACAGGATTACTTAGGACAAACGCCACCAAGAATATTATGTACTTCCCTACATCTAGCAGACCTTCTATGTGTAAAATATATTTATCATTAGAAGGACACTAAGAAGCTACATATAAGAAGTCTCATATATCCTGAGCAATTTTCCGTTTGTCGCCAAATGTTGTATGCCATCCTATCAAACTGCTAGTGAGAACAAAGAAACACAAGATAAGATCGACCCTATTTTGCAGAAACATGGAATCAAGAATAATTTTGTTAGTCATATAAGTACGCATCTATTGCTGCAAGTAATAAAATCAAATCCGAAATACAGGTGAAAGTTCAGGCTAGGGTTGAAGCAATTAACATCGACGTTTATAAATGGCGACTAACTAAACCAGCAAGTAGGTAATGCGAACATTTAACTGCTAAAATGAACGACTCATCTACTGCCAGTACCTAGCAGTGGGGTGGTTATTCTTATTTGGAATACTTTAAATGTTTATCTCCAACTCGGTAATCACGGTATCACAGAAATAAAAAAAAAAACCTGTTAAGATTAAATTGCAACAACGTTATCACGACATTCTACGGATCAAAGTTCACTCTTAAACCTAGTGTAAGCTGAAGAAAAATAATATAGGCGATTTTAATGAGTTCGGTTACAAGAGAAAAAAACTAGTACTAAAACCAAAACCAAACTTCCTGATTGATATGAATATGGCCAGAAAAATGTTAATACCTTGGTCATGCCGACTCCAACAACGTACACTCTGGTCTTGGCCATATTGGACTTTTATTTCGTGCTTGTTAAATTATCACTAACGGTCAGGTATAAAGTAATTATAAAATATAAGTAGTTAACTTCTTTTTGTCCAACAGTGGGAGTAACCGCAAGAGTACTTGTTGACTGGACTGACGTTTGCTCAATGACGATTTCTCCGTCAGTGTCACCTTATTTAGTTGAATTGCATTCTTGGTTGAATTGCCAGTTCAGTTTAGTTGTTTGACGTTTGACGGAAACGCTAGAAGTGTGCATTTGTTGAACGAGTACTCGTTTGTTTTTATCATTCGTTCGGTATATCTGTAAATGACTTCGGAAATAATTTACTTTTAGTTAAGGGCAGACTTAAAATATCACGAATTTTAGATTTTGAAAACAAATTTTAGCATTTTGTTCGTTTTCTATTTTTGACTCGCGGTTAATATTTGTTTCGAACAGTAGATTGATGATTACAGTGGATACAGAATCGCCCTTGGCAACTGGTGCTACTTCGGTTTGCCGAAACAACTGGGCAAAACTCCCGACTCGAAAGACCAAAATCATGCTCTACAATACTCTTATTTTGACAGTCCTGCTCTATGTAACCGAAAGCTGGACGCTAAGCAAACTGCAGAGCTGATTCTTGGTGCCTTCGAAAGAAAAATTCTACGTTGGATATATGTATGTATGGTCCTGTTTGCGAGGAATGTGAATGGAGGAAAAGACATAACCGCGAACTCTACGAGCTGTATCAGGATATGGATGTGGCCCAGAAAAAAAAATCCGTCGACTGCACTGATTCGGCCACCTCGAGCAAATGGATACCAACGCTCCAGATAAGAGGTTTTTCGAATACGAGCCTACTGGTTCGAGAAGGAGAGGAGAGGAAGACTCTGGTATAAAGACCAAGTAATCGCGGATGCAAGACAGCTTCGTCTTGATGACTAGAAACAGCGCGCCCAGGACCGTCAACGATAAAAGGCAGCAATTGCTCAGACTCCATGAGTCGCCGGCCTGATAATTAAGTAAGTAGTAAAAACAGCTGTTGGTTGAGTGCTTGCCCCTGGTTAGAGGGGTCCCCGGTTAGAATTCCGCAAAGTTAATACGCTTTTATCCGGTTTTCATATCTGGTCCAGTCACCATTTGCCGTTGGTATCAAATTAACGGCACTATCACTGGAGTTTGTCGATCAGTGGTAGTAGTCTGGCTATGGGTATCACAATGGACCAATATGGTCTAAGTGTGTTGGAGATTTCACTGGCAGCTCACTCTACCTAACCTAACCTAAGTAAGTAAGTAGATCATGTTAAATACACTGGCCTACAATAGAAGCACCGTCGCGTCGCGTCGTTTACTCCGCTTCAAGTCTTAATAATCTCTTACAATATTAAAAGGAAGTTATAAATATAAACTAAATTATCTAAGCAGTTCACACAGCAAGTATAATAGTTTATTCAAGGGCTTTAACATTCTACCACTCTAGTCTTTGTTCTAAAATAGTACGATTAATTGTATGTATATTTATTAACTCTGATTTACATTGTGAAATCAAATTTGTCTACATTCTATGTCAGTTAAATATCTAATGTGTTCAGTGCTATTCGTATTAGTTTAATTGCTCTTAAACTTGATCAGCTTGTTCTGCTTTGAACAGAACGCCTTCCAAATCCATACCCACGCCAGGATTGATGTCAGAATAATTGAAATAAATAATGTATAAACGTCCAATGAGTAGTAAACAAATCGTGGCATATTCGTAGAGACTGATTTTGTCAATGGCGTACCTCCCGTCTTAACTACATGCTCCACCCACCAGACAGCTGTTTCTGTAGCAGTTCTAGGGCGACTACGGAACGCATATGAAACGCTCTTTGCATTGTCCATATATCTGAAAGGAAGATAAATAAGAGTTTAATTTAAAGATCAGTCCGAGTTATCATTATAAACCTACTGTTTTTCAAGAACTTTACGAATGGCTTTGACCACAGTAGCCTCACTTATGTCTTCGTAGTTTAAAAGCGTTCCCATTCCCCGGTGAACCAATGCGGCGGCATTAAGGAACTGATCACCATACATGGGAGTGGCAACGACAGGCACTCCGCAATATGCAGCTTCTGTGCTGCCCATCAATCCTGCATGCGTCATGAAGACCTTGACGTTGGGATGACAGAGAATATCACGTTGCGGAAGCCACTTGCTTACTAAAACATTCGCTGGCTGATGCAGCAGCGTGTCGTTTTCCCATTTCCAAATCACTTTTTGCTTCAGTCTTTTCAGTGCCTTGAGGATACCTTCTCGTTTTTCTGCTGGCAGAGTTTCAGCCTTGATCATGGAACCCCAACTTATAAGAACTACTCCATGTTCTGCATTGTCCAGGTAACGTTGCAGGTCCTTTAAAACAAGTGGACAAATATAATTAAGTTTACTACGACAGCGTTGCGAGGTCTTACCACATCCAATGTCTTCGCTTTCTGAATATGAATCCCGCCAAGTTCTATAACAGCCGGTGATAAGGGCTTGGCTCCACTGAGGGCATAGTGCTGATTCACGAAGAAGAGAGCCGTTTTCTTGGACAGCTCTTCAACATCAGGCATATCGTGACCGAACCTCTTGCGAACTAGTTCTGTAGCTGCTTTGTGTGAATAATATCTGAAATCGGAAAAAAATTATTGCAGTGCAGCTGTTAATGGTGAAAGGTGCTTCCGGTGTTAATACTTGTACATAAAGTTGAGGCCATGAAAAGTTATCCAATTGGCAACACGGTGAACGAAGTCCATTTTCTCCGACTGACCCATGAAGAGTGCCGGAATGTAAGACGGGATAATTGGGTTTCCGATGCGTTCGTAATGCCATGGCATTAGAGCGCAACTGCTAAGTGCCACAACGGGTGCCCCAAGAATGTGGGCGACCCCCATTAGACAGTCGGTATTGAACTGTTCCATCAGAATTACATCGTATTTCGTTTTGTGCTTCAATATTTGCGCCAGAGCGGGCGATTTTAGTGTGTGATTGCATGCGTCCTTGCCCCACTCATGGAGTAGGAAAAATTCCATGAAATGACTGTAGGGGCTGCGGCGTTCAAATACCTAGACAAAAAGATTGGGGAGGTATTTTCTCTGGTATTATCTGGTATTATTTCTTTTAAATCACATTAACATTAAATTGCCTATAATGCCAACGAGATTAACTTTCTTTGGGAAGATATATAGAGGTATTCTCAAAATCGAGCAAACGCTACAAGAACACTGAACGAAACTTAACGAAACTGAGTGTAGTGGTTTTTATAGACACAGTCTGTGTATTAACTCGATTGTTAGGTCTCCTTGAGTCCATTATGTTTGAGACTTTATTCGTCCAGATAAGTGTTTGATTTCATAAAAACCAAAGTAATAATTTGACGAAGATGTATGGAAACGCGGGAATGTATTTATGATCATATGGATTTAATTCGAAATAGATCTTTCAGATGTAAAACTTTCATACGTTCATAAGTGCTCCATATTAATGGAAGCAAATATGAACCGTTAGGAAATTTGAGAGCGTATGACTGAATTCAATTCCTTCTTATTTTACTCGCATGATTATTCTACGTATAGTACAACTGCTACACGCTGATAGTACACTTGTAATTCAATGACCTATTGTCGATTGCGGCTATTCATTGCATTCACTAGCAAAGTTCAGAAAAGGCACAATTGTGTCAACTCAGCAAAAAGTGAATTTCATGAGCGAAAAAGCAAGGCATGCGATTCTACTTTGATCTTGTGATACTGTAAATTGAATGACGTAGTTTATAATATAATCAGCTTTTCTTCTTTATTTTCTTCAAATCGCAAAAGACGGAATGTTTCAGGAACTGTAACGTAATTAAATACGAATATTATATATTTAAGAACTTGGTGTATTAGAGTAGTATCTAAATCTATTGCTATTGTGTAACGAAGTTAGGACTCTCAAAAGACAGTAAACAATTACTTATCTACATTAGTGAAGAAGAATTGAGTTGATTTTGTCTATACTATCTCTGTATGTATATTCGCCAGCGAACGAGGGTGCATTTATGATGACTATGACTTACTATGATAGTAATTTAACCGCAAGAGTAGAACTATTAGTTTTGACAGTCAATCCAACAAAAGAAACTAATTGAGAACTTTACATTCATGAACAAAAAGTTACGCAACACAAAAAGCAATATATTGAAAAAACCGCAAATTAAATTTAATTACTTTTCCCTAGGAGATGTTCAAATAATACATCCCAAGAAGACAGTTCATACGTTCTGAAATGTAATTAACTCGTAGTGCTTTTTTGATGGACGGATACATATGAATGTACTTAAATGATGCTTATGTTACTTTTGAAACTTACCTTCAAATCCACAGAATTAGTCAATGTATTAACACCAGTTAATACTAAGTCTTTGTAGTGAGCCGGTGGGCTCTTGTCAGGAAAGTGACTGACCACAGTGACATCATGTCCAGCTTCTGCTAATGCACGCATGATTGGGTGAAAGAAGTGAAAGTGGCTGACACCAGGATGAGGGAACAGTCCGAGAACTTTAAAGCTATCTGCATAGTATATGCTTCCGCAGAGGACGGTGAAGATCAGCAGAAGATTCATGTTCTAATAAAAATGGTAAATTTATTTGAATGGCATTAATATAAATATGAGATCAGGTATTTTGTTGTGGTGTTGGGCGATTTCACGAATTCATGAATTTTGTAAAATGTTGTCGGATAGTTTTGTTATAAATTATCCTGAAAAAAAAAACAATAAAACAACCGTCATAATCTTGCATTTCAACGCCACATTAAGAGGGGGCGCGTGACTTCTTCGCGCCGTTAAAAATACCTCAATAAATGTTAGGAATGTTAGCCTTATCCTCATGTTCGAGCATAGTTAAAAACGTTGACATTCCAAAGTTATATTCCAGCTTAGCTCATAATTAAAGTTATGAACTTGAGCCAGAAGGCCCTTGATCAGAGGGGCTTACTATCTCACTAACAATGTCACTGTAAATTGATTCCGAAGATTCTGTACCGTAAACCTTTTTCAAGAAAGCAATTTGAACACAGTTTTCAAATTCAAACAAATATCAAAGCCATGTAAATGAATTTATAAATGTTCTGTCCTTGTTGAAGGAACAATAAAAATCAGTCTGATGGTCCAACGATTAAGATATATTGTAGTCCCGTCATATCATAGTCACCATTTCTTATAAATGTATTATCTTGAAATGCAAACCATTGAAGCGAATCACAAAATTGAAACGAAATTTTGTATATTTTTGCAATTGCTTTAACCGTCATTCTGATCTCTAGAATAAATTATTCGAATGAAAAATGCACTGGAAATTGTTCCTCTTTCGTGTCATTTAATTCTCTGACAATTAAAAGCACCATCACAATGAATTAAATTACACCACGACCACCCAATAAGATATTAATAGATTTTCGATACACTTGATGCAGTAATGGCTCGTATAAAAGTACAGTTCATTAGCACTGAAAGTCAACTGAAATCGAACACACTGTCCGTTTACGACCTTGACAATTTCGCTGGCATTGTACAATTGCCGTACCTCACTGTCACCCTCTATTACTTAATTGGTGAATCAAAAGGATCTTTTATATTCGCTATCGCAGACACGAAACTCAGTGCTCTTGCTTGGTAGATTGATCAATTGTCTTACTGTGCCCGAGAATAGAATGCACCTCATTCATTGCAATGGAATGAAGCGTCTTCGTCAAGTGGCAGCGAGTTCAAATTGTGGCTAAAATAAGACACTTAGTAGCTTTAACTTACTTTTCTTTTAAAACTTTATTGTCAAGTTTAAGTCGTTCAAAGATTATATAAATTAAAGTTGCATCACTCTATACACTTGTTACGATCCTGGAAATAATGTTCATAAAACCAAACCAGTGATTGATTTATTTAATTAATTTTATTCAAATTTTACTTCGTATTCACACGGACTCCCACGTTAATTTCACTATGTGCTCATGCCTTTCACTGCGGCCAACAACTAACTGTGACTGAATTGCACATGGAAAGTGCGAATAAAGAATCTCTGTCGTTATCTCACGAGCAATGCAATTGTCTTCTCCGTTTCGATGCAACGCCGCGCCGATCCGTTCGTTATTAAGAGAATATGTTGATAAGTTCATCCTCCGAACTCTCTTAAAAACATATACTTTCCTCAAAATTGTGAGGCAGAGAATTAAATGACCTGGTGTGGTTTTCTTCACGTGACGAACATGAGGAACGGCGATCTTTTTAATTTTAATTTGTCATCGCGTGACCTAAATGAGTGGGCAATTTTTGATTTTTCGTAAGTGGCACTGGAAAATTTACGTTGCGACGTTCAATATTAGTTTGCATGAAATTTGATTATTTCAATTGTATCTTATCAGTACTGAATGTGAGCAGAAGTCTTCAAATCAAATTTTATTTTGCAATAACAAAAACAAATTTCATTCGGGTTTGGTGGGACTCTATGAAGGTTATTGGAATAAGGGAGATCGTATATTATTTTGTGTTTAGGTATTTACTTCTTGTATACTACTCGGATCTGTCCAAATTTATTATATTATAGATCAAAGTCAAGGTGCGGGGAGTGAACGAAGAAACCTCAAACATGTTTGCAGACATGTGTATTTGTCCAATATACGGGGTTCCAGAATAGCTGTGTTTAGTTTATTAGCTGTCTTAATCCCGATTCTATATTATTTATTTTTATATAATATATTTGTGTCCATTTTGTGCGATAATGTTTGCTAAGGAATCACAAATTTGTTCATGTGATCAAATACTTTAAAACTAATGATTTACCGGAAAATAAAACAACTTTGGTCGATTCATATAGAAAGTTGCATCTTCTCTTAAATTTCAATATAATAACACACGCTTCTATATAGATGGTCATTTATACGTTGTATGTGAATAAAGGTCCTCAATATCAAGCAAATCCATTGTCCAGTGTTTTCATGTTCCAATGCTGGGCAGGAAATTACAACATATCTGTATCCATTTATTTAATCCAACGATGTAAATACAACAATGCCCACAGGCAGGTATACAAACAGGTACATCATCCACCAAGAGCTATGTATTTACTGCATTTAGAGTTCCCCTTGCACAATTCACTTATGTTGTTTACTTGCTAGTCTTTAGAGTTGAACATCTAACTCTTTGTCAAAGCACCTTTGTAAAGAAGAGAACATCGCTCTTAAGAGATGGCATATACCCTAAAAATGGCAAAAGAATCATTAGCAAAGAGAGGCAATGCGTCTTAAGAGAAAGCACAGACTGTTATAATAATGTTGCGAGGGAGTTCATTGATCGTAGTAATTATGTTCGTCTAATTGTATGCACTCGTCGAAGGTTCAACACAAACATTATGGAAAATGCTGTGCTAACCATAAACCACTATTTACCTGCGTATGCAGATATCAATTTTTTCAATCTATATATATTGAGGTTCGCATAAATACTACAGACACATATATATATGTACATACGCACATAGATATTTAATCGTTAGCATAGCATCGGGATTGCAATGCAGTAAGATGAGACGCATCCATGTGGAGAATAACTTGTACGTACGTACGTACATACATACCAATTTATGTACAAATGTTATTACATACTAATCATAAAATATATTTTGTATATACATACAGAATTGCATTCATACATTAGAGATACGTATGTAGCTCGATTGTATACCTTGTTTCAAATAACATCAGGTGATGTACCTGATAATCAGGGCCGGCCCCACTATATGTGCAGGATGTGCAATTGCACAGGGCGCATAGCACTTGGGGGCGCATTTGTGAAGACAAAATTAACCTAGGCTAAGTACGCATTTACATTCACGCAAGCAAGAATTGAGTTCGAAAAAAGTCACAATAAGAAATTCCACCAAAACAAATAAAATCTGCACGTTTCGCTCAAAAATGTCCATAGAAAACATCTGAAAATAACAATCTCAATTCGTATGGAATCATTTGAGCGAAACGTGCCGAATTTATTTCTCTATTATTATTGCTCATTCAGCTTTCTCATCCATAACGTAATCGTATGTTACCCAGGATTTGGCCTGCCTCTTGTGTAATGTGGAAACGACTTACGCTGCCAAAACAGCAGAATGGGGCGCCAAACGTAGAAATTGCACAGGGCGCTCATTTGTCTCGGGCCGGCGCTGCTGGTAATGCTGCAGCATTAAATCCCTATGGTAATTACTGACTATGAAAAGTTTGTGTCGTTGTCAAACATACATAAATTAATTAATTTAATGGAATCTTTAATTTTCATATTTTTTGTTTGCAATGAAACTTGCATACATTGCAAATTAAGACCTGTTTTTTTTTTTTTAAATTTCAAATGAAACAAAATGATTTAGGATTGTATAGAATTTATTATAGCTTGAAAGAACATGCTGACATTTGACACTGCTCTCAGCGCTGCGACCGGTATTTGCCCAATTAAGCGAGTAATGTTGGCTTCTATATCCTGGCTGGCTTATCGAGCTGAATGGCGGCTATTCGATCGCTATCGATGCATACAACGTGCACTGAATCTGATATAAAATTTCCGTCATACTGTGTAAACACTTTCTGTTCCCTGAACACGTGATTAAAAGTGTTTTCTGGAATTAGATTCACGATTCGCCAATTTTATTGAAGGGACGTCTTCAAAGGAAACACTTACCCACTGTGGCCTAGTGAGAGAAAGCCATCAAAATATAATGGTTTATTACAAACTAGAACTGGGCTACTGCTAAAAAAGCAATAACAAAATAAGAATAACTATGTCTTAATTGTAGTGACTAAGCAGAGCTGCAAACAAACTATCAAAATGGGTATAAATTACAACGCCGACATAAAGATCAACGTGCTCGTTTGCCGGTATACCATCTTTTACCTGTGTCCTCCTTCACACCATCGCATGTGTTTTCTGAAAAATAAAAGTACAAATACAAAATGATGGTTATTGCCCGCAACTCTTTTCTTGTCCAACTTCATATGCCGTGGGAATGTGTGTATGCATGTTTTTAATTACTTTCTGGACGATTTCCTCATACACAATTCATTACTGGACAGTAATAAATTTACCATACACACCTATTAGGGGCTATGTAAAAACCGACAGATCTTGGCGCAAAAACACGCCGACATGAAAATCATGTTTGGCCTTGAGACTTATTTATTGTCCAATCGACGAAGCGTACATTGAAGCGAAATTGCCACCATTGGCTAATTGGGAATGCGTTGCGTGAAGAGTGCGTTCCTGAGCACACACGCCAAATAATGTCGCCGTTTGAATTTCTTTGCAAAACTGTTGACATGCCGTACCTCTCTTAGTTTAAGCACATTTGGGAATTCTGACAGATGAAGCTGTGGACTTCTGGGTTATTATTTGTCTCTGATTAAGGGGGTAACCCACCAGATGACGCCTACTTTTACGATAGCGCATCCAAGTCGGTAAGGACCTTAACTAATTTGGTGTGAAAAATTGAAATTAGCTAGCCGCAAATGGCCTTAGTTTGAGATGCTTAGATCACTCCAAACTGTAGTGCCACACAAGGAGTGAAGAAAACTAATTGTCAGACAGGCTCGTGTTCCTCTAGTGTTCACCAATACAAGTTCATTTCTACCAAAAACATTTTCTGATCACTCTCCAGGTGTCCGCAAACAACGTACTTTCTATTTATGCTGCGCGGCGGTCGGCAAATTATTTCGTTTATGACATCTATCCTTCTAAGGAAGCTGTGCCCAATAAGAGGATTAGCGTAGTTCTCAAAATTATAAGTCATTATTAGCTTAAACTAAATTCTAGGCTGTTAGTTAGCAAATTGTAACGCTAATTGATTTGAGCACAGTAGATGCTACATTCAGCATCGATCGCATCATTAGTATACACAGTACCAGATGTGCCAGATGTTAATAAAAAAAATGTAAACAAAAAACAATGACATAATCCAGTGGAAAACAAAAATGTTATTTTTATTTGTCTCACCCTGTATATACATATGCTAAATGCTTGAGGCTACCAACATGTACTCGTGCGGATGAACCACGCACACACTAATTAACTATATCACTGTTCACTCCTCTTTTGCAAGGTCTCTCGACGATGGTCCTCTCCACTATCTCCACAGATTGACCATTTTTGGAAGACGATTCGCTGGATCATTCTTTGCGCTATTTCCATTGAAGATAACGCAGTGAGATGAACATGAATATTAGGAAAAGCATTTTGCATTGTTAAAAACCAGTAAACCGCTAAATCGCTTTCAAATGCCGGAAGGGCTTCTCTTCATCTTCCTCCAGTAAGTTAGTTTAAGACCTTTTGCCCAAGGTGCGTGCGTTTTTCGTCAGTTACTCATTCTATATACAGAAATGTAAGCAATTTGTATAGTTTAATATTTCTACTCCATTGAGAGAGAGAGAGAGCAGAGAGCGGCAGAGATCCTTTGATATGCAATCAGTTACTTCCTGTACACCTGCATTACATAAAACCTCTACGAAACCCGTTTGCAGACATCAATCCTGAAAGTCATCTCGGGTGATTGCTTAAAATTTCTTGAGATTTTTAATACACTAATCTCATGGCAGAAATTGAGTAAACGAATAGAAAACTACGTATGTATGTACATACATATAAATAAATTCGATTCAGCCACAACTCAAACAGATTGCGAATGTGACATGGCATACGAATTGGCGAACGATCGTGATTTAAATAAAAGCAATGCATGCGCGTAAATACGGTGACACACAGTTGAATGTGGCGCTAGATCTCTTACCGCATATGCGTAGAAACAAGCCGCAATTCAATTATTGTATATCACACAGCAAATATTCACATATGCATTTATCCTCCTCTCTACTGTCATGGCAAATGAAAAAAAAACCATTTAACCACAAGATGTTGATGATCTATAAATTTGCCATTTAATTAAATAAAATACGACCGCAACTTTGGTGTCTTAGGTGAATATATGTTGTCAGAAATGTTCCCGTCAACATCGGGTTTACTTATTGACAAATGCCAAACTTCACGAAGCAGTAGAAGGTTAAATGGTAAGTTTGCAAGTGACAACAAAATTAGCCAAGTTTGACAAATTGGAGATAATCAATAAAAGAAGTCGTTTTTCGTATGGGTATGGGTGGCGTTACAGCCCATAGTGGACCGGGGTGTAGCTTTCCACAACAGCTACTCGTGTTGTGCTACTGTGAGTGAAGGGAACCTGCTGTTCTCTGCTGACGTCGAACGTCGTGGCTTGTCTATTTTATAGACAGTTGTACTCTTTGAGCATTGTCAGTGCATCGGACCAAGACACTATTGGCTCAAAGTGCGTAGGAGTCGACGATACGCCACGATTACCTTTTATTACTTATTTTAACTTACACTGTTTCAATTATTTTATTCCAAAAAGAATGGCATGCTCAGTCCATTTTTAATAGATGCCAGCGACGTCGAAGTTCTCGTACAAATGTAATCCCCCGAACGAAAATTCAGTGTGATTGCAATGATAATCAAAAAATCCGCCAAGGAAAGGTCAAAACCACATCTTTTGTTCATATTCGCCGTTTTTATTAATATGCATCACTTCATCAATTATTTAGAAAAATTGACAGTCGCTAAATTGATTACTATTTTCTGAACACTTGGCATCCGGAGAAGCTGCATTTTTGTCGCATCCGGCAGCAGTATATCGCTCGTCCATCATCAGCGGGTCATAAATGAATTGTCCAACATAGGTAATTGCCCAGCCGTTCTTGGGTATTTCACCTACCATTTCCTGCTTGTTATTTCTGGTTGACGGAGACCCCAAACACCTGATTAATTTGACAAATCAGTCTTTTGCACAAAAGTAATTAAAGAAGCACTTAACTAAAAGTTGATCTCTATGAAGGAAACGAGTTAGTTAGATAACTAAGTCAGTTTATTAATCTAATTGATTTCGATGGTTTTATTCATTTTTGCTTTTGCCACTTTTAAGACCAGCGGCCATGGACCTCACAATCTTTTTGAGAATTAACACTACAAGCAAAATTGCGGCTATTAATAATGCATATATATCTAAAGAATGGTACACGATTGGAGAGAGCCTGGAGGAGGCGTTGTCTACCAGCACCGATCCCTTGCTTCGTATAACGTACTCCACCCACCAGATACCCAACTCCAAGGGAGTTTGTGGCCTCTTACGGAAGGCGTTAGAAATAAATTTGGCATTTTCTTGCATCCTGAAAAGGAAACTTGTGAAAACTAAACACCGACAAAATGTCAACCCATGAACTTACTCTGGAGACAAAGCAGTCCGAATGGCCTTCACGATGTTTTCTTCTGTCATCTTTTTGAAGGGCAAAATGGTGCCAATTTTGCGTTTTTCAATCGCCGCTGAGTTTAGGAATTGATCCCCGTAGATGGGTGTCAGGACCATTGGCACCGCGCAGTATGTTGACTCGGAGGTCCCCAGTAAGCCACCGTGGGTGAGGAACACTTTCACATTGGGATGACACAATATCTCCCGTTGGGGCATCCACTGTCGCAAGTGAACGTTCTTAGGACGATTCACCAAGGTTTCATTTGACCACTTCATTAGCACAAGTTCGTCGAACTGTGAGAGTGCGTTAAGCAGAGCTTCTCGTCTGTACACGGGCAACGTTTCCGGTCGAATCATAGAGCCCCAACTGACGTAGATAACTCCTTTCGTTGCTCGATCTAACAATGCCTTCAGTTCCTGAAATTAAAAAAAAAACAGTTATTAGGAGCACAAGATAGAGCTTGATTGTCTTACTGGTTCCAAGGGCTTTGGATCTTGGATGTGTAATCCACCTAGTTCCACAATCCCTGGTGCGTATGGGACCGATCCCGTCAGTGAGAAGTGTTGATTGATGAGCATGACTTTGGTATTTCGGACAAGATCTTCTACTGGTGGGATCGAGTTTCCCATATGCTTGCGTATCATATCATTGGTTGCTTTCTGGGTCACCTGCCTGTGGAAAAAACGGCCAAAGGCCAAATTAGAATGCAATTTTGTAGAGGGTAATCAGCGGCTCACTCGTAAAGGAAGTTGAACACCTGGTAGTGAAAAATGTTGTTCAGCCGCTGAAGGAAACCCATCTCATCGGTATGCGGAAGGAAACTAATGGGCATGGACGACGGAACGAACGGGCTGCCCATTCGCTTGTAGTGCCACGGCATTATTGCGCAGCTGCTTAAAGCCACCACGGGTGCCTGCAAGACATGTGCTACTGCCATCATGCAGTCATTACTGAACTGTTCCATGATGATCACGTCGTAGTGCGGCTTATTCACCAAAAGGTCTTTAATGAATTTCGAATTGAAGGCAAATTCACATCCCTTAAGCCCCCAGTCGTTCAGCATGAAGAATGTGGGCACTTTGAAAACAAATATGTCCTGCTCATCTTGGAACATCTACAGATAAAATACAATCTTCTTTTTCTTTCAAATGTCACAATAGCAAAGAACAAGGCACATACCTTCAAGTCAATGTTGTTCAAAATCAACGGCATTCCAGTCAGAACGACATCCGTATAGTTGGCGATGGGCTCTTTATTTGGAAAGTAGCTCACCACGGTCACATCGTGTCCAGTCTCAGCCAGTCCTCTGAATAATGGCCGAAAGAAGTCAAAGTGACTCTTGCCGGGATGTGGTACCAGAGCGAGTATCTTTGAGCCATATGTTAACGAGATCGTGCAATAGAGCAAGGCCACGATCAATGCTGCAGCTTTGACTTTCATTCTCCTTTAACTGCAACAAGAATATACGATTACACACGGTTTAGTTAGAAGTTGACGTCTCTGTTGTTTGAGTGAATGTGCCGTGCTCTTATGGACGTAATTGGAATGAGGTGCCGCTACCAAAACCGCACGCTCACACGATCGTCTATGGCGATATGATTTACTTGTTTTTTTCTTTTGTTTTTTTTTTTTTTTTTTTTCTTGAGATAAATGGTTTTAATAGTGCTAGTGGCCTTAAGGAACTCCTGTGACTTGCACTTTTTTTTCATTAAAAATTTTTCGACGCATATTTCCTTGGGTGCCTAGGTCTGTGAGAGAATTGTGCGCACATTTCAGTAAGTCGCTGCAGGCAACCAACCATCAACATGTCACATAAATCGCATATGCGCCACATTACGTGGTCATTTTCATACATGACGAGCACCGCTGTCAAATGTCACCACGCACATAGCGTTTTATGATAATGTGGCCGTAAGGCAAACAGCATAACGATTAAACATAACGACTAGTAGAAACTGAACGTTCTTCAACTGTCATCCACTTTCTTTTCTGCCGTCTGATGAACAGATGAAAACTGTCACTTCGTATATATACGTTTTTTAGATTTAGTTTGCTGTTTAGCAGACTCCATTTAAATATCTCGAAATTGGTCTGCAGCAGTGAATTCTATTCATTTATGCCCACTATCCGCAGGTGAATTCGCGTGTTAGGAACAATTACGAGTAAGAAATCGTCTAGACGTTACATCCGGGAGCGGTAGGGCTAGCGAACCGTATCATATTTAATTTGATGCAAATATTAATACTTGTATCTAATTGTATAGATGTAGATTGCAAGTCTGTGAGTTGTGGCTGTCAGATGAACATGACAAATATAATATGGTCCCTCTGTTGTAATGTGACTCCAACTCTACCCCTTCATTAGTGGGGAGAGAGAGAGAGAGAAGCTAGGCCTAAGTTCTCCCAAGACTGTAATGCCACGTTATGTGTGCAGATAGCAAAGACAGTTTTTCTGGTTGCAATGTATCAGATCGGTTGCCATCATAGCTTAGTACACTCTTTGGACCTTAAGCTACGAACGAGCCGGATATTGGTGCGAAATGAAGAAAACGCAGGCGTTTTAGCAAGCTGTCGATTCGGCGTCGTTCAGCTGAATTAGACATCGCCAGGGAGTCAATTCCAAAATTATTTTCTTGGGCGAAGCCCAGTTTTGGCTCAGCGGCTATGTCAACAAGCTAAATTACTGTTATTGGAGTGAACACAAAGGTTCGATAAGACATCGATTTATTAAAGCTGTGGTTCCAACAAGACAGCGCTAGCATGCCATATAAGAAGATATTTGGCGACTGGGTCATCTCAAAGGCAGCGGTCGTCAATTGGCCGCCGCGATCATGCGACTTGACACAACTCGACTATTTTCTCCGGGGCTACATCAGATCCTTAATTTATGCCAATATGCCATTCACTTCGGGCAAACCCGAGGCCAGCATTCGCGAAGCTGTTGCCGAAACAACGCAGCACATATTGGACCGAGACACCAAAGATTTAACTGACCACTTGAAGCGCTGCCAACAAAGCCGACCCGTTCGCTTATGTGATATTCCCGTGTAGCTTTAATATGCAGCCATAATCAATGCTACGTCTCATGCCGTTATTGATTTTTTAAAATTTCTTTTTTTATTGTTCCTACTTGGTTACCCTGTATATGCCGCAGTTTATAAACTTTTTAGCAAAACTGTTATCTGTAACCACAGCCAAGGATTGGTGAGCTTTGGAAGATTTCATACAGACCTCGCCTTTTATGGAGCTATTATCATGTTTTTTTTTACAAATTTATCATCAATATTACACATAGTTGGATTCACTACATTTCAATGATAAACTTGGGGTTTTCTGCTTTTCAGACAGAAGTCACCTGAGAAAGTTACATTAAACCGAAGCAAATTACTCCCGGCAAACAGAACAATAAAAGTGTCCCTAATCAAGGTAAATTAATTACAAGTTAGATATGCAATTCAACAGGTGTTTTTTTCTATTCGGAAGCTCTAATGGGGAGATAATAAAACTTAACAGCAGATTATAGCGGGAACGACTAAATGAGTCACTATCAGTCAAAGTGTGCCAAACAACGTATTGCTTCGTTTGATAAGCAAATAAATGTCTATAATGTTGCCAAAATTTGCAATTCAAATTTTCGGATAGTCGTGTATCGAAAAACATCATTATAATGCCAGTTGACTTGACAGAAAAATTAAATAAATATTTATCCAAACGCAATCATTCAATTCTAGGATATACGTATGATACCCGTAGCTACAATAGAGCATACATACATACATATGTACGTATTAAATGTTTTATTCGACGAAAAAGATCGTGAGGTGTAAATTTCTAATTTTAATTATTGTGAAAAGAAATCGCGAAATGTGTTTAGCTGGCGGACAGATTTCGGCACTGTCTACATTTTCACGCTCACCTTGTAATGCTAATCAGCTTGAACCTACTGTGTAAATTGATTTCCGTGTTACAACAATTTCGGTCCGATTTGATCATAGAAGTGCGCGTTTTGAATGTTTATTTATTTGGGTCGATTAATTTATTCATTCAGATGTCAACGCAATCATAATGATTCAGCAGATTTATGTCGTTTGACTAACATAGACATTGTTGTGAAATATCTTGGACGAAATACGACAAATCAATAGGAAGACCCTCTAAATGTTTAGACGAATGTATGCATGCGTGGAATCAAGCAACAATTGAAGAAGTATTGATAAGAATTTTCTTTTAAGAAATAACCGAGATTTGTAATAATTTACCTGTCCATTTTATAAGAAAATTGATCGGTTTAACAAGAATGGCTTAGGTACATAATCTATTTCGCATAGTAGATGAATAAATTTCAATTCCCGATTTTAGAGAATATGGATGTATTACACTTAACCATGATTGAACTTATCAGGGAAGAAACAGCCCATTCCTCACTGAATATTATTCTCCGATATAATTCTTACTGACAAATGTCATAAGCGACGCCAACCGGAGATGGGCGGAAATAGATAGCCTGCATGTCGTCGAAACCTATGTGGCTTGGACTAAATAAACAAATTAAAGCTCTGCTAGAGTTAGACCGAAAGCATATCAGCAAATTAGTAAACGTACTGACTGGACACTGCCTCATAGGCAATCAAGCTAGATAACTTGGAGCGTCCTACAATGACTCCTGTACAATCTGGATGAGAAAGAAGAAGAAACAGAGACTAGAAAAATATTACTTGGTAGTCATTTTTTTAACAACCTTGAGGAATTGACAAATTTCAACATAACGGATACCATATAATACTCTAAAAACATTAATTTGATTGAAATTGGTCAAATAGACATCTAATACGATCAAAATGCTTACAACAATTTCAGAAGAAGGGATAGCTGCAGCAGGATCATCGAGGGTCAGGGTGTAGAGCTGAACTATGACAGCACAATGGACCAATCTGGGTCTAAGTGCGGCGTGGTTAAGAACCACTCTCATGTACTTAACTACCTACCTACACAATTTGAAAAAGAGAAATTGGTGCAGCTGTTCCTTTTCCAATTCTTGATAGAAAGGGTGATCCAAAGCAATGGGACAAAGTAAACGATATGTTGTAGTTATAGTTATAGCTATGCGTGTGCTCACTTCACTATTTCTAATGACTATTCGGAAACAGTGAGATCAAGGTAATAGTATCTATGGATGGCATCAGGATAGCAGGTCACAAATGGCAATATCCCAGTTTTACTCATTCTGAAGATGCACTGGTACGAATATTTTAAGACCCACGTCAGTTATCACACTCTCAAGATTTATGATGATGGATCCAGTCTCTGAAGAAAACCTTCTTAACATGAATATCTTATTAGAGAAATTTCCAATGGATCGCAAATACGTCATTAACGACACGACTGAAGTCGCCTTATTATGACATTGATAGTAAGAAGACGGATGGCTATGTGCAGTTGGTTGCTGAAATGCTTGTACCTGCGTTCCAAAGATTTGTATTATAATATGTGCATATTTTCAAGTGCAGTATCCTCAAAACCATATCGATCGGTTTCAACACAACCTCGGAGATGTATGTAAAGAACAAGATGAACGTTTCGATCAAGGTATATAACCGATGGAGAACAAGTCGATGGAATATGAGTCGTTCATATCGTGAGAGATAGCTTTTAGGTTTTTTGAGTCACCCAACTAATAAGAAAAATAATAATTACTAGAGATGAAAAAAGCAGAAGGTGTTGATATGCCGTAACTATACTTAAAATCAGGTCTCGAATTTCCGGAATCAAATTGCGTGTACCACGCATCAAAGAGAGTGAACGATTTCATAATTGAGTCTGAATTATTACTATTTTCAGCATTTTTTAAGATTAAAAAAAACTTTAAGAGTAGCGCGTATCTCAATAAAAAATAAAAACAATAATTTTTTATTACTTCTTTATTTCCTGTTGGCTGTTATCGTTCTAGATCCCCGATAACTGATAATTGGCAGCGAATTGCACAAACATAAAAACTAACTTAAAAGCAAACCAATTAGTTGTGAAAGAAGAGTGGACGGGACGAGAAGAGAAGAGTTGTGCGACAGATTCGTTGCATCGATCAAATTGGCCATTTTCGCGTAAACGAACATGATTTGCAGAGTTGGTAGTAAAATAATTAAATAAAGGCGATCTAAGTCCTATTATAGAGCTTTAATGAACATACCTACGACGTGGTCAAACTAATGAAGAAGAGATTCTTGTAATAATAATATAATATAGGTAGCGCGACAGTGTGAGATGGACCTGGGGTTAGCTTTTACAAAAACCACTCGTATTGTGAATGATATAGTTCTATCACGAGTGTATTGAACCTACAGTTGTATTCTGCATCCAAACAGCGAAGTTTGAGACTTTTATCAAAACTATAAAAGGATTGTGTGGGCTTAAGAGGCCAGGTGATTAGTAGAATTGCGAGTGCAGGTGCATGCAAGCAAAACAAGTATCGTTTACTATTTGAACTCTGTACAGACTACAAACACATGCGGTGCACAAAAATAATGCACTAGTCTGTTAGTCTAAACTAAGTAAACTGTACCTTTGATGTGAAATTATTTTATTTCATAACTAAATTACATATCTTGGATGGGAAGCGTTTATCCCCTCCAAGGTCATATGAATATTAAACCATTGACACGTTTTGTATTAGAAGCACAGAGATCACGTCTCATAACTTTTAATTTCCTTACACTTAAAAAAAACAAGGAAATAAATACAAATTTTGTAAAAAAAAAGGCCAATTACTAAGCAATTTACAACCAGACTCTATTATAATGAATTCAAAACATGTAGTTTAAGACAAGTTTAGTAACACTTTTAAGAATGTGAAAGTAAAATATGATTCTTAATCTGATCTCTGACGAGAATTCCTTATCGGTCTGCAAACGTTTTGTTTTCTATTACAATAAATGTTGGCTTCCGTGATGTATTCTGTGTCGGTGTTGTATTGATACACAATACCAGCGATAAAGAAGTATTCTGAATTGTTTAAATGTTGTTGCTTATTATCATTTTTCTAGATGACCTTCTTTGACACCACTCACAGTGCGGGAGATTGGATGCATCATTTTGTGATCGGGTATGGAATATTTTACAAAGGGACATTTTCCTGACTACCAACATAAATCCATGATAATCGTCATGTATGTAGGTACGCCTAAGCGGACTGCACATGTTTACATCAGAAATCAATTATTATAGAGATGTTAGACTCACATCTTATTGTAACCTGGCCCACCGACTAATTTGAGGGATTTGTTGATAATTTATCACGATCTTTTTAAGTTAATCACGAACCTGTAACTGATGTACGTGCAATTATTGATGCCAAATTAAATTTCTCATTACATTTTGATATTACGGTTGCGAAGTCTAACGTTATGTTAGGTTTTCAGAAAACAAATTTTTCATGATATATCTACTCCTATGTTCATCTACTGTTCGTTAATCAGACCATATTTAGAATACTCTTCCATCACTTGTGAATCCCCATATGATACACAAGAACTCAGATTCGAAAGAGTGCAAAAGAATATCACGAGATATGGTGTCCGTACATTCTGAAGAACTTTGCGATAGATGCAAATCTACTAACCGAGCGTCGGCCATGTTTATCCCCGACATTATTAATTATCGTATAAATTCACTAGAATTATTTTTGCTCATCGATAATTGTGCTCCCCAAAGAATTCTTCGAGTGTGAAATTTATTCTACGATAGGAATCGTATAATCAACTACGGCTGCAATGAATGTATTACAGGGTGTATAAACACTTTTAATGAACTTTGCAACGAAACTGATTTGAGCGTGTCTCGATTAGAGTTTAAAAATGTATTCATTCACTGCAATTTACAATATGGATCGCTTAAAAATTCTGTTGTTGGTACGTTACGCGCATTACGAGTATATTATGGCCGACATAATCGTCCATTTGAGCGTACTGCAGGCAGGAAGAATCGTGGTTCAATTATAGACGTCTTAAGGGCCATGCATTCTCGAACAGGACTCGCTGAAGAAAATGTGCCCGCCGCTAAGGGAAGTGTAGAAGAAGACCAAAATATATCGATTTCACGGTGAGCATTGGGATAGTCCACCCGCACCCTTATGAAAAAAGTTGTGTCTGTCCATTTGCCTCTTTTAACCACGACCTCAGTTCACGACAGTCATATAAGTTAAGAAACCTTTTTGTCCAAATATGCTCGGCAAAGTATCACCAAGCAAACGACATCTCCACGGTTCCTAGTAAATTCAATCGCTGGCACAGCGTCTGGTCTACACGACACCTCCACAGTCTATCATCCTACGACAGTGTAATCTGACGACGCCTGTGGGAGCGCAACGCCGCTGGCACATTTCTAGAGCAAGTGGGATTTGTTTTTAAGGTAGCATACGCATTTTTGTAGTTAAATTTTGATTCATTCGTGTAAAGGGAAGCTCTGCTCAACAGAGCAGCAAATTATTTTTTTTTATAAGACATAATAGAATAGTTTGATTTATATTTTCAAACTATATAGCAAATTGTTCTTAAGATTGTCGGTTGGAATCCTTCGAATACCCGTGCGAACAGTGCCTTTGCGGACTTACTTCATTGCGAAAACCAAAATAATACCAAACATTAACACTGACTAAACGTATATATTCCATATTCAGTTTTATTCAACTGTGAAACTGGGATTTCAAATACCTTAAGCACATTTATCTAATGCTATCATATGCTGTTGAAATTGCGTTTCCAAAAAGTTATGTCTTCTAATCTAACGACGAGATTTCAAGAAGGTTGATAAACTCTAATCATTTACGACAAAACTGTTTAAATTATATCACAATCAAATGACACACAAGATAGCACGAAACAGGTCAAGTGGAACGTCCACACATTGTCGGCAAGCGCACTAAGTATAACGTAACTATTAACCCCCATTAACTCTCTATTAACGTAATCACTTCCATCAGATAAACACTTCGTGACAGATCACTCAAAATCGCACGGTTTCGAAACAATAGACGCGTCCGCCAGCCCACACTCTTCCTGCTCTGCAACGGACCGAAAGATACCCAGCCAAGCATCTGATAAGCAATTCGAGTGAAACACCCAATCTTCCGCACGAATGACTTTCACGATACATATGTCTGCCATGGATGGACAGGTATTCTTATGAGTCTACCGAAATGATTCTTCAGATGCCACCAAATGTCGTCTAATCGCCTTATGGGTTTATTTACCGCGTTCCCACCATCGCTAGACGATGAATGCGATATGTGCTTGTCTGGTGAAAGGAAGCTGAGAGTAGGTATTGAGGTTTCATTATAGTCGTCGCCTAGGCAATTAACCGAAGTTACTTGGCACTGATGGGATTTCTTAACAGAGCACTGTATCGAATTGCACTTCATGGATATTGTCAGAGAATCCATTAGCACACCAGTTTAACTCGGCACCCACTTGATTGTTAGGCAACAGATCTGTTCGTGATCTCTTGAAGTTCTAGACCTGCCCCGAGCAGTTTTACAGTCCTGTTCATGTTTTTTTTTTTTCAATTTTTTTTTTCATTTGGATATTTTTATTTGCGATAAGGTTTAATTACTACATAGCTACACCATTATTGAGGCAGCTAGTGGAAATTATCGGGTTTGAGTTTTGATTCAGACAGCCGATAACAGTCCAAACATAGCTGAGTACAACACTTCATACAAGGAGTGTAGTGCTTCTTTAAAATGCAATACACATTGGTTTGCCCGGAGCCCAACAAGGCATAGCTGCCTCACCCAAGTCGATCGCATAGATGTTGCGGAACGACAGCACTGCACTTGCAAAGGTTACAACCTTGCTCTGTTACACTCTTACACCACACTTGCACTATAAGCACGCCGAGATGTTTCAATTCGCTATGTTTAGCCACACGGCGCCGTCGGCACACACAAATTTATACTTTGTTCCACCTGCTGTCCACTATGGGAAAAACTCATTACGCAACCCTAATCCTATATTTCGCCTCTAGACTGAATTATAGTTTGCAATACATCGTGACCTATTCAATTTTGTTTGGGTTCTGATTGCGGCTGGCAGTGTTTAGGGAAAACTACCTTTTACTGAGTGATAACAATCCTAATCAATGTGGCAGTTCGGTCGATTTGATTTTCACTTTATCACAGATACCGCGGCGCGGATCGGTTTGCTGGTGGCTTTCCTGCTGCACGAGATCGACTACAGTGCCCCGGTGATGGCCGAACGTTCTGATGGTTTCAATGCGACTAAAGCAATGCGAGGCGACTGTGTGAGCAAGCGACAAAATCGTACATCTGAGCTTATTGGGGTGAGAAGCGGTTACATTCGTGTGTTTATTGCGGTGGCGATCGCGATGGGGTGTTGATCGGTTTAGCTTTTGACGACAGTAGCGGGTGGTCTCTGGTGCTTTTTTCTTATTATTAGCTAAAGCTCTGTGGATTGGTCTTATTGAATATTGTGTGCTTTTTCTTATTACATTAGTACTAATTCATGTATTTATTATAACTAGATTACATGTATTTAAATTTCAGTGGGTAATTGGTTGCTGTTTGATTTCTTGGTGTGGAAGCTCAAGTGGCATTTCAACTTTTGCATTGAATTGACGAAAATGGGGAGTGAATATTACAATCACATTGCACTGAGACTTTAATAGAACTATTGTGCCTTCTTCCTTGACTTCAGAGCTTTTCCCTAGGATCTCAAAGCTATCTTAAGAAATTTGATAACCTTAGCATATTCCAGTGAAGGTGGTTATGTTTATTATATCTGCTTAATATTAAATTTGGACATCCGATGAGTAGGTGTAGTTTCCTTTGATTGTCCACAGTGTATACAGTTTTCTGAGCAGCAGTGCCCGATTTTGTGCAGTGATAGTTGCATGAGAAGTGGCCTGTAAGTGCTCCACATAATTTCCTTGTTCAGTTTTAAGACCTTTCTGTTTTTACTGGGATCGTACTTCATGAATTTCCTGTAAGTCCTCATGTCTGTCATTTATTTGCATTTATTTGACGAGTTATTTAAGTGTTGTAGTATCTACTCCATAAAAAGGGTTAGGCCCAGTAAGCCCACGTTTCACTATGCAAGGATTCAGACATTCACTCTGTGATCAATTGGAGCATCTGGATATTGCGATTTGACGCCTTTATACTATTTTTTTTGTAAGCAAAGGATCTTCGACTCCAGGCGTTCGTTCAATAGAGGAGCTCAACCAAATTGCTGTGCAGAATTGAAGACAACAATCGCGCTAGCTGAAGATTATATACAGCTCGACACAGAGAAGAATAATTTACAGGTTGGAACCCACCGTCAATTGCAGCCTTAGAAGCAAACGTGTCGAAATTGGACTCTCGATATGGATCCATAAAAGGTAATCGTGATCAACATTTATGAGAAATAATCTTGAAAAAGCAAATGACCATCATTGATTTGTTAATTTAAATAAAATTTGTATACAATTTTGCATTTTTACTTGAAATGTTCATTGCTTTTCTTCAAATGCACTTGATAAAAACGTATCGTGTTTGGATATTGATCTCTTTCTTAGTAGTAAAGTAAATAATTATCCATGCCTATTGCTTTGTCCCTTAGACTCTGAGACTTCGGGCCAGAGACAAGTTGTGATTAATTCACAAATATTTAATTTAACGCACAAAGTAATTTAATTGCAAGTACGAAATAAATAAAATATATTTGTGACGTTCCAGGAAATTGTATTATACCTGAGATAAGTCGCGACACAAATGTGGGAGTATTACGTTTAGTGGTGCATGAAATGCATTCAAATTATATTCACCCTGGTGACAGATCTCGAAGCACATGAATCAGTTTTTTCGTTCATCACCTCGTGGAGTATTGGTTCCTGCCCCAATGCAACACAATTTTCTAAGTAAGATTTCTGAAATTAATTTTAAGTTGATGTGACAGCTGATCTGACTGTTTTTTTGAGGTTAGTTTTGTTTGTAGGCAGTATTAGACTACTCACATAGGTACGGTCTATTTCGAATGAAATCTTTTATCTTCAAAATAAAAATTCCGTATGAATCTTGTTCCTGCTTGCATTGATGGAATGTGAGGGAACCGATTCAATCAGCCACACCAGCTGCCATTATTCTTATCCAGGAGTCTCCAATCACGCGGGATTACCTGAGTTTCATCTACAATTGTTTGCGCCATCGGTTTCGTGGGTATCCTTTATTGCGGATTCGAGTACTTTCGGGCTAATACAATGAAGTCAATGCGCTCTACATGGTCTACCAACGTCGTCTTATTCAACGGACGTATTATTGCGACAACTACATTTTAGTTAAGTCCTTAAAATATCTTTCTCATCAATGCTTTCATCACTTTGATAAATACAAATCATAATTAATTTAAATCAAATCAAAATTCATTATTGTATATATATGAAGATATTTAAAAACGTCCAAATGTAGGTGTGTTTCTGTAAGTTATTCAGTTCAAATGACTACTTTTGATATACAACCATGTTCTAATGCAAAAGCACATTATTTAAAATAAAAATGCAGGAGAACATAAACTCAAACAATTTACGAGTATTATCAGACTGGAAATGCGGAATTTCCATAAGCTACTTTGGTTCGTTCATATAATACATTTCTTCTATACTAGTTTTTCAACCGGTTGTGAGTTCATGTATAATATATCAACTATGTTATTAGTTGATAAAAAATAATTCAGTGCTGTAAAAGTGACGTTTCGAGCATTAAGGACAATTGTCACAGGTCCCTACGACACCGATTTCCCTGCTTCTTCTTTTGGACCAGTTGTCCAATGGTGCATTGGTCTACCAAAATGTGCACTCATACGCCAAAATATTTCATCCCCCACAGTTGTACATAAAGATTTTTAACAGATATTGGCTAACAACTCTAAATTGTCATATAAACTATATCATATAATAGTGTTTGTATACGTTTGGTAAAATTGTAAAAATAATAATTTATTTTTTACAATTTGAAAGTGATGTTTTTTGTGAAGCATAAGGGAACGATTAAATGTGATATAAGGATCAAACGAAATTCAGTGCAATTATTATCAATGATGGGATATTGTATACCAGTAGATACCCAGATTTTAATTGACACCGGGAGTAAGTCCTCGCTTTAGCAGAGCGATCTCTGCTCTTTGTCAATACAAATATCAAAGAATAATACTTTTATTGGTTGTCATACTAGCATCCGCTTTCGCTGGCTTTTCTGTAAGACACGAGTGGCTAGACTGTTGCCACAGTGGTTAAAGTTTTAAAGCAGTAACCACAAAAAAACGAAAAAGGTGCATTATTATGTATATGATATAATGGGAAATAGTTTTTTCAGTTGTATGCTAGGTTAAAATGGGTAAACCATGGTTATGTTGAAATAGTAAAAAAGCCTTAATATTTTTATTATTTTCATATTCAAGAAGGGAGATCTATATCTTCTAGGTAGTTAGGCTCTACAAAAAAACTTCAGTGCTGAGATCTAACGCAGAATAGGTATTTGTCACCAATATTCGCAGGTGCCAAGAGGTAAGTGAATAAGAGACCTGCCTTTCGCTGACTCGCTGACCCAAGATGGCTTTATATAAAAGATTGATAATTCTGCGTGCAATCTTTGGTCCTGTTTGTGTTTTTCAACCCCGGGGCTGTACTGTTACATGAGACTTGCAAGGCGCCCAAATATCCAACGTATATGGTGCCTGTGCCGTGGCGTTGTGAGTATGTGCGTCGACCCACTTGAACCTCGGTGTCTGGGTTCGATTTCCAATACGACCTAAAACAATTTTCACGGCTGCACCTCTTTCGAGTCACTAACAATGCTCAAGGAGTACAAATGTTTAGAAAAATCTTCTCAAACTTGGCTGTTCGGAGTCGGGATAAAACTGTAGGTCCCTCCACTAGTGAGAGAAAAATAGCGCGTACAACAGATGTGGTTGCTGAGAAGCTTGGCACTGGCCCCCTACGGGCTGTAGAGCCACGCATACGAGTATATAGATATATAAGGTGCCTGTGCCACCTGGTGATAACTTAGCTAGAGTTTTCGATTTCGAACCAGTACCAAGAACGTCGAAGAACAAACATCACAAACACTTTAAAAAAAAATCCTTTTAAATATTAAATATAAAACTATAAATATTCAAAAATATTTTTCCGACAACATATGTGGATGGTCTTATAGTTAGACAATAAGTCAATAAGTTTGATATAAACAAACAGGTGCAGAGAGATGGGAGAGCAAAATACTTGCAAAAGTCGCTATCACGTAAAAACGGAACAAGTGCATAGATGCATTGTTGTTGTGAGTAGAGTTGTCAACATATAACCCAAGTGGCAAAGGATATAACCTAAGTGGCACAGATAACGCTGGATTGAGAAGCTTGTTGGTTGTGGACCAGGTCCACATCAAATAGATGTAGTATGAATGATTTTACCGGTATGATGTACATTGTGCATAGTAATAAACAATTTAATAATTTAATAATGCGTCTGCTAATAATTCCTTTATTCCTTGTCCTGATGATTTTCTTCACATAAATACAGATTAAGAGTACATGGCTACCTGCACAACGCAAACGTAGTATTTTTTGTGCATAAATATTACCATATTTGTGTAATAATATTGAATTAAGGAAATCAATAGAACTACCCTTTTTATACATGCACCTACACCACCCGGTGCACCAGAGCCACCTGGAAAATAGCAATTACAGTTAAGCAAAAAAAAAAAATGAATTCTTAAGCGAGGTTGCTTAACATGTTTGTAGTCATCGGGTGGACATTGCAACACGACTTGAATTTCAATGAATAAACACTGTATTTAAATATCAGCGCCTTCCCTTGAGTGATATCAATCAGTTCATATGAGTGCATATTGCTCAACGTAAAACAATCCGATTCAGAGAAGGTTAATTGCTTCACAAATACCTAGGGGAATGAATCAATTAGAGATGAAAATATGTGTCAAGTTGAGATTTACTGTCGGATAAAGTCACATCAGCTTATTAGTCCTGATGTACATTGTCATAGGGACAGATTTAGTTTCTCAATTTCTGAATACGATTCAGTGCAACAATGAAGTTCATCCCATTTTGCATTTCGTTTTACTATCGTTTAACAAGTGTTGCATGTTTTAAAATCGTGATTATTCAATAAGAATGGATTGGGGTACCTTACGCGCAACTATGGTCGACATAACTGCCCATCTGAGGGCACAACACACAACATTTTAACCAATGCGAAGAGACTGCTGTGAACGTGCTCAATATCCAGATCCATCGACTTCACACCAAGTACAGTTCAACGTTTGGGCTTGTATTACAGCACATTACGGAATTTGCATTTGGATTTGCATCGAAACCCTTATAGAGTTCAACTCGTTTAAGAATGGAGACCTGACCACGAAATGTGAAGAATTTGCACCGATTGGGTGCTTGAACAACCGCGTCTGGATAATCTTCAACGAATATTTTCCTCAGTTAAAATTCAGTCGGTGACACTCTCGGCTTTGGCAAAGCAAATAAAGTTTTCGCTTCTGAAGAAGTCAAAATTATGTTTGGTGTGCAATTTGGTCTGGTGGTGTCATTAATCCACACTTCTTCAAAAATTAGAACAACTCTCGCGAAAGAAGCTGAGCTCAATTGAAAACACCACTTACCAAACCCAACATCCGACCTTTTATTTTTTGACCTCATTCAGAATTAATTTTTCACTCGACACATGCGATTCTTAAGCTTAAATGTAGCTGAAGCTATGAAAAATAAAATACCTTGTTCTTTTTAAGTGTATAATGAGTAAGACATCTTCGTTATGCAGATTAGTTATCATCACATCCTCCCAGATGAAACTCCAGCGCGCACTCGATAGGTTTGTTGCCGTATGTGCAGATGCTGGGATGAAGGCTAAAGTGGGCAAATCAGAGGTTATGGTTACTTCCAGAACGCCTGTTCAAAGCACTCTACATATTCGTGGAGCCCCATTGAAGCAGGAGTCTTTTTCACGAGTTATGGGAGGAGTAATGCTAGGATGGCCAATCTGTCTCAATTTTGAAACAGCTTGGAAGATCTACAATGAGGAAGGCCGAGCTTGGTGTCGAAGCCAACTTAGCGGTTTTCAATTCGGTATTTGTTCCAACTCCCGCGAATGGTCATGAAATTTGGGTAAGACCGAAAGAATAATATCACGAATACAAGCTGCCGAAATGACATTTCTTCGTGCTGGTGTGGGATTTACTCGACGGGGTAGGGTGAGAAACACGGCAGTCCGCGAGGAACTCAGTGTAGAGCAGCTGCTTCTGCTAACGGAAATGTGACATGGCTTCGATGGTTTGGTCACATGATACGAATGTCGGTTTCACCACGACGTCCAAGATGTGCCTTGAATGCGACTCCATCAGATAGACGACTGCTTGGCGGACCCAGGCCGAAGTGCTTGGACCAAGTGCAAAATCTCGCTGATTCCGCTTGGACGTAACTCCTGGTGAGTTAGAGACGATGGCGGAGGATCGAGTGGCCTGGAGATCTCTCGTGCGTGAATTACCCCCGCGACCTCTATAGTGGATCAGGCGGTCAGAAGATGATTATGATATTCATTTGTTTTCGCCTTGTTTTCCTTATTACTAAATTCACAATCAGAAAATATCCGACGTCCTCATAGACTTCAGGGTGCTTCGCTTCTCCTTTTTTAAATTTGTTTTCCTATTGCTCTAGTACTGAAATTAATTTTGTTTACCCTTTTTTGTTATTTACTCATAACTTCTTAAAGTACTTAATGCGATAACATTAATCATCTTTAGAACTTTTTTTTCGCGAATCTAGAATAAACCGTGCCTTTTTGGTTTTGTTGTTTTTCCACCAGCCAGTTAATCACATATACATACTTACTCATTGAAAGACGAGACCTCTTCAAAATCAAGTGGTCACACGCGACGTCCAAAGTATAATCCAAGCCTTTGGCGATCTTACGAGCATAGCGACGCAGTTATCGTAAGCGAAGTGAAGTAATATACTTGATGTGTCTGAAGTAATATACTTGATGTGTCTTTTCAGTTTTCTCGAAGTTCAAGGATTTTAAACCTTCCACATGTCTAGTGGTGTCTCTGGTCGTTCCCATAGGCTCTTGCTTCGAGTGAGTTTTTATTATATATATATGTATTTTGTATGCATTATATAAAATTGATTCTGGATTTATTTTTAAGCTACATTCAGTTATTATGTTTGGAGTAGCACATCATTCAAATGGCCATCTGAGCTTCGCTGGCAGTATTAAAGAGGTTAGTCCAAATTTTGACACGAATCTAGTAGTCCTATAGCGTAGACTAAGAACTTCGCGAGTGGTGTTTAGTCACATGATCGCCAATCGGATCGGCGAGATGACATTGTCGCCAAATAGCTTCTTGTCAACGCCGAGCGTATGTATGGTATGCTAGCACCGCTTTGTTGGAACCACAGGTCAGATTGGACATATAGATGCTATCGAGCTCTGGCCACAGAAAGTCTGTTAACATCGCTATATACCCGAGACCTTTGAACCTTGTCTCCCTCCAGGTTTCGAAAGAAATTAGGTTTGATGTTGCCGCATTGCCATAAAGCGCACCATACAGTCCATTTGTGTGTTTGCATTCATGCTTGGTGGAACACTTGTGGATTGTGTTCGCTCCAATAACGGCAATCTTGCTGACATAGCCTCTAACCACTAACCCGAAAATGTCTACCCAATGTAGGTGACAAAACATTCAGCGACGACATATGTACATAGTTAATTTCTGGGATCCAAAAAACTCTGAGTATGAGCCTAACAAATTAAAGTCTTAGCGTATTAAAGCTACGATCGTCCTGGTCTTGGTCTATGGTATTTTTTCAACCACAAGCAAAATGCGGTAAGACGTTTGGATCAAAGTTAAGTCTTTATATAATACATTTATTGTAAGTCATAACTAGCTCTTAAATATTCAAGATAAATCACATAACTGGTCGTCTGTTGGTTATTCTAACTAGTAAAAGATAAATGTGGTATACAAATAATCACCAATCATTGAAGCATAAATATAAATGCAACTGTAAGCCTTTCCTGCAGTCATATCACGTCTAACTTTAAGTCTCTATTGGGACTTTTCCTTTGGCGTTTTCTTTGATGATCGACATACGATCTTTATAAACATCCATAAGTTGAATATCATGAGCGCGAGCACGAGAAGCAGCACTACGCACACATCCACGTTGTAATAAGTAAACCAACTCATCCTGGACGATGAGTTAACAGCCAATTGCGCACCTTTCGTCCGAATAACGTGTTCAACCCACCAAATTGCGAGATCCAAAGGTTTCTGTGGCCTATTCCGGAATGCCTCTGAGATGAATTTAGCACCCTCTTGAACACTAAAATGGAAAGCCATCTTTGGTACAACGAATTTTTTTCCTAAAGTCATTACCTTACCTTGGACTCAATGCAGTGCGAATGGCTTCAACTATGTTTTCCTCCTGCAAGTAGCCGTAAGGGAGGATAACACCAGCGTTACGCGACTTAATCGCTGCAGCATTAAGGAACTGATCTCCGAAGAAGGGAGTTGCCACAATCGCAACTCCACAATGGATTCCTTCAGTAGATCCGAGCAAGCCGCCATGTGACATGAAGACCTTCAAGTTGGGATGGCACAGAATGTCCCTTTGTGGCATCCAGTCGCGAACGTAGAAGTTTTTCGGTGGATTGGGTATCGATGAGTTGGGCCACTTGATCAGAATAAGTTGATCAAATTGAGACAGCGCGTTCACAAAAGCAGTTTTCTTCTCTTCAGACAAGGTCTCCGGACGAACCATGGATCCCCAGCTGACATAAATGGCCCCATTTTTTGCGTTATCTAGCAACTCTTTAAATTCCTGTAAACAGAGTCGAGTCGTTTAGTTTCGTTGTAAATCTCATTAAAGGGGTGTTCTTGTACCGGCTCGAGTGGTTCAGCTTCTTGAATATGGAGTCCGCCAATTTCTACAAACCCTGGCACATATGGTGTGGGCCCATTCAACGAGAAATGTTGATTGATCAGCACTGCGCTGACGTTCAACACGAGCTCCTCCACCGGTGGAATGGAATTTCCCAAATATTTGCGAATCAAAGTGTTGGTAGCACGTTGGCAAAAGAATCTGCAATGCGATGTGAGTTAAGAATCTGTGGTGGAAATTTGTGCACACGAACTATACTCATGGAGGAAAGTGAATAAGTTTTGATGGACCAGGTTGTTCAGTCGCTCGTAGAATCCCATCTCGTTGGAGTGGCCCAAGAAGTGATTCGGCATAAAGGAAGAAATAAAGGGGTTTCCCATTCTGTTGTAGTGCCACGGCATTGGAGCATGGCTCGTCAAACCAATGACGGGCGCGTTTAGCTTATAACTGACAGCCAACATGCAATCGTTTCCGAAGAACTCTGTCAAGATCACGTCGTACTTTTCATTGGCTTTTAAAAGATTCTTCAATGCTTTCGACTCGAATGCCTTCTCACAGGTTTGCAGACCCGAGGAGTTGATGATGAAGAAGTTCGGCAGCTTGACATCCTTTGTCAACATCAGTCTGTCAATTTGCTAAAAAATTCAAGTTTTCATTTCATGACGGTATTTGCATTTTAAAATAACTCACTTTGAGGTCGACGATGTTGGCGATAATCGGCATTCCATCCAAAACCAGATCCGTGTAATTGGCAACAGGCTGCTTGTTGGGGAAGTAACTAAGTACTGTGACATCATGTCCAGCCTTCGCAAGACCTAGGAAAAGTGGACGGAAGAAATCGAAGTGACTTTTCCCCGGGTACGCGAATAGGCCTAAGATTTTTGCACCGTAAATAGAAGGCACTACCTTAAGGAGGCATAACAAAACTGTAAGATAATGCAGTTTCATTTTAGGTACCTGTAATGTATAAGTAAGGATAAGCATATAAAAAAAATTGCTCCATTTAATAGTACTAAACTAATGTAAAATAATGAAGGTTTTCAGGTACAGTCCGCAATTTTCGTACAAAATCTTAAGTGATGAAGCTCATTTTCATCTAGATGTCTTCGTTAATCGAAATTGTCAGAAGTTCAGAAAACCAACGAGTAATTGTTGAGAAACAAATGCATCCACAACGCTTGTCTGTTGGGTATGGATCTTGGGTTGAAGGCATTATCGAAACGTTCTTCTTCGAAAATGATCTTGGTGAGGCAGTAACATTTAATGGTGTTAGTGGTGTTAGTTCTTAGTGCCTAAATTATAAGATATGGTAGTTTCAGCAAGAGCCAGAGAAACAATTTTTCTTTGGGATTTTCTTAAAGTCAAATGTCTATGCAAACAAGTCCACGACCACCAACGCATTGACAGAGGAAATTGGGAGGTGGGGATATTCAACTCCATTTATGCGAAAGGGCCATAGACAATTTCAATAAAAGATTACGTACATAGCCCCAATCTGTATAATTTATGAATCACTAAACAATGTAAGCTTTCTAATTAAAATTCATCAAAATTACATTTTGAGTGAATTATGGGACACCCTTTACATAGCTTCGTGAGATAAATAACATGTAAATTTAGTTCTGGCCCAGTCTTGCAACGAATATACGCAGTAATACTGGCCAGTGTTTTTAAACACATATTTTTTTCTAAATTCATGGGTATCAAAAATTGGGTTCAGTTATTCACTTCACAGACATCTTTGGTTTGGCTTAGCAAACAGAATCAGAATCTTGGGTGGAAAAATACTCCGTAACAGGAATAATAGCTAAAGGCAGCCAACCTAAATATCCGCCAGCTGTAAAACAACTGACTTGTGAAAATGCCCCCAATCTCCCGCCATCAACACAAAACTTACTCAAATTGTCTGTGTTATAAACTTACAAATGTGAGTTAACAGGAGAACAATGACACACCAAATTCAAACTGCTCTAATTCAAAAAATTACGGCGAATGAACAACAGTGGTAATGTGAATGATATTAGAAATATGACAATTTTAGAATAACTTGACATCCAAGAACATGACTGACAAATCTTCAACCATCCTAAATTTTTGCAAAGTGGCCCTCATGCGGCGAAAATTTCCTAGAACGGCTTTTAATCGATCATATCCAACTGTTCATTATAGCAACAAGCACAATTCACAGATCCACCTCTTTCGATTCACTGACAATGCTCAAAGAGTTTTCCTATCTAGAAAAAGCTTAAGACTGTCCCTTCCACTCGTGAGACAACAATTGCACGCACAACACGAGAGGGAGTTTACGGATAGGTGCAACTCGAACTAGTAGAAGAAAGAAAGACGGCTGACGTCTGACCACCAGTTCGATTTTATTGCTCGACCGCTTGCAACAGCCCTGGGTAGTCTACTTGATTACGTATCTACACCTTAAAATCACACAATATCTTTCTACTCAAGTACAAGAGAATTTAAAAAGCTTCCCCAACATTCAAAACCTGTCTGTTCTCGGGGATTTTAGTATAGAATGACACATTTTAATAGCAATCAGCACCACAACAAAAAAAAACCGTTACTTATGAGAGTAGTGTGAGCAACGTTTAATTCCCATGAATTGTTTACTGTAATTGTCAAAAATAAAACAGTCATTCTAGTTTACTGCTCAATCAAATAAAAGAAATACATCCGTTGTTTGCATCCGTTTAAAATTACTAGTTTCTATCTGCTTCTTATTACATATACATTTGGCTAAACCAGAATTCTCCGAAAACCACCGACTCAAATAGCCAAAGGAGCCCACTTAAAAATGTTTCGGTTCACAAAATAAAAAAGCTCACTAGTTCACAAGACTTTTCTGCCAAATCATTGTCCGATTTTAAACAAATGAAAAGATTAAAAACAATATATGTAAGTTGCGGCCATAAGTTATGTAAGACAGCGTGTGAACATCAACATTGCATGTACATGTATGACCCTCCCCACAATGTAAACATCGATTTGATGGAAATGGTATGTAAATAGCCTCCTCCAACAGTTCGAATGGGCTATTAACTTTATACAAGACTTCGAAGACAGACGCATCTAAGCACGAATTTCTTTTTACCATAAAGTAATTCTCCAGCGCCAGTACATTTCAATTTATTTCAACAAGTGTGTTCTCAGTGTACACATGCATGGCTCTATGTTTTGGCGGCAATTTAAGAAAAATGTCAGTACAGACTTTTTCCAAGTGAGAATTTTCAAGTAATTTACTATCACTTCAGTCGTTGATAATGATAAGGGTTATCTGTTCAACAGTTGGGCTGTAAGATTTAATCTGGCCACAGACGTTGGTATTGGGAAAAGATTCGCCACCGTCTGCGGACTGGGGGAATATTGAGTCGAAAGAGGAATCCGAATTGAGTAATAAGAAATTTCACTCATTGCCTTGTTAGAGGGCAAACTATCTAAAAACAATATTCAAAATTACACTAAGAAATTCAACATTCAGCAATTATCTGCAGACCAAGAGCAGTGCCAAGAGAATCACATGACCGAATGCGTTGCAATAGAATGTGCTTTTGAATTATCTCAAACTAAATTTCAAGATTCGAAAATGATGTCATTTTAAATGGTTACATACATAGTAACGAAAAATAGTAGAAGAGAAACACTTCCTCAAACCAAAGATACCCATTCGATTGGAGTTCATCGCACTCAATCATACCTTCTTGACACACAAACGATAGATGTTCTCAGTACACGTGAAAGTCAATTAAGATTCAGCAACAATCGGATTGAACGATTCGTTTATGCACATCAACTCGCATTATGTGTGTATACCTATGATGGCTACAATTAGTCCAACTATAGTTGTTATGACTCAGCATGATTTGCAAAACTAAACTATCATCCAACTCCTATCTAACACTCACTAATTCGCGTATGTGAAACATATATATTCTACATATCTTATGTTTATAGAAATTCGGAGGGGGATGTGGGAGCAGACACACTGGCACCCTGACACTTTATCACAGAATCCAGCTGACTGGAGAAAACAAAACATTTCACCGAAGAAGCAACAAGATACTTTTTCTAACACAAACACATTTTATTCACTTCGCCGCCACGTAGAGTAATGTTTAAACAAAATGAAAACAAATAAATTAATGATTAGAAGGTACATACTTGAATCAAAGAAGGCACGCAATCACAGATGGTTGCTTATCCTAAGTGAATGAGCCGCAACTGGACAATAGACACTTCTCATATAAGCCATTACAAGAATTCACACAAAGCTTTTTGTCATCTTCTTCATGGATTTGAGTGAGAATGCTGTAAGCTTAATGAGCTTTTGAGATGATTCAAGTGGATGCCAATGTTGCCAGCAGACTCAAGAATAATATTATAAAATAACATGGATTTTATCGCTGCAGTGCACTGCCTACCGATGTTAACAAAATACCTGTGCACAAAAGTGATGGAGTGTTCTTGTTGATTTCGGTAGGATTTGAAATTCGAACGATTTCACATGAGTTTATTTTATTGCAGCGTTATAGCATGCAACATGGCTTAAGTAAGCCCACAGAGAAATAGAAGAGTTAGAGCTGAATTTGATAAACTGTAAAATGTAATCTATCAATCATCCCGCGAACTCTACGAATTGTACCAAGATGTGTATGGACAACATATGGAAGGAAAAATTGTCGACTGCACTGGCTCGGTCGCATCCAGCGCTTAGACACCAATAATCTAGCTATGAGGACCTTCGAATTAAAGTCTATTGGTTCTTGCAAAATGGAAAAATCATCTTGCAAAATGGAAAAAATTATGAATTTCCATCCATATCTTTGAAGTCAAAGTGTGTAATCCAAACAATATCTGCTTGTATTGTTGTAAAGAGAAAAGGATGTATTTTATTCAATGGGTTAACATTGAGTGACACTCGTATCTATGTAAATTACTGAACTTTTAGAGTAGCAAAACAAATGCGACACAGTGTTTCGTATGCGGAAGAGATTTTCATTTCTTGTAAAATGGGGAATCTGGTTCGAAAAATTAATGACGCTGAAACAGAGGATGTCAATGATTTTAATTTCGACAAGCTTTAAGTCTTTAGGACAAGCTGTTTATTCGATTATTAACTTCACTTGTAGTCAGTTATTATTTACAAATGACTTATAACTAATGAATGCCGGTGAATGCCGGCTCAAGAATAGCTTGCTTACGAATTTCAAATGACATCGTGAACATTGTATAATTTTACAATAATTGTGACAGAGAAGGGATACAGTATAAAGGTAGAGGGGACTAGCCTCTGTACTGTGCAGTGTTACTCTATTTGTAGAACTACAGTACAAAGGCATATTTTGGCATTTTCCGTACAAAAAAACCATCATCTAAGTCGAACTGATTTTAACATCCCGTGAGAATTGGACTTTGTGGGGTGTACACAGTACATTTTGCCGGGTGAGCAGGTATCGACGGCTACGCTCGAGCCGTTGTAGCTCATGTATGCTCTGGTTGGGATGAATGCAAAATGTATTCATCCACTGGCAAAACCTTGACTTCGTCGTAAATCCTTTTGATTGGGATGAATGGTAGTGTTGAAGGGTCTCTGTGGAGACCGGTAATAATCAAGTATCAGTTAATTGGAAAATGTGATAATTTAGTTTACAAAATTATTAAAACAATGTAAACCATGCATTCGCAATGTAGTCAGCGGTGAGTGCGGACGTATAATAATAAACGTAAAATATATGATAAAGTTAGAAAAAGTAGTGAAGTGGTGCGTTGTTTTATTTAGAAAAACTATTTATCGGCTTCTTACAATATGTATGTACTCATTGAGAACAAAACTTTTTGTATACCTCTTAATTTGAACAAAAAATATGTAAATACTTGCAACAATTGCTTTTTTACAAATATTGTTCTGTCTTATTATGAACAAAAACCAAAGTATGGAAAGCTTAATAAAGCTTCTATGCCTTCAAGCGTATTTTCAAACACGAACCAACAATTTGTTTCTTCTGCAAATGCTTGTTTCCCAAATGGTTTGTGTCTCAAATATTTATTCATTCAAGACTGTTGACTGTTGAGCACCACCACCCTTGGAAATATTTTCTCTATTATATGGCAATTGCAGAGAATCATTTGAAAAGAATTCCCGATTGAGATTCTGCGATCTATCATTCGTCGGTAGAAGCCGTTAAAATCATTTACAATCATTTTATTCTCCTTTCTCTAAAATTGACGTGGTGTGCATTCTGATTAACAAAGTATTCTGCAACAAGGTAATGATCATTTTATTAATAAACATTTTAGTTCGTTCCTTTACAGAAAATGAGGAAAAACATAACGTTGTATTTTATTGAAAAACTGAAAGTAACGAAAATGTTCCGAAATAAATTGTGTGTACAATCGAGTACATGAGTTTAAGGCTTGTTGGATTAAAGGTGATGGCGGTTAAGATAGGGGCCGGACTGCCGAGGGATTCCTGTATGTGGAAAAAAAATTAACGAGAAGAGCAAGTAGGCCACGTGCCTCCATGGCCGTCTCAAACCAATACCGAGTCCAACTGGGTATTGACCGGGGCAGTACAACTCAGTTTGCAATGCTTGTTTGTTTTGTCCGAAAGCGATTTGTGCGTGCACTTCACCAGATCAATTATTCGTATTCGTATACAACTATGTTTGACATAAATTTAACTCGGTTCAACTAAGTTCGACCCGGTTTATCAAGTCGAGTTGACGCACCACCCATGTTATTTTAAAAATACTGACCATTGTATATAGTCAAGCTTTATAGTATTAGTTTACTTTTCAGAACATGTACATACCTTTTTCGATTTTACTACTATTCGAAGATTAGCCATCTGTCAAACTGAAATCGCGATCCACACGCCCAGTCCAGTCTACGAATATGTCAACAAAATCGGGTGTACCATATTCTATCCTTCTAAACAATGTCAATGTGAACACAGCTAATCCACGTGGGCTTTTCTTTAATAAATAAAAATGTTAGAAGTGGAATACTGAATGAAATATTAATTAGAGGATGTATTTGGCTAATTCATGTTTGATGAGTTCTTTCTTATTTACGCTTCCATTATACATACTTTCACAGTAATTTTATTTCGAAGAAAACTGCGCGATGACATGAAAGGTATATCGGTAGGTTGCAATTTCTTTCCTGGAAACATACTCGTACAGTTTTCCTGACCCTTTCTCGTTCTCATCAACTAAAGTAGCATCGTCTTCATTGATCGACTGCTTTGAAACTAAAAGTCATGGTTGCGGCTTCAGTTTGAATTAAGTCGCAACTCGATCCTATTTTTGATGTATTCGATCCTATTTTTGATGTAGAGCAAATGTTTGTTTCAGCTCCGTGGACCATTAAAGCTGTAGCGCTATTAATAACAAACCAAGACGAAAGTAGATTTGATTTCAGTTCAAACGACTTTTCGGTAAAATGAATTGAAAAAGTTTGATGTCATTATTTGATATTCAGAATTGCTTCTTTCAAAATATGTTTACGGTACGGGACTCGCACTTGACAAGCTATATTTTCATCTACATTTGATTAATTGATTTATGTTCAACCCAGTACAGTGCTTTTCCAGTTTCACTTTGATGTAGCAGCTCATCTCGACCGATTTTAATTTCTAGTGTAAACATTCAGAAAATCCCGTACGCTCAATTCTGACGCTGTCTGTACAAAAGTGATGTCAAACTTTACTCATGACTATGCAAACATCGCACACTATCGAGTGCAAACTTAAAGTTCTTAATTGGTTACTGAGCTGGGATAAGATACGATACAAGTACAAGTGCGTGAGTGAACTAGTTCACACTTATCTCGGCATCCTCGGATTTTCAACCCTTTCGTGGCAAAACCTACGATTTCCATTCAGTAGAAACAAGCAATTGGTCGCCAGTAAGTATGTTTATTCATTTTAAAGCACATGTAATTTTCTTCTATAATACATTAAAATTGTATAATTTGTACAGAAATAATTCACAAACATAAACATATATACAGGACATATTCAATTCTGATTTGTTTATATAATTTCTTTTTTTTTAAATGCTTTTGTTCGTATAGCACATATGTATGTTATTTACTAGTTAAGCTCATTATAAAGGTATGTGCATACATACGTACGTCGTACATGTGTCATCGGTTCATTGTATATAATAAATAATTAAAAAACGTATTCCGTCCCCTTGCAGTTGGTAGTACATACACACGTATGCACGTCCATATAAAATAGGTAATTGTGTATTTTGTGGGTAGTAGAAAACCTGAGAAAAAAATCTCATTTCATATTTTATTCGCATCATGGCTTGAAACCGCAGCTATAAATGTAATTTGAGATCACATACTGGAGTAACACCTATGTAGATATATACATATATGTATATGTCTGAATGTATATAATAGCAGTACGAATATACATGTATATATTCTTCAGTCGATGAGTCTAACGCTAACGATATATCGCTGTGCAAATAGAGCAACCAGAAAAATAAAGCAAATAACCACTTCAGTAGCTCGCGTTGCTACCCCGAGCTGATATACTCATTCGACGCTCGACACGATTCGAATGGGGTAGATCACATCCGGGCGGAGGGTAACGCCATCGCCTTGGTCGCGACAGCAGGGTTCCATCGGTGGAGGCACGGCCGCGAAATGGTGTTTCCATTTCACCCCTTGAATTGCACAAGCTGCTTGACCCCATTTCGTCGCCGAATTCATTGCTGTCTCCGCGCTCTTCAAGGCATGTGTTATCTGGAAAACAAACGAAAGGAGGAGATAATGTGCTTGCGGTCCACACTCGTATATATGTACATATGTACATGCAAATCATACACTTACCGACAATGAAGAATGACCTTCGAGAGTCATTTTCAGTGCAGGATGTTTGGTAGAATGACACGCCAGAGTCCGGACTTAAGACCATTTCGGTGGCATTCTGCACGTCACTCGTGGAACGTTTGAGTTTTGGGAATTTACTCAGCACCCTCCAGAACCGGCAAACATCTCTGAACACAGATTGTACCTATTCAAATAAAAGTATGCTCGCTTTGATGCACACCCAATTGCAAAGCTCACCCGCAAGGTCCTTTACCTGGTCAACGCTCTCACGTACAGAAATCTCATGAAAGCATACACAAGAGATTTCCCGGAATCTTCGTTGTCCCTCTTCGATGCTTACCATGCGGTCGCCCCACTGATCCGTTTTGTTGCCAACCAGAATCACAGGAACATCTGAAATTCCATCCTGAAAAGGCGATAGAACTCTGAGCGTGTGGGCAAAAATACAAATATCAAAAGCAATGGGGTGGCGTGGGGGAGGGCAACCTGTCTGGGTGGTTTGGTGTGGGTGAGCATACACTTTGTTCCCGTCCTGGCATGCAGAAGCGAGCCCAGGAATTTAATTTACATCACTTCATTCGATATAATTGGACAAGAGGTTTTATTTTTCTGGTTTAATAAAAATGTTGCCGTTTCTTTTGGACAACAGCGACGACGAAAACAATTTAATATGGGCGCTGGTTGTACTGGTTGCCGCTGGAAATCTATTCCTGCTTATTGACGAGAACTCCAATAAAAGTCCAGTCCAATCATCCAAAAGAAAGCAAACAAAAACGCTCTCATGTGACCCCCACATACCGAGACAAATTCCCTTCCATGGCAACCGTCCGAGGACCTCAAGTAGCTGTTGGGGCTGAGCTGAGGCTGACTTACTTTTGCTGTGGATCCCAGTTTGCGACGTCGCTTGTTGTAATTTATGAGGAACTTCAGTCGGTTGCATTCGTCGAAGCTGCATTTGTCGGTTACGGAGTACATCAGAATGAATGCGTCTGCCCACCGAATGTTTGACTCCAAATGGGTGAATTCGGTTTCCTATGCGAACAAAATATGAGTATGAGTACATAGTCTGTTTTCAGTCGCATCAAATGCCAATGTTTACTTACGTTAGGCTGACGGGCAGCGTCAAGGATATCGAACTGTACCATTTCGTTGTCCACAGTCGTTGCGTAGGTGTAGATCTTCTCCAAATTGGGGTCATACTCACCAATGAAACGCCTCGTAATGAATCGTACCACCATAGCTGTGGACGAAGCGAGAATGCATAAGTTTAGTTTGAGGACAATACGAGCATGGGTACTGGGTAGGGATGTCTTTTATGGGAGAAATGTGAAGATAATTCGATTAACCCTTCTCATAGAGGGTGCGACAAGTGGGTGGCTGGTTGAAGAACTTTCTCTGGTTACCATTCGATGGAATTTTTGTTTTTGCGATTTACGGTGCTACGTGGGAGGGTGGATTTTATTCGCAGCAATAAAAGGGTGTCAAGACTTGTGTGCAAGGGAAATAAAATATTGCTAAGAATTCTTGAGTGAAGTGCCGCATTAGGTTACCGAAATCGATTGGAAGCAACGTTCGTGTTTCATCTTAGCTTTAAAACTTAAAGATGTACCTACGCTTCACCTTTTGTCGCTTTATGGTTTCGTCGATGTTTTACTGAGTGATAGAATACATTTTGAAACTAAATGCTTACTGACATTTCAATTGTTCTTATTGGAAATACTGTGCTAAAGGCCTCGTCAGAGATACAGGGTGGACCAAACAACACCCACCAACGTTTTCCAAAAATGTTATTGGCCATAATTCTTCGAGTATGATGATGAAAAACCAGAAACTATGTCCGGATAAAAATTTTGGCTAGAGTGTGATTTACCAAAATTTAGATTTTTCTTGACCACCATATTTGATCCTACTTTTTATGGGGATATTTAAACAGGCTAACTGTGTGCCATGGACTATTGGATAGCTGAAGTAGAATACTCGAGACAAAATACAGAGCCTGTAAACAGAAACAATGCGTGGGGTAATCTAAAACGTGCTAAAAAGGCGCGATATCTGTATTAAAGTGGACAAAAAATTACCATAAAATTCATTTAATTCAGTGGACTCTCCGTAAGTCGAATTCTCATGCTAAGGGGATGTTTTTTGAAAATTTAGGAAATGTCAAAATATGGCGAACAAAAAATTGGAGTTGGAGTGAATTTCGACTTAGGGAGAGTTCGACTTAGTTGTATACACAAAAAATACCCTGCATTTTGGACCGGGCATAGCATATAACCAGCCGAATGAAAAAAACTGCTGAATAAAAAAATGATATCGTAGGTGTGACCATTAGCATTTAAGCTTAACACGAAGCTGGCGCAAAAAAAAGTATGCCTTGTCAAAGAGTTTCAATTCGAAGACTGACAGAAGGAAAACAAATATCTTCTCTCGGAAAACAAAATCAATATATATAGACTTCAACTTCAAAAGTGGTCGCCATTCATTCTACAGTACTGACAACCCTTAATAAAAACAAAACTGAAAGAATATCAATTATCTCTGAGGATACATTTACATTTTACAATGAGTTTACATCCTACATATATATATGGATGGCGCTACACCCCGTAGAGGGCCAGGGCCTAGCTTCTCAGGAATCACTCGTGTTGTCCGTGCTATTGTTCAGTTATACTCTTTGAGCATTGTCAGTGACTCGAAAGAGGTGGAACCCATCTATAAACTTTAAAACTGATTGAAAAGTGACTGGAAGGAGTAAAAGAAAATTCCAGAGGCATACGAATGGATTATAAATATAGGCGCTAAAGACTGAATATCTCTGGAACAAGGTGTGCATAGAAGTTTACACAGTCGTGGTGAGTAGTACTGATGCCAATCCTTATAAAGGATTTGATAAGGACGAGTACAGGGAAATTCAACACATTTGAATATACTGTACGACAGTTCAACGCATTTGTATAAACATATTGATATTGAACACAGAAAAATATTTCTAATACTAAATCGAATATTTTTGACAGATCATTTTATGGCATACATTTTTGATTTTTTTTTTTGGCATACTACCGCCACGAGCAGCTCTAATTTGCTGTAATCTGTAAGTACTCTTCGCAGTACATCGGGCTGTATTTCGGCAATAACGCGTCGAATGTGGGCTTCCACGTCCAAGCATTGCACTAAGAAGTTCTGTACTGGATGTCCTTCGCTGAATTAAAAAGAAAACCCCTTGAATGAGCACGATAAAGTAGAACGAGCTTATAGTTGCTAGGTTACGTTTACAAAGTGTGAATCAGTATCTGATATATTTCTAGTACTAACAGTTCTCATAGTGCAGTATGAATATTTATATAGAGTCGAGGAAAAACAAAATAATCAAGCATCAAGGAGTAACGTGGAATAAAAAGCGCCTGTGTTTTTAGACAGTGATGGTGTGCACATGTTGTATGTATGTATGTATGTATGTTCAAACACATTCATTCACATTCTATTCAAAGTATTCCCTTAATTGTCTCTTAGAATGTCTAAAATTGAAGAATTCAAAATTCTGGACAAAAAAGTCCTTCAGCACATCTTCTTCACTAGACACTTATTTTCTATGCCATTTGTTGCAGTTATCAGTCATATAAAGATGCATGCAATCAGGATAACCAATCGGAAATGCATAGAAGTCTTCAAGCTGTGCTCATAAGGAGAAGGATAACATACATCCGACTCATCGCCACCCTATGATCTAAAACGAACCTCACAAAAACTTAATATCAGGAAAGAGCCATTACCGAATTTCTTGCAATAACTAATTTGCTGTAGCACAAGAATACAAAACAGAGGTTCTTATTTCATATTCGTGTAACAACCCAGCCAGTCTCACATGCATTTCCACGAATGATCGTGCATTAGCTACTGATCTAAATCTTTGTAAGCAGAAAGCCGTCAATAGTCGCCGACAGAAAACAACAAAACAATCGAAAGTCACAACGCACAACTTAAACTAATGAATGAGACATTCCATTACTTCGCAGTAGATTTGACTTCAAAGGAATGTTACCTCCGACACCGCAGCGCCGTCATCTTTTATTAATGCAAAATCAATCCTATCGATTTCCTTAGAATTTAGCAAATACCTCAAGACTCAAATAGTAGCAAACTACGTGTAACACATCTAGAGACAAAGTCCTCGCGCAGTAGGCAAACAAACGCGCAAAGAAAATTCTGATTCTTATCACGACACCTGTCTGTTCGTTCTCATGTCAGTTGTGTGTCTACCACCGACAAATACCACTTCAGATCCTCATGAACACATGTTAAATTGGAATTTTTATCTCAGAGTAAACAAATAAAACACAAACTAAACGAATGCCCGCTCCAACTGATAATATGCTGATAATATCGCGAGATAACATCTCGAATATGGCCTCACCTGTCATTCCAAAGGAATTCATCTTTTTTCCATCAACAATCCCAGAAAATCTAAATATTTAGAGATCTGTATGGAACGGCCTTGAGTCGAAATTCCACACAAATCCACGCCAAAGGCAGTCCCATCAAGAACTAACTGCGTCGTGCGGTGGTGCTGACTGGTGGGGAATGTGCACGAGTAGATGGCGCCAGTTGATAGGGAATGCATTATTATAATTGTCACTCTCAGCGGTGGAATTTAAAATCGCTCAGATAAAATATTTCAGATAACATGTATTGACATTACACGTACATGTTCCTTTTTCCTCAGATTAATCTCTGCAAAGCCAAGGACTAAAGGGAGTAAATTGATATTTTGCGTTGTGCGTGGGCGGCACTGCCGGATTGCGTGCCGCTAATATTTACATTTGCTTTGAAAAGCTTAATTTTAAATCGATATGACGGGGCCAATAAACGGTGAACTGCTTCGATTCCTTCTTGCGCCTATTAAGATACCCGTGTATAAACACACACGTGTGCGTAGTTGGAATTGTTTCGCTTCTGTTGTGTTCCTTTTGGCCTCGTCTTGTCGGAGTGGATGCCTATGAGAAATGATTTATTTTTAGTTGGATGTACTGGAAGCAAATAGATGTCTAATTGATTTTAAATTAGACATATCAAAAGTAGGGGCTTTGATGCTATGTGGCCATTATAATATCTTGTGTTCTTAGGGCGCTTGTTCGATGGCGAGGTCAGCGATTGGTTATGACTTGAGTGTTGAATCGGGTCTGTCAATTTATTGCACATGCGGTATCCGCAGTAGAGGATGCAAATAGACAATGATATTGAGACATAGGATCGCATGAGGAAGCCTAATGTGAAGCACATAGTTCCTTGAGCAGACAAATATATTTTCCAGTCCATCACGGATAAACATCTTGTCATGTTGCATGTCATGCCAGTCAGTCAAGTTCGCAAGGCATTTGGAGATTTGGAAGATTTAGAGTATTTAGCAGAGGATCAAGAGAATGTGGAAGTGTGGACTTGTATGGTGATGTACGGAGGATGATGACTTTACCAATGTTTAAGTATTTTCCTTATAGTTAGTAACGGCAATAATTAAAATTATGTTTCAGCTGTAAAGAACGAACGAAACGTATATACACATTTCTAGTCTGGTCTTAGAGTAATACCATCCTACAGGAAGATGTTATAAATTTTGCAAATGATGAAATCATATTTGACATTTGTGAACTAGACAGCTGCAGTATACAAACAGGCAAGCAATAGAGCGCTATACTTCGCAAGAGCGTGGGATAATTGTGAAGTAAGCGTTTTCTGGCCGTGTAATCGGTATTAGCACCCGACCGGCTTCGGGTTCTATTAGGAAACTAAAGAGGAAAATAAAAAGAGTGCTTCACAAAACTATTTTAGATATGTTTATATGTAAATGTTTGTAAAAGGCCTCTAACGCTACTGAATAATTATGCACGTTTAGTCAGCTCGTCGATTGAGGAGCTATAATTTTTTCCTTTAAGTCCGGAGAGATAACGAATGGGGTCGATGGTTTGCCGACACTCTTGTGATTTATTAATCGTCCTTTAAATTATGTTGTTCGTAATTATGTTCGACATTATTGACAATATATTTCGAACCAGGCATCAGGGTTAGAATCGATTAAAGTGTCCTTGCCTCCCTCAGCGTAATAAAACAATTACTTAATACAGAAGCAGTTCTTTCGTTTTGTTTCTACTTCTTCTAACTCCTCTAGTTCTTGCAGGTCTTAAAACGCATTCAAATTACTTACACACAATTTTCTTTTCGCTGCGCTTTTAAAGAAGTTTTTAAAAAATTGAGCTTTCTTGATTTCTATAAATTTATTTCTCAAAAAAATGGGTGGAAAATTGACACTAAAATACATCTAGTTTTAAACCATTTACCAATGTTTCAATTTAATTCTTCTCATAATAATAAAAGAGAACAACGTACAATTTCACACAAATCTAAAAATGCTGATAATGTGCTGATGCTCTATCGCGTTCTGACGGACTGACATGCATGTAGGAGAACTTTGATTTATAATGTTTTAAGAAAAGATAAAGATAGAAAATGCTCTCATGTTCAATCCTGACACAACCAAGCATAACATTTTCAGTATTCTCTCCAATTTTACACGTATCTGGGTATAATGCGAAATAGAAGATTAACGTGGGTGGTGATCACATTGTCATTGCAAGTATATGCATATCTCAGATATTTGTCTTTATCTCTGACTACGATTCCAGAAGCAATCAATGGAATGTCACGCGTAACATCGACTGATGTTCAAATATGACAATTGGAAAAACTATCATTGTGGTTGGGTGAACTAGAAAGGGCGAGCAGATAGCCCTCAGATAATTAAAAAAAATCACAGGTAATTTACACGCAGGGACTCTTAGAACTCAAATCAATTCTCAGTTCACTGAATTTCACGCGAAGAAAATTTAAATTCTTCAATTGAAGTCAATAAGAGTCCAACTGTGATGATTTTTCCACCCCATCACAGTTAATAGTATCCTCAACGTACAATCCTCAACTGCCTTCCGTTGCAACACATTAAACCAACAAGTTTCGATTAAAGAAAAACAATCGTCTACCGGAACTTTCCTCTTTTCAACAACTGCTGACCTATTCCTGCGGAATGACTTAGTTATTCGAACTCCGCAGGGAATTTAACAACACTATCCACGTACCATGCAATTAAAGTGAGTGTATTCTGAAACTCCCTCCCCGGCCGTGTGTGTACATATGAGTTGAAAATTGTACATCCTCTTAGCCAAGCATGAAATGCAGAAACCGTGTTCCTGCATGGATACTATGAGGAGCGCTCCACGCCTCCCTCTGCATATGACATCTTGTATTGTGCTGACAGATACAAGGGCTTTTCACTTATCGAACATTCTGATTTCGATGGGCAGCCCTGAGTTATGACGCGTATCAAATAATATTAATCGCCGTCTAGTTAATATCACATGATTAACAAGTTAATTCACAGGCAGGCCGATAAAGCGCCGACAGGCATGGAATACGTGCTCCGACCTTTCCTCCATGTAATGCCGGCTCCAGGATATTTATATCCAAGACCGAAAAGACAAAAACAACACTGCAATCCAAATTTGTCTTCGTGTGCCGGAATGGAATTTTATTAATTAGACCAGCAATTTGGGGTATAAAATGAAACGTGAGCCGTTGCCTTTGTGTCTCTCGTCCGTCAAGCTGTGCGCGTATTGAGGACGATTTCATTATCCGTCTAGCAGCCCCAAACGCTAGTTTTCCCGATGTCATCGTTGCTATATATCACCACCTTGTATTTCAATCTGCTTCCATTCCCTATCCTGTGTCGAGCAGTAGGCCACACCGACTTCTTCTGTTTCTCAGTGAAAATTATCGAGTTTCAGTGAAGGTAATTAGAAAATAAAAAAATCGATTCAAATCGATTTTCATTTACAATTCCATGGAAATAGCTCGCGAGGGAATAGACGAATGCCACGCTCTAATGGCGTCTGGTATCCCCAATCAATCGTCAATACTGTTGTGCGTATTTAGCGTGTTCCTCCGTATGCGAATCGAGAAAATTAAGATGTGTCTGCCTAATGTATTCATCCATGAAATTACCACAGATCCTTTGATGAGTACAGCAGACGAGACGAGACGAGACGAGACTGTGTCATTTGGAGCTGTCAATGGATTCAAAAAATACGTATGTGCTCGCATATTGAGGGCAAGGTTGCCAAAAATACACTTCTAAGGGTTTAAACATATGTGGACGAATTCAATTCACACAACAAAAAAACTATCTACGCAGCACTGAGTGTAGATACGCTTTAAGATGTTTCAAGGCGATCCAGGACAGGACACACTGTCAGTGGCATGGGATAATGAAGATTAGTTTGATATGTGTGGAAAATGGTTCCTCACAAGGACCATTCATCCTCGGCTATACTCTGCTACAGTAGAAGAAAACGTTTCACATTTCTTAAATTTTATTCAAATTCAGTTCGCACGTGTGTGTGCGCATGCATAATTAATTCACACAATTCCTGTACCCAAGTAGAGTTTATCGGGTTCCACTCGGGTCTAGGCCAACTAATGCCTCGAACTCCCGACTTTCGTTGCGAGAGTAATTTTATGGATTTTTTTTCCAACAGCTGCCAACTCGGAATCGCAAAGCAACTCCTATAGTTGCCGTATTGGAGGCAGAGGATGACATGTGAAGGTTGCCATTTTCAAATATGAAGTGTCTCTCAAGGGAGGCAATGATTACTAAAGTTCTTCACCTAGTCGCTCCAACCGAAACTTATGTAGATTATACGGCTAGCGAGCAAGTAGGAGGCAAGATTAAACCAAGAAGTTAAATTTGAATACTGTGTGAGGAATATTTTACACCTATTTTTGTCCTCAATTCAATTGCAGTCCTTCACCGTTGCGTTGTTTGAACTGTTTCAGTGTGAAAGGGAATTGAAAAAAATGTGTGCCCATACTTCTTCATATTGTTAACTTCTTGCCTTTTGACACGTAACAGAATTCTTTAAGCCCACTGTTATATATTTTTGTGAGAGAGGAATTAAACACACAACACGAGTGGTTGCTGTAGAAGCTAGGTCTAGGCCGCCATGTTATTATTTTTATGTCACATACAAAAACGATAGCGAGTCGCGATATGGGAAATGATTTTGAGGATATCAGCTAAATTTAAATTAATTTAAAATTTTTGTCACAAACTTTTTTTTGTTTAAGGATTATTTCTAGAAAAAAGACTATTTGTATTTTTTGTGACCTTCGAGGACGGATCCATCATAGAAGGCAAGACGAGTGCAGGCATCTTCTCAGTGGAACTGAATCTATGCCACATAGCATTGGGAAAACATCACATCGTACTAAACTGGATCTAACAAAACTTTGGATCATGAATAATCTAAATTGCTATCAAATTGCAGGACAAATTAGGTTGCATTGGAATTGACGATCAATTGGTAGAGAGAAGTAGACATCAGGACATTTTTGTACTAAGTGTGCATAGTTAAACTAAATAAGTAGTAAGCAAATAAGGAAAAATATCTTAGCAAAGGATCAACCTAGAAACTGATACTTGAGTCATCGCCAACTATTCCGCCACGGTGGACCACTATAAAAGTCGTCAACTAAGAAACAACATAAAGATTGTAGTCTGGTGCAATACAGAGAATGATGCGAAGGGCATTAAAATTGGTTGTGGCACTGTTTAAAGAGAATAAGCACAATAAAAACTTTTAAAAATATCTAGATCAGAAGAAAATAGATTCTAGGCGCTCATTTGACAAACCAGATCTCCATTATCCCAGGTATCGCGATCAATTGGGAACTTCAGACGGTCTTCCTGACTTAGGGGAACCATGATGCACATGACGACCGGATTCTTTATTCCTTGACCCCATTCTATATGTCGTACAGCTTGATAATGGACTCACCTGTTTTACCTACACCGCTTTGTCCGAGAACCATAACCTTTATTGATTTATTTTTCGAGTGTAATCCGAGTTTGGCTAACGAGGACTTTGGTGATGTTGTATTCATTTTCAACGCGTTGACAATATTTGACTTAAGCAGCTTCGTAAGGATTACATTTTCGGGAGATATCTGTAAAAAAAAATGATTTTATTAACACTTGTCAATTATGTTGGCATAGGTAGAAAAATATCCTATTCGGACTACATTTCTGCTTCTTTCATGTTGAACTTGCAAGTTAAAACAGTTACCACAACCTAGAAGCTTCTCGTGTGTAAAATAAGAAGTGCGACTTCTTTATCTAACAGTCACCACTTTTATTCTGAAAACTTGCAAAGAAATGCTGCAGAATCAAATGCGAAATTAAGTACTACAAATATCGCATGTGTGCAAGGACTAAACATAGACGTTGCCTTTGTTTTCCACTGCCTTTATAACGTAAAGTGAGCCTAACAATACGAGTAGCTTCCCACATGCGATGTTTAAGTGTTCTAAAAAAATAGGTGCGTTATATGAAGAGACCATCAAATTGTATTGAACGATCCTGGAAAGGGGTACGTGTCCTGGGAAAATCTAAAACTTATTTTTTATCTAAAAAGTAATTTAATATCAATAGAAAAAATAATAATAAAATGCATAATAAAATAAGTCATAAAGTACAATCAGCGAAAGAGGTGTAAAAAATCAGGAACAAAATGCGTGAAGAGGATATACATAAACTTACAAATTGACTTAATAAACCATTAAAAATACACAAAACTGAACAAACGATATTTAAGTCAAAACAATCAATCGACAAATTTCCGAAAAAGGTGAGGTGTGCTTAACTCTACAGCAATCATTGTGTGTGCTATTGTCTTCCCACGAGTGGATGGGACCACAGTCTTATGCAGACTCCGAATAACGAAGTTTGATGACTATTTTCAGACAAGTGTAACCTCTCTAAAGCGGTGTCAGTGGCTTAATGAAGCTGGAGCTGTGAATTATGCAAGTTTTTGGTGGCGGAAAATGGATCGTGGCACTCAGCGTAGTAGTCGATGAACATACCCAATCCTCCAAGGCGGGGTTGATTACAAATTTCAACAATGTCTCTGATAATCTTTATAACGGTGGTTCGGTCTCCATCTACTCTAACAAGGAGGATTGGATTAAAAGACTCCTGAGCCAGGGCATTAGTGTTCATGCTCGCCATTTAGTCGTGTATTTAGGGCTTTACCGAAATATTTGTACAGCTCAATGATCTCGGGAGGTTTTCTTGCGCATCCGTAGTTTTCGTTGCACTACTCTTCGGTCGGTTGAATCACTTGTCGGTTGAATCACATTGCGGTAGGCAGCCCAAGGTATTCTCTGCTAAATTCTTGATGATTTATCCGGTTATTAGCCATATATTCTTGGCCTTTGTGTTTGAAGTATAAATACCCGACAGTCACTCGTTAGTTGGTATTCTTAGGCTCGCACTAGTTCCGTTATGCTCAAGGGTGCAATGTGGGCACTCTTCGTTGTTTGCTGGTGCAGCTTTCAACACACAGAATGTCGTTGTCGTACATGGTCGATTTGGATGGCGGTTCGACTAAGCTCTAGATGGGAAATCTTTAGGTTGTTTTGCGAGGTAATCGAATGCTACTTATTATTATTATATTACGATCTGTCTGTTCCTCTTGTTCTTTCCCGGAGGATACGTCTTCCAGTCCCTCCGCCAAAGATATTCCATTTCCCTTTAGCGTTAAACTCTCCGTGTACAATCTTGACTTCATACTTCAAACAGACCCAATTATGTGCAACCTTATGAGAGAACATAAGGTACATACATATGTCGGAATCTACCTAGACCGCTGCACTGCGTTAGGGTATTTTTTAAATGGTGACAGGCTCTAGAACAGTACAGTGTTTTCACATTCTAAGAGCACACTCGTAAGTCTGTGTTCTGCCCAAGTCGCCGTTGTAAAGGGTGTACCTTCGTATCCGATCCGAAGGAACCTACACAAATGTCGTCAGTCCGAATGCGAAATTTCATCGAAATATTGTAGGAGGTGGCTCCACTACATAAACCAAAGGTTTTATTTCTCCCCATAGGTACCTTCTTCAGTGTTCAATTATGTTGAAGAGGTGTTCCTGCGAAACAAAAACAAAAATACCTCGTTTCCTTCAGTATCTTCTTCAGTTTCTAATTCTGCTCGTAGCGGCAACCATTTAAATCTGCTTAACATAATTACCGAAGGAAAATAATCCGAAAATGATTCCTTTTTGTACTGTCAAGTTCACTTGTAGCAAATTAGCGATTTTGTGCACTCATTGAAAGGAAAATGTTCCCCGCCAGATGCCCAATTTCCGAGAAATATCATGTCCGATTGTTTTTGCTGTCCGATAAATAAAGGATTGATTTACCGCTAAATGTCACTCCACCTACCGCCATTAAGGAAACAGTTTCGTGAGAATCGAGTGAATTAAATAACACCGTAAAATGAGTGTTTTAGTGCTGTAATCAACATCGCCATTATTGAGGCTGTTTCTCATGGAGTACAATAAATTTAGCGACAAAAATAGGCGCCCAGTTCCCAACGGTCAAATCGCAATTGAACGTAATACAGTACACCTTGTAGTGTCGACTATACGAACTGGAATATTAAACATAAAGCTGTCATTATGATTGGTTCTAACGATAATGCAAGCAACGAAGGCCAACGCAATCCCCATATTGATTTTCTCCAATTTATTCGTACGCGTATGAGCTCCTTTGATGAGCTCTATTCAATTATTCCATTAGCGAAAACTGGCAGAAGGAATTCGAGTAATTTCTGAGTTTAAGTGTCGGCCTGTCTAGGAAAGCGCTCTTTGTCAATGCTTCGTGTTTCAAATCTACCCCTGATGATGTTTCGAGAGATATTTCCACTGTTTTGCCTTAACGGAATGCGGGTGATTGAGGGTTTTGCTGAAATGTCAAATCCGTCCTCACATAGGGGTAGGAAACGAATTTAGAACGAAATTCGAGTATGAATAATCCATCCTCAACAGATGTCAGCGGTGTTCTGACAATTGCAGGATTTGTCCTTTTTACTTGTCTTCTTTTGTTTTAAAGCACTGCCTGAGTAGTTGAATTGTTGGAGAAGATACTTTAAAATGTGTATAATCTCTCTCAAATCTAAACTAGTAGCAAGCTTTCTTTGGCGTTTGGAGGATATACCTAGGCAGCATAATATTTAACTGCACAGGTCATTTCAAATTCTAAGCAACTATGAAGTGGATATAAAAACGACATGCGTCGTGTTATGTGGAGCTCACCTTCTTAACTAACATTATATGGGACATTTTGGGAGATAACCCCAGAAGACTAGGTGTTATCACTGCCAACTTCTGCATAAGCTGCGTGAATGGATAAGAGAAAGCAGGCAACACCTCGTTTTGGCTACATTTGGCTACGAATTCTCTAATAGATACCAATTTTTTGGAGAACACTTTCTCAACGATTTCAGCGACTCAAGTGACAAGTCCTTCGCAAATCTTTTTCGCATCATCCCAAGCTCCCGATAAGGGGTAACCTGATAGAAATGACAGCTTTTTTCTAATTGTTGCTGTTAGAGTTACCAATGACTCGTCGCACCGTGGAAATATTTGAGCCTGTGTACTTCTCTTTTCGAACATCAACCACACACAGTTTGTCGTATAAGGAAGAAAACGTTACCACTGCAGTGGCCATTATCAAAGGGAACAGAAGATGAATTGGGGATCACCATAGAATCAACTCGATTTATTTTACAGATTGAAATATACGAGTAAGATTGAACTGACGCATGAATTGAAGCCGGACGACCATAGAAAACGCCGCGAGATCGTTCAATGGGTGCAGGAAATATTTTCGGGAAATCCGAATTTTGGCAAACAAATCATCACCTCCGACGAAGCCGATTTTTGACTAAGCGACTATGTTGTTAAACAAAATGTCCGTTAATTGAGCGAACACAAGTGTTTGAAAAAACATTCTCGGACCTTATTAATTTCGAAATGACGAAGGAGACACCGTTACCGTCAATGGTGTCAGGTATAGAGCGATGTTAACCGACTTTCTGAGGCCGGAACTCGACAAAATCCATATATCCGAGCAGACACGACTTTTTCGGTTAGAAATTGTTAAATCTTAAGAATTCTGCCTCTCTGCACACACAGTAGTTAACGGTCAGCCTGCGTTAGTTCGATTTGAATTTGAGTTTATCAGCACAGATAACGCAGATCTTAGTTAGTTGGACGTTAACGAAATTGGTCTTAATTTAGTTTTCCACGCATCTATATTCCTCTTTGAAGTTGATAAATCGAAGTCAAGTGGAGGGTGGTTTCCTTCACACTCATTTCATCAACCCCTAAATGCACAAAGCAAACGCAAGGGGTATTAAGAAATTTCTTTCGTACTGTATAACTGGCGTTTCGGTAGATATACGTGATATATTTGATTTGGGCGGAATTGCTTCTTGCAAAAAAATATTTACGACACGGAACCCTCGGCTCGCGAGTACAACTCTCATTTGACCGCCTTTATTGATAATAAAAAAATGACCAAGTTTATGGTTTTACTTATAAAAATACATAAAATATTTCACATTACATCGCGGTAAACTAAAAATGTGAACGTTTTTAAGGCCACTCCGAAATTATAATGTCGTCATATATGATTGATCTATAAATTTAGTTCATAATCAACTTGGAGTAGAACTGCACTACATTTCCTCATCATTCGTGGGTTTATTGAAGAAACTTCCCCCCGCATTGCGTACTTTCACGCGATCTGTAAAACAGTCATAGTTCAGAATATTCTAGTCGACTGCCAATTCTAATAGACAAGAATCCCGTGTGGGTTAATCTCGACATAAGTTAAATGAAGTTGTTGATTACACTGCACTCGAGCACCGCATTATCCTTGCTGAGAGTGAATAACAAACACAGTTGACATTGACGACACTTGGATAATTGCGTTTACCAACCCACATCCTCACTGAAATCTGTAGAAGTATGCAATGCAAGTCCCAATCATATCAACATGTATTAGACATTCTCAGTCCGCTTCGCATTTAAGTCAAATCCCTCTAAATAGAGACAGACTCAATGGTACCATCGCAACAGACGTCCGTTTAAGTTTAATTATGCTTATCGCCTGGTGACTGTAACCGTCACCGCCGTTACTGAAGTTGTTTACTATCAACATGTCCCGCGGGGGGCATTTACCTACAACAAAAGACATTGTATTGCGTCTCGCTTAACTGAGGCTTCATGCAAAACAAACCGAACAACAACAACGGCAAGCCGTCCTAATGAGAGCGCGGATAAGGTGTTGAAGGAAAACATACCGCCCGCTCGCAATAAAAATAATAAGTCTTTGCTTTTGTGATTTTCACCGGCATCCCTTACCTTATTGATTCTTCACATACCTTTGTTAGCGATGAATAAGAAATTATTTTGATTGCCAGTTAATTGATTGAAGTCGAAAGTTCATGAGGGCACGAACTGTGGCAGGCGCGGCGTTTTTCTGCTGAACATAACCAGCATAACAACGACACAAACTGAGCACTACTGCTCGTCGACACAAGGGCCGTAGCTTATCGGGCAATAAAGCAGACGACCTCGATGCAGTAAAATTCACTAATCCACTTGGCAATTACCGCTAGAGAATCACACTTGTTCACACTACAACACTCCTAATCACGTTAGTTCCACGAACAAGGGAATGAACAGGTACGGGTATCCACATGCGAGTGTATAATATCTTTTATGCAGAGTAGTTCACAATAGTAAATCATAGTACGCGTCAACACGTTGTGTGTCGCGACGTCTAACAGTTTCCATCAACAGTTGGAGCACGATTAACACTTAATCACCCGCTTCTTGGGTGTTATATATGAAGCTTATCGCGCGACATAACTTTCCGCGCACTAGGTCGGATGCTTAGAAACAGCTGCTCCCGTAGCACACAACTGATACCGTTTGCACCGACAGACTCTCTGAGAATGTGTGCTCGACTCCAACTGAGGACTCGTTTCGCATGTTCTGTGCTGAGTGATGTTGTTGCTGGAGAACGATAGATACATTCATAGATACACGGGTGATAGGATAAACTTGCTCCGCATCATGTTGTGATGACAAAATGGCCCTTTTGTTCGTTTTCGTATTTATTTTTTTAAACTTGTTAACAATGTGTCTGGACGGACTTGTCGTCAGTCGTGGGAGATGTTACCTTCACGTGTTGGGTGCAAGTGTCGCAACAAGTGTCTTGAATCGTGCGCAAGCACCCTTAACATTATCTCAACCCAAGTCAGTTGGATTTCGTTCTTTCGTTGGTTCACATTGATGGTGCTATTTGTTTTGGCCCCGTTGCCGGGGCGAGTCTGTTGCTATGTTTACAAGCACATTCATTTCTCAATAATTTCTGACAGTTGTGGTCAAAACACGGTGTTTTTGAGTAGAACATATTTTGATATTTCATCTTCTAAATATAAGCAATTCCTCATTGGCAGTGGAGAGACTTTTGATTTATTGCTTCGGAATTTACTTAACAGAGTGTAGGGAGCTGATATTTGAATTAGAACGAGTGGATTGATGGGCTCTTTATAACTTATGGTAATCGCCTTGTAGCTTGTCAAAATGATTTGGTTGGCCATGAGATCGATTTTGCTTAAATAGGCCATTAGGCCGCGATTAAATCGAGTATTTACTTTGTGGAAAAATAGGAAGTTCTCTTGGGAAAACAACGTCAGCATTCCACCATCAAAATGTGTGGATATAAAAACGTTGCTGAATAAATCATAACTGTCTGCTGTTCGCACACACTCTTTTCTTCGCAGCACATCACTGACACCCCTGTGGAGTGCGATCGCGAAGGTCATCAACACACCCACCGCAACCGCAGGGTAATTGCTAAAGCTTTAAAGTGACGTGTGGAGAATCTGATCTGGATTTGTTTGGATGTGCGCCAGAAACAGATAGCATCTAGTGATTTCTCGTTTGATGTGCAATCTGATGCAATCCGGGGAGGAATTATGAACGTCGGGTGAAATGTTTATAGGTACCTCTACTTTGCACATTAAAAAAATCCTAGTCATCGTCCGATTGCTTATGAATTTCATCTTAACCCTCTTTGTATGTAAAATCTCTGTAATAATGGGTGTACAAACAGATATACTTCGTCGCTCTGCTTGCTCAGCCGAGTGTACATATGCAGTTCTATTTTCGGAAGGAAAATGTTGCGCGTAGCGACCTTTGCCTGATAGCATATTTTGTTTCAAATTGCGTCACTTTTCTGTTTCACGAGCAACTGTCATAAACATTTTAACAACACTCGTGACGTGATGCTTTCAAGTTCTTTGCCAAGCAAACATACCCTCACTTTATGTGAGTGAATCCTTTTTAGTAGACAGTTCCGGTGTCTATACGTAGCTGTGTACACGTATTTCGAAATTTTAAGGACACCATTGAAGCGTGAACACTTCGCCACTCACTGTATTGATTTACACTTCGCGCTGTCTAGAATTCCTCACAACATTTAAATCGGTTTGTGGTTTTTCAGTCATTCAATCGACCAAAGGCCATAATTAGCTAATTAGCACTATTTCTTGTTATTGTCATCTGCCATTATTTCAGCGTATCCACACACTGTGGCATGTACTTAGACGATTGTATGGCGATGTCCTAGAATTTCTAGCAATTAGATTCGTTAACGTCCTTCAAGCTTTTGCGTGTTTCTCTTGTGTAACAGAGGCTACTTGGGACTTCTCTCCGCAAAAACGTCTTCTTTATTTGGTGTTCGGAAATCGTATCGCACGACTCTCTTCAAACTCTTTGTCTATGCTGCCAATACTCATTTAATTTCCCGGTGTTTTATTTACACTATACCGAATTAGAAAATGCATACTCTCACGAATAGACGACTTAACTTAAAAAATCCGGAGAATGGCTTTACAGATCAGCCTGGTCAAAAGCATTTTGCTGTCCACACACCATGCGTAGGTGTTCAGCGACGTTATTCTCTTTCCTTCTTCGATACTCCAGTTATTACTTATTTTTCTTTCTAAATAGATCGCGCATTCTATGGTGACAAGGTGACTGTGACAGATTTTCCAATTATTATGTTTCAGCTGTTGTCTAAGTTACCAATGATTCTGCGCACCGTTGAAAAGTATGTTTGAGTACACTCTTTTGGAGATTAAGTCACCAGCCATAGAGTTTGGTGAGAAATGAAAAAAACCTCACCGGCGAAGCGGCCATTATCGAAGAAAAAATGTAGATTCGACGCCAATCAGCTGAGTTAGGCATTGCCAAAGAGTTAACCCGGCTTATGTTATGCTTAGATATATAAGGGCAACAAGGTTAGAGGAGTTCCCAGTTCGAATCCCAGTGAAAGCAAAGTTATTACGCTTTATGCGGTTTTCAAATCTAGTCCAGTCACCATTTGCCGTTGCCATCAAATTAACGGCAGTATCACTGGAGTTGTCGACCAGTGGTGGTATTAGTCTGACTATGGGTATTACAATGGACCAACAATGGTCTAAGTGTTCTGGCGATTTCGCTGGCAAACCCACCTACCTACCTAGACATTACCCAGCGAATCAAATGAGTATTGGAAATGTTGGTCAGAGATCTGAATTTTGGCCATAAAATTATCTTCTCGAATGAGGCATATTTTATGTGCAACAATGTCAAATGGCAATGTCAACAAGCAAAATAGCCGTAATTGGGGCGACCACAATCCACTCTTCCGACCAAGCATCACATTTTTGACAACTTGACAGCGTTTTTTTTATATTGACATGATTTCGTGAATAACTTTCAAAATTTCGTCAATAACTGTTAAAAAGTATTTCAAAGTTGTCGGATATCTCTGTAGGACTTGATTTCTGGTAGAAACAGCCTTTGTAATTGTTGTATGAATTGTTTTAAAGTAATGAATTTACGTAGGGCGAAAGTATTTCCATTGAACGTTGTGCATTTTAGTTCATACAATCTAGTCTTGAACTAATATATTTGTTGCTATAACTTTAATGTTACAGCTGTCTTACACGTCCTAGAAGTTGCACGAAAACTTGCATCTGGGCAGTTATGTATATGTACATCTCGGACCGCTGAGATATGTTTACTGCAACGTAATAACTAAATATTTGCTATAGCGAATATAACCTCAGCTATCCTGCTATTCTCTACATTCCATTGTACTTTGTAACATACAAAAAATAAAAGCGCTTGTCTATCAACGTTTCCAAAGGCAAGGTATATGCCAAGCTATGGAATATTCATAGACCTATTCCTATTAAATTCGCAAACACGAAAAACAAAAAAAAAAAACATATTTAGTCAAAACAATTTTCTCTTGTTTTCGAAACATTTTCAGCATTGATCAATAAAATCGTCTAGCTAAGCTGCATAAGCTGAAAATAAATATAAATTTGCATTCATTTGAATTTTTGCTTGTATTTCTGCAGACAGGTGCTCTCAGGCGTGTGCACATGCAACATGTAAATCAGAATCGACAACCATGTTCCGCTCATTACCTGCGTGTCCTAATAAATTAGGCGTCAATAGTTGGAAAGTTGACTGTGCACTGTCGTATGGTGTGCGGTAAGTATAAATAAGTCTATGTCGCCCGCATGTCATTGATATTTGACTCGATGTGCCACCAACATTGCCACCACCCGTTGTTTACACTTAACACATGCTGAACACATTGGGCACAAATTGAATGAGGCATTATTGTTTAAGCGTCAAAAGAAGATTCGTGAAAAAACGGGCGTGTAATCGAGTGTGTATGTTGACACTTTTCCTTTTTGTTGTTTGCGCCGTCAACCGTCAATTCAGTCTTAAGTAAACCAACAAGCTAACGACTTTCGACCAAAGGATTTATTAGACAGCATGAGCAAATTGTGTATATTTGGACATGGAAATCTATGTAACTGCACTACGTCATTGGATTCCTATCAACACGTAACAGCTCGTTGCATTAGTCCACTTTTTAGAAACTGGTGAACAAAATGTCCAATATAACATTAAACAGACACAATTTTGAATGTATCATATCTAGAAGGAATATACGACTATCAGCCATCTGTTTACACCCCGTTGTTTTTACTATTGCTGCTCGTGCCTGGAGAAAGTTCCATCAAAATGATATTCTTTCCGCTTCTTCGAAGAGGCAACTGAGTATGAAAATTGCAGGAATGCATGTAAACTGTATGCCTTCTGAATATATTTCCAAGTGCCCATGAGTTCCAAATAAAACCATGAATTGACCCCAAATGCCAAAATTCAACGAGGAATTTATTTGCCAGGTGCATGCTTGTGGAGCGTGTACAGCACCGAACGAAATATTTAAAAGAAAGGGACACAGGAACATTAACATTTTTTTGACACATAAAGTGAATTTATGTGACAACAGACATTGAACAGAAATAAAGACAAATAAATTTTCAAAATTAAACCGAATGCCCATTGTCCAGTTTAACTGCATGTAAGAACACATTGAGTGACGGTTCTAATTTAAAAACTCAAATATTTCACTTTTCAATTGTATTTAATAGTTGAGTAGAACAAAGAACATATGTAGTTGCTTTCATTTTAGATGTGAATGGAAATTACACATTTTGGTGGAAGAAGCAATGTGTAGAAACATTATGTTAAACCATTTTTCTGAAACACTTCAATATTTCGACTATTTCAGCCGGTTTTTTTGCCTTACATCAGTTAAAATAAATGGAGTGCAATACGAAATACAGAGCACACATGTATAAGCGGATCGTCAAGGACAGCACCCGCCACAGCTTTGGAAATACCTCTTCATCTTCCCCCGATAGACTTAATTGGTAGACAGATAGCGAACAGGATCTTAATATCCAACTTCGGTTACCGAATCACTGTAGTGTCTTTTAGGAAGACAATTTGTCTAAACCGCAAATGTGACATCAAGTGCGAATATAATAATATTTTTCTTGAAGCCGATTAAATCTTAGAATGCAGTTACATTTAACTCGAAGACCTGGTGCCGGGACACTGTGACAATCCAGAAAATTCCAAAGCTGAAGAACTCACGAGACTGAGCACTCGTTTAGCGCTCCTTCCGGATGGAGATCGGTCATCCATGCCTTTCGCAAGACATCTACTAAGTCTTTAAATGATTGTTCACACGAATTGCAGATGGCCTCCTGGCACAGGACGCCTCACATCAAAGAATGGTTGGCACTACACTATTCTGGTGTGTTAGAATGATTATTTTAAAAATTGATAATATATTCCATGAAAGTTGAACTCAATTAATTCGGTATTTTCCTATAATTGTCAGAGAACAGTTAACCATAATACTAATAATAATTGAGTATATTACAGCTTCTGACAAACAATGGACCTACAGTTTCAAGTCGACTCCGCACGACGTAGCTTGTTAAAGCTTACCTATGTGATAGATATTTAATCATGCATTATTATGTCCTCAAAATATTAATTTTACTCGATAAAACTTGAGCGTTCAAGTAGATAACACTTAATTATATAATTTTCAACGATGCATTCATTGAATGATGTATCTAACGAGCGTTATCATTGTAAACATTGTCACTACAATACGTAAGGTACTTATTGAAATGTAATCAGCTGCCATCCATCGCTTGTGTGACATTGGCATTGATTTTACACATTATGAATACGACCATTCACCACGATAGGATAAACGTTATTATCAATCCAAGAGTTGTTCTGCCAACGATAAGAACCCCGCTAAATTTGTCTGGGGTATTAAAGTAATGAATCATTCGTACACTCTTTAGCCTTTGTTCATTGTAAGCTTACGAAGCTAAACAAATACATTTTCAGCACAAAAGCAGTAACTGGTACCGAGATAAGGAGAAGATAATGTAAGCAGATCTATTCTCAGGTCACTGTTCTTGATATCTCAGAAGAATTTTTATGATTTGCGGATCAAATATTTCTTAAAGAATAAAAATAATTCTTGATTTCTGATGTATAGTATGTTTTACAAAAATGGGATACATTAAAAATACTCTAATTTTTATTTTACCTCGGGCTTATTATTTTGTGGTGAGCTGTGGCGTTGTTGTTGGCATAAAACGGTAGGTTCCTTCCACTCGTGAGAGAACAATGGGTGGTGTGAACGAAAATTGAGTGGGAGTGAGAAACATTCTATCTGGTGTGAATAAAAGTAGATTTCGTTAAGTTTAACGAATATCCGCGAGTTGTTGTTGGAAGCTGTAAGGGATAAAATGGCCTTAATTTGTGCACCTCGCAAATCAGGAATATTGGAAAGGAACTGATTGCTTAAGCACTCCAAGCTTTGAAACTCGAATCTATACAGATTCTTAAAAATTAGCCCTTGCGTCCCCGAAACGTCAAAATTGAGTGTTTCCTTTAATGGAAACACTTTACTCATGAGTGTTCACTCGAGATTTTACTCACACCACCCAACAGCACGCACAACACGAGTGGTTGCTGTAGAAGCTAGGCTCTGGCCCTCTACGGACTGTAGCGTCACCCATATTATTATATTAACGATATTATTTAAATTTGTAAGGGGTGTCGCGTATATCCAGGTATATTTAGTCAAACGCGGCCACATTTTGATTATTAAGGGCGACAAATCCGGAATATTCGTTTCTACACTCAGCCCTCGTCTCAACACTAAACACTTAAGCTGCGAACTGCGAACACTACAACAACAATGAACGCAGATAAAGGATAATTTTAAGAAGCAGGGAACTTTAAATTTGAAACATTGTTTTCAGTGACAGCTGATTTGGCATTTCTCGCTTGGTTCGGTTTGGCAACTCGTCATGAATAGACTCACACCGGCGCATTTTGAAAAACTTGGCTCAGTTCAAGAAACTGAAACACCATTACAATTTGCATCCACAAAAAGTCAGCATTTGGTACGCTTTGTGGGCCGGCCAAAGTACGTACGTTGCGTCCGAAATCGATACAACCCCACTACGTCAACAGCTGAGTACAATGAAAAATCAAAGTACGAAAAAGTTAAAAGTTGACCAATATCATCCGTCGTTATGCATTCCACTTGTGAACCGCATTTGCTATCTTCCTCCTGTCCAATTCCAATGTCAAAGATCAGATTTTTGTGAAGAAATGAGAGTCAAAAATTTACTCCTAAAAATATGACTTTTATAAATCAGCTTACCTCCCAGGATACGATACTATTTACAAAGTAACCATAACCAGATAGAATGGGACACCAACCGTCCATCTGGTGGGACGCGTCATTAAACAAAGTTTCAAGGTATCCACATGATGAGGTGGAAATAGACAGGCCGAAACCTTGAGCGTTCACGCAGATAACACTTTATTATACAATTTTCAACGATTCATTCATGATGTACACAACAAGCGTTATCATTGTAAACATTGTCATTACAATACGTAAAGTGTACTTACTATAAGTAATCAGCCACCATCCATCGCTTGTGTTACTTTGGCATTGATTTGACAAATACTGAATGCGACCATTCACCACAATAGGATAAACGCAATTATCTATCCAAGGCTATTTGTTGCGCACAATAAAAATCCGGCTAAATTTGAATATGTAAACATTCAACAACATTTGAAGTTCCGTATCCTCATGATGCTGGAAAAATATGTAACACGCCATGCCATAACAAGAAGAAGCATACACCTAGGAGCTAATACACATCGCGTTAGTACACATGTCAGCGTCAGCAGATGACGAGATTTTGAGTGGTTTTTTCGCATCAAATTCCTTCACATAAACTCAAGAATTCTACATATGTGCTCAATTAAGTTGAATTTTCGGCGAGGAGAACTTGAATCTAACAGCGAATAGATCTGACTACAGAATGAGCAGAAACGCTGAGGGACAGTTCGTAACAACGTCGCAGTCGATACTAAGTAAACACAATTATCATTTTTGTAAGCGACTTAATGGTAATAAAGATCAGAATTCCGCTGACGGGTATAATGCTCCATTAAACTTATACTTAGATAAACGATAACTACCAGTCCAGGTGAGATGAGGTGACGTTAGCAGGGCACATTGAAAGTTGAAGCAAACAAAAATGCATACTCGGTGTGTACTATTAACTATAGCACTTATTGTGTACTAAAATTGTAAAACCAGATGAAGATGATCTGTTTAGAGGCATGAGCTAGTTCATTTCACCAGCAATGTTGATTGGCAAAGTGTTGGCTGGACAGTAACTGCGACTAATTGTGGCCAGTTTGCTGTGGCTGTGTGTGACTCTCGTCATTGCGATATTGATCTTGGGGTAGATGACACATTTTGTTCAAGGACGAGGGTGCCTTTGCATTTTTTTGGAGGTAATATGCCTCGCAAAGAGCTACGAAGACAACATAGCTCAACAGAAACTAACTAGGACTCCTAGAGTCTGGACATGTGTGACAGTGAAGAAGATTAATTTGGGTTTAGAAAAAGATGCTAAAACAAAATTCAGCATTTGCGTTTTTGTGAATTTCCATATTCGTTTGCTAACATGTTCGGTTTTTAATGTTATTACTGTGCAATTTATGCCCAGCCTGAATGTGCGATCAGCTTAAAAGAAAACGACAATGACCTTGAATTCCGGCCTTAAACTCGGCTGGTTTTCATAATTGGTTCAAATTTCGGTTTCAATTGAGACAACAATTGCGAGGGGGACATGCTGACAGGCACGCCTTTAAAATTCCGCCTGCTGATTGCCCCTGATTGGTCCTGCCGGCATGTGCTTTTTTAACAGCGAATTCAGAGCGAAATTTGATTGAATCGCGTATCAATGTATTCGTCACATATAATACTTGGCCTTTTCTTCAGACCTTAATTGAATGAAGTGAAACGAGCCCCTAAACTTGATTCGTTGGTTCACGCCGCTTGATGAACTCGAGCAAAGTGTGACTTACACATAACAGCCCGATCCCGATCTGCCGCCTTATCGTCACGAATGACAGCATCAAACATTAATATTAATCTGAATTTTATTTAACGGTCAAGTGGGCCAGTCTCCGTCGCCCCATGGTCGTGTTTAAATCGTTTTTCCTCCGAAATATCGAACGTAATTTCAAAAAGAGTGAGTACATAGATACACCACTAAAAGTTAAAGATTGTGGTTTAGAATCTGTGTTTGTGCATGGGACAGGAGCACCTACCCATTTGCAACCAGTCAAATTACATAATTTCACATTTAATTGGTCTTATGACGCGCGATGAGAGTTAGCGATTTATGGCACGACACATAGATAGGCAGCCTCTTGTTAATTATTGCGTCGAGTTTCGTGAGTGTCGATTAAAGGCGGTCCTGCCGTGACTCGATTCCGCACACGCGGTTAAACGGTGATCACTTGGACTCATTGTCCAAATTCAAGTTAAGTCCTCATTGTTCGTGTGCTCTTTGTCTTGATCAAAACGACCTTGGCCAAGTGCCAATTACACAAGAAGAATGCACTTGTCCATAGTTGCAGGCAGAAACAGAGGCAAGAAGCATAAACAATTCCACTGCACACTGTGTCTGAGTTTTTGTTTGGATGAAAGTAGGTGCCCGAAGTTGACCTGTCTTTAGCGTCTGTCTGAAGGAATGATGAAATCCACCCCCACCATCATTTTTGTTTTTATTTTACGTGGTAACTGGTCGCTTGGCTGTGTGCACTGACCTCAGCAATGATTTGATTAATACTTATTAAACCGTTTCCGAGTTCTGCTGGCGGGTATTAGAGTTTGGACAGACTTCTGCTTCTCTGTCATTCCATTCGTGGAGTTCCCAACGGAAGCGTTATCACTCAGTTCAGGGTTCGTGTAGTTATCGCATTGTTTTAGGTTGATTCGTAGTCTAACATTGAATTCAGATACAACCGAGGCGCAGGGGCATTTATATTCAGTCGATTCGTTCGCGAAGTGAACAGTTTGCATTTGCAGTCTAGTCAGATCGCCGGCCGTGTAGTGTAATCGATTTGGTTGATTACAGCAGAAATCGATAAGAGTGCATTTTGAATTATTTCATTCTAGTGACTTTGAGCGTTATTGTAACTTTGATTTCCCTCATTTTGACGGTCAGTGGAACGGATTTACTTGACAATATGGTCCAGACGCGTGTGGTCCCAACTATAATAAAAGCTGAGGAGTTCGAGCAGAAGCTTCCCGGGTAAGTTACATAAAGAGTTGAATGAGTTACGTACGGTTGTAGAGTATTTGTTTTGTTTACACGCGTATGATTGTGGTGAGTGATAACGGTGCGGCTTATTACATGATTTCCTAAGTGTGATTGTACTCAGTGCCAATGCGTGTTACTACTCAGTGCGAAATGAACTTGAGGAGCGTAGACAATGTCAAACCGAATTCAATGTCAAAATTCGCATAAAATATTCAAATTCTACGGGTTAAACGAAGTTATCAGTTTTTGTGCAAATTTTTGAAATAACAAGTGGAAAACAATACATATCGCGTGTTCTAAAAAGTCGAGACGTAATGTTGATAAGTGTACCACTTCAAGGACAGACATGATAATCTATTGTTTTTTAAAACGATTTATGCCTCTTTGGAAAAATCTCTCTTTGAACCTGAGTATTCAATAAATCATCACTACACCAGTTTTTCAAACAACTCTTTTCCTGGTTGTAGGGAAGAATTAGGTCTCGATGAGTCTATTTTTAAAATGTTCAGAATCACCTCGGCCATAAATTTGTATAACTTCGTTCGTATATTTAATCTGGACAGCTACATTTATTAAGTTCTCAACGCCATTAATGAGTTCAAATGGAAAAAAATCATTCCGGATGTATCACACTAATCCGGCTGGCTACTGCTTCGATGTTTGCAGTTGTCTGCACATTTTTTTCGAATTTGTTTCGAAACGATTCCTAATTCTTAACGAACGATTTTAGTGCAGACAAAAAAAGTTATTAACATTCGCTTTATCAGTGTCATTCGTTCTTGGCGTGATATATTCATTCGTTAGCCGAATGAACATGCTGCGATTGTTTATGAATTGAATTAAGAAATCGAGACGACGGAATTTCAAATGCAATTTTATAAAGAGCTGCTCTAAACGTAAATATAGTATCAACTATAGACCGATTCAACTTCTTTCGGTGATATCTAAAATCTTTGAGAAAGCTATGAAATTTAGATGTCTGACGTTTCTCACCTGACACTTTGCATTATTGGGTTAGCAGGAAATAATGTTACTATTCACAAAGAATGTGATATATTTGATATGATATGCTTTTATCCTTTTTTCACTAAACTATTTAAGTGATCAAAATGGATTTAAAAAAAGTAAACTACTTACCTTTCGCATTTAATATGTCCGTTAATTATTTATTTAATTAATTAAATTAATTAATTAATTAAATTAATCAATTAATATGTGGTTACAAGTTTAGGTATAGTTTTTAAGAATTTAATTAATTTTTTACGCTATATCTTCTGTTCCGGCGAAAGTTTACGGTTCTCGACGCTAAGGAGGCGTTTTCTTAACATAAGTTTAAAAAAAGAAGTGTCAACTTTCGCCGAAATGTTTTTTTTTAAATTATATGAAGACAGTGGAGATTATTCAAGATTTTCAAGATGTTCTGATATATGAACGATTTTTTAAGTTTTGAGGCGCAAACTGACCAGTGTACAAGAAAAAACATATTTTTAGTTAATTAAAAGTTTTATTTAATTAGGCCTTTCCTATGACCGTTTTTAAAACTCAAACGTTTCAAGTGTGTCCGTGTTTTTCTCACGGACAATTATACGTAACATGTTCCAGAGTGGGATCACCAAAAAATGTATTTTTTCACGCGCCACACTATCAAATAAAAAAATGTTGTATACGCAATTGTATTGAATTGATTTACTATTTTATTTCTTAATTTTTTCTAAATGAAAAGAAAAATCATCTAGATCTTTCATAAAGTTTGCTGTGGAATGTTTCATAGTCCCGTCTTGGAGAGGTTTAGTTCTCATCATGACATTCACTTGATGAGGCTTTTGTTTGTGCATCACAGCGCACAAACACTCCAAACATTTGAGCTTCACATTCTCAAAAACCTTATATTGTTTTATGCGGCGTAAGCCGATTAAGTGCAAATTTGAGCAATTTTAAGCATTGCTCCCCCATGATGAATTCCGAAACCGAAAAGGATGACGCCAATTTAAAGTTCCGCGTTTCTAAAAAGAAACCTTTATATTAACATATTATTATAAGTATATTATTATCAGTATTCTATCGTGGTCGTGGTATTCTACGTTGATTCTAAGTTCTCTAATAAAGCAGTTTATATTTCTCAAAAGAGACACAACTGCAGTCAGAGATCATGGGGAACTGCCATTTCAAAAGCAATGTGTATGAAAAAATATGGAATAAAAAATAATATTTTTTCAATACAACGACGGACACGAACAAATTCGAATTTAATTATTGTTGCTCTATTCAATTCATTAAAATAGAATACATGAGATTCTGACAATTATATTTCTAGTAAATCTTCAATAACTTTTGTTAATGAATTTAATTAAGTACTTTCCCATTTTTAACCTTTTTCTGTGACCTTCTTTTTACAAAAGCCCACACATATTGAAATGGGTTTAGGTAATAATTGGAGGAGTGTCAATTATTTTGCTGTAGTTGTAAAGAAAAGACTCTCTACACACAAGTATGATTTATGTTTTGGATATTTGTCTTCGTCAAAATGGAAACGTAATTTATTTCTATTCCCCGGTCAACAAAGCCGAATTTTTGCACACTTTCTTAGTTGTCACTTCATCAATCATTTTTATTTTATGCATATTAATATTAATATTATTTGTCACTTAAAAATACCTTCGGATGTAATTCGTTCGATTTCGGTCCGCGTTCCGTGGCTTAGTGGGATGAGACGATTCCTATGCTGGGTGTCTAGATGGAATTCCGACCATCCAGCATATACGGATAAAGCTTCTTAAAAGTTACCCTTTGGAGTGAACGTTAAAATGTGGGTCGCGTGTTATGTACAATACGAATGGTTTCAAGTCTCCCTTGGACTGTAGCGGCACTAATATCTATTAGAGAAGGCTATCGAAATGTAACGTTAAAACAAATTTCCCTACCGCCTCTACGACCGCTAGATAGTAATGCCGTAACGAATATTCTAAACAATTGCAGAGAGAGAGATGTACCACAGCGTAAAACGAGTGCACCAGAAATATAGTTTGTTGTTCTGATTGGCTTGAAGGATTCACCAAAAATACCGACTTGTTAAATGTGTTGAAACTTAACAATGTTTCAATAGACGAAAGCTTATTGAATCTCCACTACTTTGGGATAGTTAATAATATGTTTCACCATGTATTTGTATTTCAATCAATCAAATAAGGCAAAAGTGAAAATTATCGTAAGGAACAGAAAACTAAGCACTTATAATGAGAACACGTTTAAGTAAGCAAGAAACACGTGTAAGCGAAGAAGTCTGCAAAATCAGACTACTTATTGAGAAATAAACCCATAATGTTATTGAAACGTTAACTAAACAAATACAATTGATAGACGAATGAGTAGGGCGAAATACTTTGACTGGCTAGCCGGGCAGAATGGGGCCTCTAGGGAAGTAATAAACTTTGAATTCCCTCACGACCGTCGAGAGATAAAATTGATTTTAAATAAGAAGCGTCCCACGTACACCCATATGTCCGCCGGTGTGGCGCGCCGTTTTTGTTTTTGGAAAATGGATCTGATTAGAGAATGATTATTTTGGTACAATCATCAAAATACTGATGCCTGCAATTCTGTACAACACAGTATACTTCAACTGAAGAACATTTGAGCATCCATTCATGCTCTCGGGGTATGGTCAGTGAATCTCGATCCGTGAACGTGAAATGAAAAGTTGGCATACGCTCCATCGATCCAGATTTGTATCTGGCACCCGCTGTGTAAAGTGTTGCACACATTAGCCTCGAACTGTGACTGCGGTCAGCAAATAGAAATAAAATTATATACTTCTTCGTATGCTAAAACTTTAGCATTTAATTATCCAATTTTCTTATCGAGAAAAATCTCCAAACAAACCAGTTCAAATATCATAATTAAGCACTTTATTTTTTCTCAGAAAACGCGATCCACAAAGCGACAGGCGCGATCCACAAATTTACGACTAAGAAATTCGCAAGTTAAGCTACATATGTATCTGCGAATATAGCGCATTCCAAACTTTGCGAAGTACTCGGTTCCTACTTCGCAAGACGCAGCTCATGAGCACAGCACTTAAGAGTCGACAGGCATAACAGTGCCCAAAGACTTTAAGTACAACCAGCATAACTAAATCAAATGCGTGAAAACAACTATATTTGTTTTGTTATCCCAAGCTCTTCGAAGTATGAGCAGTTTCTTAGCAAATTAGTTAAAATAACAATAAACTCAAATTACGGCTAAATAAATAAAATAGTGCGTTCGCGACAGCATGGCCACCTGGTGTTTTTAAAGCATAAGAACAAGTCATTTTCCACTTAAGAAACATTTTTTATGACAAACGATAGCGATAAACAATGACAATTTTTTTGCTTTAAGTGCTGTCAAAGCCACGCGACATTTCATTACGTAACGGTATCTATAGCGGTTTTTATGAACGCTTCAGATGAAATATCCAATGCCAACTTAACGTGAGCTACGTGTGTATATCATCAGAATTGTTCCAGACTAAAAATAGTAATTTTCACAAAGGGGATACGGAGCAATTTAAGTGTTACACAGCGTCATTGTCAAGATGTGAATTGTTTTTGTTTTCAATTGGGATCTTCGAGAATTTCTACTTACCTTTCTTGAACAGCGGTAATAATGCTCACTGTGATGCGATTAAATTTTAATTGTTTATTGCAAGTTCCATACATGTATTTTTTTATTTTAGATTATGAAAATATGTTATATGTGTGTATGTCGGTGGATCTTATAAACAACATTGAGTAAATGCGTATTATTTTCATGTTTATGTTGAACACAATTAACTTACGGAATAACTTTGTGCATCCTCCGTAAAATAAAATATTTGTATATTTAACTAGGTTAAAGTATTTAATTATGTTGTATACATAACAATAGGATTCCATAAGATAGAGGAGTGTGTGGTAGAGCAGACGAATTTAAATCCAGATTGAATTCATATTATTCGTTTACACATCTTATGAAATATGTCTGCGCATCTGAGCATGTGCATATTTATGTACAAACGTATTTTCTTTTAACTGCATGTCATGCTATTTACATCTCAACTCTAACAGAGAACGACTCGACGTATTTATGAGGCGAAAAGCAAATACTTCTTGGTGGTGCATCAAAGCTGAAGCTGTGGCTAGGAAATAAATCAATCAAGTAAAAAAATAATGTTGTACGGGGGTGGAAAAATTGGTCAAATACTGAGATGTTTTTTGAACGCCCCAATTAATCTATTTTAAAAAGAGACAATTTGTACGTTCGTATTTGCATCAACCACAGTTGCAGAGTGACGATCCTAAAATGTGTGTAGTTCATATTCAATATCAAAGTAATCTTAATTCCATTTCAGACACAGTAATGGCCAACATAAAGATCTTCGAGATGTTTATTAAAGAAAGATGCACACAATTGTATTATGAATGTTTCTTTTAATTATTCCAAATCGTATTTGATGTTTAGTACTTGCAATCAACGAGAAGCGTGCAGAACGTTATTAGTGATTCGCGCGAATTGAAATTAATTTGATAATTGCTTCTCTGAGTGGAAATAAATTGAAGGAAGTAATGCAATGTTCGAACAGATTTGCTAAATGTTATTTGCAACATGGCTGCTATCTATTTTTGGCATCCACTTTAGCACGGAAAACACAAAATATGTTTCTTGGATATTTGCTGCTTAGATTTTCCGGAATCTGAATTGTCAATTAGAATAATTTCACGTAAAATTAGCTCAGTTCAGACTGTTATCTCTTGTATTGGATATTTTCAGTGTGGTATTATGTTACCCGCCTACCCTGTTGATGCTTCGAATTCTATTTAACTAAGAGTGTATTACGATCGATCATTTTGGGAAACAGATTTAGTTTATCTCATATGATTAACTTTCCATTTAATTGAACAAAAGCAAATTAAGGCTGTGTTTCCAATTCTTTCTTTGGGATAAGTTCCTTAAAGGATAGATGCTAGCGGTTATGTTTTTATTTTATTTTATTTATTGTGGCAAGAACTTTACAGGCGGTTGCTACTCGTGTGGTTGGTGCTTTGCTCTTTCACGAGAGGAGGTGATCTAAAGTCTTATGCCGAGTCTGAAGTTAATAAGTCCTCTCTTGATAGTTATACTTCCTAATTATTGTTAGTAATTAGAAAGTGGTGGAGCGGAGCAGTGAATTATAAAATTCGATCGTCGTGACAGCATAGATTGTAACTTTTTTTTTCTGTGACAGTTGATTTTGACAATTCTCGGTTGTATTCGGGTTAGTTTGGATTGACAATTCATCGTGAATAGACTCACAAGGAGTAAAGTTCACACGTTCACAAGTTCTCCGTCTCTCAAAAAACACCCTATTCATATAGAGATGTCTTATATTCGATGTGGACTTAACTATAACATCGTTTAGGAGAGGACAGTAGTTTGAAAAACAAATAAGCAAGTATCCCCAATTAATGGTGCAGCTTATTGCATTGTAATTTGCCAGGCGAATAGTTAACAATTTATTCCTTGCAGACTATTTAAACACCACCTTAAAATAAATAAATGCTTATAAAAAGAAGAAATGCAATCACTTTGGGTAACTTACTAAGTAACACACTGCGTGCTTCCTATTACCCACGCATTCGTGCGAGTACGTAGACGCCAGCTTTCGCTCTAACTGAATGCATAATGCACTGCCCTTGTGCATTATTTCCCACTGGTTTGCTTGCTCACATCGCATACTGATGACAACAAGTGAGCATTATGCTAATATCCGGGGAAAAGTCAGCATTAGGAAGTATTTATTGTTGACAGGCAGACCCTGGTTGTCTCCTAAACTTCACGATAGTTTTAACATCATCAGTGTCACATAATGCACCGTATCTAACGATAACATCATCTAATTGATTGAAAGTAAACATCACAAATGTCTCAACATCCATTCTTCAGTCAAAAGGTTTAAATGACACAAGGTTGAATATTTTTATTTGAGAAACACAGAACTTTGGTTGGTTACAAAATGATGTTATACTACCTACCCCACGGCGCAATTTCATTGCAACGTGACATTTACAATTTTGGCAAGTGTAATACTTTTTCATTTCTGACAATGTCCCATGAGTATAGAATGTCGCTTTTGGTTACTCAATATATTTTTAAGAAATCGCTTCAGTGAAAGATCACTACACGAGTTGGGGGTTCGTGATTACAGACAAGAGTCCTTGTAGAGATTTAATATCTGTATGTACTCAAATATTTAGCTTTCTGAACTTTCAAATCAGGTTCTAGCACCAATTCTTTGAGCGCAGTAATCAGAATGAGTGTGAGAGATTGTTGAATATGATGAAACTGAGCAAAAACTGTTACAAACTCAATGTAAAGTTGCCGTTGACTACAACTTTTTCCATATATTTTCGTTCATAGATTCTTAAACAAAGATGAGACTCTCTCCATCTTATTGGATTACGATGGCACCTTGGCTCCCATCGCTGACAACCCTAACAATACAGCAATGTCGCCAGCTTTAGAAGAAATGTTGCAGAATCTGGCCCATCACCCAAAGGTTTTCATGGCCGTTATTTCTGGACGAGGCATTAATAATGTGCAGTCGAAAGTTGGAATTCAGAACATCACCTACGCAGGCAACCATGGCATTGAGATTCAAAACCCCGATGGAAGCAGGGCGGACTACCAATTACCTGAAGACATTCAAAAATCCTACCGAAAGCTTGTCGAAGAGCTTTCCCAGAAGGTACCACTTACATAATTTTAATTTAATATTTGACATTTGAAAAGCATACATCTTAATTCTTCAAATTTCAGCTATACAAAAACGGTGCATGGGTCGAGGATAAACGAGTTTCCCTAACATATCACTACAGGGACACCCCCGATAACATTGTGGAAAAACAAAGACAAGAGGCTGTAGCAATAATTGAATCCCATGGATTCAGAGCGAATCAAGCACACGCGGCCATAGAAGCCAAGCCCCCTGTAAATTGGAATAAGGGTAATTATATTTTCACAATTCCCCGTTGATGACTTCATATTCAAACAATTTTCTCGCCCCCTTCTCAAGGCGAAGCAGCTCTGTTCATTCTCAAAAACAAATTCGGTAATGATTGGCACACAAAAACAAAGGTCGTGTTCGCTGGCGATGACACAACAGATGAAGATGCCATGAAAGTGAGCAAATCATTTGTCAACCCAATCACACTTGATTAATGAATGTATTTTTCTCTCTCCACGCAGGCCTTACAAGGCAGAGGCAAGTCATTCCGAGTGGCATCAGATCCTGCAATTGAAACCTACGCCGACTTCCGATTGCCAAAACAAGACCTTGTGGTCGAGCTGATAAGATGGATTTCGAGTGCCTACCAGTCCTAGTCTCCTCCCAGCATGTTAACAATAATTTCATCTTACTTCTTCCCCCCTCTATTAAACTAACCAATTATTGTATCTACTTCAAGTGATTGAAACGTGTGAGCATGACGCGTACACATAATAAATGTGCAGAAAATCTGACATAGTTTATTTTGCATGCCAAAAGTACGCACGGTTCGAATTTTTCAAACCAAGTGCAGGTACAAATAAACAGATTCACGAATGTCAACTATATATTTCATTTTAAATTAAGCTGGCGAATGCACTTAGCGAGTGATTTGTCAAGCGATCGATGTGGTTGCTGAACAGCGGTAAACATTAATTGGTTATTTATATGACGATTTGTCATGAGGAACTCATTTTAATTGAATCGCTAAATGCAAGCGACGGCGACAGCAGCGGCTGCAATCGCAGTGGCTTCAGAGCGTCTTCTAAAATCGAGACAGTTCCTCTATCACTCAGAGATGACCAAAGAGAGCGAGCGAACTATTACGTACGTGTGCAGGTGCTTGTTGCCGGGGGTTTGTTTGTTTAAAAATACAAAGAAAAATTCGCAAAATGTGTGGTCCCGAAAGGGATAACTCATTCGAGATCTGAACTGAAACAAGAAAATAGACACTTGTCATATAACGTCTGTTCACAATTTCTTTTTGATTATTTAATTTTCCATTTATTGGCATAAGATATGATAGAACTTAACCAACGGGGACGTAAATTAATTTTTTAGAACATTTCCAAGTTATCGCAGCTAAGTAGGTGTACGCGATTTCCATGCTGTTGATGATTTATCAACATCAAATTTGTTTTTATTCGCTCACCCAAATGTCTCGTACCGATTAGCAATAATAATGTGTCGCAAGTATATATATTTTCCTCAATTTTACCGTCGAAAACAAAAATTAATAAATATACCTACTCGGAATTTCTGCTAGATCCAATCCATACACACGCACTCCAATAAATACAAAATGCCCGCGCATGCAACTGATCTATGTGGACGCATAGAGTGTTAACTAGCAAACTTTACCGAAAAAAAACACGCGGCCAGAACTACACTACGGATAGTGTTCCGGTTTTTGGCACGATGCCGACTCTCTTGAGTCCTACCAGAAGTGTGCGTGTACACTGGCGTGTTATTTCGGTAGTGAAAGACATTCGGGATCCATGAAACTATCGCATCTTTCTTCATAAAAATTCTGCTTGTCATAACTTGGCAAAAATTCATAAATTAATTCATTTTTTCATTTTTTTTTTAAATTTGTAATATTGCGTGAAAGCGGTAAAATCGCATCAGTTTGAATATCGAGCGAGTGTGAGCGATAAAATGTCTGACTGTTTTCAGTGATTTCATAATTGAAAACATTGGGACAGATGCGGATGCGTGGAATCTTCTGATTGCCATGTCCAATGATGTCATCCATTGAATTGCCAAATGCATTAATCAGCCTTGTCAAATAGAAGACGAATGAAATGACGCGGAGGTTGGGCTCATGCACTCACGAAATATTAATATCAAGCTCTTCTTAATGATAGACGAGTTATGGGAAGTGTAGGTAATGGCTACCATTATGACTGTGTAAGCAAGGCAAGGACAATCCTGCAAAATCAAATTATTTACTTCAAAATCTCCTGAGATTCGATTTTTGGCACTGGATAGGTTTGATTCACTTAGGATGTGTATTCTGTTGACCGTTGACTGCGCATAATGATATCGTACGCAATGCGTTGCCGATGTGGCACGCGTTATTATTGACTGTTCTATGCTCCAAATTACCGTTACATTTCTACATCGTACTCACCTCCCCATAGCTCATGATAAGGAACTTAGCTTTAAAAGTTCAACTTCCAATTAATTTTTGCGTATTCTTGCGTTTTACTTCAAAATGCGAAAAATAAAAAAGTAATTAAGTCGCAAGTGAAAGACCACATTATTAAATTTATTTAGTTATTATTATGTAGGAAAACGCCACACACTGCATTTAAAGGTTACAGAATCTCTAACCTATGCACTAACCCAAGCTATCGCAAAATAATATTTGTTTTTTGAAGTTTAAAAAACTGTTTATTTGTTTCCACCTTTAGACTTATTTTATAACACATTTTCAGCTTAACCGTTAATTGTAAAAAATGATTTATAAAAGAATGCAAGATTAATCGAAGAACGTGTGGTGCAGCAGTATCAGAGATAAAGCGAACGAAGTAAATCTGTGGAAGAATTACTAATGTAAGCTTTTTGATTTCCCTAAAACGGACAACTCCCTTAGGCGGGCAAAAAATTGTGCACCATTGCTGTCCGCTCAAGGGAGATTTCACTGTATGTACATTCAATGTTCAGAAATGGTGGATGGATTGGTAACATGCAAATACTTCAGAAGGATCAAACTTCCTGTTTAATGTCAATAAAAATAAGCATCGCCTAACAACGTCGATTCGATCCCTAGCAACATCGTTCATCAACAATGCATTGCGTGAGGTATGTCCTGTAAAAAAAAACAAGTGAAAGACAAGAGAATCGCTTGCAACGACTGGAATTTTCATTTAGGGAGGTTAACATTGCCAAACAAGTCTGACAAATGAAAGGTCGGATGAATATTTAAAAAATCTATCCACGCATAGTTCTTTTGTGTCACTTCAATCGCTCAGCAGTTCTTCACTCATTATTACCTCACCCTAGTCTTGCCCGTACTCGTCCAGTTGTACAAATGTTGTAATAATATTTTCGTATCTCCATCAAAGTCACAGAATATGAACGATTGTCGCTTGTGCGATCTATGATATTATAAAATGTAGATTGGTTCGTTGTATGGCATTTATATATGGTGCTGAGGTCTCCAGGGACTAATGACACTGACGCTGATCGTCCAGTCTGTGCTGGCTATTCGATATTTCTCAACTTGTTGTGACTATAAGCAAAACGAGCTGATTGTTGGTGCATTCGATAGGAAAATTGTTCTTGGGATACATGGTCCCGTCTGCGAGAAAGGTGATTGGAGGAGAAGACATAACCGTTAACTGTATCAGCTGTAACAAGATGTTTGGGTAGTCCGGAATGCAAAAATCTGTCGACTGCATTTGCTCGGCCACAGTAATGCTCCAGTTTCCATTCCCACCTCCTTAAAATATCAAGACAGTCTTTGAATCTCGGCCACTTGGTTCGATAAGGAAAGGAAGGCTGACTCATCTTGGATGCAAGACAACTTGATCTTGATGATTGGAAGCAGCTTGTCTAGGATCATCAACAATGGATGGCAGCTATTGCTTAGGCTCAGACCTTCCATGGGTTGCAGCCCGGAAGGACGATAGTAGATGATACAGAATACAGTTGTATTTAACTACACAGCTACCTGTGGGATGATTTGGAGACTATTGCTTACTTACGAAACACATTCCTGCATTGCGACAATAAGTTCATAACTGTCCAATCATAGTTGAAAAAACTGGCGAGATTGTGTCTAAATAATCAGCTGTAGTAGTGAAGAACCTTAACAACAGCTCTGAATCATGTTGAGTCACCTCAGATATGGAACATGTGCAGGTGAATTCTTACATGACTTGAATTAAATTTTATATGAAATATTAATTTACAGTTTATAAGGACTACCGGATGAGTACTCACAGGAATGAGCTTTTTCAGGTCATCATCAGATTATCACAATATGTCCACAGGGACCTTAACTTACCTGCTGTGAGTTGCGCACTGTGGAAATCAAATATTTTTATATTGTTTTGTGGATTGCGACAGCACTTGCGAAGAAAAACATTTAATTTGGAATTTTTAAAGTTCAAACAAGTATTTTAAAAAATGTTTCTCGATGAAATGTGTACCACAATTAGAAATGAATAATGAAACACACTGTTCCCTGAGCTCTTACTCAAATGGCCGCAAGTTATTATCACATTTCCACCTCCTTAAAATATCAACCGAATAAAGTGAATCAGTCTTAAAGTACTTAAATCGTTGAAGATCATAAGGCGAACGGGCAAATAGCCGCACGACACCAACAATGCAAAGCCCCACGAATAAAGTCCAACTGGCAAGTCTACATCTGAAATTGATTTAAGTGTATTTCTCTTCCAAAATCACTAAAGTCTATCGATGCTTTTCTAACTCAGCAGACTGAGGAGATTAATGAATTCCTTAACAATGTTTTCGTATTGTGCATAGCTTCATCATCGGCCGGCTCTACCAACAAATGCTCCCTCATTTTATTTTTGAAAAGGAAAGGAAAATAATTATTTATGTGTGCATGCCTGTGGCGTCGTTGCCTGCCCGCCCGAGAGGAAAAAAATATTAAATTTAGATACTTTAGAGAGAATTATGTGGATATGGATATGGCTATGGATAGGTATACAAACGCCCGCTCCTAGGATGATTTCAAATGTTCGGAAAACTTTTTGTCAGTAGTGCTGTATCGGTCGGTGGGCGCGCTTTTCGTGAGAATTAAGTAAAAAGAATCAAGAATGGCTGAGCAAAAGAAAGCTCCAATCCTTAAGAAGGAGGAAGATTATATTAAGAATCTCGAAGGGTACGCTCAACCTTATCTCCCACTTGGATAATTCGTTACAGTGATTAACGTGTGCATTCGAAATTATAGATTCATCAATCCAGCAGAGGATCAAGTTGCTCTTCTCTTGGATTACGATGGTACCTTGGCTCCACTCACCGAGGAGTTGTCCATCATGCCAAAGGACAATGAGATCAACATCAAGAAATTGGCCGCTAACGAAAAGATCTTCCTTGTCATCTTCTCCGGACGCGAACTGGTGGAGATCAAGAATCACCTTAAATTGCCCAATGTAACCTATGCTGGCAACCATGGTTTGGAGGTCGAGTACCCATCCGGCAAGAAGTTCAAAATCGAAATGCCAGAGGAACTCCTGGAGAAGCATAAGAAACTCGTTGAAGAGCTCAAGGATAAGGTAAGCAAAACCAGCAAAGTCAAAGCGAGACCAACTAACAAAACCATGGGATCGTAGGTCGTTTGCAGCGGAGCATGGGTTGAGGATAAGAAGATCTCCGTCACATACCACTACAAGGGTGTCAACGACAAATTGAAGAACAAGCTGATCGAGACAGCCAGAGGTATTATCCAGTCCCATGGATTCCAGCTGATCGAGACCCCATACGCCCTGGAAGGCAAACCAAGGGTCAACTGGGATAAGGGTAAGTCGCAACAAGACCATTAACCAAATCAATTAAAACCATTAAAATGCGAGCGAGTGTCATGCGAAAGAACAGATGAATTCTCGAATAGCTGCCCACACCTGTGCGCGGTAATTAAATCAGAAATAACGGCTGCTTCTATTGCTCATAGACATTAATCTGTCACGGGGCCTCATAAATTAACAACCGTGGGCGTTCTAAAAAACCAACCGATACCCACTTAATCATAAACGCTAAAAAAATTTCACCAACAAACTAGGAAAACGAACAAAATTCGATCGTAAATGAGGGAATTACGATACACATTTTATTTAATTTTGTTTTTGTTCCGATCTTTGGTTTTATTTTTGAACCGTTCCACCGCAGCGTTCCATCAAAAGATTTGGGTTTCGGGCGTCTTGCAGCAGATGAGATGAGTGCAAAAAAATATCTATACACTTATTACGTTTAAGTGGGCCGGCTGTGAGCAGCGGTGACAAAGTATTCAGGATACACACATCTGTGTATCCGACAGTCCGCCAACATATTCCGTCCACGAGCAGAACATGAGTCGAAGCAGCGCGGCGGTATTAAGTGAACAGGCTAGCTCGACGCCTACTTGACCGTCTATAAATAGCTTATTTTGTTTTTCCTCCGATTTCACTTGTATTTTTATTTTGGATACACATATATGATATCGCGTGAATGGAAGGGGACCTCTAGAACGCCAAGACTCGGCACAGTGATCTGCTTTCGTAACTTGTAATAATTGAGGCCCATAGCGGATCAAATTGTTTCAATCGACAGAAATAAGTTGATGCCTTTCTCCATCGCCATCATGCATATACCTATACACATGCCCGCATTGTTTTTTATGTATGCGAAGATTTTTAAATGTGTATTTCTAAATTTGTATTAGGTGAGGGAACCAAGATGATTTTGGAGAAACAATTCGATGCTGACTGGTCGAAGAAACTGAAAATCATCTATGCCGGCGATGACACCACTGATGAGGATGCCATGAAGATGCTTAGCGGTATTGGAAAAACTTTCCGTGTTTCAGAGCTGCCAAACTTAAAGACATATGCTAACTTCCAAATCAAGACACCCGAAGAGGTCGGCTACCTCCTGAAGTGGCTCCAGTCTTTCTATGAGAAGAAGAAGAAGATGTAAATTTCCATCATTCACACATCGAACACAATCAAAAAAGCAAAAACAACAAACTTTCATATAACTTTTCTCTCTCTCACTCTCACTCTCTCTATCCCTAAATTCTCTATCTCTCTCTCTCTCATTTACATTTGTATTGTATTTAATTTAAAATTAAATGAAAAAATTGTCTTAGAGTGGATAATTTATCTAAAGGCTGCAAAACACCGAATGCAATTTATGTGACAAATATTCTTTTCTTGTAAGCTACACACAAGTAACAAGGTAACAGATAAAGCAACAAACTTCTGACGGGTTTTTAGAAAACAAAAAAATAAATAAATTGTACGACTGTGAGGATATATTACTCTCAGGCATGCGTTGATTTAGATATACTTAATATATGTATGTATTTTTGTATGTAACAGTTGTTTGTTAATGATTTTAATAAAATAGAATATACTCACCGATAATTATGTTATTTTTTAATTTTTTAATTAATATACCCAGGAAACACTTAAGATGCCTCAATTAAAATTAAAGCGTAAGCGTTTTGTTTACTATCCGATTCTTTTAGTAAAATGTTTGCTTTGATATATATTTTTCGAAATGTATTGTATCAAAAAATGTAAGTTACAAATATGACATTATTCGTACACTACTAATAATTGACTTAGGATTTGACGCACATGTCGATTTAGACTTGACAAGATATGATAATAGTTAGTTTCTTCTCTCATCAATAATGCGTATCAAGTCTATTGCACTCTTTTAGTGAATTAAGAAATCTAAATGAGTGCTCCACACTCTTCATCAAATCAAACAGTTTTATCACAAGCGAACTTGGCAGCACTGAAAATGATTTCATTTTGACAGCTCCAATCAGCAGAGTTGTCATCATCCTCAGTGTAAATAGTATTCTGAAATGTTTTATTTTGCCAACTACGAGAGTTAAACTATAAAAAAAGTGATTTATATATACAGCAAAAATGGAAACTACACTTGAGGTACATCATGTCGATATAATAAATCTTCAATAGACAATAAACACTTTCCCAAACTATGAATTTTAGATGTTCGACGACATTCCACATAATCTCGAGGGGGATATGTCTGTGCCCTCGAGCAACAGAAACACGTCACAGCCCGGCGCACCCGACTTCAACACCCTAGACGAACCCATAAAGGAAACAATAGTTTGTCCACCCGCAAAATCTAACTCAAAACGACACTAACATTCTCTGTGTCTCTACTTTTAGTTACGTGATATCCGAGCAGTAGGTGTGAAATTCTATCATGTCCTCTATCCGAAAGAGAAGTCCAGTTTACTGCGCGATTGTAAGCGTATACTCTGCCTTGCTATACATTTTCTAATTGATTATTATATTGCCAGGGGATCTTTGGGGACCACTGGTTCTGTGCACATTCATGGCAACAATTCTGCAAGGGTCCGCAGATAGTATGTACGATGGTGGGCCAGAATTTGCCCAAGTGTTTGTTATTGTGTGGATTGGAGCTGCAATTGTAACTCTCAACTCAAAGCTTCTTGGAGGGAACATGTACAACTGGCATATTAATTTGAAAGCAACTAGTTAACCGGGGTCTTTGTTCATTTTCAGATCTTTCTTTCAGTCCGTGTGCGTATTGGGCTACTGTTTGACTCCTGTAGCGGTCGCGCTCATAGTGTGCCGTGTAATATTGATGGCAAAACAGACGCCAATATTGTTCTTCTTGCGATTGGTGACAACTATGTTGGGATTCCTATGGGCCACATATGGTAAATTAATCAAAGATCTTTATTCCGAAACAGACTTTAGTTGGTTTTCCTTGCAGCATCTTTCGTGTTTTTGGGTGACAGTCAACAACCGCATCGAAAAGCTCTTGCAGTGTATCCGATCTTCTTATTCTTCTTCATTGTATCGTGGCTTGTAATATCACATAATTAAATATATTACATTTATACAGAATCCGATTAAGTGTATAATCACTCGAATACTTGTGATTCAAGAGAAGGAATTAAAGTTGGTGGTTATTTATGTAGTCGCCTACACTTGTCAAACAAGGAGAATACCAGATTGCTAGACGTATATTCTTCTACTCACGCATCCATTAACAATTCTCCATTTAAATAGTCGGCCGTTTATCAAACTGATAAAAGTGAATAGATAATGCAGAAACGCATGACAGAGAGTCGTTTATTCAACAACTATTCTGTTTGCGTGGTTTAAGATGGGAACGAATGTAAAGAATTAATTGAAGAATAATTTAATTATTTAATTAATAGTACTCCTATTTGATGAACAATTATCCCTCTAAACGAAGCTAAATTCTTCTCCTGTAATAACAAATTAAAGATGAGTATGAGCAATCTGTACATAGTGATGGAGAATCCAATTCCATGAAGAAGAACTAAAGTGCTGAGAAGAACGTACAAATTTGGAGACATTTATTCAAAGATTATGCCAGGTGGAGCTTGTTCTTTGAGTCTATGCCATGCTGTAATACCATACGAAGAAGATCATGGATATAAGACTTAGTAAGAATCACTAGATTGCAATGAAATTTAGTTTCAATTGTTAGTGCAATTATTTGAGTTTCATAGAAATGTATTAGGTGACGTACGAGTGGCTGAATCCAAAGAGCAGTCACACTTAGACCAGCAAAGGTTAGACAATAATGTCTTACTTGTACGCCGTAATTAAATGAATTGAAATTTCGTCCGGTAACCGCTTCACTGAAAACCTGTTTTTGGTATTGTAAAACCGATTAAGATGGCTCACTTGACGTTGCTTCGATAGTATATGCTGTCGAAGAAGTAAGGGCCTTTTTTATCGAGTGCAAGGTCTGCTTTTTACGAAACACCCGTCCTAATAGCTTGTGAGTCAAGGCACAGTCTCCAGTTACATTGCAGTAAGATTCATGATTCAACCTAATTGGGCTAGACGCTTGCCTAGCTAGTCTAGTCTAGTGCCTTAACAATCTCAACAATTATTGTATTCAATTATATTATGCCTTAAAATTTGTTTTGCTGTAGCGTTAGGCATGATAGGTCTGAAACTTGGAAGTGGATTCAATATCCTGGAAGGTCAGAGTGCTCATGAATCCACATTTGGTGGATGCTAATAGATTTGGCAATCTCATCCACAGATAGGCGGCAGGGATAGGGATATTGCACCCTGACTTAAAGGGGTATTGTGCCCTTTTTTGATACACTTGCTCTCTTACGACTTCCCATTATACACTTCTTTATAGAGTTGTTGAGGGTTACGAACTGCTGTTGTGTGCAAAGGTGGAAGAGATTTGTTCTAGAGTATTCTCTCTAATCCAGTTTTCTTTAGGAATCTGAGAACGGGAGATGGTTTTAGGGATTTAATTACTTCCCCTGATAGTAGGTGCTTACCCAGATATCTTTGTCTCTTGTGGGCAAATGCCTCTCAAAAGCCCAGTACGGAATTTCATTAGATTCTCCACAGAATCTGCAGTGATCTTCTTCGGATACCCCTAGTTTCCTTCAGTGCTCCCTGAGTCTGTAGTACCATGTTAGGATGCGGAGGTTGTTTTTGCTCATTTTGATGCATGCCGCAAACCTCTTTCGGTAATACTGGCCTATGACTTGCCCACTTGGACTGCCTCATGACATGAGCGTTGTTCCAGGTTTATAATCGGTTCCTTTTTTCTAGATCCCTGATTTCTTCTCTGATGACATGATCTACTATAGCGCAGAATGGTTCGGGGCCTTTGAAGTGTTCCGATGCTCCTTCCCTGGCTAGGGAGTTGGCCATTTCATTGCCTTATACCCCGTGTGGCCAGGTACCCAGCGTAGCTTTAGTTTCTTTCTCTTACTCAGTTCTTTAGGCTTTTGTAGGCATTCCCATTGCCCACATATATGCTATGATGATATAGGAGTTTAATGCCAGGAAAGCAGCTCGTCTGTCCGACAATATTGCAATTCGTATAGTTTCTCTCAATGTTGATTTGGACGCATCTGCCTATGGCATAGATTTCTGCTTGAAAGATGCTGGTCCGTATGCCCATGGATTCGTAGTATTTTGTCCTGGGTCCGAACACCCCTGCTCCTGTCCCTTCTTCGGTTCCTGATCCGTCTGTACCTGAACCTATACCATTTTACCGTATTGCTGCTCTGTGGACTATGAATTTATTGCTCCAGCCATTTTTTGAAAATTCCTAACCGCGTCATCCATCGGAATGGCCAAGAGTGAATTGATCCTTGCAATCGATGCTTATTTTCGCACCTTAATCTGTCTTCAATCCATCTGTGAATGTACATTCATAGAAGACCACGCAGCATCTGATGATAAGATTTCGAGTACAGCAGCTTGAGAAGTTTTTTCTCTGAGAGCAAATGCTTAAACGAGCGAATATTCTTCTCATTACCAGATTCTGATTCCAAGAAATATATTAGTCAGTAAATATTGACTCTTAGGGGATGACAACAGACTTTATCAATTGAATTGATAATTTGTTGGCCATGCGACTAAATTTTACAGTAAAAATGTAACTCTACTTTCCGATCGTTGTTGCACTTTTCTCGCGTTTTAATCTCCCACATTGGTGTGTACTTCGACTTGTTGTCGCGACGATGACGACATGAACCAGGGGGAATTATAGCACATTTTTTCACATATTTTTTTTTTTTGAAATCACAATTTAAACTATTGCTCAATGTGAATGAAGTAGGCCACTTTACTCAGTTTTGTTGAGTTTCGTTAACTTTTCCCTGCTTAAGTAAAGGCGAAATGAATCACTCGATATGTAAGTAAAAGCTGGTTAGTATCGCAATTTAACTTAAATTCACTTTTAAATGTGGTCAGGCTAGTTTTCGTGCGGTTCTGACATACATTTCAGTTTATTAAAGTGAAATATAATTTGGCTTTATGTATGTAAAACCGTGAATGAGTCAAATTAAAACATCGAGTTGCATTTGTATATCTAAATGGCACAATGAGTCACTGACCATATTTAACATTTATTTTATTTAAAAAAAAAACAACATAATAATTATATGCTCAATGCCGGACATAACAAACATTTACGAAGAAAAGGAAGCTATTGATGAATTGATTAAACAAAGGAGGAGAAGTGAGATTAAGAAATTTATCGGAATTGCTTAATCATACGAGTGCATTTTGCTAACTATAAACATGCGTTGTCAAAACTACTAGCCGCCGATGATATTTCTAGAGACATTTGAGTCTGAACACCATCCTCTCGGCGATTTCTGTACGTTAACGAATTGGCCCGAGCCTTGCGGCCCATGAAATGCCGCTCCACCCACTTCAACATTGTGTAAACTGAATCTGTAGATGGCAACCTGTGATCCGCAGCCGTCTTCACGATGTCAGATGATGTTACCCTGAAGGTTCTGGCCATACCTTTGAGAGCCTATGGACGAAGGAAGAAAATCAAGTACGGCAATCAGCAGATGGCGCGCGATTACTTACCACCATGGCATCTTCGTCGGTGAGATCGTCGCCCACGTAAATGATCTTAATACGCTCGCTCCAGTCTACTCCGAAGGAAGTTCGTAGAATATAAATCGACGCGCGACCCTTGTTCCACTGTACAGGTGGTCGAGCTTCTAGAGCACAGTGTGCCTTCGTCGCCCTAAAACCGAACTTTTCTATCAGGGATCTGGCTTTTTCAATCATAGCTGGTCGCAGCTGCGCTGGAGTTTCTCTGTAATGGAATGTCAAAAGCGCTCCTTTGTTCTCAACCCAAGCACCATCGCGGCAAACCTGCGTACATAATTAGAGAACTTGTGAGTCAATGCATATTTTCAGAGAGATGCTTATTCATACCGAGTCCTGCAGCGACTTCAGCAGATGACTGACTTTTTGTTCGTATTCAATTGGCATGGGATGAACGAACTTGCTTCCGTCCGGATGGAGAATCTCTAAACCGTGGTTGCCGGCATATGTGATGCCATCAATACCGACCATTTTCTTTACGTTGTCAACATTTCTGCCTGAGATGATGGCCACGTATACGTCAGAGTGATTGGAAAGCTTGAACAGAACGTTCTTGATTTCTGGCGAAAGAGTCGCCAAGTCCGGATGTGGAGCAATGGGAGCCAGTGTACCATCGTAGTCGAGCAGCAACGCCAGTTTGTGATTATAGCCAATGTATCTAAATGAAAAAAAAAAAACATTACGTTATTGAACAAAATTGTGGAATCTGAAGCCCTTACTTGAGTAGATAGTCATCGAAGTCGTCCACAGTGACAGGCTGCATTGTCGTGGTTCCTACATCGTCGACATCCAAAGTACCCATTGCTTTCAAGAAGCAGCGCATCCAGTGGTTGACATCGGTCTCCTGCTCACGTCTGCGAAGGCGACTCATTCGAAGGACCCTTTCGTCCTCTGGCATGGTAAGGGCGCGATGTATGACCTCTGCTGCTTCATGCACTTCATACGGATTGCAAAGAAGGGCTTCGTGCATCATTTCTCCGGCGCCGGCGAATGGTGAGATGACGAGAACACCGGGTGGCTGATTGATTTGGCATGCGACGAACTCCTTCGCCACAAGATTCATTCCATCACGCAAAGGAGTAACGAGGCAAACAGCCGCATCCCTGTACAAAGCGGCTAGTTCGTCTTGCCCGACGTAGTCATAGATGTATCGGATTGGAGCCCAGTTGGCTGTGGTGAAGCGTCCGTTTATGCGACCGACGAGCTGATCAACTTCTTCCTTCAGTTCCCTGTACTCCTTGACATCAGTCCTGGAGGGCACCGAGATCTGAAGCAAGCTAACATTCCCCTTGTGCTGTGGATATTTCTCGAGTAGGGCTTCAAACGCCATCAGCCTGTGCACAAGGCCCTTTGTGTAGTCCAATCTGTCAACGCCCAAGATCACTTGCTGCTTTGAGGACTTGAGCACCTTTGTAGCCTTGGTTGCTAGCGTAACAAAGCGTTCATAGGGAATTCCAATTGGAAGAGGACGCACTCGAACCGAACGTCCACCGTGCTCAACTAGCAGATTGTTGCGATCAACACGGCAACCCAAGTTCCTTTGACAACAGTCCACAAAGTTGAGACAGTAGTCCTGAATGTGGAAGCCGACCATATCACAGCCCAACATTCCCTGCAGAATTTCATCTGACCACGGGAACAGACGGAAGATATCCCATGGCGGGAAGGGGATGTGCAGGAAGAACGCAAGGCGACACGGAAGTTTCTTCTCCTCGGCCTGTTCTCGAACCCAATTCGCGGCCAACATAAGATGGTAGTCATGAATCCATACGATCGGAGGATTTCCGTTGCCATTTCCATTGCTGTTGCCATTCGATGTGGTCGCCTTCAAGCTTAGGCATTTCTCCAATGCCTCAATAGTCCGGGCGGCAAAGTATTTGTTAACCTTGACATAGTTCCTCCAATGGTCGGCTCCGAATTTTGCCCGACCAGGCATGGAGTGGAACAGAGGCCAAAACGTGTTATTGCAGCACCCATTGTAGTAACTGTCGAACACAACCGGATCAATATTCACGGAGACAACCTAGAAGTGAAAAAAGACCCGTGACTACACAAAACCAATCGAATTATTCATCTGAAAATGCACAGACATTGCTGTACAGAACCCACACAGTGCCCCAGAGTTCAGAGTTATTAAACTCATGCCGTACCGCAAATCAAGCAGAAATGAACAAAGAGCATCAAGTATGTACCTCCTAATCTTAGCTCCACAATTCGCGATTCGCTTTTTATACAATCGAGCAAAAAGTGTACAGGCAATCAGCTTATTCGCTTTATGACTGATAATAGATCGTCTTTCTGTCTTCCATTTTGCTCTAGAAGACTGATTTAATTTAATCAAATTCGAACCAATTCTAACGGGGGCTCTTTCGTAAGAATAATCTTTCGTATCGATTAACTTTTAACCTTCTAAAGACGTCTGTTAAGTATCACAATTTTACAGAGATTTTCGTTTGAAGGTTAAGTCTGATTTTATTTCAAAACTGGGTTATCGATGTATATATGGTTTTAATACATCAATTCACATGTAAATACGTGTTTGAAATAATTGTTAATGTTTTTTTTTTCATTGTTTTGTGTCCCTGACTAACCTTGAAAGTAGTTTTTAGTGTTACCAAATGTTTGTATATAATTTTATCAATAGATTTGTGATGGTTGGAGCCTTTTTGAGTTCTGAATAGATGTCGCAATAAGTTTTAAACCGTTGTGTCTGAATTTATACGGATTTGGCATACTAACGCGTCTAAAAATATGACGCCCATCACTGAAAAAATGCTTAATGACAAAAATATGGGTGGCCCGAGGTGGACTTGGACCTTGTTTCTACAGAACCCACACGTGTTATGAGTATATTACTACGACTCCGAACTGCAAAGTTGGAAAAGCTTTTGGTTACGCTGGGATGATTTGAGCATTGTCGGTGACTCGGTGGCAGAAAGGAAAAGAGACTAAAAAGTAAGGCAGTTTGCTACAATTTGAGTTCAAGATCCACAACGGGCCCTAAAGTCTGATGTGAAAAAGTGATGTTCAACCATCACACTACAATTCCCAAATCTAAACAAGTAACTGGCGGTGTTCCCAGATTGTAATTATCATATTATTATTTTCTTCACTGTTCAGCGTCGTATTGTCTACACGTTTTTAATAAACCTTCCTTAGCTAAACATCGGTCCAATAAGTTCGTACTAAGTTGGACGAATCTTGGTATTTTCCATTTTTTGTCTAGCTACTTGTAATAACAAGGCTATATTATCCAATACAAATTTTTAACTACAAGTAGTGGTATTCCAAAGCCGCCCTACCTTAATTATATTTAGTATGTGTCAATTCCTCATACCAGTCAAGACCTCCAGGAAGTTTAACGCGTTTTGAAACAGTTTTGAACGGTGTAAAGGGTTCTTCAAAATGTACCCTATTAGGTTTGAATACTCTTGAAAGCAGAAGACAAGTTCAAGGCGTATTATTTGTAAAAAGAACATACTGAAATAAAAACGGGTTTCGTTTTACTGACAGGACCTTCAAAACGAGTTACATCAAACAGCTGCATATGCCAAACGGTTTTAAGATCATCTGTTTTAAATTAACCCCTAAAGTGAAGTTGAATCTATCAATTATTTCAGGAAGATTGTGTACAGAATACATATGTACACGCATAAGGGGTCATAGTTCAGTTCAGTGTTTTTGAAAACATGTTTCACAGTTGTAAACAAACGTGAAAGTGTAAACAAGTGAATGTACATGATTGAAAACAAGTGAATCGACTTCGAAACAAATCGATTAACAATCTGCTAGTCTAGAGTATACATCTCCATTATTATCATTTTTAATCATGCATATAGACTCACACGTGCAAAGAGACAGGCAGTTAATGAATAACGACCAATACTTTTTAAAATCTTTTTTTTTCTGTTAGAGACGATTAACGTTTACTAGTTGAAGCGGGATTGAACTCCCTGCAGATTGTTTGCATGGCTATTTATTACATATGTAGATGACAGTTGAAAGATGTATGAAAGTAAACAGATGTAGTAAAATGTTTATATTTAAATTATAAAGCGTACAGCCATTTTGAATTGATGAGTATATACGGACTTGATTAAATTCAGAGGACCACTGTTATCTTGTTATCATCAAATAATCATATTTTAGTCGCCACATGAATCATCTATAATAGACGGGTGGGGTAACTATTGCGAAAACTTACAACAAAATAGTGACTCTCTTCTAGGGTCGCTTCGTGCATTACGAACAGATTGACCAGTATAATGTGACCGTACTTTAGTCGAAACTGTAAAAGAATTCGTACAGGCTGTTTCTGTTTCTTGTGACGAAGCGTTGAAGAAGATTCAAATCTTTTCTGGCCGTTAATCCATATGTACGTCAGAGCAGCAATTATGCTATAACTGCAACCTTATACTAATGCTTCACTAGCCAAAGCTCCTGCCTAGAGACTATAATACGAGCGATTTTTTCTACGTAGCTTTCAGTCTGAATGTTTCTTTTCTTCAGTAATCTTAATTATTTGCTGTCATTTTAGTTTCGTATATGATTACTCATATGTTTATGTTTACCTCATTATTAAAATGTGTACACTGTTATATTTAATAAACTCACTACTAATACGAGCGTCATACTTGACGATTCACTTGAAATCGGAATTTGTCACATGTAATTTATTAATTTGTAATTTATTAATTTCACTATCAATAGACGTATCAGTCTAGTCAAACGCACAAAGCGGCACGCGCTGGATTGTTTTGTGCGCATCCGCAATTTCCAAAGTGCAGTTCGATAAGAAAATTAAACCAGATCAGGGAGCAATTGATTGTCTAACTGTAATAGATAAATTATTGAGGACTTTCTTTTTGCAAGTGCAAGTGCATCTACTTTATAAGGGATTAACATTTGTCTTGAAATTCATTTGATGTTGATTTCATATAAATGTCTTATTGATTCTTCAAAATTTACTAAGGTTACGAACAAGAAACATTACTCCATTCATTATTTCAAGATGGCCAACTATTACTAGGCTTAACCTCGAATCTTTGACTGTTTTTTACAGGCTGTCATTGTATGTATGTACATATTATGACGTGTCATCGCTCTATCGCTCCGTCACGTGTGAAATTTTTAGCAAATTGCATGAGGAACCTAGTATATTTTAATGATGGTGGAGGCTTACAAAAAAGAAGTAGAAAGTGCCAAGACGACCGAAACACGACACCTGCTAATATTGTTAGTAGAGTATAATGTTTGACCATCCTCTTTACTCTGGATGCTCTGACATTCTTTGAAATAAAATCTGCGTAGAAATCCGTTCACCTAACATACATCGGTCAAAGGTAACATATCACTGTCCACTCTAAAGTCAACTAACCTCATCAAACAGGTATAAATAAAAGCCACGTGAAATCAGAATGAAATGACCCATAATCACATCAATTCTTGATTTTCTGTGACAACGATTGTCTATAAATTTGTATTCTGTCGTCGTTTCAATTAAGTCAATACACTGGCGATAGTTCTTATCTAAGACTAACACAATATAGACCTTGGTACAGCAATCACAGACAAAATTCAAGAGCTGTTCTCAAATATATTATAATCGGCCAACTTGCCAGTCTTGTGAACAATTTTCACATGAGCTTAAGTCAAGATTGTAAGGTTTATTGAATGCTCTTTGTTCTGGGATCAAGTGAATTTCGAGTGATTTTGCACTATACGATTTGAATCGTTTGCACTTACCTGATCGGATTTCAGACCTGCCGTCGGGGTATGATCGTTCGGGTTCGATTCCGGAATCGGTTCATTGGGATTCTCCAAATGCATGCCAGACCATCCAACCCAAAGGCCCTTGCCCTTGATGACCACCGGACATACTGCAGTCACTAGACCGCCGGCGCTGAAAAATAAGGCAAAATAAAATATCTATCAATTGATGTTGTCGTTGTGGCTTGATGTCGGGATCATCTATCAGTAATGACTGCGGAGCATTTATCTGAAACCGTGGCACCAGCATGACGCACATACTGTTTGCGACTTCAGTTCGACATTTCATCGAGACGTGTAAGTAACTATTGACTTCTAGTATCAGCGTCAAAGCAATTAGCGTATGTATGCTTCTGAAAAAACAGCATCCCAGAAAACACAATCTACCAAGTGCTAGGCCTATGCTGTGGCTCTAAAACAGAAATGCGCATATCACGAAATAATCTCAAGACCTTTGCCTACTCTGGAAACTATCAAATAGAAAATAGCACCAACACGGACAGGCTACATGTCAATATCAAGTGTATGTTGTTATGATAGTGGCACCAGAGTGAATTCAAAGTGACCACTATCAGATTAGCCTCAAACAAGGGGAGGAAGGCGGTGAGAGATCAAGCCTTATCTCTCCTCAATAGCAGGTGAAACGGAAGTGAATCCAAGCAAAAATGTGAGTAGCAGAATGCATGGAATTAATCGTCATAATCTTTGCCCTTCTCGCGTTAGCAAATGATAGTTCTTATCTCAACTTAGCACTCTTCCAACGTGTGCTGAGTTCGCCGTCAATATTTGCCTAGCCTTGAAAGTCATCGAAACAATAGATAAACTCGTTTAAGAGTTGCTGTGCACTTGTGCACTTATTGGCAATACTTGCACTGCATTATAAAAGGGAGTGGGTTTTTCAACATACCTGGCTTTTCGCTCGAGCTCCCCAGTCTGAGGGTTCCGAATCAGAACAAACGGCAGCCTATTTGACACTACAATGAGACTGGCCTTTGTCGACAGCTCATTTGATGAGGTCACAATAATTTCAGGATCAGACATTTTGGTATCAAGCAATTCGCCTTGACTTTGCCAAAGTTTGAAGAAAAATATAAAATTCGAAATTCGCTCTAAAGAAACTATAGCATAATGCTCCGAAGTTCACAAAGATTCACGCAACAGTCCGCGTTTCAAAAACTATTAAATTGCAAATATTTCGTTTTAAATACTTTGAGTTGACACTGTTCTAGTGCGTTCACGATTGAGATCTAATTTAACTCGCGGCTAATCCATTAGTTTGGACAGATGCTTTGATACTGAAATTCGAACGAGCAGGATCGGGACGAAAAACCTAATCACTGCCAGATATGACTATGCTCTCCGCACATCAATGTCACACGTTTGGAACTCTCCAAAGACGAAACAAAACCGAGACAACCGAGTTAATCTTCTTCAGATAGGTCGACTGATTGACTGACGACCACAGACGACAGTGTTACTACTCCTATCAAAATCGCTTCTATTCACTGTCGGCTTAATATTTATACCTCGAATTACGATCCAAATAAGTTGGCTTTCTCACACACAGACACTGTAGCTACTCCCCATTATCAATTCACAAATGCCATAAGCGATTCTTAGTATGGCCATAAGGCATGTGTGACGTCGTTCGTACTGAGAGTGCTCACAATGGATGGATAGTGGGTGTATGGTGCATGCCTGTATGGCAGTGTATAGAAGGAAGGAGGAGTATTGACACGGCAGAAGGACTTCGTCTCAAGGATTTCGACTGAGCGCTGGGTTTAGTTCAAACCGTGTGTAATTTTGACTTGAGTACGATCTTTGTAATCTGTAGTGCTCATCGCTGAGAAATCCCAGCCTGGGAGAGAATTGAAAAAAAAAAATTGTGATCGTCTACTTCAGACGAACACCAAGGCGCGTGCTTATCATGTTTGAATTGGAATTCTTAATCCGCTTCCAAGTGTGTAAACATCAATAGAAATGTCATATTCCCACCAAATCGTATTAATCTTGGGTAATGTTGTTTTTTTTTTGTTTTTTCTGTAACTTGTAATTGTCACTTAATGATTAGTGCATATCTATATCGTTTATTTAAGTCGCTCGTGGCATTTAACGTCGGAATTCAAACATCAGGAGTTGGTCAATTTTACAAAAAAAAAGTGTGAGATTAAGAAATGAAGAATAATAGGAAACACGCCCAGCTTAAGTTACTTGACTAAATGGTATTTGAAATTCTGTACTACAGAAGCCCTTTTTAAATTAAATCATTTTGCAAAATTAAATATAAACAGCAGCAGCCTTGATTTTGGCATATTCAATAATTTTGGTTAAACTGACATGTGAAGCTGTTCAAGTTATAGACGATTTAAAAAAGTCGAGATATTTTCTTAATAGACGGAGGCCAAATAATTAAAAACGATAAACCAAATAAAAATGTATTCTTTGACGAAAGCTTATTCGACTTGGACTGTGTGGAACTAGAATTATTTTGGTGGCAGCTTGAATTTGAGCCATGAAACGGGTTAAGTTAACGTTTAAAACACCGCGCCGGTTGTTAGGGGATTATATAGCTTTGAAACGTAAGGAAACCATACAAGAAAAGGTCGAACGTCGTTTCTGCATAAGATGACCATGTTCATGCAGGATGCCCATTGTGGGATTAGTAGTATGTCACGTAGCGCCGACCTGTTGTCTGTCGGTAGGGCTCTCATTGAAGGTCATAGTAATGTCCTCATGATTTTCGAAGTGCGGTCCGATGATGTCACAGCCCACAATCCAAAAAAGGGACTTGAATGTACTCGTTTATGAAAGCAAGGGCTTTGTAGCTGGATATGCTTTTGATGCTGAAATCTGCAGTCCCGAACACACAGTGATGTCTTTTCTCAGCTCTTTGGTCATTTCAGGCCAAACATAAACAACAAAAACAGACACAACACATGCTTTACGATTTGTCGAGATCATAGAAATAGTGTGCGAACAATTTTAATTTTCTCGAACTTATTTCACCGTCTGTGTGGACAAAGGAACAAGTTAACATATCGCATGAACGGCTGGATGGCGCAGTTGGTTGAGTGCCTGCCCTTAGAGGGGCCCCTGGTTCGAATCCCAGTGAAAGCAAAAATCCGGTTTTCAAATCTGGTCCAGTCACCATTTGCCGTTGGTATCAAATTAACGGCTTTATCACTGGAGTTGTCGATCAGTGGTGGTAGTAGTCTGACTATGGGTATCACAATGGAGCAACACTGATCTAAGTGTGCTGGCGATTTCGCTGGAAGCCCAACTACCTAACCTAACATATCGCATAGTCCGATTATTCGTCTACCTTCTTATCGGGTTAAGGTCTATTCCGGAACATACGTTTTGAGGTTAGCCTGGAGTAGCAATCCATAGTGAATAGAATCAAAAAATATCAACGTTTAGAAATTGGGCAAATTGATTTTGAAAAACATACACTAAAGCCATTGTCTACACACCATTACATCCAGAAAAAGTGACGGTGTGGTGCGCTTGTGGAGTCACTGGTCCATATGTCAATGGTCAGTGGCAACACTTGGACTTGGAAGCCATCATTCAGCGCGTTTTTACCGAAATATAGCCTGATGTAGTAGAGAAAAATATCTGAAAAACGTACCCACAGATAACGCCACTTACGCGCCGTCATTTTACCGAAATCATATTCAAACATTAATGCCATCAAATTTTCTGTCAAATAAATTCGATTTCATAGAAAATTAAAGTCATATTTCTGTGATTTATTTCAATTTAAAATTGTCCGCCTCTATAAAAACGCCCCTTTAGATAGAACTCCACAAATATGCAATATTGAACTGAATGGCATACCTTAAATTAAATACCGGTTTTTCATAAATTTTATTTAATTTCTTTTTAATGAAAAAGTGTGAGAAATATGACACCTTTACACAAATAATCATACATATATATTTACTGAATGTTATATTATTCCTGTACTACGCAAAAGAATCCTTGTATACGAAAATCTTGTAAGAAAGTAGAGAACGTGAAATTACACGAAGAAGCTCTGCATTGATGCTCATCAATACTCCTCTTTCATTGCATAGGTTTGTAAATATGTAATTTATGAACTATTCAAGGAAAAATAATCCATCCGCGAGCCCTCATCCATCCATTGCCATTATCAAAGGCCAGCAACGACCAGTGAATGAACCGCAATGTAAATTCCAATCCCACCAGCGCCATACAAACATTCTGCCGGCAAAAAAAACATGTGTCATATGAAACACAGTCCGTAAACAAGCTAGATTTGCATGGAATACAGAACTGCTTCAGTCAGTCAAAGAAACCAAGAGATGGTGCAGGGACGAGCCTCCAACTTTGTACATAATTTCCAATTATCGACTATTTATTCAATTAACTGGGTGTCGTTCAGAAAGCGTGAATATAATTAAATACTGAAAGGGAACTGGAAAACATCATGCATACGCATCGACGAGTGAATGTGTAGTACGAGTATTTGTGAAAGATGACTCCTTATCGCTGGAACAACAATCTTAACTGCTCCTGAATTGATATGACCAGTTTAGGTTGGACGAAACTAAATTGTAACAAAGATTTCAATGTGTTTTGCAATTCTCGCATTTTATGTGCTGAAAAAAGTGTGAATTCGAACTTTAGCCAGAACGTGGACAGTGAGTGCACAATATAATTCACCTTACGAATACCAATTACAAACATTTAATATTATTGCCCTACTTCAAAATTTGTTTGGTTTTTTTTTGTTTTTTATTGAGGTCTTGCGATTTTCAAAGCTAAGCTATGTAATGGATGTAAAATCGTTAATTGATAAGGCGCTTCGTGCTTGATTACATTTCCAACAAAGACATCAACTGTGACGATCAAAAGTGTAACATCACTTGCAATTGGAGTGCACTAGTCAAGTTCCGATATTTATTCTTATCACAGGCTTCACACACATTGTACCCACTCGATACAGAATATTATATACACGCGAGTCGAATCATCTGTGGTGTATTATATATGTTCGTGTTGCAAAGCATACGTGTACAATCATCTGTTTTTGGTATACTTGAACAAGCAGACGATTGAGATAACCTACCATTAGAAGATGTCAACATAACTCATTGAAGTCTAGTTTTTGTCGTCATTGCAGGTCATGTTAAGTTAAAGATGACTGCTGAACATGATACAACGCACGTGTAGTGCCATGCTAAATGACACATCAGAGTGTGTCATAATCGACACGCATAGCTGTACCGCTGTGAGCAATATTGTCTTTTCCAGAGGGTGGAACATCTTTGATATTTTATGCTTTAACGTTTGGGCAATACACACTAGTCCAATGCCTGTTTTCCGCCTACCGATCGAACAGTGGTAGAAAAACCAATGAAATATGGTGGTTTGAAGTTTTTAAAAATATAGTTTATGTATGCCTTGAAATCGAAAAAGTAGAAAAATAAAATCCTTTCCAGGAGCAATTCCGAACGAAACCGACATTTTAACTTTGTTTCTGTTATTCCTCCCTGAAATCCTTAAATCAGATAAATAATTCTTCTTCCGATGGTGCTATAGCCAACCAGCCTCTCCAGGTGGATATTTACCCAATTACTCACTCCAAGTCCGATTACACACTCTCGCCATCGGTTTTGTGTTGTTCATACGCGATACATTGTGTAGTCATCTTTGGCGTTGATAAACGATCACATTTCATCGCAAAATTGGGCTTTCTTTCTGTTGCAAATTTGAGGCCCATGGTCCAGCTGGAAGTAGCAGTAATAAAGGGTTTTTGTTTTAGAGGTGAAAATTATAAATTGTCTGAATTATTTTCTGTGACACCTGGTGTGACAGTTCTCAGTTGGTTTGAGGTTAGTTCGGTTTGGTATCATTAATAGACTTGTCATGACAGTAACTGTTTTAAATAAAACGACATTGACATTGACAGAATCATTATCTCACCTATCACCGATCTGCAACAGATAGTTTTTACACATGCGCCTGGACGAGAGTTTCCACAAAATAGAGTATCTTTTTCTTAATGCAAGTACATATTAGCAATAAATCGTGGATGAGCGAATTTTGCAGTTCCCGAGGTGCATATACCACTCCTCGATAACGGGACATTTTATGTTGCTCAAAGTCCACCCATAAAATCATTCTACAGTTGGATTCAAAATTTTCCACCGTCGAATAAACTAAATTCCAACAGGGAACGATATCCTCCGCTTCTAAAATTAGAATCTTACGTCAGTGGAGCAGCAACTGAAAGTCGTAGACCGCGATTGGGAAAAAAACCGTTCACATTGTTGACAAACAAACACATATCTAGAGCGAGCGCCTATCAGTGACTTAGTTACCAACAACGAAGTAGAATCCATCCGCGTTCGAGAGATTGCAAAATAATATATTTTGTTCGCATTCAACTAAGCCATTAACTTTTATCCCCTACTGTTTAGCAAACTAATCCCTTCATTCACTTCCAATCGGATTTTGAAGGCAAATTATATAACCTTTTCAAGTACGGCTGTATTAAAAGGAAACAAAAAAATAAACAAAAACTATTTATTTATAAACGATGCGATCGTATTAACCTTGTTATGACCGCCATAAGAAATAACTTGCGATAAGGAACTACTGTTCCCATCACACATGGCTACGTAGTTAAATAAAGGGTGGGTGTATGGCTGTCATCGGGAAAGCACCAGAACCGTCTGTCTATAACAGTACGGAGAGCTTAAGATGTTTTGGTAAATTTCCACACACAAGCAAATTCAGTTTGAAGTTGAATCTATAACCATAGCTGAACTTCCTTCACAACAGCGCAGGTTGCTCATCATGCAACTATCACGGTATGTTGTCACAAAAGCACGTGATAGCAGATTTATTGAGGTTTGCTCGAACTAGGAGATCTTAACATTGAACTTCAAGTTATCATGTTAGTGGATTCATTTCGTTTTGTATCTGTTGTGATGAGGATTAGTGTGTGTTGTAATGAGGTAGCATGAGACAAGATAATAATCTCTATCAATTCTACAATATTTCAATTAAATCAAACGGAGTTTCATACGTATTTGTTTACACAAAACACTTGTTTGTTGAGATTAAATGCTTGCGAGCCAAAGATCAACTGCATTGGCTTTAAGTTTGTGATTGTCAATATCTGTGAAGGAGGGTTTGCAGGTTTGTCAAACTGAAGACGGAAAAATGTGTACAAATAATGGTGGACAGGCATTATATTTTATATAAATTCTTTTCGTGAATTGTGTGAAATAAGCAATAACGAGACCTTTTACCTGCTCGTGGCAATATCTTGTGGCACGTGCTACGACGACTTGGCCACAACGTTACCATACGCCGATATACACTTTCTATGTAGTCAAGGACTGCTGAAGTAAGCAGTTCAAATTCCATCAGTACCGATATTAAACGCAGTGTAACACTAGTCAATCGCTGTTTCTTTGGACTCAAGAGGCACTCGAAGAACCCAGTTGACATTATATATTTAACACCTTCATCATCTCTGTACTGCTCTACGGATTCAACACCTACCTTAGTAGAGCGCATGAACAATACATCAACGGAACTGAGGATGTCGCAAACAAGTAGAATAGGACATCACTCAACGCGTAATTGAATAAAGCGGGCTAAAGATCCCTGCCAGCCTCCAGCTGGAGAGGCTTGTTGGCTGAGGCTAATATCCACCCCGGACTTTAGTGATAATAGATGCCGACGTGCTTATGTATTTTACACGAATGGATGAGCTTCTGGCGAATTGTCCCTAACGAAGGCAAGTCTGTTCATAACAATTTTACTTACAGGCACGTTGATAACTTGCCAGTCTTTCTAAATCGTGTCCAAATATCTTTCGGTAATGAACCGAAATACCTAGGGATGACTGTTGACGTATAACTCAATTGAAAAGAGCACGTTAAAAAGAAACGTGCAGAACTTGACAAAAAATACAAAGATATGTACTGGCTTATTGGCAAGCACTCCAAGCTAAGTATTTACAACAAATTGCTTGTATACAAGGGGGTTGTACCAAAGCAAGCAATATGAATATTATACAGACTTTTCAAAACAAGGTGCTTAGAACTATTGTTAATGCACCATGGTATATCAGAAACGACGATATCCACAGAGATCTAGAAATTTTACCAGACCAAGATGAAATCAAAAAAATCGTTTACAAACATAAGCGCCGCAAGGAAGAGCATACAAACTCTGCAGTTTATTCGATCCTTGAGAAAACTAACGTCTTGCGCCGACTTCAAAGGACTAAACGCCTTGATCTCGTGCGATAGCCTACACTCGCCCATAGTTGCGGTGTTAGCAGGAACATTCATTGGAGAGTTACCTGTCAAATGTATCTACATCAAGGAATACAAACTACTGGATAAGTGCTTCACTTAGTTGTAGTCGAACATAACATTTAAAGGGAGGTGGTTTTAGTGAGTAGAAATGTCACACTTCTATGGTCGAACGTTCACAATAGAGACTTGTTGAAGATTTGCACCAACCCACGGGAAAAAAAAATTTATCTGCGCCAACTTGAGGCATGTTTGATTTTGCGGCTTATGAAAACGAGACTTCTATATTCATTGAGCTGCTATATTCCATTCCTGTAACTTGGTCAGCATTCTTAATAAAACAATATAAATATCTAAGCCTTATACCCATATCACAATAGCGCGTTCGAGCGGTCGGGCTTTGACATTTTTAGTAGGATACACGTAAATCCATTCGATAAATCACAATACAGCGGTCGGGCGTTGCAGCTTCACGGACCGTAATATCGTAAGCCAGACCACAAAGCTCTAGGTGGAGCTACTCTCTACTCATCCGGCTGATTTTTTTTTATTCACTCATTACTTTTCATTCTTGGCGGCTAACTCATTTTTTTTTAGGGATTTTATTTGCAATAATTGAATATTTTTACCTTGTAAAATGTATTTCAGAACATTCGAAGTGTCAAACACGTGCGTTCTATTTCGATACGGAAAACTAAGTGTATCGCGTTTTGACATAACATTCACGCAAACTCGATAAAACGCGTACCAACGCCTATGAAAGCTAGACCGACCGAACGCGCTATTGCGATTTGGCCTTTATAACACACTAACTTTTGATCTTTCTATTAGTACAACATATTTTCGAATGAGAACTATTAACTTTTGTAACAAAATATAGGCGGCGTTAGAGTTCGAGGTGAATATCAAAGGCTAGATTCTACAGCAACCAATCGCATAATATAAACAATAGCACAGCCACTATTGTTCTCTCACGGATGGAAAGGACATACAGTTTTATGCGGTCAAATTCTGAGAAATATTTTCTAGGCACGTCATTGTCAGAGTATAGCGAATGGAACATATTCTGATCAAGTTGCACACCTTAACTATGAAAAATATAGGAGCATAACCTTAATCATGACGGCATAGCGATTATTTATTGAATCCTTGACATTGCCCCCATTTGAAAATTTCCAACTATCGACAAATGTCAGAGATCCCATGCAGAATCGCCCACAAAGCAGGCATTGTTGCTTCGATTTATTTACAATTTGGGTAAAATCTAGTAACTCGACGGACTTTCAGCCCCTACTGTTTATGTACTAATCCCTTCATTCACTTCCAATCGGATTTTGAAGGCAAATCATATAACCTTTCAACGCTTTTTCTGCCATTGAGACGATAGTTGAAAAAGCTAATTCTTGGTGACTTCGAAAGAAAAATTCTTATCGATGATAACTGAAGGGGAAAAAGACAACCGTCAAAAGATGGTAAGAAAACGTCAACCATTTGAGTTAGCCTCACTAAGTGTGTGAATACCGATGGAGAGTCTTCGTATGCAAGTACAGGACTCAACTTGGCAGCAGTTACCCCGGGACCGTCAAGTACAATTCTTTTGGAGAAACCTAATAGGGGTTATTAAATGTTTCTAGCACTTTAACTGTTATATGATAAATGTATTTAATTCACATGAATATAACCACACAAATATTCGGTGGAACTGAGTCTCCGCAATATTATGCCAACGATTTCAGAATCCTTACAACTTCGGCATACTCAAACTTTATCTCCACCTTAGTTCACTGACAGTTTTATCGATATTTCAAGCTTTTTTGTTGCGTTTTATCTGTAATTCTTCAAAAACGATGTAACGTAGAAAAACGGATGATTTATTGAGACTTTTTATTTTCAATAAGTTTTTTTTTTTAGATAGATCACGCTATGGTGTCTCATGGTGTCGCCTTGATCTGATCCATTGTCCTTCAGAATAAATCTCTTATAGCGTAGTCACAAGCAAAAGCAATTTTCACACAATGTTGTTTAAGTGTCTACCATCCAGATTCATTATACATGTGTTTTACTTAGAGTGAATAAAATGAAAATAAAGGTCTTAATGAATCACCTTAGCTCTCTCTTTATCCACAAAATGAAAGTGAGTAGATACCATTCAAAAATGCACGTCTTCTACTAATCATGTGATTATAAAAATTAATAGTTTATATTTTAAAATATTTTGGTTTTCATTGCAAGTTACAACCCTCTTAAACATTTCTATTTTTTGTCACTTATTCGCTACATAATTCATTTCTTTATACAATTTTGAAGTGAGAAGTTTCTGCACTATATTAAATGTAAGGCAAAAACACAAGACAAGCAAATAAGATATATAAGAATCTACGGGAACCATCACCCAATTCTTGATACAAATACATGTGCATAATAAAATAAGGGAGTAATTTTGAAAATAAAAATCGTTGGTTCTTCTCTTTCGAGTCAAGTTAAAGCCAACTTTTAATTACAAAATTAAAAAAAGGAAAATTAATTGAAATGCCTTTCACGGTAAGTTGCAAAATTTCAAATACATTTTTTTTTTTGCGAAATCACTTCAGAGGTTCACTTTTGTATTTGCACTTTCAATATATATATCTATTTCTTGTGTTTCTTATTGTATTGTTACAATTATTACTTTATAAATATCTATATAATATGTATGTATGAATATGTATGCATGTTTGCTTTGGTTTTTAGTTATTCAAAGATTCGTTACAATGATCATCCTTATTTTGTGAAAGTACAGCATACAAAATGTTAAACAATAAAAAAGAAATCATAATTAGAAATATCGTTCTTAGGTGTAAAACTTAACCATTAAAACAATTGTGGGATGCTAAACTCTGCGAGTGAGATACATGTTATGTCTCTGACCTTCGTTATACATGCTCTGTCACGACGTTTACGATATAAATATATAAAAACACGAAACATTCCTTCTTCTTACCGCGTGATCATATGTTTAAGTTTAAACACAACAGTTTCAGTTTCTTATAACCGCAAATTTAAATTTAAAAAATATATGTATGTATATGTATATATATTCGTGTGTATATATGTATGTATGTATTTAGAGAAATTTTATATAATTCGTTTCATTTAAATATTATTGATTTCTTTTTATACTTTGGTGGTTGCACATAACTCTGCTATTTATTTGTTTTGGTTTTTTTTTTTTGTATATTTTTTTTCCTTTTTTTTTTTGGATTAGGGTCCAATGGTGTGAGGGAGATTTGGAGAGGAGGAAGAGTCTTCAACATGATCTGAATTATGTTAATAAGGGTAGAGACGTTTGCGTTTCAGTTCGTTGTCTAAATCGGCTAACTGCTGAAGGAAACCATCGTTGGGACGAATGTCTCGTCGCATACGAACTGTTCGTATCGCCTCTACGGCTGTCATCTTTCGACAGATCATCAGATAGGCCAATACGCAGGTAGCTGAGCGGGACATTCCAACTAAACAATGCACCAGGATTTTTCCTGCAAAAAACAAACGAAAAAAAGTCACGTCTCTATACCGTCTTGTCACTTGAAGAATTCATGGCGAAACCTACCTCCACTGGTGATGGCGTTGTCAATGAACTTTGAGGCTACATAAAAGTATCTGGAAATGTCTGTTGTCGGCTGGTCCATCATTGGGAATCCCATATACCTGCAGAGACGAAAGATTGATATTTTCGAATTCCGTTTTTCCTTACTACATATTAGTTTGTACTGAAACTTACCTCACGTTTGGCATATCTCGATAGTATATGTGCCCAGTGTCAACTTGCCCATATCTGTGTCCTTCTGCTGTATTCAAAACGTGTGTGATACCCATTAGTCGGAGGTACACTTTATTCCTGGCAGCAGCTCTGTGGGGGGCAGGCGACAAAGAAATCAATGTTAAAGTTCAAAGTTTAACAGATTTGTCAGAGGAAAAAACTCACGCATCACCAACATAAATACCGGGATAAACCTCATCACAGTCTACATCGTGAATGGCGCACTCCGATCTCCGTAACCCTGGCAATGGCCTGCAGGGGGTTACTGAGTAGTGTAGCACCCTCTGTAGTTGGCGTCCTGTTGTTTGGTCTGATAGATCCATTCTACTGGGTTGCTGGAAAAAGAAAATTAAATAAAATGGTAAAGTATCTGCATGTATCTCTCTGTAATTGTGTGTGTAAGTAAATGTCAAATGGATTCTGTTGCCAAAAATGACGCACAACCACCCGACCTGCAATTTGTCTGCTTAAACTCAACATGCACATTCATATACACCAATCCACTTTCATAACCGACCACCCCCAATTGCCATTCTCTCCCTGAGATACATTTTCATTAACAACTACTGCTATGCCAAATTTGGAACCGCAACTCTGTAAGTCACTGTACAAATACATCTACAAAACCTACAATTGCATGTTCATTCAAAATCTGATGATTTGTACACAGAAAAAAAAATAACGAACATTTCAAGGAAACAATTTCATGCTACCTGTCTACACTGGGCAGACTTCATTTCACTCGGTGGTGTCCTTGATGATTTATGAAATGCTTGCGAATTTGTATAGCTCATGTCCACACAGGAATGATAGAAAATTCAATTCAAACAGACTTCGTCTAAAAATACATTAATAGCGCATATTTGAGTCGAAGAAAAAAACGACACGATAAAATTGAAAGTGACGGGCATTGGACTAGATATAGTTTGAATAGGTGATTATTTCCTTGGCACTGGCATCAACATTCGCACACAACAGACAGACACTCTCGTTTACCACCTGCAAACTAGATGTTTCATATTCACATCATTTAGAGACTACAGATACAATCGTGTTGATATCTGCAACTTGCTTTACAGCGCTTCTGTGTAGAAAGCCAGAAGAGAAGTGATATTTCATTCAGCACCTTTTAGTAAATTTTGACTTCTTGCTTATTTAAATTTATTATCTGAATCATAAGTTACCAGCACTCGTGGGGCTATAAATAGTTTCTTTTTTACTTGCTGTTAACCCAGTTTTTACAAAGCTTTTGTGCAAAATGTGCGGTCGTAAAGTGTATCTGTTCTCCCACATCTTGGACACTGATTTATAAAAATCTTAAAAACAAGAGATCTGATCTGCTTTTGGATCAAAATTTATTGACGAAGAGCCCACAACAGTGATGTTTAGAGGAAAACACAAACTGACTATTTCCAATGTAGGAATTTGCGATTCTTACAGAAACGAAAACACTAGAGCCAGACATGCTATCGCCAGAATGAACGAATGAACTCAAGTCTGCGCCCACTTGTGATTGATGAGACAAAATTATTCAGAGTATTTTTTGAATTCGATATTTTGGTAAACAAGATCGGTATCGGTTATATCTTGTGTCTTGTTTGAGGCTAAAAAAATATGTATATCAAACTCTCAAAAATTTGAGAAAAACAAATATGAGTAAAGTGTATGAATTCATTTTCGAAGGTTTAATTAAGATTTTGCGATTTTTGGAGGTGTTCAAAAACTCGCGCAAATATGAAGTTGTGCTGTATTTAGCTAGACCGAAGAACTTTCACCTCTTCTGAACTTGATTCAAAATCATAATTAAATACAAGAAGCATTCGAATAACAGAATAACCAGCTGCTTAGGCATCTCTAACTATCAACCGAAGATCTTATTGAACAAGGATCGAAATTTATAGAGAGCTTATAAATGGTCCTGGAAAATATCCATGAAATGCTTATTGATTGATACCACCGGCACACTATTGTTTTCTTAATTTCTTGTAGAACGTGCAACTGGGTACAGGCACATACATATTTTCGATAAAAGGGCTTTGATGTCAGTCTCTGTTTGTGATGAGCTTAATATAATAACTTGGGTGATACTACAGCCCGAGTCGGATCAGTGTCAAGCGTATACAACAGCCACTCGTCTTATGGGTGCTACTGTTCTACCCCGAGTGAATGCGACTTACAGTATTCCACCGACTCCTAATGCGGAAGTTGGAAAAACTCGGAGAAGTGGAGACGTGAATATTCCAAGTTTTTCGTGAACCTAGACACCTAGCGTATTCGTGAACGCACCCACCCACTATGCTACTGCAGCAAAAGACCTGCTACTCCGGTTAAATAAAGTACCAGTCCCAAAGAATCGAAGTTCAAGTATAATTCGCGGTGCTGATGCTCTTACTTACTTCCATACAGCTTCGTGTACTTGTGCCTGGACTTCAACAAGGGTATAGTTAAATGATTTCAAATGGAAAATATAAATAAAGCTTTCATTTTTTAATTTATATTTACTCTGTTTACGTAAACTTTTTTCCCAAAAATTATCCATTTCAAAGTATCCCCCTTCAATGCCCACAAGCAATGGAAAACAATTCATTCACGGCAAGTTTGAAAGTATTTGCAGAATTTTGACTGCCAAGTCGCCACTAATCCCACGGCATACTAACACTGTCTCTTGCCATCCATTAGGAGAAAATACATACATTATATATGCATTTAAAAATAACTTTGATCGGCGATTTATTGACCTTGGCTGCACTTCATATATTCAAATATGAAAGGAAAAAAATAATCGATTAGTGGCTTAGAGGCACCCATACACACATCAAAATCGAATAAGTACGAATAATCTTGAAGCTTTGTCATCAATTAGACACCATCTAAGGGTGGCTTGCCACCCATATACCACAAACATGCGCCACTATATGACAAATGCGTTACACGCTACATCCGACATCCAAAAAGGTCGGAAGCCTTTCAAGTTGTACTTATGAAATGCTTCTATGAGTTTGTTTATTAATTCTCTGTCATTTCCATGTTTACAGTGAAAACACCCACAAAACATTTTTCAGAATTGATTTATGCGACGACGTTGTGAGATTCAGCTTTTGGCTGGTGCCCATGAGCTTAAGTCCCTGACCTCAAGTATTCCATTCAGAAATGTAGGTCAAGGGAAAATCATTACTTCAAGCATTTGTAATGTATGTCAAAGAGTTTCAGGATGTTCTGATGAACAGTCACACGTATAGATGCTGCATGCTGCTGCTGCGTTGGCTGTGTGTATGAGAGATATCGCATGCATGACTAAGGTTAATGCGACCTTATTAGACTGGGATGTGGTCCATTGTGATGATGCATGCTTAATCATTAATGGAGTTAGGATAAGTTGCCTAATCAAGGGCCTATTATTAATTAAGAATTGTAATTTTCTTTGTAATTTAAGTGCATGGACGTCTTAAATTTAGCTCAACTAATGAAGGCTGTCTTAAGTCTTTTAAATATATCTTACTTGAAGTAAATATATACAATCAATAATTATGTCTCTTGTTTTTTGTATAGATTATAATGAGTTTTCAGCATACCACATGAGTTGCACATACCACATCTCAGTAAATTGTGGAATGTGTCCTTAAGAGATTATGGTAACTACAATAGAGATATGTATGTATCCGTCGTATCAAGCTATACATAAATCGGATTTAAGACTTTCAAGGCTTCGTTTTACCTAAGAGGCAGTAGGAATCTTTCAGAGTAATAAGTGCGCTTTTTGTGGTACTAGCAGATGGCGTGGCGCGGCAGTGATAACTTTGACAAATAGAAATTTGCGTGTACCTTCTTTTGGATTGCCTTTGGATTGACGCTTTGGATTGCCTAGCTCAGGTCAAGAAAAACTTTTCCCAGGACCAAATGAGTCATTTGAAATGACGCGATGCGACGTCTTGTCTAAAAACAACTATTTTTGACATTGAAAGCCTCGGTGAGTTCATGATTAACCTTGGTGGAAAAAATGCAGAAATCTCCATCGTCACCTTGACAAACTGTTTGATTTGTCAGGAATGTCAAAAATAGATGTAGGGGTGTATAGCCCGTATAGAAGCACGCTCTCATATGCGGCCCTGAAATCGACGAGTAGGTGGTGAATGTCGATTTGCACTTCTTGGGTGTTTTCCAGAATCTGCTGTAGTGTGAATTTCTGTTCTATTGTGGAACACATACATATTCCCTGCCCGGAAGACACGGTAATAAGAACTACATTGTTGACAAATGGCAGGCGTTAGGAGTTCAGACAGAACGATAGTCAAAGTCTTGTACGGGATATTAAGATGCACAGACCGTCATGTGGCTATAGAGACTCTGCCTTTAACATCGATACAATCGCAGATGATAAATCATTGTCGTATTTACAGAAGTTATCGGCCAGATTCCAGGCCAGGCATGCCATTAGTTATGAATCAGGTGACACTTCTAGCAATAAAAAGCTTAGTACACACTGGTGCCATTGCAGATAGGAACAAATGTGGGATGGCAAAGCTACATATTACTGCCTACACTTGGTTAGAGGATCAGTAGGAAAGACATCCGCAATGTTATAGATATAATTACTGGGCAATGGAATGGACCTCTGGACCACTGCCTAGGAAACTTTCCTATTTTAGTGACATTACAATGAACATGTAAGAGGTCTAAGGGAGTGCATCACTCTATCCGTCGTACAGTACACATTCAAAACCACATGCAGAACATGAGTCACAATTCATTAGATACTGAGCAAAACTCCTAAATCTTTAAATATCTCTTGAATCAGAATCTAAAAATCAGATTACCTAGATCTGGATTGAATGAACTTATGGCTTCAACCACAAGCAAATTTTCACATCATTCTTCAGACCTTACCAATTCGTTAATTGATGATCACGAGGAATGTTACTTATGCGATAAAAAAATAAAAATGAATCCATCTCTATCGCGTTTCACTTAAAATAAAGTACCCGCAGGGGAATAAAATTCACGAATGGAGTCATACCTAAAATACTCAGCCTGCTCAAGTGGATATTCTGGAATGAAGCCAAATTATCAGTTAGTGCAACTTGAAAACGATGAATCCGGATTCCTTCGAGAATAATGTATTAAGCTAATGACCGATGTCTCTTCCTTTAGACTGCAGAAGGGAAGCAAAACAAATTGATTGACACGAATTAAACGCCAAACTTATACGGGCAAAACTGTCAGCGAACTCCTACTAACATCGGTGGAATGACGATTATAGTCGTGTCGCTAGGAGTGCTCATCACTACATTTTCCAGTATTTTCGGGCATAATGTGAAATTAATGTGAAATGCAGTGCCAAGGTCTATTTTTACTCGGCATTACAATGTTCATAGATTCAAAAGCTCGAATCGATACATCTTTTCTTCCCAATTGTTCGCGCTAGCTACATTTAAATGGTGTACAAAATCTGCATGAAACACTTTAGACATTTCATTTTGTACAGCATGTGGTAGATACAACCCCAAATTCAGTCATAGTGCATTCGTTGTACAAACATACATATGTCTTTCATATCACCGTGACTCTTTTTGGTGTTTCTTCAGCTTGTTAATTATTTTTCTACTTCTCTTCATTTCGTTTCTTTCCCCATGAAGTGGGCATAATAAAAGCGAACTGTCATTTGTTGACAGCAGTGACATTGAACACATGAGTCACCGCATGCACCGAATGGAAATTAAAGTCAGAATAAGATAAAAGAGTCGCGACTTACCAGACACCGTGTGAACTACGACTTATTTATGTATGTTATGTACTCCAGTCAAGATTTATTTGCATTTTTCTTGGTTACAAAAATACACGTGTTGTAAAAATGCATGCTTCAAAAAGACAGGAAGACAGATCGTTTACTGTGTCATTTAATTGAAATCAATGTACAGTTAAGCATGAACATACTTTTGTTATGAAAAAGCGTTTTCCAAATGGGACTTGACAAGTTTGAAGACAATCTTCAACCAATGACCACATTGTCAATATCAAAACACTCCTGAAAAAAATCAACATTTTCATCATTGTTACGAACGAAGAATGTTTGAGAGGGTTAATAAGATTTTTTGGTCGTAATACTCGTCCCAGTTGACAAATTTCGGTGGATATTCTTGAGCCAGTGAGACAATGGGTTGGCTGAATTACCGAGAATATTGCTGCCGTTCAAGTGTCCGTCGCAAATGAACAAAACAGTCGATACCACCGCGCTCAAAAAAGAATTGAGCATCGCTAAGATACAGAGGCCTTAGCCTGCCAGTCTATCATATGAAGCGACGTATGTCCTCGTATTTGGCTCTAGCGTTGTTGGAAGTAGTTTTTCACTGCAGAAACACACATCCCCAATGAGTAACTGTTTGGTGGGGTTTTCATGCCAGTGGTGGTGTCATTGGGCTACCACGTGAAAATGACAGTCACGTTACAGTCAATGGATATCGTTACATAGACACGTTGCAACGTTATTTCTTTGATTATTTGCATGGACCACAAGCTACACAGCGGATGTAACAATCGACTTATTGAAAACTCAATTCGATTAACGAGGTATGGTATTGTCGATTGACAATGATGTTAAATCATTGGTCCATGCCAATAAGCCGGCGTCATTAGAACAGCTCAGAGCCGGTATTGAAATGCGTCACCAGGTCATCGTAAATTGGGTTCAACGAATCGACCGCTGCAAACGCGCTCTTGGTCGACGTCGAATTCCATACAAACATTTTGTTCATTACTTCTTTTGATTACAAAATCATTACATTAGCATGAACATATACAGGAGGACAGGATATCATTCTGATTAGTTTTCTGTGTACTGTGACATTTCCTCGAATTCAATGCACATGTGCAAGTATTTATTATGAAAATTGTAAACCTGGTCAAATGCAAGTATTACTCCCATTCCAAAGGTTCCGTACCTCACAACAAATTCAAAATATTTCAATTGAACTTCTCAATGCATATCATTTGCGTCACACACAATCGCTACTCGTGCCCAGTGTGTAGGTTGCTATTGTGCATTTAGGGGTTGAAACGAATCTACGACCGTCATTACAAAATTGCGTTTTCAGAATATCAAAATTTGCGATGTTTTACCAGATTATGATGCTCGAGATAATTTTAATCAAGTCGAATTGTGTTCGCTGGATTTGAAATGCACGTGCATCTGCAAACTGACTCATCCAATTCAATAACCTTGTTAGGTGGAAGAAAAAGGAAAAATAACAATAAAGTGTCACCATCATCCGATGACTCAATGCATGCACATATAATTCTACATCATCTCGTAAATGCATTCACAACATTCGTTTAATTGCAGGTTGACACACAACCCACCGCATGCATCGTAACACTTAATTTGAGACTTTAACAAACCTGAATCATATAATCGAAGAGCAACTGAAAAATAATAATAAAATATACAAATTAGTTAACGTCGGATTGTCTATCGAAAGTGGAACACAACATGGACACGGCACGGATGGACAAAGTTCATCATCACTCATCTTTGAACACTAGACAATGAACAACAGTAACATTTCACAAAAATCTGAAAATAGTTTTATTTTGCTTTATTGAACGAGTATTTCGTAGTCGTAAAATCCATCTCGCCACATTACATGCGGGAGGGAGAGCTCTTCAATTTATTGCGGCTTGTTTACCACTACTAGCGCGGCATTATTAGTTGAACAGCGACAGCGAACGGAGCGAGAATGTAATTAATCGCATTCTTTCGTTCTAATTTAAAAACTACGCTTTACTTAATGGTATTCCAAGTTCAGTCGACTGAATCGATCTGTGTTGCAAAGCCCTCCGGTGTTGTAGGAATGCGGGGATGAGAGGATATGTGTACAGACATAAGTTGTAGAGGAGCATCCATTCAAATTGAATGAAAGCACATCAGTGGCATGCGGAATGACGGCAACACGATGGATTGGCGCTCAGGCAGGGAGACGAAGAGCGGAAATCCCCCGCAAATTGATTCTATTAAACTGACAGTTCGAATTTTCGAACCGCGGATAATCTGTTTATTTGGCATACGCTCAGTCGGGCGGGCATTTAATTGTGAAATCCCACCTGGTCAGTATTTTGCCGTGGCGACACTGCAACAGCAAGTCGCCATGCCCGCGGTGCACGCTCAGAATAGATTGATTAATTGCTGGGAGGATCTCTGCTTGAATGGCTATCGATAGAGAGGAGATTGTGCTGGTAGCGGTTCAGTGATCGACCGCCCACGAACCGTCCACTGTGAATGCCCCAATTCGGAGTCATCTCAAATGATTCGAATCCGAAACACGAATGCTGCTTTCGCTGCGAGTTGAGTAATCTCGCAACAGCGTGCTGGCAATGGCGTGAAGGACACCTAGACATGCTCTTACAGACATTTGCACATCAACAGGTGAAGCAACAAGCAAGCAACACACACCTTCATCGATCCAACACTCAAACTCCTTAGTGATTTCATTGTCGCCCAATTCGACTGCTAAGAATAGATCACACGTCTATTTGCAAAGTTTGAACGCTAGCCAAGAATACGCGATATTTACGCGTTCTCATCGCATACACGTCGGAATGTGTGTGCATATCTTACTCATTTCTGCGAGATTCTTCTCAAATAAACAACTCTCGTCGATGCGTGAGTTTTCGCATTCACCTTGTATCTTGAAAAATCGCTTGTGGAAATTCGAGATGGAAAACATTCTCTCCAGTGTGTGAAATGCGCCCCACTCACTGGACTCGTTGGCCGCAGATGTCAGTATTGCATATGACCCTGACCAAGTGAGTCACATTGTGACTAATTTTAGAGTGGCGTTCCTCTTGTCATAATGCCCCAACCCACAACAACCCCAACACTCTCCTCTCCACCGTTAATTCAATCGTCGCCGTGTGCTTATGATGCTTCGCGATGCCGAATGAATGAACCACAGTTGTATGACATCACGTATTCATTAACAATGCATCCTATCTCGGGTTGACTGCATAAATTTAAAGAAAAATAAAAACTGCCCTCACGAAATCATGTACCTCAACGTCAGCGACAATCACAACCCGAACGACAGCCACGACGTAGGCCCTCCGTAGTTTGTTGACACCATAAAAACAAACACGTGAAGGATACGATAGAGTTTGTTTATTGCATGTTAAGTGTGATGGCTTCTGCCGGAACGAATGAGGGCAGGAATGCGAGCCAGGACAATTGATGCTTATGCCTGTCAAATGATTTGATTCCGTGCAAACATCACCTGGTGGTACTGACATGAGCAATTTCATTTTTGTAGGCCATGAAACTCGAAAGATTGTTGAGTGCTTTACGAGTACGTCCGTGGTGTCTGATGGAGTTGCAGTTGGGTAACTTAATGGATGTACATGCATTCTGTGTGTGTTACGAATTCTTTACGAAATCTGAATCGATGCCTCAGCCCCTACCAAGGAGATACCAGAACTACATGCGATAGAGCTTTACGTAATTTGTCTCAAAGAGACGACAGCTAAACAATATGATGTATTGTATTGATCAATGTTTACATTTTCATTCTTTTCTCGGGAAGTGTCAACAAACAGTCATCGGAATTTGTATACATTTGAGATACCACTTAGATTTTAGCATCAACGGATGATGATGACAGATTTCGGAGCGTATTCGTTCAAGGAAGTAAGTAGTCGAATCAAATTTTGTTTGTTTATACAATGGGCGACGAAGCCCTTGTGATTGGGGGCTTAAAGTGAAACTCATAAGTTTCTTAAGTGCGACGCCGAGGCTGGATATGGTCAACATGCACTCGTTCAAAATTATAGAATATTTATGTTTTATTTAAAATCTTTCTTGGAACAGCGATTGATAAGCGTTTTTTCAAAGTATTGGTGGTTCTTAATGTTTCAATTTCATTTGAAATTTATGGCTAGCATCGTCAAAACCAAGCTTCCCGCCGGAAGTGAGCTGCTAAGATGACACTAACTGCTGCGTAGTCTGCACGAATTGACAAAACGTGCCTAGTTTTAAGGGGGGAAACGATTGTGAATGCTTTTACATAAATTATGACCAAACAAAACCATTGACCGAATTATTGATACCAACAGATGTTGTATGGATATTGAATGGGCAAATGAGTAGGAAATATATCTCCCGTGAGATTGCTTCGGATACGGAAAATTGTCTAGTTACCCAAGTCCTGCTTTGTATCACGAACGCGTGGATATTAAAATGTTACCAGTTGCCTCGAGGGAAAGAAATCGGTGTCTGTTTGGATGACTAGGGGACAAGAAAGTACGGACACGTACACTTTGCTTAGGAGACACATCCACCACATGGCTATGTATTGCATAGAACTACTATCTGCCATGTAACACAGAAAATATTTGCCATATGCACAAATCAGCAATACATTTATATATTCTAATTAGAGTCACACATTTTACAAGAAGTTGCAGCAATTTCAATGCCATATTTCGTACTATCTTGCTGGTTGGTTGGATAAGTACATCATTCAAACACTACTTAAATACAGCGGATAAACAGTCAAATCGATGATTAAAAATATCTTCATTTGCAACAAAAAAAAACGACATAACTCCCTAATGTTTGTTTCAATTTCTTAACTATAAGGTAATGAATAAGATCCTCGGATAGATACAGCATCAATATAAAAAAAATTATAGGCTGAATAAAGTATCAAAGTAGCCCGCTCAGCAATCTGCATCAACGGATGCTTTGACGCTACTCAAGTAAAGTAGTCAAAGTGGCGGAGCCTTTAGAGCCCAAAGTTGGTGTTGCTTCACAAATCGCTCTGATAACCGTAGTTTTGCCCAACCAAGTGGGGCCAAAAAGCCGACTCGAAAGACCAAGATCGGGTTCCACAAAACTTTCATTGTGGAAGTCCTTTTTTTATGAAGGAGGAGTACGCACGATGAGCAGAACCGAGGAGCTGATACTTGGGAAGAAAAATATTGCGTTGGATAAATGTTTTCTTCTGTTAGTATGATGAATGCAATAGAAGACACTGCCGTGAGTTTTATGGGCTGTTAAAGAAATTGAGTGTGGTAAAGAAAATTCCATCGACTATAATGGTTCCATAAAGCAAATTAACTCTATGAAAACCATGGTGACTAGAAACAGCGTGTATTTCGATAAGCATGGATAGTTATTTTACTTTCTTCTGGATTGGTGATAGTTGAGAGAATAAATACTCATGTATGTACATACATAGATATGTACATAGTTCTGATTAGAAGACAAGTAGTATGCTAGCAGTGTTTCCGAAAAGGTCACTTACATAATTTCGTGAATAACTGTCTAAAGTGCCATACATATGAGCTGTGAACTGCGAACGCGAACTTTCAGAAACAAACATTTTCCACCAAATAAACAAAAAGTCGTACTTATTGGCATGCAAAAAGATTGGAATTGAATTATCGAGTTTTTTTATCGACAGAAATCTCAACAAAATTTAGTTTAACGATTTTAAACTGTTTCTCCGCGAATCAATCACTCTCTTTGCGAACTTTCATGCAACACACAAAGAGACAAACGCAATTCAGAAATTCACGACCAAAAAATTCGCAATGAAGTGTCACTTTTCACAAATTCTATATGTACGTATGTAATTCTCTGCGAATGAGAAAACTCCATATGAATGAGTTGTCAGAGTTTGCGAAGTTCGCAATTCGCAGTGAGCTCATATGAATTGCTGTTAACAGTCTCTCCAATTCGGCTTATATGTACAGAGTATCTCAGTAAAGTACTTCACATACGAGCTCACTGTAAACTTTACAAGCTCTTAATTTCTTAGTCTTGAATTTGTGGATGATATTGCCTCCAAAAAAATTAAAACCGCTAGTTAGTACATTTAATCTAATTCTTGCAAACTTTTCCCGATAAAAAACTAGATAATCAAATGCGCAACTTTTGGCATACAGAGAATTATAACTTTTTGTTTATATAGATTTGCTTAAAAGTGGTTATTTCGGGCTCGTGACGCATGTATTGAAAGTAGCCATTACTGCAACCTTTGATATCTTACCTAAAGTGAATGTAACCATTCTATTCAAATTCGTTATTCTACTGACTTTTGAACCTAGTACGTTATTAGCGATTTATTTTAACACATACAGCCTCCACTTCGTTTCTCTTAAGCTAGCTAAAATATTCGGGAAATTCAGTAGAGCTTGCAAAAGACGTGGAAACGATTTCTTTATCAAATACTTTTCCATGGAAATTTCGCAGATCGAAATGCGAGCGATTTCACAATCAAACTCTGTTTGACAAACCGGGACATATCAAAATGAAATCATATCACGTTCTTAAGTCGAATGTACTTGACAATTATCATTTCGTTCACTATACGATTTTGTTATATTTGCATATTGCAAAATGGAAACACTCTTTATGAAGAGCATATGTTATTGAAAAATGCAAAAAACCAACTAAAAGCAAACAGTTGTACATATTGAAATGTAAACAAATAAAATCAAAAAACTAATAATGCATGGAACAGCCACATTACGGAATAAGACACTTAAGCCTCGAAAGTCAAGGTTAAAAATAAAACTAAAAACGGACTTGAAATGATACGCATCGATTCTCTTAAACCAATACATTCTGGTTTTATGCGGCTTCCTAAAATGGTTTCGTAGAGGCAGTTATACAAGGTATTCTACGTAAAACCACACCCGGAAATATAAACGTTTGTTTCTTAATTGTGAATGTTCGTCTTAGAGAATAAGAAATTTGTTAGTCAATTATTTCATTTTATAGTTTTGCCAAACTTCGAAATATAAGCTATTTCCCACATCAATCAATTCTCCTCCATCTGCATCAATTATCGTCTAATTTTTCAAAATCACCTCCATTTCCTTTCTTTGCATCAAGCCCATGCAGTTTTACCAAATTAACAGAGAATTACGAAAAAATTAGTCGCATTTATGACTCAGCCTTCAGCCGTTGGTCAGTCAGAAAGTTGATTACCAATTAAGTTTTATCATTTAATTATGAAACTTGAACAAACGTGTTGCACTTTATATTCATACTACTTAATCAACCTAGCCCAGTATGTTACTGCTAGGTAAATATGGGAATAAAATTTCAAGTAAATTTTTACCACGACCTCCCACCAGTTTTCCTTAAGTTTGTTGAGCTCTCCTTCTACTTCTGTGTTGCCGTTGTACCGAACAAAATCCAATCGTCACACTTGAATGTAATTATAACCCAACCTACTCGTACGCGTACTAAATTTTCTGCACGCAAAGTTGAAGCTTACGAACAAGGGCAAATATCAGGTATTCCTCACTCAGGATTTATGACACGCAAACAAATGCGATTTTTAGGTCCGTAATTATTTTTGATGAAACTGTCAGGCTCGTACTTGTGAACTATTAGGCAAACGAGATTTCGTGCACCTCCCTCATTTGTATTCACTAAAAGATTTAAATCTGTTTTGTGTGATAGTTATGCCCATCAAGGACTAAGAAGGAGGAATCAATCGTTAAATACGAAATGCTTGAAGTCACAATGTTTCTTTTTTTTTCGAAAAGAAGGAAATTCTTTCCTTTCAGAAGACGGCCTACGCTTTGTAAATGAAAGGTAAACTAATTATTATTGCTCGAATGTGTGAACGAAACTTAGCGAAACTAAGCGAGAGGCTGTAATGGTGAGAGTCAATCATTTCTGTGTATTCGGTCGGTGGACTTAGATGACTTGAGATTCATTGCGTTCATTACGGTTGTAAATGGACAATCAGACATTTTTTTAATCGCACATATCGTTTAATCGTTCGTATAAAATATACATGCAATCAACTAAAGTTAATCGTCGCCAAGTAAAAATCAAGTTCTTTTTCAAATCAAAGAGTCTCCACAGTAAATTCCGAATCAGTAAATAATTCGGAGAACAAGAAAGCACAGAATAGCTGAAATGCGATGACTACTTATCTCCTTAAAGAAACAAAGTCTGTAACAACTGGCAAATTTCAGCGGAAGCTACCGAGACGGCTTTGTCTGTCTCACAGTCGTTTCCTCTCGAGGATTGAATTTCTTCTATCAAATGCGCTTACTCAAGACAATTGGATCGGTTTATAACTTTGCGATGAAATTCAATCCAACATTCAAGCGCAGACTGCAGTCAGCGATGCATGAAAAAAGCAAATCAGATTTGTCATTGAGATATTTCATTAACTGATGTACTTTTACGTCTCAGCCATCCTCAGTGAGTCACAGGTGGATGCGAGTTTGGAATCAAGATCACACATGGCAAGGCGATTCGTCTTCGAGAGGGTTCATATGCATAGCACGTAAATTGCTTACACGTGAAACGAAATCAACTCGTAGTAGCTCATCTGATGGGTGCCTATGCTGTTGCGAGGCAGTAACACCTGCATAGCGTGTGCTATTGTACGAGTATGTACTATGTACCCTCTATTCTTAGAACTCTCATCGTGCTACACATGGGGGATGTGGGGAGTGTGTATGCGAGACTAACGCATTAGTCATACATCGCGATATAATCGCACATCAAGAGTTTGTTAGGTGTTCGAGAACCGAGGAGCCAATGAAATGGATGACCCCACAGTATGCGCTCAGTGTTTTTTTTTCCTTGGACTTCTCGGTTATTTATGCGCATATATTGCAAAGAATCCGATGAAAGGTCAACTTCATTGCGAGCAAACAAAACTATTAAGTTTCCACGCCGAAGGTCCTGCTGGGACCGATGCGTGACTGCCGAACAGAGGCAATCTCAAATCTAATAGGGTATCCTCACCCTTTTGTTTGTGGCTGTTCGGATTCAATTTGTTTTCCTTGTTTTTTCTGTGCGAGTGCTTGGGGTGGATGGACACAGAGTTGGGCCTCGGCCCACCCATCGCCGCAATCAGTACCACCAGTTACACAGTCATTTGGCAGACTTTTCTTAAGGCCAGTGCGAAGCCAGAAACAAGAGAACACAAAATAACAACAAGAAAAGGAGTGGAGTGGTTATATAATAAGAACCACTATGAACCAACAACGAGGATATGTGAGGCAGATTATAGATTTGTACGAACAATGGCAAAGATCCTCAAGACCTTGACAATGCCTCTCGTTGCATACATCCACAATGCCAACTACAACTACAACGACAACAACAGTGACAGCGAAAACGACGACGAGGAAGCTGGGAAAATATATTGCAAATGGAAATTAGTTGGCCTCCAAAAGGATATGAGGAAAGAGAGAGTGCATAAAGTATGCGAAATAAATAAATAATCATGCGCCCACTTGCCAGCCAGCCTTCTGCTTCTTCGGTGTAGATGCACTAGTTCCTGATGAAATTGATTGCACTGCCAAAAACTAGGTTATCAGGGCAGTTGTTCAAGGTAGAGCTACCCCACTTGCATCAGCCACAAAGTGGCTTCTTGTCGTATGTATCGATATTCAACTGGCAGTCGGCCGAACAAGACCTTTTTGCCACCTTCTCACACATAATGGCGGGAAAGAATAAATAATGGTGTTGCAATTTCGGGGACTGGCACTGGCACTGGCAGACTGTAGACCGTACGGACTAAAATACAAACTCATTATTTTACTGGCAACAAACACATACCGCATATCTCCATGACATTCTGAAGCGTGTTTCTTTTCTGGGTACAAATTCGTTTTAAACTGCAAGCACCCCTCGGAAAAAATCGAAGAGTATTGAGTAGCACACGTTTTCTGTACAAATGCACAACAAGTATTATTTTCGTAATATCGACAACAAAAAAATAAAGACGCAAAATACCGGACAGAAATTGGATACAAAATGAAAAAAAATCCGGAACTATTTGACGACCGTTTTCAACCCCGCAACGTTCTTGATTCAACTGAAGGGGTTGTCGATAAATTCTGTGGAAAACCGATTAAAGAAGCTTTTGACTTTTCGATTTCGGCTCAGGGTACGCTATGTATGGTATGCACAATGAACGCCGCCGCGGTACCTATAGATACGTGTAGGTGTTCGATCCAAAAGTATTGTATCCAAGCGCAAAGCACCGCCAAACCAATCTATCTGTGGATGGTATTCGTCAGATAGGGGAAAGCTTTCGCGAGTAAGCTCATTTCAGCGTCCAACTTGGCTCCTCGGCGGGATGAATGAAAAAGCAGATGTAAACACACATGCATATACCCGAGCAGTTTGCTGTACCTGGTCACAGTCACTTCGAAAGCCTGCGTTGTCACAGAGCGAGTACGTCACTCGCTTGAATGGATGTAAGATGCTGAATGTTGGATGTTTGCATCCCAAGGTCAAAGTGACCCTAATCCAAATATGGGGGGAGTATTGTGTTTGTGTGTGGGAGCGCTCTGTGTGGGATGGATGCTCAAGAGGGGAACTCTCCGCGAATATAGGTATAGCACACCACCTCCTCGAAGTACGTCATTGCGATGGTAGGTGCTTCAGAGGAATTCCGTTGCTTCGGATACAGTTCTTTATTTAGGTTCATGAATCAATGGCGTGAGAACGAACCAAAATGAACGTGGATGCGTATCGGACATCACTTACCTTGTTGGGTGAGTCTCAGTGGTCAGAGGTCTGTGTTAGACCGTCAGCATGGATTAATCACTTTAATGTTTCACTGTAACTGATAGGCACTAAACCGAAAGAATGACAAATCCCAGAGGCTGCTGCTCCGCTTGTTATGAAGATGTTTCGCTAATGCGTAGTGGAGAGTGTATGGAGAACGCGAAACTTAACCAGTTGTGAGCTCTTCACTAGTGTGGAGATAGATAGCTACTAAACACAGAATGGTGCCTAAAGCAACGTTCATGTTAACTTCCAAAGCTTTTTTTATTTCAATTTCTTTGAAGTGTTCTTTTTATCTTTTAAGGCGTTTAACTCAGACGCTTGTCTCCGTAGTGAACGAAACTTTTTCTTTCCATCCCGAAGCTGCTGATTCATGTGCACTGATGCTTCCCTGTGGTCGGTTTATAGGCGGTAGTGTTTGCCAAGAATCATAGTGGTAAGTGGAGTCGTAAAAAATAGTGAATCTGAGCATGTATGACCAATCAATAGGCCGAAGGTTAGAGTGGATGTTTTGAACCCGATTTGGTCTTACATGTTAAAATCTAGCTTGCCCACATAATGTAAATGTTCACTCTTCGGTCATTTATGTATTTTTAGAGAGAATGAGTAGTGTTGGCATCAGCGTTTTCTAACCTTGAGAATAATTATCGAAGGAGTCTTCCGATAGGATGAAAATCATTCATTTCGTGTATTGGTATCTTAACTGTTTGCTATTTTTCTGAAAGGTTCTCAGATTCGTATCTTCTACTTCTTTCCTATGTGCCGCATAAGCCCCGGGGTGAGCCTTGTCCAAACCAACCAAAATCTTTATTAGACAAGATTTTTATATAATAGTTACCATGAATGGTATCGTAATTGCACCACGACGCTCGTTCTCTTTAGGTGTTCCTCAAGATTACATGTTTAGTCCTGTTATTTTTCGATTTTTGTGAACTCACTTTTCCTTACGAACACCATTGTCATTACGGACAATATTACTTTGTCTCCACCCTGAAGGAATATAAGAACCATTCCATCCCACTGGGACAACATTAAAAAAACAACCCAAGTGCATTTACTTAGTTCCGCCTTACTTTCGTCATAACTTAGTACATTGGTTAATTAGTACATAATAATATAGTATCCACCAACTACACTACTTACATAATTGCTTTGTTAGTGCCCTTAACTGGCCAAATATTCAGTTCCATTTCAGGATAATTATATACCAAATCTTATTCATTTGATATGGTTCAGATTCAGGAACGAGAGATGAGTAATACATCATTCTTGGTTCAGATTCATAAGCCCACTACACAACTATTGGCTAAAAATTGAATTTATATAACTGAATAAGGATTAAACTAGTACTTTTCAATTATACACTCAATTCCATTATATCCTTATGTAAAACGTACACATATATTATAAAAGCAATAAACACACTAATAAATCGTTCTTTTCCATCACAATTCCCAAAATTCCATTTCCACTTCGTTTACAATCTTATAAGAATTCCATTCCAACTAAGTTCACCACGCGAACACACCCAGCAAAGGCTGATATCTATACGCTGTCACTAATGGAATTGGCATGACATATGTTTAACTATTTGTTTATTATTTGACACCTGAGTACATTTGCCGAATGTTTCCTTCACCTACCAATTTTTTGAATATTGCATAGAATATAAATAAAATAACATAAATAAAATATTCCAGAAGAATGGGACTTCCGTTTCGTCAACTGCGCAAGCTGTGGCTGCTTTATCTATTTTTACTGTTTTTTGCATTTTTCATGTTTGCGCTTAGCATAAACGTCTATCTTCAAAGCCTCCAGGCTACGGATTTACGAAAGAGGTAAAACAAAGTCAATAGCCTCGCTAACAAAACTTGATTGGTTTTTTTTTCGCCTTGAATAATTTACAGAGAAGCAGTCACAAGTCGTGTAAGATCGACGACAAGTCTAGTCGTGGCGCATTATGTTGGCGCTGGAAATATTTTCGGGAACATGACCAAAGGTTTTGATTATTCACTCTTCTCATGATTTCTTATACCCTTACGGTTTTCGGAGTTGGGCATTTGCATATAGTCCATGTAACGCGAAGTTAACGTAGGTTTTCCTTTCTAGATGACTATAATGTGAATGATTTCATGCCGGTCGAGGATGAGGGCGCTCTGGGACGGCCAGTGCTTATTCCGCCAAAGGATAGTTTTAAAATGCAACGAATGTTCAAATTGAATAGTTTCAATATTATGGCTAGTGATAGGATTCCGTTGAATAGAACCTTGAAAGACTACAGAATGAACGAGTAAGTTGAATGCTGTGTAGTTAACATGACGTGTGTTTTATTTACGATTTTACTCAGATGCCAGGTTATCAAATATGATATTAAACAACTGCCAACGACATCAGTAATCATAGTTTTCCACAATGAAGCATGGTCGGTGCTCCTGCGGACGATTTGGAGCGTTATAAATCGTTCACCGCAGCCACTACTGAAGGAAATAATTCTGATCGATGATGCAAGTGATCGAGGTGAGTAAGTTAGATGCCAATTGATATCCGCATTCACTCTCTTCAATTTAGAATACCTTCAAAAGCCTCTCGAGAATTATATAGCAAAACTTCCGGTTCGAACGAAACTCTTCAGGCTCGGAGTGAGACAGGGATTGGTTCCCGCGCGATTGCTTGGTGCTGCCAATGCTGACGGTGATGTACTTACCTTCTTGGATGCCCATTGCGAATGTTCAGAGGGGTGGCTAGAACCGCTTTTAGCCAGAATCAAGGAGAAGAGGAACAGCGTCATGTGTCCCGTCATTGACATCATTTCCGATGACACGTTCGCATACACAAAAACCTTGGAAAACCACTGGGGTGGCTTTAACTGGATACTCAGCTTTAGGTAATATCTGCTATTGCGTGAGGCAAATGCTTAATTTGATTACTTTTCAGATGGTTTGCATCGATTTTGAAAAACGGAGATGAGGCCGCCAAACCTATTCCAACACCTGCGATGGCTGGTGGACTGTTTGCCATTGACAGGGGCTACTTTTTCGACATGGGGACTTACGATGAAGAAATGAAAGTATGTGTTGAAATAGGAGTTCACGAAGTATTCACGGTAAGTAACCTCTGTCTAACAACTTTCATTATTTTTAGATATGGGGTGGTGAAAACGTTGAGATGTCATTCCGCATTTGGCAGTGTGGCGGATCGATCGAAATTAGTCCATGTTCACACGTTGGCCACGTATTCCGCAAGAGTACACCTTACACGTTTCCTGGTGGCATTAGTGAAGTACTAAGCAATAATCTAGCCCGTGCTGCATTGGTATGGATGGACAAATGGGCCGATTTCTTCTTTATGTACACTGCTGTGGATGATGATCTCAAAAAGACACTGGTATGTCCTACAGAGCAATCTCTGCACACAGAATAAACCGTTTTTGTACTTTTCCAGAATATCACGGATCGCCTAGCGCTCCGCAAACGTCTGAAATGCAAATCATTTGAGTGGTATCTTAACAACGTGTGGCCAGAGCATTCATTCCCAACCGACGATCGGTTTTTCGGTCAAATAATCTGGTTGAACGGTGAATCGAAACTTAGTAAATCTTTCGAGGAGGCTATACGGAAGATTCCTGGACGCTTAGTACCCAAAACTCTATCTGGTGTCTTCCTTGAACTTGGAAAAATGAAAGCAATATCAGAATATATAGAGGAAACAGACTCATGTCTTCGAAAATTAAACAAATCCAATGGAAGTCAAGGACCGGCAGCTTCAGCCATGTCCCCATTGTACGTTGGTAGCTGCTACCCAGACTCTGAGTTGCAGGACAAATTCGTGATCAAACCCAATGGACAGATTATGACCAACGAAAACCTGTGCATTGACTACAACGCTTACTACAACGAACACAAGAACTTGAAAGGAAATCACGAGACAAAAGTCCACTTATATGGGTGTGTAGACCATACCCGCCAACACTGGAGTTATGATATATTCGTAAGAGAACAGAACTTGTACATCTCTGTGCAGCTAACACCAATTTCGCTTTCCCCATTCTAGACGCTGAATATCATCCATCGGGAGTCAAAATTGTGCCTTACTATGAGGTCTGAGCAACCACAAATTGTAAGCGCCCAAGAATGCGTGCCAAATGATCGCAAGCAGATGTGGGCAATTGTTCCGCTGCAATGGAACAATGCGGTTGTAGATCGGAAGTAGATAGGAATGTTTTGTACTTGTTTTTTTTTACAGTAGCCAATAGATCTTTTATTCTAATTGTTTGTAAATTTGAAGTAAAATTTAAAATTAACTTATTCAAATCTCTTAAGATTTTCTGTGGACACTACCAAAGATGGCGACTACTAGTGAAACTCTTAGCTTGGAGTGGATGTATTAGAAAACGACATAGGACTGCTCGGGGTGTCGTGTTGCAGTCTGCAAGAGTGTCCACTGCTATATCCTTTTCGTCAACATTAGGTTACAGCCATGTCAGCTTTCATATTCAGGTTATCACTCACTCGAAGCGCTGACTGTAATTATGCCATTTATTCCATTTCCACGCAACAGGAGTGGTTGCTGGGAAAGAAAGGCCAAAGTTCAACCCGGACACTCCATAAAGAGAACTGTTCTTGCCACTTCAGAGCACACAACAACTTAGAAACTCAAAATTCCGTATTAGACTATCTAAATATTTTTAGTTTCGCACAATCTTCAAATCTGTGTCAATCTTCCAAATCGTGTTAGGGTCTAGAACATGGAGGTTAACAAAAGTGTATTTTTTTTCCAGAAATTGACTTAAAGGCGATGCTTGTCAACTGGAACTTAAGGCCCAATTGTCTATTTATATTTTGGCAGAACCAGAAACTATACTTTATGGAGATAGCCGACTTCACAGCTGATTGACCCTTGTTCATCGAATTTGAGAAATTTTTTAGCAGTTATTTACGAATTTTTTACGGTTATTTACGTGATAATATAAATTGGTCTCTGATTGGTCATTTGGTTTAGAAAACTGTGTCAACAAACTTTAAAGGGTCCAGAGAGGTATTTCTATACTACTTTAATTGTGGTCAGAACTAGAACGGAAAGTAGTCCGAGGCAACATTAACTTTTAATAATGTCCATAATTGGTTACTAATATTTGAACAGCAACTGTCATTTACTTACGCAAATACCGATTGATTTCGCTCCCTTTTAAGTAAGTAAAAGTGAACGAAACTCAACGAAACCAAGTGCTAGTGGTTATTATGGTCAAACGTCTTTTTTTGATGGGCCAAAGGTTTTGATGATCTTCCTAAGACGCCTCTAGCCCGTGCTAATAGCACAGCATGCACGATTCGTAGACCCGAGCATTCGTATCGGCAAAGTACCTACGTGCTAACCCACACCCTGTACTCTTCAACCACTCTCACTCGGTACTGCCGTTAGGTATTACTTCGTGGGGCTGGTTAGCGAATCAGGCTGAATCTACTGAGTTTGCCTGTTAGGCTGGCCTTACTCTTTCAAGACTCCTTAGCTCGGTTTGCACATTTGATATGAAGGAACAGATTTCCTCTCAGTTTTCGGCTGACTCTGTCATATGACCGACTAGGAGCGCCGTGGTTGGTAGGTTTATTCTTGTCCCTTCAAATCGGCTGCAGTAATCGTGTTTTCTGTGTCTTCATTAATGTCGTCACGTTGGAGGGAGAGCTATCTTGCCTGAAGCTATCACGATTTTTCCGATAGGTCCCGCGACCCGACAGGAACTCCGTAAGGTTGGAATTGCAGTTCCTAGCTCTCTTTATCCAAGTTTCGATTGTTGGAATCAGTCTGTGAGTTCATCTTACTTTCTTATCCTGTTTACGCCAGTCTCTGGGCGGCTTGTCGATCACCTTAGGTAACCCCAATGGCTGCTTCTTCCGAAATTGTTCGGAATTCGCTGATTGTTTTTATGGCGCAGAGTATGTATGCTGACGAAAGCTTCATTGCTGTCTCCTTTATAGAGAGAGAACCCGCCCAGGCTGGCACAGGATAAAAGAGAAATGAACTTACCACTCTGGAAAGCAGGACTCTTCTTTTGTACCCGGTCCTCGGATGTGCGGCAGTATACTGAAAAGTGCTTTTCTGCTTCAGTATTCGACGTGCTTTTTGAAGTTAAGTCAATCGCGAATCACTCCTAGGTATTTCAGAGCTTCCTTGCATCTAATTAGCTGGGAACCACCCCGGAAGTTTGCGTATTCCACATTCTTCCGGCTGGTTATTAAAACAGCAACAATTTTGTGGTCAGTTAGTCCAAGGTCGGAAGAATACAGCCAATTCATCCTGGCAATTGCTTCGCCTGTGGCGGTTTCCACCTCGTGAATGTGCTTGACCACCTTTACGATCGCGATGTCATCGGCATATCCAGCATTATATGACCATTTGCAATGTCGCGTGTTGCGGACATCTTTAATTATAACACAACATTAGTTTCAGATCACAAAAAACTTTTTCTTATAGCGCTGTACTCAGGGATATATCTGCCCATTCATATCCATTGTAATGGATAACTAACCAATTCCGTTTCAATGTGCAACATCCTGTTGAACATTGCAAAACTTCATAAAGCCTGACCCTAGTTCACACGATAATTCAACTCCTTAAAAGTCCAATGAATCTGTTGGCATCACTACATCGTGTAGGTTGAATTGAAATCCCAGGAAATACTGACTAGATGAGGTACTACAGTTTGAAAGAGCCTCACACTAAGTGGAATAATTATTCGTATCGAACGAAACTGAAAGCCAGAAAAAAAAGAAGTTCGTTCAACAAAACCCATCCGCCGCATGAAACAGAAATTAACGCTTAAGTTATTCAAAAAACATGATCATTAGACACCAACACCAATCGACGCCCCCAAGTGCACATTGCAGTGATTGCGTTGTGCACCTTTGCAGAGTGTATCTCTGAGATTGTGGCGCCAAGCACTGTTCAATTTATCAAAACTGATGGGTGGGTGGTTGGCTTCGATCACGCTTACATCTCTATGTTGCGGCTCTGCCGAACGAACGTTAATTAAATCAATGCAATGCCATTAAATCATATCACAATGTGACAGACTTTGACATTTGTATCAAAATGGAGCCAGGCGAGCTAATTTGCATGTGGTCGCGCTGCTAAAATTGGATCACTCAAAACGGGTGTGGGTCAGGCCATATTCTCCTTGGGGCTGCGGATATTTTAAAATGTCATCCGCGGATTCATGGTTGGGAAATCATATGGAGTCAGTCTTTTATACGTCACTGTAGATATGTGAAATGAAATATGCATTGTGTTGGAGGGAATAAAGCAATATCTTGATCCAATAGTGTTCTTGAAAAGTCGTTTTGCTGTCAATCTCATGAACATGAATTATAGTTGCCTTTCGTCAATTATACATACACCAACGACGAGAGCTTCAGATCGATGATACAAAAAATGATATGTGCATGGTTGTCTGAATTCATCAAAACACTGACCGTCACACAATTTACTTTAAACAAGTCATTTTTATCGTAACCGTTTTTATTTTTGTTCCTTCGGCGACCTTCAGAATGTGTTTAATTTTACTACATGAAGAGCTTAGGTATTACAAGATCGATTTGGATACCAAATGAAAAACGATTTACTATTTGGTTTAACTTAACAGTTCTACAAATTTTAAGATGTACTCGTATGTAACTACTTACTTATCAGGCCGGCGACCCATGGAGGATCCGAGCCTGAGTGAATGCTGCCTTCAATCGTTGACGGTCCTGGGCACGCTGCTACCAGTCATCAAGACCAAGCTGTCTTGCATCCGCGATTACTTGGTCTTTATACCGGAGATTCGGTCTTCCTCTCCTTCTCGAACCAGTAGGCTCAGATTCAAAGACCCTCTTTGCTGGAGCATTGTTGTCCATGCGCTCGATGTGGCCGAGCCAATGCAGTCCAGGGATTTTTGCCTTCCGGACTACATCCACATCCTGGTACAGCTAGTAGAGTTCGCGGTTATGTCTTCTCCTCCATTCGCCTTCCTCGCAGACGGGACCATATATCCGTCGTAGAACTTTTCTTTCGAAGGTACCAAGAATCAGCTCTGCAGTTTGTAAACGTATGTAAACTCAAATTTAAAAATGTACATATGTACATCTGAAATCTGCATTTTTGATATAACCACATAACCACTTAATTCCTCCTCTACATGATTGCAAAATCGTCTTCCATCCGATTGTAAATATATGACATCCAAGACGTTTTACGTATTACCACGAAAAACGCCTTCATAGTATGGAAAAAAATAGGATTTTTATTTAATCTGGGTATGTCTTGATATGTTTTTTAACGTTTTGTGTGCCGACTTCAAACCGTCAGATGCTCAATTATAATAGTTTGTAAAACATAATTTTTACACAGAAAACTTGATACCATAACTCGTTAAAGGTTACCCTCCACAACACCATTCCAGCATAAATATACGTTATTTTAAATCAGGAGATGCGGAATTAAAACACTGAGTTTCATGATCGGGCACTAATATCTCGAATTATCGTTTATATTTGTTTTGTTCTCTGAGAAATTCTCTAGAGTAAATCGCAGTCTCACAAATTCGGTTATAGTCTGGAAAGTCATAGAAAAAATTGGTTATGGTCAATACCATCGCATCCAGAATATGCTTCGGGATTTAGACTATTATTGGTATGTACTTATTATTATTATTGTTATTGTTGAGGGTAAATTGCAACGCGAACTTTAGATCTATTGTGCCCCCTATTCATACCTTTGCTTTCTGAAGAACTCCCCGCCCATGCAGCACTTTTCAGAGTTCTATTGAGCGTTATTTGCTCCTATTGGTATGTACTTACGATTTTGTCAAATTTTAAAAATTTGTCTTTTGGTCGGTTAATTTTTTGAATGAGAGTGTCCCAAAATTTATAAAAATAATTGAAAACACGAGACACTCATTCATTTTGAGATATTGTTCAATAATGACAAATATCGTGTGACGCTCCATTGTTAGAAAGTGTTGCCAGCAATTTACTGCAGAAATCGCGACAAATTCAAATCGTGCATTAATTCCGCAACAGCCTATATAAATCCATACATGTAACCATTTTTCTCTACCGTCAAACGTTCCTTAAAAATGTGAAAAAAATATTTTAAAACATTTACTGCAGATTTCGTCTCTGGTCTCTGGACTTTTTGTCTTGGACCCTACTTCGACCACCACTTTCAAGGCCTAATTAGGGAATCAACGACGTTGTCTATGGTCGCCTGGCTTCAAGTCTTACGTCAGCACAATCTTCAACAGATGTAGGCTCAAATCGAACCGCAAAATTAGCCGGGTCTCTAATTCAACCAATCGACTCTGAATCGACATTTCAGAATCTACTTCTAACAACTATGACGCATATGTTTTTTGCAACATTTGTTTAATTGGTGGTGGTAATTGGTGGAATTGCCTACAGACTGAATCCATGATATCGAGCGACCGATGCATGATAAAATAGCGAACCTTACTAAATATTTTGACAGGTGTCAACATCATTTATATCTTTGACGGCTACGGAGGCAATTATTAAAAAAAAGTATAAAATGCAGCTTCCAGTCATCAAGATCAAGCTGTTTTGCGATATCTTGGTCTTTATATCGGTGGTTCTGTATTTCTCTCCAGGACCAGGAGTCTGGGATTCTAAGACCCTCTTAGCATTATTGTCCACGCGCTCGATGTGGCCAAGCCAGTGCAGTCGACGGATTTTTGTCTTCCGGACATCCACATCTTAGTACTGCTGGTAGAGTTCGTGGTTGCGACTTCTTCTCCATTAAACTTCCTCGAAGGAGGGACCATTTAGACTAGAGCATTTTTCCTTATCGTCCAGCTTCCGGCTCCAGTAAGAGTTTTGTAGGGCATGATATTGGTCCTCCGAATCAGGAGCTTTGACAAATCCAAGTAGCAGCGGTTGCCAAGGGAATATTTATTTTCTCTCACAATTCGAATGGATATTCAGTGTCTACCGTTATGGTATCGTTAGCTTTCTTCTACCGTGTGTTAAATGTCGTATCCAAATAATGACAACACCGCTCAATGGTTGTCACTCTCCAGCCGTGAACGTTAGTTCAAAGCAATATTTTCAAGCATATATTCATAACAGATTTAAACAAAAGTTAGCAATGCTTTGCGATTATAAATGGACATGAACTATTAGTTTCAATAGGACTCTATATCGTGCATTAAGTGGTTGTCAGTGCTTGACAATTTCCAGCTTCAAGAAGTTTTCCCAAGATCTATTCAGGGTTAAGTGCACTACAAAGCCATTTCAACTAGTTTCAAAAATCTGAGAAAAAAGAGATAAAGAAACACACACATCCATCACATATAAAATAAAAAAAGATTTATTCAAATAAACAAACATTCACTTCTGAACAATAAAATCAATAAAATTCAACAATATTTCTCTACAAAAACATTTTTTTACATTTACGTGGTAGGTTCTTTCTTTAGGCTAAAATAAAAACGGTCTATATTACACCAAATATCAAAATAGCACCCTGTTTAGAAATTCATAGTCGATCTCTGGTATCGACATCGATTACTTAACAACATTCATATAGTACAGGACAGACGTGTTTGTCTTCTAAATTTTCATTATTTTCATTCTCTGTCTGCATTCAGGAGAGTTTTGTATCTTTTATAACGTAATCTGAAACATAGGACTTTCTAAGAGATGCAAGTAGGCATCGTGTTATAATACTAAGTGAACTTTCTTAATTTACGCAAAAAAAAAACAAACAAAATGAAATATGTAGGTAACTAGCAAGTAGAAGAGTATTGCGATGTTTTTTTCGCTTTATCTAGCGGTTTTCTTAAAACATAAACGAAGACAGAACTGTTAACGTATAACAGTAGTACATAGTAGTTTTTGATTTATTGAAGCGAAGCCAAAATCAAAGAGTTATTTATTTTGTTTTCTCAGTGGAGAATATGGGAAGACACAGGAGAGTGGTGTAGGTACACATGTTTTTTTTTTTTTTAAGATTTTTGTTAAGTTTGAAAATGCTTTGGCAAAATTCCGTTTCGCTTCGTGATTCGTTATTCTACAAATACATACAAAATACATATATTAATTTATTTACCACCTGACTTACGGGCTAATTGGCAAAGAACACGGTTGATGTATGTATTTTTTTCTTCATATTTTTTTTTCTTTTCTTAAATTTAACATTATACACGGTCTGTGGCTTAGGGGGTACACTTGATGATTCTATGAACTAAATTAATCTTACGTTTAAAACTAAAACTATACAATGATTTATACAGACACAGTATACTTGTAGCGTTGTGGTAGTTGTAGCGTATTATTTTTTATATGTTTTTATCTGTTTTCTTTTGTTTCTTTTCTTACTTTCTTGGTTAGGTAAAGTTTACAGGAATTTGTGTAAATATTTCTGTTGTACAAACATTGGTGGTTAGTTTTTAACAAAATATAAGGAAAAATACTACTTATAGTTAAGAGAGTGATTTTTTTTGTTTTATTTATATCTTCTGGATTGCTTTTTTATATATATTTTTTGTTTCTTTATAAATTATTTACAAACAAGGGCGAGGAAATGGAAACAAAAATGGAGGTTAATGTCCTAGTTTGTGATGATGCTGCTCTGAGAGGGTTTCTGGCACTGAGTGGAGAGTGCGTTGGCTAGGTAGGCGGTTTGAGTGTGTCACTTGTGGTGTGTGGTAGTCTTCTATTTCAAGATCGATCGAGGATTGGACTTTGATCTTTTATGAAAGAACGAACAAATTCTAGGACGGATACTATTCTGTAGGACAGTAGGACTATAAAATATATCGCGCAACAGAGACACATCAATTTGGACATGAAATGGTGCATCTTGAACGTTTCGAGAAAGGTAGGATGGCGTGGAAGGATTGAATTAATTGAACAGACTGACAAGCAATTGCAAATTCATGAGTCGGTCTCTGGAAGGATATGCTTAGCTTTCTTGATTTTCTGACAATCCACAAAACTATTCTGATTGAAATCAGTGAACAAAGAAAACCACTCGTCTGTTTGTTTGCAACTCGTGAAGATCAGTAAGCGATGTTCTCTTTTGAACTCAAGGAATACTTCTTGATTAGGAGATCTGATTATTAAGTGATCTCTTAAATGGCACATGAAGCTGCTGAGAGACAAAAGTTGACAGCCACCTCCACACATTCCAATGAAAGAAAGTCTGAACATAGCCAACAATTGCATGTTGAGCAGTAAACTTGTGACAAAAACTAGAAAAGTCGCCAACAGACAGGCCCTTTAACTCACAACCATAACCGCCTCCAGTCCTGTGAAGACACACTCATTCCACAGTGCTTCATCCTCCTCCGCATGCATTCGTTGTTGGTCCGATAGAATTTGAGAATGGAAAAATCTGAGTCTAGGAGTTAAGTCTAATCGGAGAGGTCAGGTCACTTTAATGTGCTCTTCGTTCATATTCGTGGTCATGCTCTCACCCGCGGGCACATTGGTTGAGCTCTCACTAAAACAGTTCGTCAGGTGACCGCTCCCATCCTCCTGCTTGATGGTCTGCAGACAATTGTTACTCTGTGGCGAAGACGGTGGTTCTGACGATGAGGAACTTCTGCTGGGCGAGTTGAGCTCTGTCGACGATGACAATTGAGTTTGAAGTGGAATAGGAATCTGCGTCACTTTGCCCATAAACGATCGAATCTCCTCGAAATACGATTCCTCCTGCAGGCCACCACGATTGTTGCGTCGCAGACCACGCAGTCGATCGTCAATGCCGAGGCCCAATGATGCCGCATCGGCTTCGTGTTTCTTCAGGTGCCGATCGAGATTCGTCTGTTGGCCAAAGCATCGTTCGCAGAGAGCACACTTAAAGGGACGCTCCTTATTGTGAATGTTGCGCACATGACGCTGTAAGTTACTCGATATACTAAAGGAACGTTCGCAGTATTTACACTTGTATGGCTGTTCGCCCGTATGAGTCCGTAGGTGCCGCGTCAGGTTTGCCGATCGCGGAAACACTTTCCCGCAAAATTTACACGAGTATCGATCCTTGTTCTTGGCACTTACTGCTGTCGGTTGATTTGCATTTGCTATAGCCTCATTGTTATTATTGTTAGTATTGTTATTAGCGCTAGTAGTGTTTGAGCTTAGCCGGGGATTCGCCATCGATGACGCCAGCTGTGGCAGGGTGCGCAGCAGGTCCTGTTGTTTCGGTCGCAGCATCTCGAACGCGTTGCCCGGTGGTCGCGGTGGCACGAATGGATTTCTATACGGCAGAGGTATCGCCTTGGCCATTGCCTCCAACATCAGCGGGTGCAGGGCGGGTGTAGGAAATGGCAGACTCGATCGTTGATGATGGTGATGGCCACCATCATTGCCGGCGGACGATATCCGCAGTTCGTCCTTGATCAGCGAGTGATTAAGCGCGTTGTGCCGGAACTTCTTTTTGCAATCATTTAGGCTTATGAGAAGGTTATTATTATTAATATTGTTGTTGTTGTTGTTATTATTATTGTTATTATTATTATTGTTGTTGTGGCTACTGCTATTATTATTTTCAAAGTTCTTATGACTAACAGGACTCGAGCTTCCATCGGAAGTCGGTGTGCGATCGTTTTGCAAAATCAAATTGCTATTCTCGTCCTCGAGCGGCTCGTCAACACTGGTCTGAGAGTTCTTTTTGTGCTCCAATCGCAGATCCAACGGCTGATCGATTGTGTTGCTCTGATAGAAGAAACCGGACGATGATGATGACGTTCTAGTTGCCGGCGACAAGTCGTAAGGTACATGAGATGCATATGTGACAGGTGTTTGACCTAACATCGGGTACACGGACCCCTGTTTTGGACTAGGAAGCATTTTTCTTGGTGAATGATCCTTTTCTCGCATTATTAGCTCCCGAATGATATGGAATGCAGGCTACGCCCTAGGTATGATCCGCCGACCTCGCTCGACGATGACGGTGACCCAGTAATCCAATTTCACACTCAAATAATCCAGCGACAACAGCACGGCTTTTCCATATTTCAGCTGCATTCACCACACGGTCAGCTTTTGGCAACAACTCTGCAATGGAAAAAAGAAAAACAAGAAAATGAATAAATTAAGTTATGAAAATGAAAGGACATGTTAACACAATGAACACAATTGGTCGTGTAAATCGTTTATGGCCTTATGTCGACATGTAGTGGCTGTTTGCTTGTTCATTTGCACGACGATGGTCGCGGTCGGTAGGGAAAGGGCAGCCAACGATTGTTCGCTTTAATTGCTGGCGCGTGTACCTTTGTTACTTTCATATCCAAAAGGTAAGAGACTATAAAAAAAAATAAGAGACATAAAACTCTCAGCAATCAAAGCCGCAACAGTGTTATTTTAATTACCGAAAGTCAAACAAGCGGATCTTGGTCTTCAATGCCACTTAACCATCATCTTCCTGCAGTGCACAATTGCAGTTCGGGCATTCGGCCCGCGAGCCAGCCAGCAAGCGAACCAACTATGCGATCAACTTAATTACTTTCCCTTGTCAGTCAATCTTGCAGAGAGATCAAAAATCGCACATTACCTTACGGATCTTGAAAGCATCTTAAGCTGCGCAAGTGTCGGTCTTCGTTCGCCAAGTGTATCAACCAAATCGGGTTTGCATCGCGGGCACTGCTCGCTGCAGTTGTGCAGTGGTGGCGTTGTGAACGTATTCGAATTACAAATTAATCAACGGCGATGGCTTGCGACAGCTGCGCTTGATATGGATTAATTTTTTAGATTGTGCGAATGTACCTATGTACAATGCATATGAGGTATGTTCGGATCTCTCCAACAAGTGACCTCTCCACCTCTCTCCTTCTATTTTGCTCTCAACCATTTTCATGGAGTCACTCTGACAAATGGTGTCCAATGCGGCGGCCGAGCTGATCTGCGTCCAGAGCAAGGAGACAGTCGTCGGTTGCCGGTCGTCGTCAATGAGATGACTGTGAGTTGTGGGCTGAGCGTCCGCCACTAATGACAACATTGACGGCGGCAATGCTGAACGATCAGCGACGGACGATGACGAACAACAAAAGGCAACCTCCGATGTTCGAACTAATGATGCTCCTATTCCAGGTAGCTCATCCGAACTGCAAAAACCGTACAAGCGGAATGAGTGGGTGGGATGTGATCTTGTTCTGCGCCTCCAGTTGACCGGGCTTTCAGAGACACGGCTTGCAGTGCATGCACCACATGGAGATACATGGAGATGTGCACGCTTTCAACTGCAGGCTGTCTCCTTGTCGGCTATGCGCAGGCGTTGGCTGTGCGCCTCCACCACCGACGCCGCAACAGCCGGAAGAAAATGAGATCACTACACGTACATACAGATGCCCTGCACATCAGCGCATGTGCGCAGAACATTCTTATGAGCATTTTTGTTGATTGAGTAGTGAACTCCTTAGGTTGCCAGTTAATTTCGTTCTACACACAGATACACATTTTGTTCGACTCGTTCCGCGAATGGAATGTCTATTCAAATTGCGGCATCCTTAATTCAAGCAGCGTAGAGAAGGCCAGAGGACTAGAGCACCGGAGGACCAGAGCCTCACCAGATTTCGTGTACTTGTATATTCTGTTCGGCTTAATGCCCATTTGTGCCTATGATTGAGGCAACTAGAGTCGCTTCCGCAAGACATCGTCGTCGGCTAACGAACAAATGTGTGCGCTCCATTGAATCTGAATCAGTCCGTCCGTCATGCCAGTCGAAGGATGAAGGGTGTGTGTGTGTACGCGCACAGTCAACGGACACGACACGAACCAGCGAGGATGATGATGCATACCGTATCAATTATTATGCGGTAGGACGCGACCACGAGAAGCAGGTAAATCAATCACTGCCACGAGAAGTGAGCAAATTACTGGCAAATCTGCACACTTTGCAGGGCGGAGAGAGCTTCTGTTAATGATGCTGAAGACTCTGGCCTCCTCGTTGTCCTGCTCTTTTGTGACGCGTGCCATATACGATTGCCGAGTCTGGCATTTCCAAGCTTAGGCCACCTAAACTCCGTTAATCATACAAAATGCACAGCGCACCGATACGAATGACCATTTTGAGAGTCCCTCTGCAGACATTCACTACCTTTGGCGCAACTATTGCTATAGTTTTGTATGCAAGGAGACGATGCCGAATCCGATTCCGATGCCGATGTCGATGCCGGTGGCGATGCCGATGTCGATGTCGTTGTCGTTGTCGATGTCGGCTTCGGTGCCGATTTGTCGATGGAACTTTGGCCTACATTTTACGCAACAGCGCCTCCCCGGTTAGCGTGCGGTCTAATTAGAGGAAGACCCCAAAATGGCCAAATATTTTCATTAATTTATTAAACGAGTGGCACCAAGCGACCGTCAGCCATTTACGATCGTTCAGATAGAGATCTACCGAGAGCTTCAACTACTTCGTGCTACCGCCGCAATCATCATCATCAACATCCGCAGCAGCACAGCAGCATCGTACGACAAAACGACTGGGCGACGGATCGACAGAACGACGGCCTTCGACAAGACCGCCGAATCTAGAGTGGAGTCGTAGTGTGTGCCCCATAAAAGGTTAACAATGCACATCAAAATGTATGCCTGCTGCTGCTGCGGCGGCTGATGCTGGTGCTCCTGGAGCCCCCCCCTTGAGTCACTACTGGCGATGCTTAATAAACCATCTAACAGCCTAATATACAATTTCTGGTCAGAGTATGGATCTCAGCCCGAGTTGAGGATTTATTGTGTTCCGATACGAAAATGATATAGCAACTGTGGCATTCGCAATTCACATTGCTGTAGGTCCATCTACGTCTTTCTGGCACTGCGCTGCAATTACCAGTTTATCGCGATGTTTATTGAATGGTAGCAGAGTGAAATAAGAAAATTTTACTTTTACAGCAGATATGTCGTCCGGTTTTGGGGTTTGGGAAGAGGAAAACTGGGCTGCTGCCGCCGCCAGCCAACTTGTGCCTTGTGGGCGAAGCAACGAACGAATTGTGTGTGTGTTTGTTTTTTTTTTTCCTTGCAAAAGTAATTTGGATTGGAATCTATATTAATGAATCTGTTAGAGGTAAGTTATTGGAGAGTCCATCTGGCGAAATAGGAGATGGAGCTTAACAGGTTACCTGGCAGATTGGTTTGTTGAATCACGTCGTCGGCTTGATGATTTTGGGTGGGACTGTGCGAGCGCATTTGCGGCTGTTGGGAAAGTCCATTCGTATCGGCCGCGAATAGGGGTGGACATGGCGCATAGTTCAGACAGATCCGTATCTGTTTTAGAGATCCGTATCGAATGCGTGAATCAAGAATCGGAGCATTCAAGGTGAACTGAGAGCCGATGAGGAGTGCGTCGTGACGGACACAGAAATCGTGCTTCGGGGTTATGTTGACAAGGAACTGATCAAGGAATGCCGCTGTCGGATGCCTTTTCAAAATGAGAGAGCGAATTCGAACTGGTGCAGTTTCCTCTGTGTTTCCAAAAAAGAAAATATATCGACTGAGGCTGTAGGTGTGGTGAATATTTTGACATTAATTAGCAATCCGAGCGATGAGTGCCGCTGTTTTTTTTTAACTTGATCATAAGTACAATCGCGTACCCTCTTTTTTCGATGAAAATCGTGAGAAAAGGTTCTCTTTGTGAAATAGTAATAGTCAACTGTCTACAATGAAAATGTCGGTCTCTTACATCGTTAGATAATAGACGCGGCATTAATAATCATTGAAGTTGACATTTAGTGATCACATCAAGATTAGCAATAATCGATAATAACTCGCGTTGTCTGACATTTTAAATGCTACCTTCACGTGAGTGATGAAACATCAGCAGGAATAATTAAAGTTCCACTCGATGCATGTGTGTTTGTCTAAATTGTTGTGCGCCCAGTAGGGTAAAGTACAAGGCAATGTGTACATAATAAATTATAAATAAATGTTTTTAAGAAAAACAAGAACAAGCTCTGATTTCTCGTCTTCCTCGTCATCAAACGGAATTGTTCATGGTGGAATTTGGCCTCAACCAATGAACCCTTTCACGACCACCATATGTTTCTTGGTTTGTGCGTCTACTCTTCGTTCTATCTCGGGCTGGAAACAAGGCCCGACAATTTTTGAACGGAGACAACTTCGCAATCGAATGTAAGAGCAAGTAAGTTAGACTTCTGATCGCATTGAAATGTGTACAGTTTCTGTCAGTTAACTGCTTACATACTTTTGAGTTCCAAAACAACGCAAGGGCATGGAGAACATCTAAGAATTTGGACGAAGAAAGTTCAAGTTCATATGAACTATTCAAGTACAAGGATTTCTTGTTAGCCGCCCCCATTCACATCCCGCCCCCAACCGTAATCTCCTCTGTAGGATGTACATACGTGACTTGTTTATGCTGGCTTACCCCATTCTTAACTGAATTGATAATCAATCAATACCCCAAGACGAAAGTCAGCGGTGTTATGTGTCAAGCCACTGTGCTACATAAAGACCCATCAAAAACACGCCACACACACATGCAAACACACACAACTGTGCATCTAAACAACAATGATTAACCCGAAAAAACCTGACACGCTGTCAGTGACCCATTCGGCTAACAAGAGTCCCAATATCCATTCAGTGTAGCAGACTTAAGTGGAAATAATTACGAGATACCGTGCATCCGATCCCGCCGTCAAACCCTTGAAAGCCGCCATAAGCTAGACCATGTGCGGTGAACAATACACGTAGTCGATATAATCGACCGCACTGAAGAAAAGTGGGCGGTCAGGTAGCTGAGGAGATAACACTGTGAATTCATCATAATACACGAGGTACCCGAATGTACATAAGTCCCTCAGATATGAGGGAATCATGTCACATGAGTGACACTTGACATTTACTCTGAACACAAAGGAGTGCTCCTCAATTCCGAAAAATGCATTTGGTAACATCCACGGTTTGAACAGATTCAAATGAATGTACCAGCAGCGGATTATTCTTGCCCATCCAGCGGATGTGTGCACATCGAAACAAATCGGATAATGCGATATCCATACATAATCGAGGATAGATACTGTCAAAGTGAAGCTGGTTGGTTCCCTCCCGGTGAACAAGGTGAATTCCAGCTTAGGCCGATAGACCGGTCCATCCACCGACCGTCATCGCGTAAGAAATTTATTTTATAAACAATAACCACGGAGCCAGGCCAAACACTTCATTAGATCGAGCAGCTGAATAAATGGACTCTATAGCTTCAAGTGGCATCTGATTCAAGCGGTCCATGGCATCGGATGTAGTGCTGTTTTCATTATTTCACTTTCCTGTCCGCAATCATGAAAGTGCATATGCAATCTTTATGTATGCAAAAAACCGTTAAATGACGTGCGACCAGGCTCATCTGAGAGAGCCTGCCTGACTCACCAGGTGATCAGCAGCGATCTGTTTTCAATCACAACACAACACTGCCTGACCAGAGGCTGTCGTAGTCTTCATCTTCCTCAACCACTCTACTCTCGTTGGCTGGCAGCATGACTAGAGATGATGCTGCCGCTTCTGCTGCTGTTGACGGAGCCACCGCATGCTATATCATTAAAACAAATATGTAGCAGCCAGCGAAGAGGCAAGCACTTTCTACTTTCTAAGAGCTTCATATGCTGCCTGCTCCACGGATGTGCACTCTTAGCGATATGGCCGTGCGCGCCGTCACCAGCGGTACCACCACCACCACCATCAGCACCGCGTGTTTCCTCAACAGAAATACGTTTCTTTCTTAAATTACTATTATTTGCTCCAGTTTGGTGTTCGGTTTATTTGTTAGCTGTGGTCGTCGTTGTCTACCCCACCGGCACCCGCCCCCTCCTCCAACGGCTCACTCTCGCCACTGTGCACGCTTGTCGTTCATCCTCCTTTCATTGTGCACCAAGCCGCGCATGCCGCCACTGGAGGAGTCAAGTCGCTGCCAACTCCACTCCGGAATGGGAGCTCCTTTCTTTCCTTTAGCCGCTTCGTAGCCGATCAAAACCTACCGGCGCGTCCGGCGTCCACCAGAGCACCAGACCACCGCACCATCTCGATGCCACCAGCACGTAGCCGACGACGACACAACCACCGCACAGGCAGGCTACGTCATAGGAGAGTGTGTCGTGTGCCATCCAATTTACCATTTGGCAAATGCTCACCTTATCAGTAAGGGGATCTATGGACCCAAGGATCTTGTGATGTGTGTTTCACTGTTTCGCTACCGCATGCATAAATACAAGCACCCATGTGGGTAGGACAACAAATTCAAATTTTTCAGGTTTATCTACACCGCCACCGCCACCACCGCCGTCACTGATAGTGTATGTAGAGCCCGGTCCGGCGAATGTCAATCTCCCGGCAGCCGAACGTTCGGCGACTTAACGAATGTCTCTTGATTGGATTTCATGAAAGTAATTTCAATAATTTCTGGCTTCAGCTGCACGAGCACCAGCGAAGACTTGCAAGCGACCGCGACCGCAACCGCGACGGGGTGCAACGATTGCCCAGAACAACGAAGATAACCGTTTGAAATATTGGGTGAAACTGCGGAAATCGGAAATCGGCAAATTAAGTCGTACGCACCAGATCCGCAGCGCAGCGGCCGAAGTGTGAAATGTTAGGCACAATTAATGAGTCTCGGAAAGGCTCATTAGCTGGACCGATAAAAATCGCGGGGCATTCATTTTCTGGTTATCTCCAGATGGCCAGAGTAAAAGTGAGTTCTCCGGCCCGCCTGCGGTCACTGGAAATTGGTAAGAATCGGAGAAGATCCGGCGAGATACAAGTGCGGTGATATGTCGTGGTGGCCATTATCCATTAGCGGTTAAACTTTCGATCATTCCAAGCCCATTTGAATGTCTCTAACTTAAGGGCATAATTAGCGCAAAAAACATTTCGCCTTTCACTCGCCTACCGCGAAGATGCATTCCTTCGTATGTCGGCCACCTCGAGCGCGTATTGAATTTAGATTTATTTACAATTGTTGCGAATGGAAAGACTGTCTGAGTGAATGTGAGTTTGTTGTTACACTTTGGTGATGGATTAGGATTGGGCGGATGCGGAAGAGGGTTTTTTAACCTAGAATCTGAAGAAGAAAGAAACAAGCTGACGTTTTGCAGATGCTTGAAGGGAAGCGATTATAGATGATCTTGAGGTTCATATGTGTCTTCGAAAGCTGGACAAAACTTGTTGTCTGAGATCTGCTCACAGAACATCAACACCTCATGTCCTTCATGATCCTAATTTGAAGGAGTCGAGTTGAATGAGACTCTCTTTTCTCTTTTTGCTGTTTTTGATTATATATACTGGCTACATACAGTACACAACGACTCATTGGAGTTAGTGATTTTTTTCTATTCTTGTCAAGATTTGCCAAGATTTTAATTCAAGATCAACTCCCACAACCATCAAGATTAGGAGTCTGGATATTCTGTGAACGAGGTTCAGTAGCCAAAGAACTTTTCATCGAAATATTCGCCTCTAAAGACAATTCTGTGCGGAATGAGTGTTGCATCCCCATCATCACGACTTCCGAGGCGGGCGTTGAATGCGATTCCATCAGGTAGGCGACCGCTTGGCAGACCCACGACGAGGTGGTTGGACCAAGTCCAAAAACTCGCCGGGTTACACTTGGGCATAGCTCCTGATGAGTTAGAGTCGATGGCGGAGAATCGAGTTGCCTGGAGATCTCTCGTGCGTGGTTTTCCCCCGCGACCCCTTTAGTGGATCATGCGGGTCAGAAGATGATGATGATGATGAGTGTTGCATCTGCCTTAACTAATCCTAATACAATGTTCGCACATTTCCATTTAAGTGGTAGTAGACTTCGGGGTTCCAAAAATCCAATTGCAACAGACCAGCATCCGTTACACCCAACACACGGAAAGATTTCCGAGCTTCTTACAGAACAATAATCGACAACTCTTTGTGTCCACTGGCGAAGCAGCAATCTAAATTGTGGTTCCAACAAGATGGAGCAACTACGACACGTACACTGCTAAACAAACTATGGACCTGATGGGCGAAATTTGTCGGCGAAAGTTTTGATTTCAAAAATGTAGGTTTCCTTTGACCACGTCTTTCAGCAGAATTAACTGAGCATTTTTTAATTTAGAGCGTATGTTAAGAGACGATTAGACAGCTGAAGCAGAATATTCGAGACAACACACGTAGCCTGCAACCAGAAAAATTTCGTGGTGTAATGGAAAACGCACTAAAATGAGCCTATTATGTCTGTATCAAGCAAAATGGTGGACATTTGAAAATGTTCGTAAGCCCTGTGCTCCGTAATCGGTACAAGTTGAGGAAAGCAAAAATAGATTAAATCAGGAATTTTAATAAGCTTCATACATCACACATTATTGACATAACCACACTAATAAAAACAACACATCCAGTGGAGGATCTTGACGAGCAGTATTATTCCATGGAGTAGTGGGTGCGTGCATCGACTTTACGAGCAAACATGGACAGAGAGAGAACGTGAACTACCGGCTTTATTCCTCCTGAAGCGTAGCTCTATTGCGAGACAATTGGCTTAACACAGGATCTTCGTCGCCTTCAGAGGATAGGCGACTCCAATACGAACGAGATGTCGGCCGATCACTGCTCGAGATAGGAAAGAGCCAGTCACAAAAAGGCAATTTGACTAGTTCCCGCCGATGAGCTGTGCGGGTGCTCAGAAAGTTAAATGTAAGACCAAAAATTATTACATTAGTTCAGCAATTTTTAAGTAATTTGGTCTAGTAAGTAAGTAAAACTAAATTCCAATAAAAGATAAAAAATGTACACTCGAATCCCAGTAATAGCTCAAGCGGAGAGAAGTATTGGTTGGAATTTACAATTTCTTGTACCTTTTTCCAAATCGATAAAAAGAGAATTAAAAAGTTAAAATGGGCACATCCTGGTACATACTCATACCCTCCCTTTAACTGACAAGTTAGTTGAAAACTCCTTTTGACATGTTCCACTTCCCAGTCAAAGAAACTGTACCCGATTTCCACACTTCTCGTATCGTCACTTTATTTAATCGTCCCACTTAACGGACGAGTTCAAAATCGAAAAGTCGCCTATGACGCCAGTCCCGCTAAACTACACTATGCCAGTCACAAAAAGTAAAGTCTACGATAAGTGACAGTGCACCTAACACTTGATAATTGACCAGTAAGACGCAGCTTCAGTCTAAAAATTAACTCAATTAAATCAACACGAGTCAGGAGATTTGTGAAAAGCTCTACGCGAGTAAAAACACGAAACCACGATCCACTTAGAGGAAATGGAAACAACATCGCAATCGGCTATGAATTTCAAAAATTGAATGTAAACTTCAACATCATGACTTCATAGCCTTCGTTAAGCATCACCTCGCCTGTCAAATTCGCATACAACTTGTCAACGTTAAAGGCCTCCCGTGGCTGCCTCGATATGGGGACGTTACGATGAAGAGACCTCATTTGCATCAATCCTAATAGGCCGGCTTTCGGCCAGGCGTCGTCACACCTCACTCAAGTGTAATGATCATGATCACATCTCCGTCGAAAAGTGGAAAACACGAGTTTTGCGGATAAGGCCATCCAAGCGATACATGCCCCAATTGCATAAATTCAATCTAAACTGTTTCCAGAATGCGAGTATCTCACAGATATTCCGTGTTTCCACGTTTCCATGTTTCCATGTTTCGTGCTCTCAAACTCGTCAACTGCGTGGAAAACCTTTAAAAATCATCTCAAACGATCCTCAGACATGGCTATCGCCGCCACCACCACCATAGCCAGCCAACCACCATAGACACCACCATTGCCACGATGATGGCGATCACTTGCCTCGGATCGAATTGTGCCTTCGGATATTACCTCATGAGATCACTTCATGTGGGCTAGCCAGTGCCGACGACGAGGATGACGACAGTTAGCGGTTGGTTAATATTCTGTAGCTGTATCTGGAGCACTTTTTAAAGTAATTATGGAAATTGCGGAATAAAACTAGTTTGTCGTGTGATTAAAATGTGTAGCGCTCTGCGATCGGCGCGTTGGTGCGGCAGAGATCTCTGTATGCTGAGGCACTTTTCTTGTTCGCTCTGCCTATCGTGTCGTCTACACGAAACGTTCGATCTTGGGATGTCGATGGCGATGCCAATGATGGCGCGGGTATGTGCAGCTCGGATTGCAAAATGAAAGAGAAATTAATTGAAATTCTATGAAGTACGGGGTGTCCCCGTGCAATCATCGCAATTGGGTCACACCATTAGCGGCGAGCAAGAAGAACAAAAAAAAAATAATGAAAATAAAATCGATGCATCCGCCGATACCCACCGCGACTCCTCTGAACTCTGGTCCGTCCTACGTCGACGAACGTGTCAATTTCAGGCGCTACACTGAATAAATAACAACTTGTTGAACCGTCAATTTTGTCATTGCAAAACAAAGCGGCTACGAATTGAGTCTGCAATCCTCCCGACTTACACGCAGCCACCACACAGACAGGCGGCTGTCGACCTGGCCTTTGGCAAATTTATGACCATTTGATTAATCTTTGAACTCGATTCATGCGCTGCGTGCAGCCCGACAGGCAGAAAACAATACGTCGTCATCGTCGTCGTCGTCGTCGGGCGCAAGTAGCTCCCAGCTCTGATAGATATTTACATTGCAGATGAGAGAGAGAGAGAGAGCGAATAGGAAATGGAGTGGGCTACACCGCGCCGCCGTACAGAGGTGGTAGCGGCGTCCAGCGTCGAAAATTTAACACCTCGCCCAATCAACAGGCGAACGGGATCGAACTCGTCTGTCTGCCTGGCTGCACAGACCTGCTGAGATTTATTTATCGATCGATCAATCACCGGCCGCATCAACCCCACCTCTTGGAATACCATCTGGAATTTCAATCCGATTCCGATTCCGATGCGAATGGGCAACAATTGGCCGGCGCGGCGGAGCGAGGACGTGCAACTATTCAGTACGCGTTTTTACGAAGCCAGCGCCCGGACCGCGTCTGAAATCACGAAGTCAAATCAAAGATTAATTACATCCTCGTTATAGACCTCGGAAGCATTAATGGGTGATCTGCATGCGCATCATCGGCACCATCATGGCCATCACCGTCGTAATTACCACCACCGCCCTCGACGTTGTGCCGGTGGAGCACGCTTGTACATCATCATCGCTCGGCCACCGAGGCGAGGAAGGGTCATCAATACCTGGACGAGTGGAGAGGAGAATTCCAATGGTTGACCTGCATCTGCCACCGCGACGCTGCAGAAGAACCAATACGTTAAAAAAACGAGTGCTTCCTGTCAGAGGTGCTCCCAAGCGGAGTTATCCTCGTCTTCGTCGTCGCTGTTACGCTGCTGCCATCATCGTCATCGGTATCCATCGAGAGTGTGCACGAGCACTCAATATGAATCTCAATCTGTCCGATCAGATGGATGGTAGCACGTCTGCTGCTGTGGCATGCATTGACTGCTGCTGCTGCTGTTGCTGCTGCCGCTTGGGCTGCTGCTCCATCAAGCAACAACAACAGCAGCAGCTGACGAACAAACGACGACGACCCGGTTACATGTATACGAGTACGAGTATCTTTTCATTCTCTTTCTATAATTTATTGGCTCTTTGCGAAATCATAATCATAACAATAATGGAATTATGGTAAAACACGGGTCCAGAGATCAAAGCGCAGAAAGTGTCGAAATCGATCTGGGAGAGTACTCTCTGAGATAAAGACGGCAACTATGACTGCGACTGACGGCGGTCGTCCGTCGGATGTCGGCCGATGGACGGCCCGTCAGAACGGGTATCGGTAGCTGGAAAATTGGCACAGTTGTACCTCTAATCACACTTAATAACTCTTGAAATTGAACCGAGCCAGTTGGGTTTGGGTCGGAGTTGGATGGACCAAACGGGCTCCGGCTCTGATGGTACGGTGTATACGGATTCGATCTTGGCCTCCACCTATTTACCTGCTTTTTCCGCCTCAGTCTCTGAGGTGTAAGAAGTGGGAGAGAACTTCTCGATTGAGTTCATCAGACTGCGAGTCTCTTCGAAGGCTACCGTCAGCATGGCTTGGGCTGCATTGATGTAACACAGTTATGAAGTGCATGCCACTGCTCCTCGAGATTGCATCGATATGCAAACCCCTAATTACTCCCGACTAGATCGATACAATGTAAATTCAAATTCAAAATATTCTACAATTATCCGAAGCACCTCTTCGTCTGTGTTGTTGATATTTTGAGCTGAGGCGAGGTCTAATGCTTGCCTGGGAGTGTTGACTGATCGTCGATTGATTTTTGGGCGGACCTGTCTGCGACTTGGCAGCACTCCTCCTCGCCTTTTTAATCAATGTTGATATTGATAGAAGATCAGCCTTCATGCCTTTGAATGATCAAATGTTAAGCTCACCCAGAGTAGGGGCGATGATGAATGTATTCGAATTAAGTTAATGATTGATTAACAACATGACTGATAGACTCAACCGAAATCCAGAGAATTTCGGTGGAAGACAAGTTCATCCGTCGGACTCGCGACCTCTTCTTCTCTCACACTTAATTTGTTGCCTGTTAAAAACAAGTGAAAAATTTCTCAATACAACTTCAATAGCTCACGTTTCTGGCCTCAGTCTAGGTTTAGAGTTCACAGCCTCCGGTTAATGGAAAAGCAGCTACTCCGGGCTGCAGTAGTCGGTGCACACATGGATTTGAATTCGATTATGCGAGATTCAAATTGCGACTCGTTGAGCGCATGGGGAACGTGGATCAAGAGGGAGCAAGGCTCCAACTTGTGAGCGAAGACTTCATGTCTTCAGTCAGTTGGAGAGATAATTGAGTTATGCACGGGGTTAGGTGATAGAACAATGTTTCTGATCGGGCTGACAGCTATTTAACCCCTAGATGACTTAAGATCAAGCATGTGTTGCTCATTTCGTTTTATTCAGTCTTATTTATACTGAGCATGTGTAAGGTTAATTTAAACAAGTTCAAGCTGTGGAGACTTGTTTATGTACGACTGTGGTAGTATCCGTCTACTTCGCAACAACTTCAGAACAGAGACCAAAGCTTGAATAGCTCTTGCTTTACACCTATTTTTGATATGAAGACGCTGTAGAGCTGTGTCTTGAAGCACGAAACTGACTTCGTACATACATGGCAACAGCCATCGTAGTTGCTCTGCGTCGCAAATGACAATACCGAATCGGATGATGAAGCATTTGAGGAGAAAAATGATGCACATAATATTTTGGACTGTTTGCTTTGATATCAATTGACTCAAGCTGTACAGCGGTATGAGAATAGCCAAACTGCTAAAGGTCCGACACCTACTGTGCTAAGTCATATAGTGCGCAATGACTCCGGTAGGAACAATCCTTAACCCCGAGTCAGTGGGACACCACATCAGAGGACACCCACTAAAGACAAGGAGAATTCAAACAACTGGAGGGCGGAATGTAGAGCCATACGAAGAAGAATGTTGAGTATTCTTATCAGAAGCGATTAATACAATTTAAACAGCATTTTTGCTTGTTTCTTCGTGTTCAATCTGCCTCACGTGAAGATTTTAGGTGGTGTGAATAAAGAGTTAGTGTGAGTGTTCCCTCAACACACTATCTGGTGTGAATAAAAGAAGATTTCGTTAAGTTTATGGAAAACCCTCCTCCACATATTCCACTTCATTTTCATTTTCGTTCCCCGTATTTCGAGTAATTGACAAGAGTAGAATTGTTTGGAAAAATGGTCTCAAACATGGGCGGAGTCGGAATACAATTTGTAAGTCCCATCCACTAGTGATAGAACGATTGCAAGCACGACACGAGCAGTTTTTGTAGAAATTAGGTGCAGGTCCACTACGGGCTGTTGGCCCAGCCATATTATTACAATTATTAATGATTTCCAAATAAGCAAATAAGCAAATGAATCATCTGACTAACGCAAGTCTATCTTCAGAGGAGTGGTTGTGCAAAGGAGCAAAGATTGCCCAAGCATTGCAGGATATTCAACAAATCATTGCATTAAGGCCTACATCTACATCGCTCTGATGTTCTATTTACAGGCATTACGACTGACAAAAAACATAAAGGTTCGTGATATTCGAAAACTCAAGTTCACCAAATGATGCTACACAATCGTCGAGATAAAGTGACGGGGGATAGCAGTACTGATCTCAAGTGAATTTGTATGTCACATGTTGTGTCGAATGTTAGGGTAAAGTTGACCGCATGACGAAATGATGTTTCACTCCTCAGGCTGTAAATTCTTAAACATTAACGCATTCAGTATTTGCAACTGAAACCAAAAGGCCGAGCTTGGTGTCAAAGCCAAGTTAGCGGTTTTCAACTCGGTATTTGTTCCGACTCTCACCTATGGTCATGAGATTTGGGTAATGACCGAAAGAATAAGATCGCGAGTGCAAGCTGCTGAGATGAGATTTCTTCGTGCTGTTGTGGGAATTACTCGCCGGGATAGGGTGAGAAACACGCCAGTGCGCGAGGAACTCAACATTGAGCAGCTGCTTCTTCGAACGGAAAGGGCTATGCTTCGGTGGTTTGGTCACGTGGCAAAAATGTCCCCATCATCAGGACTTCTGAGGCGGGCGTTGAATGCGATTCCATCAGGTAGGCGGCCGCTTGGCAGACCCAGAACGTGGTGGTTGGACCAAGTCCAAAAACGCGCCGGGTTACGCTTGGGCAATGCTCCTGATGAATTAGAGTCGATGGCGGAGGATCGAGTTGCCTGGAGATCTATCGTGCGTGGTTTACCCCCGCGACCTCTTTAGTGGATCATGCGGGTCAGAAGATGATGATGACCAAAAGGGTTCCGTTGGTCCCATTCTGGCATGGAACCCTATTGAAACCATCATCCACCTGAACATACAAGACATAAATGTGAAACCGATGGGTTTTTCCTTTTCAATGTCTCCTTCAAGGCCGGTTAAATTTAGACATCTTTCAGCAAAGCATGACTTTATCGACACATTTAGACTTAAAATGGAATGCAAACATTACTCGATAAACATCCTCAAATTCAGTCAAATACGGTGTCAGTTCAGTTGCGTCAAAGACATTCAATTCCCCCAGACCCAATTACATCACAAATCACCTGATTGACGTTGAGACTCTCAATACATCCCCCGTCAGAATGTCTGCACAGCTGCTTGAATCTTGTTTGCTCTGATGTTTCCACATTCAGTTCTAATAATTAACTGGAGCTCCCAAAACCAATTTTCAGCCTCCTCCGCTTCGTAGTCGTCGTAGTCGTCACCCAGATCCGATGAATACCTGTTGAATTGCCAGGCTGCTTAAAACAAACAAATTCCGATATTCATGTTTGCATAAGTGGCCTTACAACAGAGCGTTACCGAGGCGCTCTGTGTCGATCCGTTTGTGCCCGTCAGCCTACGCAATTGAGATGTTAAACTGTGTTCTACATCCGACGAGGTTCTCCTAACAGTACAGCACCGGGCGAGCATTTAAACAAGTTCGGCAACAAATGCATCTGCACTGATTAGATGCCAATTGGAATTCAGAACGAGCAACCTAACCCAATTCATCGGATGCAGTGTGCCCCCTCGCATGCGCGTTCTCCTGCATTCGTGCTTCGATGCAGATTCGTTGCGAATCGTTATCAAATCATCGCACACACCAGCTCTGGGTGCAGATAAATCAAATTGGCGAGAGGTGATACGACGGTGTGGATGCAGCGAAATTCTATGGAAAATGTTAATAATTCCATAAAGCGGGCGTCGTGTGTCGTGTCGCGTTCGGCGACTGAAACTGTACAAAATGCAAATTCACCCGCTCTGAAGCGTTATACTCGTATTAGTTGCGTCAGTCGGTAGATAGATGCCCAAACACATGCGCCAGTGTATGGATGGATGGATGGATGGATGCAGACGTAGGCTCGAAATATGTCCGTCCAACAAATTGCACTGTAAAGCGACAAAATGGAGCTGATGCTGGCGTTTCAGTTTGAGAGCTGGAGCTTAGATCTGGGGCTTGGGCGCAGAGAATCAGTTCTCTGGCTATGGCTGTGGACGTGTAGACGACAAATTTGCATTTTAATGGTAATAATTTGTTGTTATGCTCCAGCAATGGGTAATAAATTGCCAAGTCATTCATTGCACAACACGCAGAAGGTTGATCGCCGTGGTATTGGAACGGCGTGGCGGCATGACGGCGGGTCTGTGTAAGTGTCTTCGTCTGATCGGTTGATGGTACCAGCGATGCTGGACAGGGACTGGCATTGCCTCCTGGTTGGACTAACGTGCGATAGAATTTAATTTGTCTTTCAATATGCATGTGGGGGCGGACTGTTCGCGCACTCATTGTCTTACTCGGCGATTACCTTTCGACGTTAGCGTTAGCCGGTCGCGATGATTAAATGACGGTGGTTTGGGAAAAGTTCAAAGGGTACTGGCGTGAGCGTCGCCCGACATGGTTGCCTTCCAAGTCGACTCAACTTACTTCCGATTTTTCATTTGGGTCTTTGTTTTGGTTGCGGAGTTTGATGTCTTTGTTGGCGCTTTGCCATGACTGGCGTGGAGGTCTGAATGTCCGACTGGGGCGGGTGCTTAATGGTGTTTTGGTTGCGGTGGAGCGGGTGTTAGGCGTGGATGGCAACCAGGAAGTTTTCTGTAGCACCATAGGATGGCGGGGCGAAGTAGCTCTTCTTCATGCGATTTTCCGTGGGGTTCGGGGGGCCAGCAGAGGCTGTCCATTACCAGGGTGGTCTACTGGAGATTGGTGTGTCGGTGGTCTCTCCTTGCATAGAGCGATCTCAGGGAGGAAAGGTCAATATTTGCTGATGGATTTTCTTTTTTACGAAATAGAGCAGCTTCATAGGATAATTCAACGATTTTAGGAGGATTACAAAATTTGATTTTGTGAAGGACAACGGCGGCAGTTGGGACAAACTTAACGATCCTATGAAAGTTCAACTCCGGTGCACCATTGATTTAAATCAACAAATTGTTCCAAGACCTAATTATGTCCCGAACACTCGCAGAGAAATAGCAAGTCACCAGGAATTCAATGACAATCAACCGGACTAAAGTTGATTCAATCAAGCACCTTCGAGCCCCATAACACCTCACAGGGGACATCTGCGAATCGTGACAGCTAAGCAAAGCTATTCCACTAATTTAGGCAAGTAATTGCTTGCGGTTAACAGACACCACGCTGGTCACTGAACTTCCTAGCTTTTCGCAACGGTTTATCTACCCCTTATTCCGAAAAAATGGCATACACAGACATTACCGTAGACACCCGTAGACACCACTCTGAGTGCTGATCTCTGCAGATAGCTCATTAGCAAACTTTCACTGAGACAGGATATCGCGCAGATAATTCCCAGACCCCAAAGATTGTTGCCCAACCAAAGACCATACACCATATAGCTTCGGCTACGGTGTCAGCTACATCGTTCGTCTTTAATTTAAGGAAACCACAATTAGCCAACATTCGCGTGTCGTCAGAATTAACAAGAGAAACTCGCTTTGTCCTATAAATCTCGTTAACTCTTCAATTAAATTGCAATGCAAACTGGAAACGAAATGAAATTGAAAGTTCCGACATTTAACTTAAGAATCACTTGTTAATTTTATGCGCACTTTACCGCTATCACCGTCGTCCATAGATGGATAGCCAATTTAAGCTCCCGAACCAAGTTCATCGCGTAATTACCGCAACCTATCGCAGCCCCATCTACATCGAGACATTAAAAAGGTAAGCCTCGGCGTCGCGTCATTCTAATTTGGCAATTTGTATGCAAATTCTTTGTAACCTTTAAAATAACGATGGGAACAGAGGCGGCAATGCCTTCATCAGTCCGAACGCGAACGGATTAGGGCACTGGCGCAAATTGCGTAACACTGAGAGGGCGGCTGCGCTGCAGTCGACAACATCGACCCACCACGCCGCGCCGTACTATGAGAACTGTAATAAATATTTCAAGTGTGCCTACAAAGACAATGCGTTTTGCAAATATGTGAAAAACAAGCCGAATCGAGGACGAACTTGATTGTAAGAGGCAAACTACTATGGGAAATGGAGCAGCCTCTAATAAGACTTGCTCTGACGATGAAGACGCCGACAGCAACGCCGCCGTCGCCGCCGCCGCCGACGACGACGACAGAGTAGAATCACTTCGTCTGCAAGCAACCTGGTGATGATGATTCACACTGAGGCAACGCAATTTAGCAACGAACGAGGAGGTTCGTTCCTTTTTTTTTTTGTTTTGTGTACTCGAAGTCTATTGTTGAGGCACTGGTTCAAAGATACTTCATTACAAAAGCGAACAACTTAATTTCAAGATGAATCTGACACTTAACAAATGTTGAACACCATCGCTACATCCGATGCCGCCACCGTTGCCGCCACTGTTCTCAATGGGGTCGCTCTATAGCCGGTGTACGGACGCCTTCGTGGAGGTTTTCATTTGCTCGAGTTTATCTTACGCCATCCACGACTTGAAGGCACAGCTTGATCTTCATTTCTCAGTTCGGTTGCAGAAGAATTGCTTAATCGTTAGAATTTTGATCTTGTCGCTCTGGAAGCGAGATGCGGAATGTGTAGCGATTTCGTAATAAATTTGTTAAACATTGAAGAACTTAGCTGAACTTCTGATCAAGACACACTGATGCATGATAAGGAATAGTGACGAAAACTGAGGCGGGGAATTCCCTTCATCTGCCTTTGATTCGACGATGGATTTGTTCATATCAGACCATGATTTTCGGACAGTGGGTGGGTTAACTTCTAGACTAGATGCCAAGGTTCAATTTCTGACACGAATTACATATTTTCACCATTTGACTTACAATGCTCAGAGGGTGTACCCGCTCCGAAAAGGCTTCGCAGATTTGGTAGATAATTTGAGCTGATGTACATAGACCTTTGACTTGAACTTTTTGGTGAATGCTATATAATTCCCAGGTGTTGGGTTCTTATAAATTCCCCATGACAGCTAAGACATGAACAACTAAGACTGGGCGAGTTCTGGGAGTCAATTCATTAGAGTTTCAAGTTAAGTTTGCAGATAAAAATTGTGGCATTTCCAGAAAATAGAACTGATTCATTTGTTGTTCACTGCTCCGAACTGATAACTTTGATATTTGACCCCAAAGAACAGTGGCGTGAAATAACGACAAGCTAAGTAAAGACGGGTCGACGTAAAAGGGCAATAATCCAGGATAGACTTGGACCTCAACCAACAAGCCTCTCCTGCTGGTAGGATCTTTAACCCGCTGCTTCCAATCACTTGGTCCCCTACTTCGTTGCCCCATTGGAGCGGAGTCGAACCCTCGTCGGACTACAGAGGTGATGTGTATGCGGACTATGTACATGGCTTAGCCATCATCCGTAGACGACTGGCTGACTCATTTGGCCAAGCTTCAACAGCAACCGCTCGTGTTGTGCGTCCTATTGTTCTCTAGCAAGTGGAAGGGGCCTGCAGTTTTAGACAGACTCCGAAGTTTATGAAGCTTTTTTCTAGACAGACTAACATTTCTGACTCCAATGAGGTGGTGGCCGTGAAAATGTCCGCTCAGAAATCAGCTTCTAGACATCAACAACCATCCTAACAAGGCAACTAGGAACCTGTGAAACACAATCACCGGACAACGCTTTACCAACGCGATATATCTGCTATACGAGCAGAACTTCCCAACGACATCTAACCTACAACCTCCACCAGAGCAGCGATAGCAAAAATCGAGGCAAAATCGGCTAAATCGGTCTTCTCTGAAAAAGTTTGTTTTTACTTGGGAATGAGGAATGTGAACATTCACTTGGTAATGACATTGCATAAAGGAAATTATTGCAGGCAGCGAAAGGTGCGTGCTACGTAATATGAGACTAAACTTAATAACTTAACTTCTCAAGTAAAGTGAGTATAACCGTTTTATTGAAAATGGTTGCTCAGCTTACTGTATACTGAAGGGAACAGATGATCACAGCCAAGAACACATCTAGGCGAACGACTCAGAAAATAAGCATGACTTCAGCTTTACAAAAAAAGCTATTTTAACTTGGTCTAACTCGTAGCGATGAATGGATATTTGATGTATGAACGACTTCACTTCTGCCAGAAAGGCTTTCACCTCTGTGTCCATCATACATTACAACACATGGCGCCTGCATGGGTGCGGATGGCAAGTGGTGCAAGTAAGCGCGATGTTTAAGACTCAGCGCCATACCGGACTATAGAGCCACACGAAGCAGTCCACATATAATGACAAGTTTGACAAATTTCGAGACAACAAGGAAAAATTCATTCGCAGTAAATACACGTGTCGAGTCATAACAAACGAATATTTAAGACAAGCTGAGAATCTTGAGGTCAAACCCCAACTGGATACAATGGAATTAAGCCCCTCTCCACCACCTATTCATTTAATGGAAATATGAGGTCTTAATCGTTCGCATTTAGCCTTCATTCAGATAACATCGTTCGATGGGAATGTCTTGAATGCAAGCTTAACTATTGGGAACACGCATTGTTAGGACAACTCGAACTCAAAACACAAAACAAAAAACACTCCCCCGCGTTCTTAAGAACAACTTCAAGAACAGACACAGCCAAGCAATTTCCCAACATGACAGCAGCAACTGAACAATCTTGAGATGTGGACTGAACCCAATTCACTACGAAACAGTAGACGACACTATTTACCTGAGTGAGCCATTCCTAAACATTCATTATGTTGTTTCGTAACCCTTCCCAAATACAATGCAGCCTGAGGAACAGCCGCACTCTGGTGCTTCCGAAAAGTTCCCATTATTACCTCGCCAAACCCTATAAACAAATTATCGTCATCGTCGTTGTCGTTGTCGTCGACGTTGCCACCATCGTTGGCGGCGTGGCGGTGGAGTTTTGTAGGTCTTCAGCTTCCAGCGGCGGTTTCGTATGTTCCTACACACTCGTCAATTAAGTGTTTACGCTGCTGTTACAAATGTTGAACTAGTTTCCGAATGTGGAAATTGTCATCGTAATTATCGGTGTCTGGAGCACGCGGATGTTTTGTAATTTGAGAGCCAAGTGGACGCTGGTAATTGGGAAGAGAAACCGGGTGTATGTTTGTGTGTGCGGGGTGGATGCGTACCCTAATTCAATTTCGAACCTCGCCGAAGGCTTAGACTTTCTGGTGGCAAATCTTCGGCAAGATAATGGCTTTCCATCGAGTAAGTGTTCCGCTTCCGTTGTGGAGTTTCACTTTCTTTCTACGGCCTGTCATCTGTGGTCTGTGCGAACTGATTGGTGGTTATGTTTTCCATTCGAATTGAGTAATTCCTGATGCGACCACTGCACGGGTCGAACGTGATACGTTACTTTTCCATCTTGACCAGTCCGAACACATTACCAACGATTGACCGCAAGTTCATATCGTTTCGTCGTCATGATCAGTGATTACTTAAAATATCACGTGTGGCGAATTCATCTCACAGCGCACGGCATCTCCACGAAGAACCACGAGGAACCATGCGCTATACAATAGACTCGAGATTAATGCTCATACCGTGGCGTGTGGTTGATGCGCGGCGAGGTGCGGGAGGACCTCCCGTACATATGGTGAGCGAATTAAACTCGCCGATGACTTCGAATTTTTCCTCGACAAATTTGATAGGAGATTTATTAACATCTACGTCCACGGACGGCTCGGCTCATGTGTGCTTTAATGGAAGGGCAGATGGCATTAGAGTCAAATATATCAATGGCTTGTCTTCAGAAAGTTAGCCGCAAATGCATGCATGGCTCGTGAAGACTTAAGATTTATTGCACCGGTGTGGTGAATTAAGTGAAAGGAGGTGAGTGTGTGGGGTTTCAATTGGGTCCGTGGAAGGGGATCTGAACTGGACTCAAATTGGAATGACTTCGATGAGGCGCAGGTTAGGTTTTCTGAAGTGGATTGGGTGTGCGCACTGTGATCGCGGTTTATTTCCGTTCGTTGTGTTTCTTTTTCTTCAAAAATTTGATCATATTTGTAATCCAGTCGGCGACAAGCTCAAGCTTCAATTCGGCTTCATTGCAATTGTGATTAACACGATTTAGAGCAAAGATCACTCAAGCCCCGCCGAGGACATGTCGAGGTTCACCAATGAACTGGATGCCATGAAGTCCGCAGTTGATCTGTGTAATAAATCAATTTCAGTCGTCCCTCAATTGACCCTCATCAGTTCCAAAGCGACTCCGAAGCAAGTCCACGCACCAAGAGGCACTAGTCCCCATGGGAATTCCGCACAAAGCCGGATGAAGGAAGTGCTACACTTTCTCACTTTTTTTTCTGTCCTCTTCTTCTTCATCTCTTCCGTCCCGTCATTCCTTCGTCGGGGCAGTTTGATTAACAACATTCGCATGCAGAAGCGAACAAAAAAAAATAAAAATAAAAACTAAAGAGAAACAGAAAACCAAGGAAAAAGAAGCCAGAGAAGCAAGACCACTCTCAGGCCCGATGAAACTACGGTGATAACGAAGCTTTAGTGCAGACAAACAGTTAATAAAATAGCAAATAAATTAACAGCAGTTCGCTACTTGTTGTTTTACGCTGATTTATGATCGCTCTTAAGTGTGTGAGATGATGAGATATGGTTTTAAAATTTATTTCAAGTTTATGACGTGCTTTTTCGTTTTTTTTCTCTTTTCTGTTCATTTCTCGTCATTTTTTTTCTTTTAATTATGTCGTTTTTTTTTCTTGTGTTCAGGTGTTGGCCAAGCCTGCGTACGAGCGGATACGCAATTGTGATGTGATGGATGCGATGTGAAAACAGAAATTAGCAACAGTCGATGCTGTGCGCGCCAGCCGAGAGCAAGTCGCTTGCGCAATTGCCGCATGTACTGTATATACAACATACAACTCGCAGTCGAGTGCAGTGAGTCGCATGCAGTGGCAGCGCTATTCTTAAGGATTACCCACTCGCGTGGAGTTATGCAATGGCATGCCGTGCATTGTTGATCTCGATTCTGGAAGACAATCACTTGTTCTTTCCCACACTTGATTCGATCTGGTCTCATTAATGGTAATTTCATAATCCAGACAATGGTGGCACTTTTGTCTGGGGTGGTTTTTGCTGTTCGGCTCGGAGGCGCTATCGCACCGCATGATCGTTTGCCGCGGAATGGGTAACAAAACGGTGCTAAATGCTCCTTGCCTCCGGCCAAGGGCGTGTGAGATCTGCATACTTTTTGCTTGCACCTGGTCGTGTACCCGACTGCCTCCTGTTCGCTGAATGTGTCTATGAAATGCGTGCATTGGCGGCGTTGGATTAGTAATGAAAGTGGAAATGGGTACAATGAGTGTCACTCATGGGATTCATAGAATTGATGGCATTCTGTGAAATGAAACTGAAATCGTTGCACAGACGACGATGAATGAAAGATGACAGCAAATGATGATGACAAAGTCTTGCGCGGTTCCCATAGTTGTTCACATTGGCATACCTGCGTTGGGCAAGTACAAGTAAGCGCTGGCATATAGCTGTCACAATAAGAGACTAGTAGAGTGTTTATAGAACATAAATGTTTGCTTGTCTTACTTTATAGAACCAGAAGTTGGACGAGACGACTATACAAACGCACTATACAAATTGTGAAGATTATATACAAGAACGCGGATTTAGTAGGAAAGAAAAAAAAGCGTCAAGAGCTAAACAATTCAAGTTAGTTAAGACCCAGGTGTGGCAAAAGTGTTCATTTTTTATTTGTATAGATTTTATACATTTGACACTTTTGTTTCGCGAAAATCACTTGTCCAATTTTGTCAAAGGTCGAAGGTGTTAAGGAGAAATGTCAGGCCACCGGGATCAGCATCTGTGTTGATGGGCAACTGATCTAGGACTCTAGGCATGGAGTTTCTATCTCCTTCCGAATGTAAACACGTACATTTTCACAAAATTAAGCAGAAATGTCCCTTGAGGAAGTAAAAAACATGTTTTCAGAGCTTTTGCAACCCCTTCAATTTTACGTAACACATCGCAAGGAAGCCTTGAGCAAACTACTCTCATTCAACTTTTTCGAGTTCTGTCAATGCCAACAGCAAATGGAACCTTGACATCATGCCGCATTTACTACATTTTTTTGAGTCCCTTATCATAATTATTTGAATAAACATTCATACAAGATACTGAGTTACTAGACCAGACAAGTTGTTCTGAAATACGGAAGTCTTTCTAAAAATAATTCGTGTGCTGTGCACTGAAAACTACCATCAGATATCCACATGAGACTGGGTTAACTTGTGTCTAGATTCTACAGTAACACTTGTGCGTCCTGATTTGCTTGCACAATTAAAAGGAACACCAGTCCTTTGTGCTTTTCCTTACTCCTTCAGCAAAGTTTGAGAAGCGTTTTTTTGACATGTAAGCAAGTATCAGTGAGTCGTGTGACTTGATGGCATGGCATGGTAAAGCAAGGAGTCGACACAAGCCCCAATAGCCGCACCAGACCTATTATATAATTACACAGTCTCAAATCATTGTGTAATCTCAATTATAATTTCACCATATAATTTATAGTCGACCCTTAAATCGACCCTAATCCCGTTCCCCATCTATTCACACAATTCGCACAATTTCTAGATTGAGGAAGTTTCCTTCGCGAAAATCAATCAGATTTAAAGGCAAAGTCAATCTGAAAACGAACCACAACAAACTTTACAGTTCATTAGTTTCAATCCGATCGGAGCGGGTCACTGCCACGACCATGTCAGTCATCTGGAAACAGCGCCAAGACCCTTAGTTGGTGCTCAACATGACAAAACTCATGATCAAATCAATTAAAACACCTGACTGACACCGTTCGTGTTTTTTTTTTTGCAGTTTCCTTAGAATGCCCACTGCACTCTTACATGGTAGATGTTGGACACATGTGCAATTGGACGGACATTTCACAACGGCATGTCATTGCACAAAGACCTGCTCGCTTTAAGGCCTCACGCCAAGACCCACCACCACTATCACCAACGTCAATTCGAAAGCGACAGCCATCGAACACTGCCGGCCGCATAAAAGAACAACGAACGATACACAACGATCAATTTTTCTGAAATCACTGGGATGTCATAATTATGTCTTCCAATATGGCAACCAAAGCGTCATGCCATAAATGACTCGACGTAAAAGTGTTATGACAGCATTCAGCACAGGACACATGGCAGACAGTAGACAGTGGACACACTCACACACACTGGCAGACAGACGTGCCTGACATCAGACATGAATGGTTTCCATGCGACACGATGGACGGTGTCGGTGGCCAGGCCATAAGTGAAAACTGTATTTCACACTTTTATTTGCTAGTAAATAACGGAATTGGGCTAACTCGTTAGATTTGTCTTCATTTGCGTCATTGTCATAAATTTTGAATAAACTTTGCTGATATCAGAGTCTTTGCATCTCGGCGACGTGCTGGAGCTGGAGCTGGAGCTTGCACCAGTTTGGCGTGATGCTTGTTTTCCGCTTTTGCTTTGTTTTTTTTTTTTGTTTGTTTCTGGTTTTGTTTCGTTGTGTGTTGCACATCCCTGGCATGTCGTGGCCGCTGTGGAGGTAGTGGGAGAGAATTGCGACCAAGCCATCTGCATAAATGCGAATTAACAGGAATCCAAATAGCCCCAAATTGGTATCATTAAGACAAAATGGAAGGATAGTGCAATGGTCACATTTTACATTCAGCCTGCAACGACAATCCAGTGCAGTTCGTAGTTTTTTTTTCCTTGTCGTTGCTCCCACTCTCTTCCTCGTCGGTTTGCAGTCCTTTTCACGGGAAGGGGCCATTTCCAGACTCTCAACGGCGCGACGGCGGACTGCCGAGAAGAGCAAAGAGAAGAGAAGAGAAGCGAAGTGAAGAGAAGAAAAAAAAAACAACGGCAATAATAATAAATAATGTCGTCGTGAGGAACCAATGCAACCACCGGCGGAGGTGCAGATACTGTCCAATAACTATATGAACGTCATCTAACACTATCGCCCCAACGATCTTGTGCTCCAGAGAAGCACACCACTGTCACCGGTGCTGCTGCGGAGAGGAACTGTTTCACTCGAGTTTTGGATTTCCTAATGTCCTATGTACCTACACTCCGGTGCTCCCCAACAACTAGGTACTCCATATCTGGTCTAGATGGGTGATAAGGTCATAAATGATATATCAACGCGCGCGCCTGCGCACAAGCGACTTCGCTGAAGCAACCGTTTATTAATAATCTTCACGATAGACCATAGTGTTGTGACTGCACATGCAAATGTCTGTAAACTGTCTGTGCGCCCATAAGGGATGATCAGAGCAACAACGATGGGTTGGAGAGAGATAGAGCGAGATGCTCCACGCTGCGCAAGCGCAACAAGGTGCACAGGGAGTTGCTTTTTTCATTGTGCTCCAGTCCTTTTGTCTTGACTCGAACACGGGTTAAGATGCTTATCAGCGAGTGGGAACTTTCGAGGTTCGACGGGGACACGATGGATAAAAACGACGTTACACTAGGAGACAACTTGTTAACGTTACTTTTCACGGGGATACCAGTGTTTTACACAGGCTTCCGTCCTTCTGCGGCAAAACGGCCCAAAAACGAGAGTACCCACTGCCGAGGCGCAACCGAATGCCGGAATGCATCGTAACTACTGGCTGCCAACTCCTACATAGCACATTCCAGCAGCTTCCTACAATGCGGCTCACACAAGTGACAGGTACGCCCGCAACATCGCATTCCTGCTACCTTGCGAAATCTTGCACAGATGATGAGATACCACATCCATGGATGAATCAATTATCCACCGCGACAAATGAATGAAATTAGGCGCAACTGACATTTACTGCGCGCATGCGCACTCCGATCGCCGATTTATACGCTACATCCGATTTCAACTAATTTTCATTAGACATCCGCGCCCTAAACCGATAGCTCCAGTCGCCTCGGGGGCATAAACAATGGCGCGAGCGCGCGCTCTCCAACCATGACAACAATATAAACCCTCTCACTATGGCATATTGACACCTCTGCACAACATTGTGCACAATGACAGCAGTCACTGGTGTCTCTGCTGTCTGTGAGGAGTCGAGGAGCCGAGATGCTGTGCAGCTGAAGAGCCGAGGAGTTGAAGAGCTGCACAGACAGTAATGTCGTCTATGTGTCGAGCGTGGGATACTATCACATCATCTAGGAGAACATATCACATCCTGCGCCGCCAGATGAAAAGCAAGTGATTTACAGCTGAACTCGATAACTGGCTTCGAGGGATGTTGTAGGTACTCAACCCGTTGCGCCGAATGCCTCGCAACACGCCAGATCGGGGGACGAGGCAGGGAGGAGATCGTGATGTTGACAACCTCATTGCATTGTTCCAATGCAAATGGATCTGAATATCATTTGAACCTAATTTGTTAATAAAAAGTTTGTCATCAGCTCTCGGTGAGGTGAGGAAGGGGAAAATTGACAATAGAGGCATACGCAACCAGAGGGCGGCAATTAAAAAAGTCGCAGTTGCTCTCGGAATGAGCATGCGTGGGTGTCCCGCGAGTGCTGTGTGCATGTTGGCTTCGCACAAATTGGCTCATTAGGCGAACGACGTTTGCCGGTATGCGGCCGCGCGATTGTTGGTGGGCTTAATTGCGGCTGGAGATGATGGTAGACAAGGATCGCTCACCGCAACACCGGGTGAGAGTCAGTCGAGTGTGAAAAATGCCTCGGTTCTGCAAATGACTTTCAATTGATTTAACCGCGACTAATGGTGGACTGCTGCGCTTCCTACCAATCGTTGGTGAAATTGCCGCAACAGAGTTCTTCCTCAACCGCCGATCTGGATACGCGGATTGCTGAAGCGCTTCGGCCACTCGACGCTTTGTTATTATGCGAACTGGTTTGCCTAGTATCGCTGCACATCCGCGGAATATGTGCTTGGGCCGAGAGAGGGAGAAAGGATCTTGCGCCGACTATCACTTTGGGAAAAGTGAGATTCCTGCTGTGGAAAATTTCAATTGTGAGCAGCTGTCGAGTGGCGCTAAGAGGTTCCTCCGCGGAGAGATGGCCGTTTAAACGGTGGGACTATCCATGGCATGGGTTTAATCACTTGATTGCATTAATCATCGGACTGGATTGCATTCCGTAGGAAGACCTCTATGACTTTGGGTTGTGGCTGGTGTTCGCGTTCAGCGGGATTGGATTTTGTGTCGTTGAGACTTTCAATAAATACACCGCATGCCCTATTTAGAGATGAATTCATTCGAGTTAAGGCGTCAGGGCTGTGGACGTTTGCTTACAGATTGATTGCGCAGTCCGCAACGAACGGTTAAACCATGAAGGACACTAATTGTCGCAAACACAAATGTTTCCAAGCGCATATTGCATTCCCTTCCCCCCTTCGAACAGTTGGAGGCCAAACAAGAATGGAATGTTTGTAAACGTTAAACGACCGTGAATCCTATCAATCAACGAATTCAATCATCTGTTCACGAATGGATTGCTTTCAAATTCATGGTCCTCCTCAGCCTTGTTACAACGATAACATTCCCAAAAACGACAAGAGATCTGACAAGCGTGTCCAAAGAGTACGCCCACAAGTTCGAAGGCAATGCTCACAGAATACTCACTTTTCGTAACCCGAGCAATAAGAAATAACACTTACAAGAGGTTAGCAATTCTTAACCAAGAGTGGCAGCGTACCGAAATCGCTTCGAGGCATATTCGAAACAAACAAACCAAAACTCGAAAAAAAAAGGAAGAACAAAACAATGGTCTGGTGTTCATTCCATTCCACCGGGAGCTAAGTATTTAAGCCGCAAACACGATACCACGGCTAGGTGTGGTTTGCTTCCGTGAGGCATGGGGGCTCACGGCTCATGGCTCATGGCCCAACAACCGCATCAATTTCGATTTTGATTTTTACAAACCATTACGCGAACACTCTGCGGGCTACTGTTTTCGCGGCACCTTATCGCGCAATGCAAATACAAGACACTTAAACCGAAAATGGTCATCTGTACATCAGTCAGTCGGATCGGCTCAGACTCGGGCTCAGTTCGGTCAGCACCGAAAACGAATACTCAATCAAAGCAGATCCGGTTGATTATGTTTATATCCCTATCAAGCGCTTGCCATAATCCCATTAATCATTATTCGGAGGAGAACTGGTTAATTGACTTAGCATCCGCCAATTAAAATAGCAGAGTTTCTTTCAATGCGCGCGGACAGTGGCGTGGCGCGACGTGGTGTGGCATAACGTTGCTGTGCATGCATACTATAGGAGGCTATGCTTTGCTACAATGTACGAGTAATTTCATTCAGAGCGCATGTACTTCTCACGAACTTATGCGCTGCAACTGGGCTGAGTTGAGCAGAGCAGTTAATAAAACGTTTATGCTAGATTTTTTCGCGCTGGCACCGTTTGCCGGTGGAAATGCGGCGAGGAAAACTCAAGTTCGTTGCTCAACTCTTTTGTTTTATCGTCCACTCTCGCCGCTGCTGGGTGGCTGCTGGCACTGATGGCTGGGTGTTGCGCACGGTGATACGGGTGGGTATCGGCATACACACAAACCCACACCACATATCGCATCGCGCCGTATAGTACATACAAACAAGTCACGGTTCGATTAATAATTATCATTTACTTATCTGGAAAATATTTTCATTGGGCGTAGTGCAGCGTGTTAGCATGTATACGAGTACGAATACACAGCAGGTTCGTGCCGGGGCTCCATTCCCGCAGCGTGTGTGTATGCAAAGCTTGCATATGTGTGCAAGAGCGTGTAGACACGGCAGTTAATTGTTATTAGCACAGCATTTCTCACAGGTGTGGATGCTAACGAGATGACGGATCGACCAGATTGGTCTGGGGCGCGATGAGCTGGCCAATCACATCTTTGCCATCATTAGAATTACATTAAACTGACATGTAGGTGGTGGGGAGAATCTCCACCGGCTATGGAGAGTGGAATCTGTCATTCTAGAGATCGATCTTGAAAGGCACACTGCCACACTACACTGACACTCTCGCGGGCAGCAGTTAGCCAACAAAATGTGAATTGTGAATTGTTAATTGCCTTGGGTGAGTAAGTGATTGAGTGAGCGGATGAGTGTGTGCACGCATTGAGCTTATGCTAATCAACTTGAAAGCAAAACAATGTTGGGTGGAGTGTGGATGTATGCAGGGGGTGGAGGTATCTTTTCATAGGAAAAAAAAAACACGAGACCGCATTTCTTTTCACCTTGTGACGGCATTGAGTGATTAACGGTCCGATTGAGTTCGATTGAATGCTCCAAGAAGTTTCTTAGGTAATAGTGGTGGCAGCGGTGGCGGCACAATTGTTTGTCTCTAAGTACACACATTGCTTGCCATTGATACGAGTACGAGTATTTTTATTAGCACGAAGAATTCACAGAAACCAGTCTTGAACAGGCACAGACGACTTAATCTCCACCAAAAAAGCATCGTTACCAAAGTGCTCCGATAACGACAACAACAACGGCGACAACGATGAAACGAAACGAAGATGAAATGTTTTTGTCTTCTGTATCACATCGTCATTCTGTCATTCCATCATTCGACGGAGAAGTGAAGAGGTCTTGATCGCTCCGGAGCAGACAATTCGACTGAAGATGAATTCAAGGGCTCGGCACGGTACACTTGCAAGTCATGCGTATTTTTGTTTATATCATCGAATAGCACTTATCGTGTGTGGAAATTGACATGAGCCTTTCAATGTCTCAATCAGAGATCGGCACCGCACTCGCACAGTCACATCGTCTCATAGTCACCGTCAGTTGAAGATGTTTAATTATAAAAAAAAGGGAAAATCGAATCTGTGGAGGATTGGATTATATTCATATTGAATGTGCTTATACATGAGCAATTACTGTTACACGGGGGTGCAAGGGTGTGTATGTGTGTGTGGGAGGTGAGGTGGAAGGTCTGGACAAGCAGACAAAACTTCGGGGATACCGCATGAACCGCATATCAAAGTGATTAGTTGTTTGTCTGGCTTTTCGAGAAATTCGCTAGGTTTCTTTCTGTCTGGCTGGTTGCGCTGGGAACGAGCCGTGTGAGATCATCGGCTTTTGCTGTGGAACGTGCTGAGAGATTCCCAAAGACACTCAGTGATTTTCAAATAATTTGTCTTCGAGTGTTTAACGAACCACTTGTTTGCACTCATGAACACATTTGATGGAATTAGCAGAAGTTGATGGTTTCTCTGTTGAATGGAATCGGGACAGGTCTCGGAAATTGTTTGTCATTCAGTGTTATTCAGTGTCTTTTAGGTGAGAAATGTGGATGTGTAGGGTGCTCTTTTGAGACTAGTCATTCTCTAGCTTCTGCAGAAACTGTTCTCCTTGCATTGATTGATGTACAAACAAATTGCGCAAAGCGAGTTATTTTTTCCTCACTTACGCTGTTGAGGCTAGGGACAAAGTTTATAAGGAGAAACCGTCGTCTCGTGCATCTAGTTTGGCCTTATTACGTACCACCATTTCCAGATGTGTTTTTTTATTTGGAAAGAGCGTGTGTATACAGAAAGTACAGAGCGTTAGTCAGTGGTACAGGTACAACCATAATCGATTTAAATAAACTGAAGGCTATGCCAGTACCGAAAGAGCACAGTAAAATTCCATGATGTCCCTAATAGCTTTTACGACAAATTCTCACACCAACTGTCATCTATATTTTGTTCTCAATTAAGTAAGCAAAATTGAACGAAACTTAACGAAATTGAGGGAAGTTGTTATTGTGGGCAGAAATCAAGTGCTAACTTCAACAATTACCAATCAGCTGGCTACAGATAGGTAGTCAGTTACTTCCGTACAGCAGTCGCACTCAGTCTAGTAAATGCCATTTGTACTTTCAGGCGGATAATGAGTCCATGTCTAGCGAGTTAATTATATTCGCATTTCAGTGGAATATCACGGTGTCCCAGCACACAGAGTAAATACAAAAATAGGTAGCCATTGCATTAAGGTATAGGCGGCAGACCAGGAAGAATCATATACATAATTTCAAGTCGAAGGATTAATAAATATACGCACCAACTATATGGCCTGAGACTAGGGAACAGGGTGACATATTTCCATCTTTTTCCTGTGCTCTCAATGGAGTGCACACATCATTCTTGCACTCAAGATTAGCCGAAACCACCGAAAACGCACAAACCTGTAGGGGACCTACCACAAGAGAGACGCACGCACATGTGCTGTAGCACATCCATTAATTGATTTTATTCACATCCTCGCCGTTTTGACATTTACAAAAAATTAATCGGAAAGTTGACTCTTTTCACCGAAGCAACAATCATTGTAAGGCATTAAGCATATTAAGTCTTTTTAGAGCCCTTTTAAAAAGAAACCAGCAGATGATACACTGCTTCGATTTGGGCAAATGTGAAACAGCATTCACCAGCAAGCTTCGTCCGGTTATTACCTCCCTTCTAGTCTTTTAATTCGATCATAAAAATGAAATGACTGCTTAATTCTGTCAACGCCACAACCAAATGATGTAATCAAACTCGATTTCCACAAGACTTTACATTCACAAAAATTCCATCTTTTTCAAAAGTGAAAACCCGACCAGGCTCAGCCTTACATGCAAGCGAACATCTTTCTCTCTCTCTTCCTGAATTTTAAGGTCCAAAGCACCTGAACTGCATTCGAACAACTTCATTTGCCTCCACTTCTGCTGGAGCACCTCATTATGTCAAAATCAATTTCATTTCACACATATCCTTAAGCGACTGCACAATCGAATGCAATGTCAAGTTGCCAAACGGGTTAAAAGTCAAAATTCGACTGAAAAACCGTTCGCTTCGGGCGCATATCAAGTTTCATTGCACGTTCCTTCTCAAGAAACGAAAAGCAAAAACTGAGCAATAAAAATCATTAACAGCGAATGCATCTCCTTTCATATCGCTTGCGGAATTGTGTCAGCTACCGAAAGTTCTTACAACCGCAAGTCGTTGGTAATTCAATACCCAAGGGATGATGGAGCATTCCTCCGGCAATCTCCTTCAATTAAACTCACAAACTGTGAACGGATTTGCATGTGTACCTCGCGGTCCATCTCCCCATGCCCATCCCAATCTTGAGACCCAGACGCAGAGGCAAGCAAAAAGCATCGAGAGTGAGGCAAGAGAGATGTCATAACACTGGATGACTTAGGGCGGGGGACACGGATTTTTCTGCGAGATAGGTGGCAGACTATTACAATAACTCATTCATCCCGCCGAGACGGTCAAACCACTCCACCCAATCGAATGCAAAAGATGTGGCCATCGTCGTCCTCATCCTCGCCGTCATCGTCATTGTGGTCGCCGTCGTCTTCGTTTTCGTAGTCTCCTATTGTTCAACCAACAGATCACCTTTGCAGATGTGCAAACCGACCTGAGGAGGAGGCGACCACGAGAGGGAGAGATCTTAGAACTTGACAGACCACCCACCAGAGCGGCCTGTGCCCCGTCCCCCTAATTCACTTTTAATAAAGTCGAAATCCATTTCATATGCACGCGCATGAATCTGCCAGACCCGAGAGCCGACTGCCTAGTGCCGAGTGCCGAGTGCCGAGATCCAGCCGTCGATTCAGTGCGATGCAGCTGGTCAACGAGGCACTTCGTCTCTGCTCTATGCACCCATGGAGGGCATACTAGCGGGAGCAGGAGCAGGAGCAGGAGCGGCTATCTCCTCAATCCAGTGCAGACCTCTGCAGAGGAGTCTGTGGTTCCTCTTCTCGCGATAAACCCTCGGGGGTCAGCACGACCCAGAATTCCTGAATTGCTGTCGAAGTTAATTTTTTTTCCGTTGCCGGTCGATCCGACGATGACTTCCGTTTGATTGACAAACCGCCTATAAAGGTCGAGGTGGAAGCACCGCTGCTTGAAGGTGATCTGCTTGTGTTCATCCTCGCTGTCATCATCATCGGCGGCGTCATAATCACGGTCATATGATTGTGATTGAGCGACAGCAGCAGTTCAAGTGGTGTTTACCAATTTTATTGCACCGTCTAAACGAGTGCGGTCGCCGCAATAATTGTGACTCCTAAATTAGCAATCGTAAATGTTTACGATCACTTGGAATACCGTGCCAAATAGAGCATCAATGATGGCTGGGCCGGCTAGGCTGACTGGGTTGGCTGGCTGGGCCGGCAGTCAACACGAGCGGTGTCGAATTAGGAGAAATCACTGGCTACCGTACGGCGAACATAAATCGCGGCGAATATACACATTCTCGCCGCCACCACCGAGCTAGCTGCGCTGCATGCTGAAAGCCGCGCCGCGCCGTACGCCGGCTGCCGCGTAATTTGTAATGCTTACTCCATCATGGTAAACTTGAACTTTCTCGAAAATTTCCTCTCTATGACCAACACAACAGAACACGCTTGATGGCTCCTTCGGTGTTGGATGGGTCTTGTTTGAGTGCTGGCAAAAGACAGAGGTAGCAGCGGCGATGGTGGTAGATTCATTTGTTCATGGATCATGTTTTGGCCAGCACAAGCATACAGTCAGCATATGTACACACGACGACGACGGCTGCTTGATGCTGAAAATTGCTTGAGGCTGACGCTGCTGCTGCTGCTGCCGTTGCTGCTGGCGGGGGCATTAGTGGGACCGGCGGAATGGGGGTTATTTATTGAGTGTTTAAAGTGTCTTCCGAGCAGCTAGGGAAGTGTTTCGAATCGACTACCGCATTCCTTGGGTTATATTCTGTTTCGATTGCAAATGGAGGAGCATGTGACGTGAATGTGGAGCACGAGTGTACGCGCGCGCGCGCGAACGCTCAACTAAATCATGTCCATGCATGGCGGCGGAGCTCTGATGAAATGTTAAGCCTCCGTCAATTGCTGTAGGCATAATCCGCAGCTTCCGACAGCCTTGAATTAGACGTTCACGTACACACATTGGGCATGCTGAAGCTGGGTCGGATTAAAGTGCGCAATTCAGCGGTAACCTCGACTTGTGTGCTCTCGGGAAATATGTCAACCACTGCTGGAGTCCTCATTGCCCATTGACTTCACTTGTTGCCATTGAACGGTCTCTGTGGCGAGACGCACAGGTAATGGGATTTGGGATTATTGATCGTATTTCGAGTGTGGGCCGACTCGCATTCTAAGTATGTGGGTGTGCCAAGCATCAGTATTTCAAGATCAGTGTTTCGAATATACAGAAGAGCAAGCGACTTTTGGTGATAAAGCGACTGATTTGGACATATCGCATTGAAGATTGGGAGTTGGCGGCTATGTGAGTCATATCCTTAATGATGTCCATCGTATAGAGGCTGATGGGTTAGGTTGTGATTAACTGCTAGCAGCAACTGTAGGAGTTGAAGTCTATTCAAGTTCAGAGCATCGTTTATAGGAAGACAGGAACACTTTCCTTGTATAGCTTGTGGCACTTGACATAATCATCAAGATGAGCAGGTTTTTGAGGAAATGATTAAAATACACATAAGGACGCTCCACGTCATAGGATTAAGCATGCCACAAAAGAGCATTGTGCAGAATGAAACTTTCCGAAGTTTGATATATTAAAACATGCAACGAAGTTTAAATCAATAATTTGAGGGACCACGCATACGTTCTCATTGGCCCGTCCAGATTGGTGCGACATGAAGAAAACACCGACAAACCGGATTTATTTTCAATTGAATTTGAGCCTACATCCGTTTAAGATGATGTTGACGCAAGAATTGGAGCCCGATGCTGATGACGGTGGTGCTTGAAGCACTGCCAGCGAAGCCGAGGTGGCCAGGGCGCCAGCCTGGTATACTATTACGTTGAATATCAACATCAACGATGGATTAGGGCTATCAGGATTAAACTTAACTTACACTATTGACGCTGAATAATGGACCTCAACGAAATGCTAACTAATTTGAAAAGAAAGACATCAATGGCCTAAGAAAAAATCGTCTATTTCAGCAGACTCCAACATCCAGATAAACATTTCTGGCTAACCTCAAAGCTCAGCAGACAGTGATTTAAGAATCCACAATAAACCCAACCCCTCTTCAATGCAAGCACAAGGTGGAAATGGCTAGTGCTCAATATCCGGCTCGAAGGACCATATTAATTAATGACTGTTAGCAATTTGATAATATCTAGAGCAGGAAGATTACAATTCAGAACTGACAACAATTGATCAACTTCTGAAGAGCAGTTTCTAGGGTCTTGCCAAAATATCGGTGGCCGCCGTATAGCACGGTATCTCACGTCTTCATGGCGACTGGTTACTTGCTTATCAGGCCAACAACCCATGGTAGCTGTGAGACTGAACAGAAGCTGCCTTCCGCTGGTTTCAGTCATCAAGACCAAGTGACTGGTTACACTTTTCAATTGGAGGTCCCACTCCAATAGTATGCGCAACCTAAGTTCCACTCGGACCCATTTCACATCGCATCTACTCAACAAATGGCACTTTCCGAAAGAAAACGCTACCGGCCTTGTATCCTTTCCATTGCTTACAGCCCAAGAAGCTTAGACTAATTGGTTTTTCCTGTCACAAATCACAGACACGCAGCACACACACACACATTATCTGTCAGTCTAGTTTCTCTTACATCACATCAAACCCATAGATGATGCTTTTCCGGTGTTAACTGCTAATTAAATTTCCACGGAGTCATGATACCGTTTGCGCCGGATTGTCTCAGCACAGTCACAGCGTTCATCGAAACCGAGAAAGTTTCCAAGACGATCCTCCTCGTTTTCTTCCTCTAAGCAATCCCACCACAACTTCCATGCAGCGACGACGACGGCGACGGCGACGTCGAAAGGCGACCATCAGAGGAGATCAGTGAAACTGTCAGCATATCATAATGCAGAAGACGACGCGAAGGCGACGCATCAGCATCACTTAAAGTGCACACACACTCTTCCTTTTGGCGACACAACAACCAGACCAGAGTCGATGTGGATGAAAATTGAAAACTGAAAATCGAAAACCCGATCGATCATTGAATGAACGATGAAATTTTCTTTCACACATGAATGGATTTTCAGTTTTCTCAACAACCCCGCGTGTCGCGCTGGAAAATGTCTTGTTTGGAGCGGACGCGGCCGCGGCATTCGGTGTTCGTTGCTCGGTGTTCGGTGTTCGGTGTTCGGCATTCGGTATTTGCTCTGCTGTGCGTCTAAAGTCTGCGGGAGACACAGAGACATGGGACAAAATAGAAACAGGAAGATCTGGAATTTCGCATCTCTTATGGATAGTGTATCTATTCGATATGCGATGCGACTGAGATTGCGAACTGTGTGTGCACAAACCTGTAGTGCTCTCTTGGTGAACACTGCATTTGATGTGGGCCTCCTTCGGCTGATGGTACCCATACCGTGAGCCCCCCTGCCGAGGCCCGCACCTGTCCCTGTGCTCTGGTATGTATGTACACCTCTAAGTGATGGGAATTATCTTGGACACTTTTTGAATGAGCTGGTTGTTACACTTTCCGTCATGGAGATATTCGCAAATTACGGTTGCGGTTTTGTTTCACTTTTCCCAACTGACAACGGCATCGACGAAGACTGTGTTCGGTCGGACTACAGACGGCGGACGACTGAAGAGGGACGAGGGACGACAGTAACCACGACGACAATCACATCTTTCTCGACAGAGAGACGTATCGCTGGTCAACACTCAGTTGACGTGACTCTCCAGATGGCCGAGCGAGCTTCTGCTGATGTAACAGCAGCAAGAGACAGTGTTTCTAAGGAAATGCACTCTCGCTTTCAAATTCGATAATTTTCATTATGTGTGGCGCGCTGATAGAAACTGTCACGTAGCGGCTTGCTTGTTGGCGGCTTGCTTATAGCCTGCCAGCTCGGATGGTCTTCTTTCTCAAGCACTGCCATTAGGAGATTTCACTTTTAAACAATGGGTTCATCCAACCGGTTGCGATTGGTCATAGAAAGATGATCAGCTAGAGGTGTTGATGTGCGGGAACTAGTTTTATCCTTTCTAGTCCCCGATGTTGCACCCGTTTGAACGGCACTTATAAAGATGCTTTAGCCGTGGGCTCTCTGAAATTCACTCGATGGGAGGAGTTCGTGTTTTCTCCATTTGAGTGGTCACCCCATGTGTGTGTGTGTGTCTGCGCAAGTTCGATTTTCATAGATTCGCTGCATGGAATGGCATTCCATGGGAGATGAGCCGTGATATCACATTCCATGTCTGGTGTGAGAAACCCCGTTGAATTGGCAATGCATGCCGGTTTGTTGGTTTTCAGAGTGGCTATAATGGCCAGCATTAAGCGAAGTTTTTGCGTAGTTCGAGGGAAGTGTGTGATGTCGAATCAAGGACCAGAGTATGTTCGACGGCGTTATGCATCGGAATTGTTTCCTTAAGAGGTCGAACTAGGATCTCATAGCTCTACAGCAGAATATATCTTCAGTCGATATATTTGTTAGGTCTTTGCAACGATGTAACATCCTAGAAGATATAAATACATGGACCAGCAATTTCAAATTTTATTGAGGAGGGAGTGACAACACTTTCATGTTTCGACTTCGAACCAGTGGAACAATTCAACGGGGGAGAGAGGCTCGTAAGGTGACGCACAGCTGTGCACTTGTGAAGACAATTAACTAAGGCCATGCTAGTAGCTGAAGAGGCTTCTTTGTTGAGACCTAGATCAGTCCTGACTGTAGCATCAATCTACGAAGGACAGACACCGTGATGTATTAATCCATTCTGATCACAAAGAGGGGCCTCTCCAAAAGGGCAATCAACTGGATTCTAAAATTGAGGTCCTTTAATCGAAGCCCAGTCAGGATGAGGATATAAATGGAGATAAGGAGACGAAGTGTCTGTGGACATTGGTTTTAAGGGGTTGTGGATTGTAGTGGGTGGGAAATAGTTAGCTGGGAAGGACATTCCACATATTCAACAAATCACAACAATCCCCTGAACTTGACTGTCCGTCCAAAAGCAGGACGAACTGAAGAGTATTTCTAGTAAGAGGAGTGATTGATTCTTGCAGACGAGATCTAAATGGAATGCTTCAGTGCTTAACATACATACGCTGCTGTTCATTTTGTGAATACAGTGGACTCCCCCTAAGTCGAATTGTTGCAATGTTTCTAGTTAAAGGGAGTTCGACTTAGAGGATGGATTTTTGTATGGAAAATTGAGGGGAATGCCAAAATATGGCGAGGAAAAAATACGAGTTAGAGCGACTTGGGGATAGTTCGACTTAGAGAGAGTCCACTGTATTAGAATTTAACTTATGGAAAATAACTTGGATTCCGCGGTTTAAGAGTCAAGTGCAACCTGAAGAATTAGAGATTTTTTGTAGAATTAACGTGCTTTGCCCTTGTCTTGATTCTAGTGTTCAAAATATCTATAGGTTAGCCAAAGATGTCAATTGAAGTTCATCCACTACTGTAAACGAGGAAGAGTCTGTAAAGTCAACTTTGTCAGAATCGCCATTCAATTCATTTGTCCACAATACCACTGAAATACAAAACGTCTTCTCAATCGTTACTGCCAAGTCCAATACCCTTTAAATTTCCCTTAAGTACACACACGTTAGTCTAACGCTCAGATCCATTCTCGACGATCTCAACCACACGTAGACAAGTGCGTTCGCGCTATTTCGATTACGATTTTATAACGTCTCATCGATGCTATCTACGGCTTGTGGCCAACAACCCTAGGCCGACGCAGACCTTCAATGTCGCTTCCACTTTCATTCTGTCTAATCATTTAGCTCACCACCACTCAAAGTGGAAGAGATACATCATCTTCCACTTTCCATTGATGAACGGAAGAGGCACGTAATTGAACATACCTTCAATAAAAAGTAATAGCTCCAGATTAAAACCGCAATCTGTACTCGCCCGAGTAAACATTGCTCAGATAGGATCAACCAGAGTAGATGTGCTTCATTTCTCTTCTCTCCACACCGTCATCTTCGCTTCTCCGCTTCATCGGCTACCGCCAGGAGAGATACATTTCTTTTTACCCTGTACCATAAAAGCCACTCGGACGCATACTCGGCTGCTAACATTCAAGTTTGCAGTCAAATACAAGAGCAAGCGTTACGCTAAATACGATGCGGCATATGGAGCACTTTCACTTTATTTTGCGGTACGGTCTCCTCCTCTCGGTTCCTCTGTACCTCCCTCCCCCCTAATTCCCCACACATGCACTCGTGTGGATACAAATCTGATAATCTTGTTTAGCAGATGTGTGCCCGCGTCTGTGTGCGATAAATTCAAAATTAATTTATCAACTCAATGAATCAGACGCCGTTCGACTCGAATGCACGACTCGAAACGGATGTGCGAGGCCTTTTCTCAGAGAACGAGCGCGAAGAACAACATGTCTTGAAGAATTTCGGATTGCGTTAGAGTCCGAAATTCCCAAAATCGCTGGCAATTTATAAAGTAGCCTATTATACGGTTTACCGCAACAAATGTGTTTGTCTCTATTGCAACGGAGATCCGTGCCACGACTAATCCATTGGATAACACATTCGACTGGAGACCACATGCCATCCCCCCGAGAAAGTGCGTAATTGATGACCCAATTTCCACAGGTCAGTGAAGTGGAAGTGATGCTGGTGCGGTTTAGGAGGACCACTGTGTCTTCCTCTCATGGTCTGAGCCAATTAATTTCTGTCGAAGCAGAAGAAAGAAGCCGTCTAAATTCCACCCAGAAAAAAAAAACAAAAAATAGATCTGGAACGAACCCTGTTTGGTTAATTGAAGTGAGCACTAGGTGTGTGCTGGGTCTGCACCATTGACAGCTAAATTATTTCGAGATGAATTTGTACTTTCCAGCACATGAGCGACTACGAAGAGCAGACAATTCCGCCGCGTCGCCATCGCCCGCCATCATCTACCATTCATCCGACATCAACTGCAATACTCGTAGCCATCGTACCCACATATAGGTTCATTATTATCTGTCGGCGTCTTTTTGGACGTTTGTAATGGTTTCACTAGATACCCATTGTGGCCTCGGGCAGTAGCACAATGTACCAAAGTTGCGTAACAGAAGATTTTCTGTGCTTAGTGGGCATTTTGTTTTCTTTGATGCCCCCAAATGTTGTGCGGGGCTGCATGGCACAGCACTGAGTGTAAAACGAAGAAAAATATTAGCCGTGAATTGCCGAAATTATATATGTGGGTATTTCGTTCGTGTGGACTCGATTTTGAGTCACAATTATTTTTTCTTATAAGGTGTTTGGATGTGTAATTGGAGCAATTTTTATGAAAGCACATTGATTAGGCCAGACTTCAAGCGTATAAATAATGGATTAATGACGTGCTCCTCCCAAAAGCCACCGTCGCCGCTTTAACGATGCAGAGAGTCGCACTGAGTCGACTGTGTATTGCAAGGGGCTTTACAAAAAACACACATCTCACGAATACGTCGCTTCTCGTCTCTTGTCGTGTCTCGTCTCGTCTCGTCTCGTCTCTACCTTGTCATCGTCGTCGTCGATGTGAATCTCTGACCTTGAGGCGGGTATTTAGTAAGACTAACAATTTCAAGTGTATAAATTGGTACTTAAACTGGGTATTGTATGACTAGCTAAGTTGTGTAAATGCTCAGGTAAAGCACAGAGAGATGAAGAAAAAAAAATGAAAAAAAAAGTGGTATCAAGGAAAAACTTGCTGTCACAGCATAGATGCTGTCGCGAACAAAAGAGTTGACGTGCGAACTGGATTACTGGTTGGTATCTTGCATATCGAAATTTGTATACGCTCCTCAGCTGTGCCGGGGATGGAAATGGTGGGGGGGGGAGCAAGCATGTCATGCACAAACATCTGTCGGTAGTGGCAACAGCATTGAATTCGATTTTATTTAAATTGAGCAGATATGCAGGTACATACTCATACACGAGTGTTGTTCAATTACGAGCAAATCGAGCGCAAGGCGGCGTCCACACTCACCCAACGCCAACCGAAACCGAAACGAAGCCGCCAGACGTTTTGATTTATTGCCAGTGGTTGGCTTAGAATAACCGTCACCAGTCATTAGGAGAGTGTGCGTACACTAGCCGAAAGGCAATGCCAAAAGTGACACACGAGCACACATTTACACACGGGCATAATTTAATAAGCGATATGACCGAGTGACGGTCAGTCTCGACATTATTCAATACAGCGGTGAATTTTATTTTCGTATGTGGTGTGCACACACAGAAAACAAGCAAGATGAAGAGAAAAAAAAATCGCAATTGAAAACCGCCCAAGACATCAACTCCTCCAGCTCACCTTAGATTTGCAATTCCTGTTTACCTCAGTCGTCGTCGTCCCCGTTGTCAGTTCAATCGTCTCCCCAACGCTGTTGTCGTTGTCGTAGTCGTAGTCGCAGTCACAGTCACAATCGTCGTCGTCGTCGTCGTCGTCATCATCGTCATCGTGCCGAATGCGAACGCGCGAGACACGGTGATGTTGATGCTTATTTATTTGTTCATTTGGTCCACATCGAATGAGTACGCCACAATAATAATAATGATACGGATAGTGAACGCGAGCGCGTGCATACCGTGCTCTATCAAATAATGGTGTGTCTCTAATGGCGGTGGATAAGTATGGCATATTATGCACTCGTATTGCATTGGCCGTGGTTGGTATGTGCTACATTGGTGGTACACACTGTGCCCCATTGGCAGCACGTGCTTGGTGCTTGTGATGTGCGCTACCATCGCTGCTTAGAAGTCGCTTTGCTTGTAAAGTCGCTTAGTTGCTTGTGCCATGGACACAATTGCTTGTTAGGTACGGCGTCGTCGCATTAAAACTCCCGAAGTGGATCTTGAAGCCTAGGAACGGAGGAATCCCCCCTCTCGCCAGTCTTCACCCCTTTGGCGTCACTGCCCAGTTTCTGGCATGTTGTAGGTTGTTGAGTTGACTTGAGAGAAACGTACGCCTCGGCGTGGTTCATACTCAACCAGCACATTTCAAATCGATGTCAGGTGAAAAATTTGCATGCATTATTGTGCCTGGATCTGTAGGATAGCCGCAAAACGTCACACACTGACAGGGGGACGATGTTTTGGCTTAATTGAATCTTCTCGACCACTAGGTCGTAGATATTGGACGATGTACACATTACGTCCAAAGGTAATCGCTGACATTTGCCATTCCCTATGCGATGATCTTGTGAGTAAGCGACTTTCGAAAAGTACTCCGCGTCTCGACTTTGTCCGCCTCAATCTGGCAGCAGTGGTGTGCACAATTTGGACTCACTCTGCTCGCGCACCGCTGATCGGTCGATCAACAAGGAAATGTTACACCAAAATGAGCAACAAGAAACGAAGAAATGGGACCAAAGACATTTTAATATCGTTCGGTCCGAAGTAGACTAGGAAAATCGAAGATCTTAGGCGACAAGCCGAAGAGCAACAAACTCGCTTCTCCTTCGTCCAAGGAACGCTTAAGAGTTTCCGTTTCGTCTTCTTTTTTGTTGGATGGATTTGCATGGCGCATGAAGCATCGCAGACACTGTGTGAGGGTGGGCGGTTAGTTCAGTAACTCTGGCAACTGGCAACTGGTGCGCGCGTGTTTTGCTTCGTGGTGGATTTTTTTTCTGGCAATTTTCACTGCAAATTATTGACATTAAAATTTTATGCAGAGCAGAGGAGATTGTTGTTGGGTAATGCGTATTGTGGAGGGAACACGTGAGGGTGAAGCTGGAATTCTGGATCTCTTCAATTATGTGGATCTCGTTTTGCTTTTTTTGGCTTAGGACATGTGAAGGAGCCTGTGAAGTGACTACTTAATTAGTGAGCAGTCGGATAGAAAAACAATTGAATTTGAAGATTTTATCGCAGAGTAGAAGCTAGTGAAATGATTTTAAACTGAAATGGCGCCCAACAGGGGACAGTATTTTTTTCTGTTCAAATGAGTCAACCATTGGTCATGAGAAAATAACTCTTATTCTCATAGAATCATCTCCCACAAGTCACCTGAATACGGTCTAAGGTATATTACTACTGAGAGGCAATATCGTCATTCGGAGTGACTGTAGTATGAATTGACACGTCTGATAACAATTTTCAGACGTAATATGACTCGCACGTTGAATGCGTTTGAATGCTTGGGAACCAACGATATCGAAAACTCCCAAGAATTCGGCAGTAGACATGCAATCAGAAAATTATGCTTGCCTTGCATTTCGCCTAGCCAAAGAAGATGCGACACAGAACAGGGCAGGCGGCAATCAGACTTCAAACGAATTGTTCCATGGTTTTAAATAATTCATATCACATGACCACAAAACTGAAGGCGCCGTAGCTCGTGAAAGAACCAAAGCAAGCACGAGAAGAGCGATAGCTGATATGATCACAAACATTCTTCTGCTGGGCATGAGATCCTTCATTCCGCATAGAGTGAAAAGTATCAAGCCCAAAGAAAATGCATGGTATGACTCGAGCTGTAAAGAGGCTATCAGGTTGAGAGAGTTGAATTTCCGGGCATACAAAGCCAACCCTACTGAGGAAAACCGGAATAAGTTTAAACGGGCCAGAAATGACTGCAATGCAACTATCAGACGTGTGAAATTCTCCTATGATCAAAAGTTGAGGCAAAAAGTGCTTCAATGTCCCAAAGGTAGCAAAAACTTTTGGTCATTTGTAAAAAACATAAAGAATTCCACCTCGTCTTCAATTCCCACGCTCATTTACAATGACATTCCAGCTGTCAGCTCTTTAGACAAAGCCAATCTGCTTGCGGCGCATTTTGCAGCCAGCTCAACATTGCCAGATTCCAATATGTCTCCACCTGTACTTGAGAGCGTTGATTTCACCATGGGAAAAATCCATTTCCGCACTCGTACAGTTGCAAGAGTACTTAAAGATCTCGACGTGCACAAATCCGCTGGCCCGGATGGTATTCCCCCTATACTTCTGAAGAGGTGTTCTTCTGCGCTGGCAAAACCATTGCGTAAGCTTTTTCATCTATCCTACTCTTTAGGTCTCTTTCCGAGCAGATGGAAAACAGCATTTGTCCAGCCCGTCCCTAAAAAGGGCGAATCTTCGTCACCCACCTCGTACCGACCCATAGCACTTACGTCCCTTCTTTCTAAGGTCATGGAAACGCTGATAAATCGTCAGCTTATGAAATATCTTGAATCGCGGAAGCTTCTTAATGACCGGCAGTACGGTTTCCGTAGTATCAGGTCCACTGGTGATTTGATAGCTTATCTCACCGAAAAGTGGAACACATCTTTGCATAATGCAGGTGAAAACAAGATCGTTGCACTTGATATTTCTAAGGCATTTGACAGAGTTTGGCATCAAGCTCTTTTGTCGAAAATGCGTGCATATGGTATCGATGAATCTCTTCTTCTATGGATTAGAAATTACCTTTCGAACCGTTCAATTCAAGTTGTTTTGGATGGGTTCAAGTCTGATATCCACCAAATAAATGCTGGTGTACCCCAAGGCTCTGTTCTGTCTCCGACACTCTTTCTCATTTTTATTAATGATCTCTTGTCTGCTACTTCTAATCCAATCCATTCCTTCGCTGATGACAGCACCCTCAGCTTTTCATATTCGTTCCGAGACTCACGACCCTGCCCTTCGGCCGTAGAATTGGAACGGCAGCGTATGTTAAGCTCATTGAATTCCGATCTTGACAGCATAATTAACTGGGGAAACAACAACAGAGTGGAATTCAATGCTTCTAAAACTCAATGCTGTCTGCTGTCACTCAAGCGAACCCTTGTTCATCAGCCATTATCCATGAATGGTGCTTGTGTCGATGAAACCGGAAAGCTTTCCATCCTTGGTATGTGTATCAACAGAACACTTAGTTGGAACGATCACATATTTGAGGTCGCCAAAAATGCTGCGAAATGTTTAGGTTTCCTTAATCGATGCAAGAAATATTTCACCCCCTCTGATTTGGCTTTCATTTATAAGGCGTATATCCGCCCCAAGCTTGAGTACAACGCTCATATCTGGTCTGGTGCCCCAAAGACCACCCTGCACCTACTAGATAGAATCCAAAAGCGAGCGATAAAACTTATAGGAGACAACAATGTCGCAAAGTCATTAGACTCGCTCGAACATCGACGTACCGTTTCTTCTTTGTCAATATTTTATCGCTATTTCAACAAACGATGCTCAAGTGAGCTAGCCAACTGCATTCCTCCTCTCCATGAATTCACCCGCAATACTCGTCTCGCCAGGAATGCTCATCAGTTTACCCTTAAGCCTACTTTCGGACGCACAGTTAAATTTAGAGACTCGTTCTTCAGCCGTACTACGCGAATTTGGAATACTCTTCCCAACCCTATATTTCCCACAGACTACAATCCGCAGATATTTAAGACCAATGTGCACAGGTACCTCCTCTCCCTTTCTCCCTCTATACCTTCGGCCCGTGCTGTGTCTTGACCCCGGACACTTAAGGGTATTAGCAATCCCTTGAGAGCGCGCAAATTATAAAAAAAAAAAAAAAAAAAAAAGCTGCAGAAGTTAGTCACGAGGTGATAACTGCTTTTAGCAATTTTAACTACTGCACTGGGTGGCATGGAAACGGAAGACTATCCTCTGACAGACAGGTTCATTTAGGATAATATGAGTGAGGCTACAGTCTGTAGAGTGCCAGGGCCTAGCTTCTCAGCAACCACTCGTGTAGGGACCTACAGTTTTATGCCGACTCCGAACGGCCAAGTTTGAGAAGTTTTTTTTCTGGACAGCTATACTCTTTGAGCATTGTCAGTGACTCGAATGAGGTGGGCCGTGCACATTATTTTTGTCGTACTGGGATTTGAACCTGCTCACAGAGGTTCAAATGCGTAGGAGTCGACACACAATCGCATAACTACACGTTGACCTCATTCACATTGCCTCATCCACCCATTTAATTACATTTGACACTGATTATGCTGCTGTCCAAATTAAGTGTCATCTCTAAGTCTAAACCGATGGGATGATGTTCAGCTAGCTCATATCGACTCCAACCCTAGTCCATCTAAAATGAAGAGACTCCAAACGGGCTTGTTTGCCAAAGATGGTGCAAAGAATGAATTGAATGGAACATGCTGAGATCATTTGTCAACATTTTGTATGCATTTATCTTATTCACAATCAAATCCCTCGTTCCCCTTATAATCTGAAACTAGTCTACTCCACCTCCCGCCCCACTTTCAACCACTCACATTCCAACAGATTCCCTTCAATGAACCATAAATTGGCCATTCAGCAATAGCCTCCAACAAACCCCGAATTGGCTATAAAACTCAGCCAGGTTCTGAAGCGCGGCAAAGACCACCACCGAACTGCCATTGGCAGGAGTTCAATCCTAACATCACTACCTACCGACTAAACACGAATCAATGCATTATCCCACGGCTAGTTATTTCGGTAAGTGAAATATTCGCCCCAATCGTTGCGGAAAAAATGATTTCAAGATTTGTTACGGCAGATAACCGAAGCTCTAGTTGCGTATGATCTGGCCTAGGGAGCAGTTACCTAGGCATGAGCATGAATTCGCTCTAGATATAGTCGTAATTGCCATTTGTAATGAGTTTTTACAAGTTACCTTGTTTTCTTTGGCTTTTAACGTCCTTCTCGGCGTAGCTAAGTTTTACACACAAATGCAGCGTGATTAATTTCGGAATTGTAACAGTTGCGGTTCGTTGGGTGCTCTTCATTGAAATTGATTTATATTTCGATATTAATTGCTGGTTTGTCGATAAAATCAGATTCAATTCGTAATAACTGTGGTGAAGTGGTATTCGTTTTGCTGATCGGGGTCATTTCGATGCAAGGTGCACAGATTCTAAAACAGTGTGACTTCTTTGAAGTGAATGGCCAGATGGGGTATAATGCAGTGAGCATCGTGTAATTGAAATTGGGTCGAACTGAGTGGGTTCAATTTCTGCCAAAAATCTGTGGGCTGCGACTGCTTCATTTCCGTTCATTGACTTGGTTCCACTAGTTAACTCGGATGTATGTTTACTGCTGGCTTTACCCAGTCTTTTTGATTGATCTAGCACCTTAATTAGAAAGCAATAAGATGGATCTAGTCAGTTGGTTCCCAAAAATAAGTCAATTCATCTTTGGAGTTGCCATTCCGAAACATACATAGTTGCAGCAGCGCCAAGGGTACGTTGCTTCATTATATAATTTCCATATAGTCTCCTCTTAGACATTGCACTGCGCTAATCAATGATGTATTTCGGACTCCGTTGTATTTTTGCTATTTCGGACTCCGTTCCGTTTTTGCTGATGAGGTCTTCGTTATAAATTAATTGTCAACAAGAGCATATGTTCCATCTAAAGAACTTGGTGGACGAGGCAATCATGCATCAATACCTCCTGGATGTGGCAGTAAAATTCCAAGACCGAAAGTTAAAAGCTATGACAAGGAGTAGAACATCAGAGATTTCAAGCAAATTCAATAACGAGCCCCGGACTTAACTAGTTTGTATGTTTCATCAGCTTTCAGCAAAATCAGACCTGCAGTCAGTTCATGCAGTATTTTAGTAACCCCTTCATTTTCACTATCAATTGTTCAACTGAAGCCACTTACGCTGTATACTGATTACAATTTGATGTTTAGTTATTCGAATTAAGCTTCGAAAATAGAAGTCAATCCCACAAGCAGATTGAATTCCATATCTACTTATACATTTGGTCAAAGCTCATTTCTTGTTCTTCTTTCGGTAGCGCTACAGTCCGAGGTGAACCTGGGCCTCAGACAACATGATCAAGAACGAGCGGGCTTCACCCGAACTTTCATTAAACTAATTGGGAACACAGTTGTACTCTCTCAGCAGTGTCAGTCGAGAGAGGTGGTGTCTAAAAAATGAAAGTAAGTGTCTGCGGAATCGAATCATGGACCAGATGTGGACGCACATAGTGTGTTTGATTGACTGAATGATTGTCTTGCATGCAGAACAGGGCAAAGAGTGAGTATTTTTGTGCACAAGAAATAACTTTGGCCATAAATTGAAATGGACTAAAATGTGCAGAAATTCTATCTGTTCTTCGTTCCTCTAGGGATTATAAAATTTCACCTTGAAAACAAGAGGTCTCAGTGGACACTTTGTTTCAAGAGACTGAGTACGTATGTTCTGCTCACTGCACCTATTTCACGAGATCTTGTGTGACTCATAAATTTAGATTAAATTAATTCACGTGATCACGTGAACGACCTACATTTAGGCGAACAGGTAGATACTCATGTACGTTTCAGTATATTGTCATGGAATCAGCGAGTTCGATTGCAATGAAGTTGGTTTTTAATTGAGTAAAAAGAGGTAACAGGAATTAGAAATTGTATAAAAAAAATGGACGTGTAATAAGATTCTCGTGAAATTAAATTTAACGGAGTACGTACCGTGTACTATTTAACACACATGCATTTCTTACTTTAGCCATACTGTAGTCTACACGTGATTGTCTGTCCTTCGACTCAACTATTCTGTATCCAGGATGACATTAATAACATTTCATTGATGTTCGACATTTTCAGTCACCTTCCGATTAAATATTACCCACCCACTTTGACTTGGACAACGCATGTGTCCGGATCTACCCGCGTATTTGAATCACATTATGGTGAATGACCAACGCCTAACTTCCATCATGGAACCCGCGACACAAGAACATAAAAAATAAAATAGCACCAAGTCTAAGTGGATGCGAGTAACTTTTAAAGAAGTAATTTGCGAATGCATCTACCGAATGCATCCGGCAATGGCAGTGTTGCTGCGCCAGACACACCCAGTACTTAAATAATTCCGTTTCAACTTTTATGCGGACTTAGTTAAACTTAATTTATCGAGCGCGCAACGTATTATAATCTTTATCGAGCGAGGGAACACACATACACACAGTTCAAGTTGGAAACCGCGCCAACTGCCACAGCTTTGATGAAAACCTCTAATTGTTTGATGTTTTGCATATCATTTGAATTCGATCGAGGGACATATGGTAATGGTTTTAGGAATGCGACACACCAGTTCCCAGACCAGCGAAAGGGGCATGCAGGAAGTGTACGTGTAGCCAACATGCGCTAATTAGTGCTTCGGTGACTTTCATTAACCACTCCAACATCGCTTATCTGTCACTGGGCTGAGACATGAAAAGAAGTAAAAGTGAGAAAAGAATTGTATCTGGGCTGTGGATGACCGTTCGTGTTCGAACAAAGTGTCTCAAAGCGACCAGTTTATCAGTGCTTCCTGATCGAGTGTTGAGGAAGGCACTCCATGCGGCCGGCAATCTTCATCGAGAAAACCCAAGTGTGATGACGCCTTGGGTTATTTTTAGGAATACTTTTGATAAATCAGACCATGACGCAGGTCTGATGTGGGCTTATGCTTATCGAGCTCCAGATGGGTTTTCTTAATTTAAGTTTGAGAAGCAGCTGACGTCAGTGACTAGGAAATGTCATGATGTTCAGATGATGGTCAGCTGAGGGAAGTGCCTAATTACCAGAATAATCAAAGAGAACGGTATCAGCAGGTCCCTTTTTCTACAATGTTTCACTGTTTGTTGCATTACATTGCTCCGTAACCTTTCACGTTAGACCTTTTACTGAATGAACTTTCAGACGCCACCTCATACTTTCAATTAAGTACTTTGTTGCTATCAGCTGTAGCTTAAAAAACCTGTCATTGCTTCTAGGTGATCGATAAATAAACAGTCCACTCATGCATAATTAGAAATCTTTAATTGTTCGTCGGGCCCTATTTACATCAATTATTTATCATTTGTAAATCTAATGATACCTCGGTCAATGTTGCTGGTTGAGATGGTTACTCTTGCTGAGTGAAAAATGATTATCGCCTTGTCTAAGGAGGATGACGAATGACTGACGGTATTGAGAAGACAATCAGACTGCGAATTAGCTGCCAATTAAACCAACAAATGCTTGCGCCACCATCAAAGAAGCAACTGTGTCTGTATTTTTTATCATCAGACTGTATAGACTGTTTCAGTGTACTGACACAGGTGTTTTGCGACGACTTTGAAGATACCTTTGGGGAAGAAATGCAAATAAGTTAACCGAACTCCGAATCAATGTCTGGGACGATATAAGGTTTAGTAGTTCTGAAGTGAAGTTGGTAAATGTAGGATCATAGCTTCGTATACATCAAACATTTCAAAGGTTCCGTCTTGATGAAGGAATCTTTAAAAAAATCGCTAACGTTATGACAATCCAGAAATGACGCAGACAAAAATAGCAAATAACATTTACATAATCATCGAAACAATATGAGTCAATATTTTCATCACCTTTAGGCAATTTGAGAAAATGATGAGAATTGAGAATGTAAACGAATATTTATCTTATTGTCTGACTGCGTAAGTGTCTTATCTACGACAATTTGTTGGCTTAGAGACAAACGAAAGTCATGACTATTCGAAATTTGTTCTAATCCAAACAATAATCCAACTAAGATGGACTGAGGTTGCAGTTAAATGCGTCAACCAAAAATTCATAATGTTGACCCAATAATCTGCAAATTTAATGCATGGACGTATTGACGATTGTGATGAGAAGGCACTTACATAAGTGGAGTTCAATTAAACGGGCGAGAAATCATTGAATGCAAAAGCAAATATTCAACTTTCAGCGAATTCTCTTATGGACTGTGACGTATGATGTGTATATACAAAATCCAATAAACGCTGGTCCGCTGCTTTGCTACTGTACATGCAAGTTTGTCCTTAAAGAGGCTGTGATTCGACTATTTCAATCAAACTTTTTACTGACTTGAGTTGTACTGACTTTTGTTGTAAACAGCAAGCATTTTTTTTGGAAATCTCTTGGAATTATCCGATGCAACTAGAATTCAGAACAACAACATTCGTCGTGAATTCGCGTATTTACATATTACGGTCGCTTTAAAAGTTATTGCATTTAAAGTTACTGCATGGAAAATTCAAAAAGTCACTGACTTATCAAACAATCCTCGTATTAACAGTGTGGCTTGGCAGCTAACAATTGATCGCAGTAGTCTATGCTTGTATGAGTTTGACAAAATAAATGTTATTGAAATAGTCAGTGAATCTCATTCCAATTCATAGATTCAAAAAGATGTAAAATATTATAAAAAAATTCAATTAATTTTCGGAAATACAGTGGTGGTCCAGTATAACGAATGATATAATGTCCAGGCGTATTCGTTAAATCGAAAAATTCGTACTATCGACCAAATTATCCTTGTACTTTTTCTTGTTTCTGCACAGTAACAAAAAGTTAAAGTATCTACCAGTTTTAAAGCAGGCACATAAACATGCATACCTCCACAGTCAAGAGATTTGCTTTGTGTCCTTCTTTTCTAAGGTAACAAAAACAAAACATTATCCGATGCAACTAGAATTCAGAACAACAACATTCGTCGTGAATTCGCGTATTTACATATTACGGTCGCTTTAAAAGTTATTGCATTTAAAGTTACTGCATGGAAAATTCAAAAAGTCACTGACTTATCAAACAATCCTCGTATTAACAGTGTGGCTTGGCAGCTAACAATTGATCGCAGTAGTCTATGCTTGTATGAGTTTGACAAAATAAATGTTATTGAAATAGTCAGTGAATCTCATTCCAATTCATAGATTCAAAAAGATGTAAAATATTATAAAAAAATTCAATTAATTTTCGGAAATACAGTGGTGGTCCAGTATAACGAATGACCAGTTTTAAAGCAGGCACATAAACATGCATACCTCCACAGTCAAGAGATTTGCTTTGTGTCCTTCTTTTCTAAGGTAACAAAAACATTCGTTATATCGGGTTTTAACCCTCGTTTCGTACGTTATATAGAGACACCAATGAGTTTGAAAAAAGTGTAAGTTATATCGATCATTCGTTATGTCGGCATCGTTATACTGGACCGCCACTGTATTTATATTGTTTGTCATTCTGTCTTCTGTCTTCAAAGAGAGTAGCAAAATATGAAATAAAGTAACATTAGCTGTTTTATTAAGAAGTCCTAATTAGCGGACTTCTATCAGGACTATTATCTGTAAAAATCTTTATATGTACAGTTAGTAGGTTTTAAATTATAAGTAATCACAATGGGGATTTGAAAATAAATTTTCTTTGCTTTTCATCAGGACTGTAGATTCATCACTAAAGGCAAATTTTAATGGAGTATAATAAGGAAACAAGAAGATGTACAGTAAAGACTCAAAAAAGTTAAGACGCGCAAAAGTTAAGTATACGGAAAAGTTAAGTGAGTTTCAGTCTCCATCGGTGTCTCTAAGAAGTTAAGTTTTGTTATAACTTTTCCAAGTCATTTTTGTTTTTAGCTTATTTTTCCAATTTTGCTATTTATTATACACTTATACAGTGTTGTACATACATATGTGGAGCAAAAGAAAATGAAATTAAACATAAATGCAAATTGCATTTACAGTTATGAATTTCTCTAGTATTCGTACGGACGACAGTTAATTTTTTATTGTTTTGCTTTAGGGCGTGTTTATCGTTATTAGGTACTTATGTATGCACACATGTGAACAAATGGATTTTTTTCAGATGTAAAATTGTCTCAACACGTATTTCACAAAACCAATAAACCGATTGATAATTTCACCAGAAAAAAGAAACTTTAAGACCATATTTCTTGGTCGGCTGCTCACTCACAATCATGTTTATATCTTTTATTTCTCATTAAGTTAATCACACATTTAAAGCTTTAAATTATGAGACACTACGTTTTACTGATGTTTGTATGCAACATTTGTTATTCAACGCGTCGCCATGTCTATTTCTGGTTACTTTAATCCTTGAAAATCAAGGAACTGTGAACATTTTTCAGAATGTGCATACAGGACCCCTTCTTATAAGGATACGATTCTACTTTCCTCATTTGCCCAAATTAAGGCAAATATTTAAAAGGAGGTGGGTACATACATATGTACGTAAATAATGATATCTAAAGCTGAACTGCGAATTTAGGAAAATGTAAAATGCAATCAAAATCAGTTTCTAGGGATTAGAGGAGTTCACGGACACGGGCATTGGTACCAATCCATTACTTCTCCAAGGTGCGTGTATACATTTGGAGACCAATTTGATCGGATTTGTAAAGGGGTATAAGATGAAGTAAATTGTATTGCCATCGCATGACCAAACTCACTGGGAAAATAAAATAAATCTCAAAAAGTCAAAAAAAAAAATGGAACAACTGCTTACTAAAAATCCGTCTCTTTGCATCAAACTAGACTAGAATTGTACCGCGGCAACCCTGACTTCATTACCGTGTCTTTCAATTTCTTTCTTTGAAATTATATTGCTTTGTTTTGTTTCTTAACTGCCATAGATCTATTAATTTTTTAACCAAATTTATACGGGATACAACATCCAAACTCAATCCATTTATGAGCATTTCATCCATGTACACATACTTTTACTCATCGAACACTTTGATCCACTTTGAACTAGTGACTTTACACTTCAAAGATTTACTACAACCCACTCTGTTTCACACAAAAGAATTTCAGTCGCAAAACATTCTTCAAAACATCACATTCAGTAAATTGTTGCCCCTTTAATCCAATAGAACGTTTTAGAAAGGGCAGCCGAATATACCAGAATTCATCACATCTGCAATAAAAGAGTCATCATACCACAGCCCACTTTCTACAGATGGATATAAGTGCTATTCCCCTCAACTTTCAACCCCCCCTCAACCAAGGACATTGCGAACAAGTTTATGCAGCGCTTAATGTGAACACAAAATTTCGCACGCCCCCAAAGAATGAAATAGACTTCAATTTGGCATTGAAAAAGTGGCATTCCTTCCGCATGTCACTTGTTAATAAAAAAAAAAGAAACAAAAGAACTCCCCCTCCGATGAGCCGTGAAGATGTTAAAACCCTGTCTCTTCTCTGACCGCACATAGTTTATTGTCCAACTGGTTCTGTTCCATTTTCAAATGTTTACTGCCCTCATTACTGATTAAGTTTATAACTCTACGCTTTATATTCACGCCTGTCACTTTGTCATTTTTGCACTTGTTTACCGCAGACCTGTTTCTAATGTATCGCACAATCTCGCAGACAATTGCGCAACGAGACAGTTAAAGCAGATTCGTGACATTCTATTTTTTTATGATGAACTGTCAAAAATGAAGACGCTTTCAAAATTGGAATGATTGAAAAAAAACACACACAAACAGCCATCTCGTCTTAATCAATGGGAAAGCAAAGTTCCGACGGAATATGCGCGCTTGTCAAGCACTTGCACTACTTACTTCTGTCACTGTCATCCACGACTGTCAGCCAAATGTCCAATTGCAGAGTAACGACGTGAAGAGATATCCTTTTTCCTCCGAACACACAGCTGGCTACAGCAGATCAACAATCGGTATTAACGTTAAAAATTATTTTTGTCGTCGTCGCACAGATATTATCACTTTCATACATGTTTTGATGTATCTCGGATTTTTAATTTGTGATTTTTGCAAATTCATTTCCGTCAGAATCTCACGTGCCACCGATCAGACGCTTTTCCATGCCAACAGGTAGCGCGCCAATTAATTCATTTATCCACAATCAGCTATCACAGAGTAATCGACGAGAACATTGACGAGACAACCAACAAATTGACAATCCAAATCCTCGGCAGCAGTTTGGCAAGGAAACGAGCACAGGGAAAAAAATGTTACAATTCAGGACGCGTCACATTGCACAGGGGAGCGGGGAAAATATTTTTTTCTTTTTTTCTCTTTCTTATCCGTCCATGCGAGAGCGGAGTATCCTTTTTTCGTTGGGTTTTATCACACACAGTTCACCTCCGGACGCACGGAAATTCGTACGAAGAACACTTCCTCTATCTTATTCAAGGCGACAGAAGCGAAGAAAAAAATTAAGAGAAATAAGATAAAAAAAAAATAAACAACGAAAAGAAAATCGTAATACGCGCACAATAATATCGGCCACCTCCTGCGATCCTGCGCCACTTGCACACGCGTTGACAAGCGCGAATGATGATAACCAACGCGCTTCAGTAATCAATGCGACTACAGTACACGAAAATTGAATATACCCACGGCCAAAGAAACGCTCTTGTTCGCCCGGTGCACAACGTAACGTCCAACGCCAAACCAAACAGACTCTTCCGATAGATGCTGCGCGCTATGTGTGTGCTCAGTGATGGAAGACGAAAGGCTCGAGTGAAACACTTTAAGGCATCATGTGCACCGTTATCCGTATACTGTGTCGTCTGCTACAAGTTCGAGTTAAGGTACTGAACTGAAAACGATCGTAACTTTTTAGCATACCCAAAGTTGCGGGCAGTTCAAAAAGACATGCCTCGGTGTCGGTCGGATCGGTAGAAAGAAGCAAGGAGGAATAAAAAACTGTATAAAACTGTTACAATAAAGTGCATGGAAAAGAAGAAAAAACAAAATCAAAAACAAAACACCACAACAAGAGTAGAAGCAGCAGCAACAGCAGCCAGTCTACACAGCATCTCGTAGAAGATCGCTGCTTGGTCGCTTGGTCGCTCGATCGTTGTTGGTTGTTGGGGTTCATTGAAAAGTGCGAGAGCTGCTGCTGCTTCTGAGCGGCAGCGGCAGCGGCGGATGGACGTACACAGCCCACGAGTTCGCGGTGAGGCACGCGCATACAAACACACCCAACGTTGAAATGCACAAGAGAAACAGGGAAAAAGAGGAGCCGAGAAAGAGAGAACTATTCGTTCGTGCCTGTGTGGATAAGAAAAGAGTGATCTTCGATCTGATTTGAGTCGCCTTGCCATGTGGTTTTCGTTTTCTGCTTTGAACCGATCCGGATTCTCTTAGAGAGCCCCAGTGCTATGAGTCACTGAGAGAGGAGCCCCCGAATGGGGAGGAACTGGAGCAAGATCACTGATCGGCATGTAAACAGAGAGCACTGCGGAGAAGCTTTCAGGTGTGGAGCCAAGGAAAGAGCGGCTCTGTTAACTGTTGGAAGAAGAACTGGTGAATAGGAAAGACCGAGAGAAAAAGCTTTGGCCAATGCTGCGCTTGTATTGGACACAGTCTTCTTATAAGCCAGTCTCAGATGATGTGCCCGTCATTGTGGTTGAAGCAAGCATGGCCTTCAAGGCGTTAGCGCTCCCCGGAGGTGGGGTCCGTGTGGCGTGGCGGAGTAATTCAACTGAATTTATGGGTTCATCTGTCGCATGCTAATTCGATGAAAAATGAAGGAAATTATCAATTACAACGTTTCGAGTCATTTGCCGAAGTGGTCCAAGCTTCGATCAGTGACATGCAGCACTTCGACGATGTGACGGGCGTCTGCGTGCATGACACAATTGGCTTACGAAATGTGCACGTAATATGTGCAAGTAGTGCTACCTAACTGTCAAGAGCTTAGTGAATGTAATTTACTTATCTTCATGTACCAGTATTTCGGTGGTGGAGTTGGATGAGCGGAGGGAGAGGAGAAGACGTATGGGCCCTGCACACCTGTGTGTCATTTTTAAGATGAAATAGAACTGTAAGACGTTACTCATTGCTAATTTTCCCAAACCGCACAACTGGTCGGACTGGGGAAAAGAGAATGTGACTTCGAACTAAATACATGAACTAAGATGCTCGCAGATACAATCTACGATTGCACAGGTAGCTGCCCGAGTTAAACCGACGTGCTCATCTCCGGTGTTTAGGTAGTTTTTAAAGCTCAAGGTCGTATCACCGTGAGTCACTTGAGTGTCTGTATGTCATCGTTGCTAGAACTCGGGCTGCGGTGATATTTTTAGTTTGATTCATCAAATTCAGCGTAGAGATTGAAAAGATGATGGGAAATCAGTGATGCACACGTTTAGATGGAATGGATCTGTATACCTACGTATATAAATATTTAATTCATGCACTGATGTCACTGTTCGTAAAGAAAACCCATTTCCGACAAGGTGGTGGCATCTGAACCACTTCTGACAGTGACTAGGATAATTGTCAACAAATCAGGTAAAATGGAATGTGGACTCTAATTTCTCTTGATTTTGAGAGATGCTTTAACTTTAACTCCCACAAAGGGCTGAGTGGCTAGCAAATTATGTCACCAATAATACCGCCATAAATGAAAAACATTTAAACATTTAATCTGACTTCCTAAATCTCTAAAAGGCCTAATTCTCATTGATTTAGTTAACACTGAAATGTGTGGTCAACGCTGATGCATTCCAAGTAATACCATGCCAACAACTACCGTCTGTTAATGTAAACAAAAAATGGATGACAGTATCGTAATATCAGCGAACAGTATGTTCAACAATTCTAAGAAAGTGTTTAAATAAAATTGTATTATTACTAGGCTCGCCCGTAGTGAAATTCGACGATTATGTGTTTAAATGTGTGCTATGATATTTCCTCGTAATAATACAACGTAACTCTGTACATGTGCTTACCAAAGTTCTACTCAAAGTTCTGCGCACATCTACTCGAAATTACCTTTCCAATATTGTAAGTATGATGCCATTCGGTTGAGTAGAACGGCGTATAAGCGTACCAGGAAAATCGGCAGCACGTATTTATATATTTTGTATGTCAATGTAGTTTAATCCATATCATAGTTAAATTTTAATAATATACAGGGTGCGCTAAAAGTATGTAAATTGGAACACTTTAGTTTTTTACATAGGAAAGGGACCTTGAGCCCACCCTGTATTTAATGAATTGAAATGTGTAAGTACGGATTCTCAAGTAAACTCTAACAAGAATTGTTTAATATTGTTTATTGTAGTTTTAAGTTCCTTTTTTTAGGTATGGAACCAGACAAAAATATTTTTGCATTTAACGAAGAGTACCTCTCGTGTAAAAAAAACAAGTAAATGTATTTTAAAATGACTTCGCATAGTTTCGAGCTAAAAGACATTTATTAGCTATATCTTTGATTGTGTACACATTGATATTTTCTGTTGGTTTTCTTAAAAATTAAGAATTAAATTTTGCTTTTGAAAGAAACAAGAAACCGAAATCTTGGACAAACATACCTGACAGACCTGGTCTCACAGACTCCGATTAAATCATGTGAACGTAAGAAACGACGGATGGTCCTCAAAATTACTTAATATTTTGGTAGTTCGACAGAAGCTGGGGTTGTTCGCTGTAAAATTAAAGTTAAGTTAAAAATGTCAGTTTTTGATTACGAAGGTGGTCCGATAAGTACTTAGCCTAACCGCCCGATGGCGCCACTATCGTAAGAGAAATTTACTATCATGAAGTATATTCTCGTAGTCGGCTACTGTCATGTCATCATTTCAGTAGAATAGGACTCGTAGTTTTGTTTTGACCGCGTATGGAAGCGAAAATGGGCAAGAGCAATATCGGCTTGTGATTCGATTCTTGTCTTTGGAAAGGAAATCGTGCAGCGAAATTCAATAGCGCTTGGATGCTGTCTACGGAGACTCTTCTCCTTCAATGGCGACCATCAAAAATTGGTATAACTAGCGTAGTACACGTCAGTTTTTGATGAGCCACGCCCTGGTACCACGAAAACGGCCACCACGTGACAAAAATCCACGATCTCGTATTGGCAGACGTGATAGATGCAGCAGTAGCATTTCAAAAGAACACGTGAAATCTCCATGAAATAGTGGGCATGAGAAGCTGCCTGCAGGATGGGTTTGCTTACATCGGAAAAACAAGCACAATCGTGAGACCACGGCCTAGATAGTCGAATTAGGCTTCGAACTGCTGCCCCATCCACCGTATTCTCCAGATTTGCCCGCGTGCCACTTCATTTTGTTTCCAAACATGAAAAAGTTCCTCGCTGGCCAGAAATTTGAGTCTAATAAGGGGGTTATCGCCGCCACTGGGGCCTTCTTTGCAGAACTCCAGAATGTCTTTTTCAGACGGGTTAAAGAAGTTACGTACTATCACACCACCCTCGTATACACAATTCTGAAAAAGAGCGTATCGGAAAAAGGGAAATAAACAGTGAAGCACAAAAAAAAAATAAAATTGAAAAAAGTCTTATATTTCTTCTTTTTTTCTAATCTTGTCTATTACAAGCGCTGCTACGAGAACACCATCATTGACGTTCTTGTTTATAATACTGATACGATATACAGTAATCCCCGGTTAGTTGCGTCGGCTAAAATGCATTTTTTTCAGCGCATTTAACCGAGGAACGCAATTACAAGAACCCCGCTTATTTGCTTTGCACACGCAATAAAGAAAACCCCGTTTTATTACATTGAAAACGCATTCAACTTTTTTTTTAATAATGGATTAACAACAGAGCCAATGAAACACAACAATTGTAAATAAAGACGTTTAAACGGTACATATGTACATTCATATGTAAATATATTCAGTCTTTTGAAAAGGAAAAAGGAATTCATCATATTAAATACGTACTAGGTACTACCTACTAGGCACGTAAATTTGTTGCATATTATTGAAAACTAGTGATTGGTGAAAAAATCCGTTATTTTCGCTTGCAAATTTTTCTTAGAAATTTAGCTTACTATCCATACTTTGCAGTTCGGATGTAAATTCATTATCGCTTAATAAGTACTTGCGGAGAATACTCAACGAACATAATGCTTCTTGAACGGAAGGAGTGTTTTCAAAAACATCGTCTTCTCCACCTGCGTCCATATCTTCTTCCGACATAGTTCCTGGTACAACTTTTTTAAGCCATAAGCACAATATCAATTTGACAATTGTCAACTGTTCCTGATTTTATTTAAGCTGAAAACACAAACCTTTTTTTTTTATTGCGTGTGTTCAATTATCCAGGAGATTTTGTATGCAGTTTTACGATTAACGTTATCAAACGCAATTAACCGGGTAGCGCAGTTAAGAGGGTACGCATTTAAGCGGGAAAAGTTATGTACATTTCTTATGGAATTTTTTATTTGCTTAAGCGCCAATTATTCGGGGATTACTGTATTTAAAAAAATGGTTAATGTACACTTTTAAATTATTGTACCTTTTTGTACCTTTTTAAGATAATACCAAATAGCGAGTTCAAATTTTCAACATTCATTGCCAGATAAATTCAATGAACGCCACCAAACCCTTGATAACGTTGTTATGCCGCCTAAATCGAATCTTAAAAATATGATATTTTAGAGGAATTTAATTAAACCAACCTTCCCGTTTGCATGTCATCCGGTCTAGGGGATATTTCTGAATACATTCCATACTGAAACTAGAAATGTGCAGACCAACTTATCTCGGAACCGAGAGGTTCCCAAGATAACCAAACAACGTTCACTTGACCGGTACAAATTACGACGAATCTTAAATTCTGTAATGCCAAAATTGCACAAAGATTTATGTGACAAGTCCGCAGATCATTGTTCCTTGTGGATTCACAGCCGCAGTCATAACTGTCTGTTCAGTGTCCAGCAGCTCGTTTCCAGTAACCCATTCTACATTCTATACAGTCTCTTGCAAAACCTAAGACTAGCCATTCCAGAGAGTGGCCACATCAATCCACATCCATTTAAGGACCATTACCTAGCCATTATGTGCCCAGTCATCTGACATTCGTCGACGGTTTGATAAACTACATAAATAACATCACCAAGAAGGGCCCGAGACTGATTTTCTATCAGCGTATCATCTCATTGTCCGATGATCTAAATTGTGACTGTCATGTCCAGATGTCAACATGATTTGATCGATTCGTATGCGCGTTGAGAGACAAACGGCGAACGTACCGCTACCCCGCATTGCAAACGAATCCCAATCCACCTGCCGCCGTTTGCCACGACACAGCCATCACTCTGGTTCTCTGAAGGAACCCGATGATGCCGCTGAAGAGCTGTCTCGGCAGCTCTCCGCAAAATCACTGAACTGAATGTTGAAACAAGTGGATGGCTGCAGCCTGCACAACCACCAGCGGTATTTATTGAACTTGATGCAACCGAATGCACTTGTCTTGCAGTAGTTTTCATCTGCATCTCCATCTTCATCTCCATCTCCGTCTCGATCTCCATCCGTTGGCACCCTCCTAATCCCAGAGTGGATGGGTCTCATTTGAAAGGATCCCAGAGCTGCTGTGCATCTCTCTGTCTGTGTCGGAAGTGCATTCATTCAAAAAACAAAACCCCCTCCTTACACCTTACACCACTATCACCAGCAGCAATCGCACAGCCAGAGGCACCAGGCCGCACCGTTTAATCACTTCGACTGCGGTCCGGCCACGGGCACCAGACCATCAGCATCCTCTCGTCAGCTTAATCGAATGCGACTGGAACTGAATTACTTTTGATTAATAATCCGGCGTCAAATAAAAATGAATGCAGAGTGAAATGTGAAAGAGTGACATCAGGTGAAAAGGAGCCCGGATAGGTCGTCGCAAGTCGCGAGTCGCAAGTACGTTTGAGTACGGGTACACAAACACAGCACATGCTGCCGTGTGCGGTTCAGCGATAGAGCGACTTTCTACTCCTCAAAGTGAATGTATACGTCAAGCTGACAGAATTCGAGTGAAATATAAGATCCTCGAGATGTCGGGGCTACCTGAACTCGGCCGAGTCAACTTGGGCTTAAGTGGTGGTACTGTTATCATTGTCAACTCGTAAATATCAAAACACCCACAAAGATAGCTCCGGCGAACATCTGAACACAGCACAAAATTTGACTTTCGCGCAAATAGAGCTCGTCGCAGCGGTCGCTATCTGCACAACATCGGACCCCATTCTGCAGTCGTAGCCGAAGGATCTCTCTCGCTCTCTAGTAGGTAGGTATGTGGCCAAGAAAGTGTCAACATTTTAACGAACCAACAAAACTCTGGCCAACATAAAGCAATCTCTCCCTCCCCACACACACACACCACGTTCAGCCGTTCAGATCTCTAGTTTCTAGTCTCTCCTTCGGCCGCTTCAGCCGGCGGCGGCGGCGGCAGCGGCGTCGGCGACAGACAACGACAGCGACAACGACAACGACCAACAACTACGACAACTCCAGCCGACCACGAAAAGAGGAAGCAAAACAAAGCAAGACAACACCACAACAAGCCAAATCCTCCAGCGCGCTACTGACCACTTGATATATTTCTACATTGCGAACGATCCGAACAAGCAATATTACGCGATGGTGTGGGCGATACTTTATAGCTATGGATTTGCAGTGAAAGATCTCGCATTTGGTGCAAGACATCGTAAATAAAAGCCAGCGAAACTGATCACATTTTTTTCCCTGCCGCCGATTTTGTTGTTGTGTTTCTGTGTGCTCCAAAGCGGCAACAATCGTGTCGCATAAAATTCGAGAGACGCAAGGCGCGCATAGAACGGAACGCGTTGTCTATGTGACGACGCAGCCCTCCCCACAGCCCACCACGCTGAGTATTGACGGCGCGCCGCCAAGGCAAGAACCCAATTTTGGAAGCGCTACTTGTCAAGTCGATGCGGCTTGGTGCGACCGATTGTGTTCAGGTGAAGCTGTCAGGTCCCGGCGACACGGCGCTCGATAGTCAGATGGCGATGGCGGCGGTAACGGTGACGGTGACGGTGACAACCGGAACCGCACCCACTTGGTTTATGAATTTTTGATTCATCCCCGGCGTAAGGCGACCCCACAATTAATTGAATAGAACCGCTCTGAGGCAATCGAAAGGTGGCCAAATCTGACTAGCGAATAGTGACTGGGTGTTGACCGGTGAGTGCATAGTCACCGCCGCCTTCGAATGCAAATGTGCGACAACCGTGGATCAAGCAGCGACGACGTAAGAAGGCTGTCCGGTTCGCGGATGCACGCACCAGGGCCGGTGTGTGGCGAGAGTGGGGTGCCACTGGTCAGACGTCAGGGCGGGCATAAGGCCTTTCGAGGAGAGCCCAGTTGACATTCTAGAAACAATCAACAGTTGTCGCCGTCCCATGCCATGCCACACAAACACGCTCAGGCTGTATAAGGAACAGGCACTACTCACACTCCCATGAGCAGTCACACACGCAAACGAAAGCGCAGTCGCAGGCTCAGACACTGCGACAAACGTCAAGCGGTGTGGTGGGAGGTGGGAGGCGGCAGGGCAGCACCGAACTTTCAGCGCGCATAATTTAAAAAGGCATTGGAACTGGGCGAGCATGTAGGCGACATTTCTATGAATTTTATAGATACTGTCTGCTACTAAAGACAACAACGAGGAAGTCTACTCTTACATACCTACTTACGTACGTGTGCTGCGCTGTGCGCCTGAGCCGAGCTGAGCCGAGCAGGGGCGAGCTGTGCGAAGCTGACTCGAGCGGAGCTGTGCGCTGGCGATGTCAGCGATTACCATCCGAAGGTGATTCGGTTCTATTTTTGCTTACGTAAATTAGATCTTAACAAGCCACAATGGGTTATGTTATGGCTCCGGTATCTTCGATCAGTGCCGAGCCGAGGAAATGGAAATGGAAATGGGCGGATGAAAACGACTAACATGCGAGCGGAGCGATTGCTTCGCGACTCGCGATGCTCGTGTATGCGATGTCAATGCGAAGTCACCACTTCGAGTCTCGACTCTCGACGCGACTAGTGGAAGTGAAGGATGGATGATGTGGAAATTGGTTCAACAAACACTCGGGTAGCATTCTAAATCCAGTTCTCCTTCCGGACTGGTTATTTTTTTTCTTTCTCCTCGTCACTGCCGTGCAACAGCGCGCGTATTCGTACGTGTGCGGCGTGGATTGAGTAATATCGAGCCGCTGGAGCTGGTCCAGACCAGGACCACATAAAAGCGAAACCGAGTAGGCAGCAGGAATCCTTTCTATTTCAGATATTCCCCAAGTGATCCAATTATGTCACTCAGCCAGGGGTTTCTAATTGGAGATTGAGAGGAGCTCGCCGCTTGATGCATTGTTGCTGCCGCTTGCTGCCCACTACTCCGTTTCTAATCAGAGGATACATTTACACGCTTTATAACGGCGGCTATGTGCGGTTTGTCGATAGATCAACAAAAATAAAAAAATAAATATAAAAATAAAAATAAAAAAAAAAACAGTGCAAGAGCCCGTGTCGACCAGACCGGGTCTCTTAACTGGACTTATGGCATCTCCTCTGCTGCTGATCCAGCCAACAGGCCAACACGATCACCGATGTGTGCTGCCAGTATGCGGATTGCGGATGGCGTATGGCAAATGGTGGTGGACGATAGTTTGTTGATGAGGGATGGTGAACGGTGGCGGACGGGCTATCAGATATAAAAAAGTGAAAACTGGAGCAATTTGAGGTACAGATGTGCTTATGCGGTAGGTAGTACGACGACGCCGCGCCGCCGCCATCGTCGTTGTTTTAGCTTTGTCGTTGTCGTCGTCATCACAGTCGTGGTCGTGGTCGTGGTCGTTCATCGTTAGAGTTGGGTATGCGCCTAATGGGGATACACCTCTGCCTCACAGTTCACTCACCTATATAATCAAAAGTGGCCGTTCGAAAACTGGATGCCAGGAGAGCCAGTCAGCGCAGCATGCTGCTGCTGCTGCTGCTGCTACAATCGCTGCCGCCTCTAGCCCAGTCGGGCAGCCAACATCGCAACCACTCTTTGACTGTTGGGTAAGGCGAACCGCAAATGTAATTGCACTTCCAGATAACTCTTCGTCGAATGTTCTTAACGGAGCGCACCAAACTAGGTTACTATTTCCACATCACAAGAAATGAGTTTCGAGTTAATTGACCACCGTGATGGACGAAAGCCATCCTAAACAATTTACTTCACAATTAACTCGCTTCACAGGGTAATGGTATCTAAAATTTTCGATGATTTATCGCTTTCTTATTGCCGTGCTGATGTTGCGCTGCTGAATCTGTGATTCTGGTCTGTAGGAAGACAACCACACGTTGCTCGGATGAAGATTGCGTATCAGGCGGTTGCGATCGCAACGGAAGAAAGTCATTTCATCCATCAGTGGTCAACGGGGAGGATGATGTGATGAGCGAAGGGGGATTAGATTGCATCTTGCCAGCCACAAGTTTTAAGTTGTTGACTTGAATCGAAGTGAAGGGAGAATTGTGATTGAGTGATGTGGAGATGAATATTGAATCGTGTTACTTTGGCGCCCATATCGCTTTGATCAGAACTTGAGTACCTTTCTAGATTTAGCGAACAAAATTAATTTTCGAAAATTTCCAATTGGGTGAAGAGGCCTCTATGCGTTTGAAGAGAGTTGCCTATACTCCATAATTCAGTCTGTACAGGGGATGACTTGATGAACCATACAATCGTCGAGAGATCCACCACTTGAAGTGATAGGCTACATGCCCGTTGAACAAATTAATAGAAGAAGGTGAAGGCTATAGAATGTTATACATAAGTTAATGATACTCCATTGCACGTAGCCATGGAATGCAAGATGAAGCAAGCCACAACAAAAGTGAAATTCGCTTCAAAATATTTGAAGAAGACTACACCTTTTTGGGCTAGATACGTATCGACACAATCACAGACTAAAATACATGTCGATTTGGTTCGTAACTGAGGCACTGATGAATTTTTGAAGTCACAGCTTGTGTGGTATACCTCAGGCGCAATTTTGGAATGCTTGATCTAGGAGTTTTTCCACAAAAAGGTTCTTTTGATTTATTTCCTTTGCCATTCAGAGTTGATAAAAAATAGCAGCCCTCTTCACTCGTCAGAGAACAACAGGACGCACAACACGAGTAAAATGTGGTAAAAGCTAGCCGCAAGTCCTCCACAAGCTGTAGCGCCATATATATTATATATTATTATTCAGAATGAGTAGGTACACAGAGAAAAATAGCTAAACCAGAGTGGAACATGAGAAAAAACGATGACGGTGTGATCACAGAAATTACATCATTTTATGTTGCATCTTAATATTCATTCACTGCCCAGGATTCACAAATTAATTCACACGTGTTTGTCAATTGCACTGGCAGCGAAGAGACTCATGCTGTGATAGCAATCGAGAGTTTAGTTGACTATGCAAATAAGTCGCTAAATGATCTCATTATCAGGCAGTCAACCGACAAGGGAAGCGAATTCAGATTGATTGCTTTGAGACGTTTTTCTGAGTAATCACAGGAAGTATTGCACTTAGTCTGATTGAAATTGCAGAAAAACTGTGAAACTGTGGTGGGAAGATGATTGGGGCGAATATTAGACGTCAGCTGAATTAAATTAACAACATTTGCAAAGTGTGCTAGCAAAAAATATGTAGATAAATGCGCGTTTGCATGTACTGTATAGCCTCGCTAGTCCGGACACATAAAAGTTTCGGATGTGTCCGGAATAGCGAAGAGTCTGGACTATAGAAACAAAATAAAATTAATGGACAACCGACACTTTATGATTGATTTGTAAATTTCAATATTATCCAATATTTTACATTTCTCAGAAAGTGTCAAAGTTAATTCAAATCTAAACTACAAAAAATACGTCCTATCCTTAAAAGAACTTCAAACGCTTTTCAAATCTGGTCCAGTCACCATTTGCCGTTTGCATCAAATTAACGGTACTATCACTAGAGTTGTCGATCAGTGGTAGTAGTCTGACTATGGGTATCACAATGGACCAACATGTCTAAGTGAGCTGGCGATTTCGCTGGCAGCCCTCCTAACTAACCTAACCTAATCTACTCTTTCAAGCCTTTTTAGCTTGGCCTGCAGTAGAATGTCGCATGTTCTGCATCTTCGTTAATGTCCTCACATTCTGGACAAAGGAGATAGCTATAGTTTCCATAATTGTATGAAGATACATATGTATATAGAGCAGAGTCAAAATATAAACGCATTTTAATACTCTGACCAGACTGTAGAGGTAACATTTTGAAAGTGTCCGAAATATAGAGGTGTCTACTGAAGTGTCCGGGCTAGCGAGTGTCCGGACTAACGAGGATGTACTGTATTTATATCTGTGCAAACATGCTCCTCGCTCACAGTACGAAGTGCGCATATCTAAATTCCTAGACGCATTAAGATTTAAAACGTCTAGTCTGTGGGTAGAGTCAACATGGAAATACATGACCACAGACGGTTTGCACTTGCATGTGCACTTGTATGATTGTTGGAAGATGAAGCTTTACAAGCGCAGCTGGTGTACATCAAAGTAAATTTTGAAGATACATATGTACATAGAACATATATAATTCTGATGTAATTCTAATACATATGTAATTAACGGCAAATTGGATTCCAAAGTTCCAGAAAATATTGATGTTAATAATATTGAAAGCTGAAGTAAAAAGGTCATTTAACTCCTTAAAGGCCCGTCTAAGAGACAACCGGAGAAGATTATTACCAGCAAATTTAAAAGAAGCTCTTTGTAGTTCAATGCTGCTATAACTAAATGTATATTTACGTTCATTACTAATTTGTTAACAAATGCCTTTTTTTACTTTTTAACAAAATCCTAACCCTAGCCATAACATATCTAGGAAGCCGATTTCAAGGAACTTAAAGGCTCAACTATAATGCGCATGAGCGAGCATTAGCTAGTGTCAAACGCGCATGGGTGACTAAGTGAATACACCCACCCCTACGAGGCAACCTATAATGTCGTCCCTGACAAATTGCGAGCATTTCGTTAAGCATGCACAAAACACAAATGTTTCGTTAAGCATGAGCTAGTGCGAAATAAATCGCACCGAACATATGCGAATGTGACAGATAAGACACAGACAAGAAAACAAATTTGAAAAATGGGCAAATCAGCTGATATTTTATTTGTATTCGTACATACATACATACACATATAATCGAACTGGAATAATGAGGAATTCTTAATAAATCAAAATTAAATAAAAAAATAAAGCAAGCAACGGAAGAATTTCTGACAGGAGGTTATGCGCGCATGTGTTTATTATAGTTACTCATGTTTTTTTTAGAAACAGTTCGTCCAAACTTAACACTAGCGCATTATAGTTGAGCATTTATGCCTGAAAAACAATAGTGCGTTGCGTTGTCTTTCAACGCACTCATTTCAATGGCAGCGAACAAAATGTTGCGTCGTGCGTTTTTGCAAATAAATAGAGAATTGACAGGCTTCTAATAACATGATACATTTTGTATATCGTGAGACCATCGCACCCAATTTCCGACATGTTCGATATTTTTAAGAGAGCCATGCGTTCAACCTTGGCTTTACAAACAAATTGAGAAATTTTCTCCCAAATTGAGAGTCAACTGACATTTGATAATTGAGAACAGCTGATTAAAATTAATATTAATATTATTAAATTAATTAATTTAACAAGAAAAGTGATTTGAAATCAGTGGGCAACTGCCGACAATTTAAAAATAATGAAAACAGCTGATGATTGATTTGACATTTTTAATGTTGACGCACTGCGTTTTCTATCTCAAAGTCGAATGCAGCAACGCACTATTGTGTTTCAGATATTAGCCGCTTAATTTAGTGCAATCGTATATCGCGACGGTTCCAACAGAAATTTAAACTACTTGTAAGGAATCATAGTTATAATAAACTGAAAAGGTGTTTTTAGTCAGACCAAATCTGACACTACGTGTACACGGTGTCTCAAAGTGTCGTCTTGAAGATTTTCACTGATACTTAGAAAAAACAGAAAAAACATTAAAAAAGTATTGTATTTGATATAAAATAAATGGAGACATTCACTTGAGATCACCAATATAATTTATGCAAATATATTTTTTACAAATTTACATTTATTTTTCCACCAATTAAAACTTGCTATATTAATATGCAGCTCATACGTAGTATGAACAACAAGTATATGCCATACACTAACATTCGTTAAGAAAACTATTTGCACTTTGTGTCGATAGAAAATATATCTACTGGCTCGTGAAATTCACTGAAATTTAACTCAAAATGGCTTATCAACCTTAGGTGGTTCATCCGTAGACGCTTGGGTCAGCTCACTCCAGGTCCGCTGTACACTCCAGGTTGATTGTTTTCCTCATTCTGCGCCAACGCTCCTCCAAAGATCGCACACAGGACTTCTCTCTCGAAGATACCTTCATTCGCTTTTCAGATGATTCGTCGAGAGTTTAAAGGCTCTTGACCCTAAAGAAGCAGCATTTGGCAAGAATTATTCTGCGTTCGATCTCGGTAGTGAATTTGTTCTGTTTACTTTAATTATAAGTAGTAAATAATAACATTTTTCATTAGCTGTTCTTGAATGAAAGCTCCATTGTTTATGGTCTAAGTGGGTTGGAATACTTTTCTTGCTTCTTCGATGGACGTTCGACTGGATTTTGATTAGTTTTCAGTTTCGATGTTTGTGGAGCTCTATTTCCTTAATGATTCAATGTTGAAATTTGGTAAATATATTACTATTTTTCTCGATTAGTTCATAGCCTTAAATGGGTTAATTTCTTCACTGTCCATTCAATGATTTTAATAATAATAACCTTAATTTCAATAATCAAACGTCACTTTAAAGATCAACCTCAATAACTAACAAAATACAGAAAAGGAGACTATTTGATTTAAAGACAAATTCGTTCATCAGTCTTTTGAAAGCGGTTTTTTTTTTACTGGAATGTCATGTTTACGGTCGTCCTCAACTTCGTTTCAATTAATATTCAAACAATATTCGTCATCCTAATAAGACCAATGATGCTGCAGTAGTAAAGCCGTAGTTAAATCCTTTCCATTTACAGTGACTTGTCCACGCTTCACAGGGATAAATTGGATATTAGAGTAAGTTCTTGTTCTGCCACCGCAATATCTTAGAACAGGATAAGCATAAGACTATGCGTTCAATTTCAAACTGGCTTTCGTCTTTGTGACGTGTTCAGTCCTGGTCAACAGATGTGTGATGCAAATCACGTTGAACATTTTTTAATGACATTTTATTATAATTTTTGATTTGTAATAGGTTATTCTTCTGTTTTTATAATTAGTACACTGTGTGAGCACTAAAATTAAACTATTATGAAATTGAAATTACTTAATAGTTTAAGAAGTGTGAGAAGTTCACTGAAAAATGTTGTGGTAATATGGTTTATAAGGGCTAAGTAATAAATACTCACGAGCTATAGTTAACTATTAAAAAAAAAAAGTTATTTACAGACATTTTAAGGATGTGCCACATTTGGGGCATTCACCCTACATAATCCCAGCTTGGGACCTTGGGTCCACAAAAGAAATTTCTGTTACTCAATTAACACTTGACGCCCATTCTGCGCCCGTGGCTTCGCCAGTTACGTTGATGAGCCTTAAATTAAATGTCATCTCATTTAATGTTCAGGTTTCAGTTCCAATGAACACTCTCTGTTGCAAGGAAGTCCACATACTTTAGTGGACTGTGTGAAAGTACTTGTATCACTTGCGAAATTTTAATGTAAGCTTGTGGTCTCCTTACATCATTGCATCTCGTAATTCGCCAGCAATTATGAAGGTTGCACCTGTCATAAAGTGGCGTACAACCGTGAGGAAGCGGGTCTGTCCAAGAAGTACTGTCCTCAAACTCAAACCACACAATATGTGTCAAAATAGAGTGTAGGTTGCAAGTGAGATAAGCTTCATTCAATCAAGACAATCATCAAATTCGCATTCCCCAGATTTAGTAATGTGGACAGCCAGTAGCAATGCCCCGTAAAAGAGGATACAGGTCGTCGTCGTCCTTATGTAACAATTGGAGCCGCAAACAACCGTCACTACAAACAGCAGCGTGTGACTGATTAATCCCCGTCACTCGTTTGAACTTCTGCTTTCACGAGACTGTCACACGTCCCTTCTTAGCCGGCCGTGTGTCACTCAACTTATCGCTTCGCGGGGCGAAATCCTCATGTCACTCCAGCTCGCAATCACTTTCATTTTCTGTGTTAACTCGCTGTGTCCGTCCGCTAACCGAATTCGGTTATGCTCACTTTTGATGTTTGCCATGTCAGACCGTAATCCTGACAGGGCCAATTAAGTGCGACAGAGATTTTTCATTTTCATTTATGGATCCGGTGCTACCTCAACTTAAGTGCACAATGCACGCTCAAATTGATGGTAAATTGATTTTTTTGTTCCTCTCCCCCGCCCGGGTGCCGTTTGCCGATTGCCGTGTGCGCTGACACGAGTGAAGGGTTCCCGAATGGCGCAACCGGTGAGCCACTTACTTGTTAGGCGCACGCATCTATCTATCATTTTGGGTCAAACAAGAGAGCACCCGACTTCAATTAGGCCCCGTTAAGGCCGCTGTGTCCATGAAACAAAAAAATTCCATCGTGTCTACGACACGCGTCAAGAGATGCCTTAATGGACCGCGCGCTCGGCCACATGATGCAAACGGGGGAAATGTTGCTGTTGCTGTTGCTGCTCTGCTGTGCGGCATTTCTGGGGCGCTTTGTGCTCCGCGCTTTGCATAGCACACACTTAGTGCTTCTGTCCGTCAAAGACCGTTTAATCTGATTTACTTTCAAAAATGAAAGTTACTAATCCGTCGATCGGCATCCAGTTGCTTAGCCGCTCGATCGATGGTAATTCTGTCGCGGATCTCTCACAACAATCAACAATTGAACAAGTGACAGATCACCGTGCTGCGGCTGCCGGATCGCATATGTAAATCCGTTTATGTACTCAGACGGACGGGAGTGACGCCTGCTAATCGCTATGTGCTCGCAAAGACGCCGAGTGCTGTCTTCCACCAATTAGAAGCGCCAGCACGCAGCCCAGCATATGCCTCTCGACGAACCGCGACCGCTACACAATACACGTCTCTTCTGTCAGACGGAACGTAATTATGTTAATTTTTTTTTCCCACCGGTGGCGGATGAGCACTTTGGCACGCACAGCCCAGACTCAGACTGCAAGGTGCTTCTCGATGTGGTTGGGTGCCAATACGAACGCCAGTGCCTCTGCCACTGGTGACTGGTGTCGTCTTCACATGGGGCACCACGTTCACCAGCAAAGTGTGGCTGCGGACAGCAGTAGTCCCGCCCGCCTCCTCAAACCAAAAATATGTGTGTGATTTACCTTTATTTTCCGCCAACCATTCTTGGCCGAGAGATTCGCTTATTTCGCCGCCGCACGCCGCGCCGCTGCCGTCACTTCCACCGCTGCGCAGTCTTCGCGGCTGCCGTTCTGGTGGGGAGCTGTGATCGAGCTGAGCGGCACAAAATAATCGATAAAGAGTTACATGTTCGCATCGAGAATGCCACTTGCCCGAGTGGTGGGTCTGCGGCCGTCAGTGTGTGTTGTTCACATGTATGGGGCTGGGGCCCGTCAATAGCGCGGGCTCGGAACTCGCGACTGGCTGGGCCGCTGTAAATAGAAAGCTTTCCTGCCATTGGGTAGATGGGAATAAATTATGTGAGCGCGAGGTATTTTGAGGCGGACATTATTGTGTCTATGGCTGTTGGTGTGGTGTGTGGAGCATGATTAGACGATTAGCATGCCGTGGCGTGTCACCGCGCACATCTTGGTGCTCAGATGCGGGCATGATCTTTGTGCGGAGTGCAGGCACTCTCCGGTCTCCGGTTGGGTTGTGCAGAAGCTTGGAGCTACCGAACGACAATAATCGATTTGTGGCGTCTTCCTGTTGCTGCTGGTGCTGGGCGAATCGCCGCGTGGGCGACAACTCCAACACAAGATGAATATCGATGAACACCTGACGGAGGCATGACTTTGAATCGTTTCTCACATGGCCGCCGATTGGTCCCATTGCCGATTCCCGATTCTCGATTGCCGAGTGTCTACCGTCGATTATCGATTGTCGATTGTCAATTGTGAAACATTATTCTTTTTCAGGACGGGCAGAGCGTGTGCTGAATTGAGGCGAATTGGATTGCAAGTATTTTTTATTGCATCCGATTGCAGGCGGCCTGACGGGCCCTTGCACAAGCTCGTGATTCCAATTCGCATTCATTCGTGTGCGGGTATGTAAATATTGAAGTGGGGCTCGTAAAAATATCTATTGGAGTGCAAATTGGCCGATCAATTGAATCAGAGTCAAATGCGGTTGTTTGTCAAGGGATGAGACTGCCAACGAGGCTGAGTGGCATCAGGGCTGGAATATTTGAATATGTTTGCATTTAGATGAAGCAGTAATAGCCTTGAATAGAAGTGATCTCACAAAACGCCTGCCTCTGGCGGAACTTGTCGCAATCAGTTTGATGGTGTTACTGATGCGGTGCAGCGACAACACTTGACGGAATTGGGGACGGTGGGATAAAAATGATAGATTTCTCATGAGTTTGAGGGAATCAGAGTTTTTGAGATTAACGCCTCATAGAAAAAAAGTTGTATTACTTTTCTGCTATGGAATTGATCCACAAACACTTGTATACTCAACCAAAAGGGTTTCAAGAGCCTTGACGTGTTCACAGTCGACTGATTTATGTGTACAAAAGTAACATTCATGTACAGTCGAACTTCGATAATTCGGACCATCTCTTGCCACAAACAAAAATTGAGTTATCAAGAATGTACAAAATTGATGCAGGAACATAATTATTATTTAAAATAGTCTGTTATACACGATTGAAGAGAGGATTTTTTATTTTGGCTTTCTTTTTTATTTTTATTTTTCGACCATCTCCTTTATAAGTTTGAGCTTTTCGTCAGGAGATATGATATGTTTTTACCGACATATCGACGTTAAAAAATAATTAACTTTTCCCTTAATAATAACTAACACTACACGCTGCACTGTTCACTCTGTGTATGATTTTGTTTTCCACTTCGTGTTTTTCTAGAACAAAGTCAGTGTTACATGTCTTCTAGTGTGTGTTCTTACACTAATAAGAAATATAACAATTCTTAAGAAATCAGGATTTAGATAGTGTCTCGAATAATTCATTATAAAACGAACTTGTAAAGTACATAGAATTTGGGAATTCCCTTCAGAATTCGACTTATCGAAGTTGACGCCAAATAATCTGTTCGAGTTATCAAGACATTACAGCCGGATGGCACCGTTGGTTGAGTGCCTGCCCCTGGTTAGAGGGGTCTCAGGTTCGAATCCCAGTGAAAGCAAAGTTAAAACGCTTTTATCGGGTTTTCAAATCTGGTCTAGTCACAGTTTGTCAAATTAACGGCACTATCACTGGAGCTGTGGTAGTAATCGGACTATGGGTATCACAATGGACCAACATGGTCTAAGTGTGCTGGCGATTTCGCTGGCAGCCCAACTGCCTAACCTAATCTATCAAGACATTCAAGTTATCGAAGTTCGTTTGTATCAACAACTACCCGAAAAAATGGGATGCATTTTTTTTCGTAAAACACTACCTTCCCCATTTTTATTGCACTAGAGGAGAACCAAAATAAAACAGTCCGAACAATTCACTATTGAATTTTTCATTAAGTGTGAGTGCGTACGCAATGGCCTCATAAACGTAAAATCACTAAAAACAATGCATTCAAAATATAAGCCATCTCAGGGAAGAAAACGAGACTTTTGACTTGTGATACCATTTGGCAAGCTACTTTTTGATTTACCATTTATTATACAAAGATTTTTCTGGATACGTGATTTATGTATGAAATCCAATAATGTCGTAAAATGTACTGAATTTGAGAGATGAGAGTCTACTTGTGTAAAAAAGCATAGGCGATTGTATCGAAAACAGTAAATACAATTGTCCGACTTTTTCATCCCTGATCCATCTACATTTAAAACGTAAAATCACTAAAAACAATGCATTCAAAATATAAGCCATCTCAGGGAAGAAAACGAGACTTTTGACTTGTGATACCATTTGGCAAGCTACTTTTTGATTTACCATTTATTATACAAAGATTTTTCTGGATACGTGATTTATGTATGAAATCCAATAATGTCGTAAAATGTACTGAATTTGAGAGATGAGAGTCTACTTGTGTAAAAAAGCATAGGCGATTGTATCGAAAACAGTAAATACAATTGTCCGACTTTTTCATCCCTGATCCATCTACATTTTCATCCTCTGGCAGCTTGGATTTTGATATTTCTGGATTTTCCTCAGTTTGAATCAGAAACCAACTAATAGAGATATCCAACTTCCTCGTCTCTTGCCCCTGAAATTTGTTAGTCAGCTTGTTGCTTTTGTAACGTCTGTAAATACGTGAGAGGCGTTTCGAACAGCTGAAAGTCTTCCCCTTCGAAATAACGAGGTGAACTAGAGCATTTTTTTTAAAAAGCGGTCGTTATTTGAGCGTTATTTCAAATCTATATGTTTCACCCCAAAAAGGAGGAAGAGCTTAAAGACCTGACTGTGTTCAGAAGGTATATTTATACAACTGGAAGTATATTGGAATGCACTGATCATTGGTACGTTACATTTGAATTCAAATATTTTGTTGTTGTAATATTAGAATATTAGTGAAGCCAAGGGGGTTTAATATGATTTTGTGGTTGAATTCAATTTGTAAATAATGATTCACAATGGATGATGAACTGTGATAAACTTGACGAACATCACTCATGGAATGTTGCCAGATCGTGGGCAAGTTAAACTCATTGGAAATGGATTTGACTCACCTACGGGCAAAATATTATTTGGAGGGGTAAACAGCTGATCAAAAGACACCACTTGTGAAAGTATGCGTAAAATATAGCGTGTTTTGGGGTAGGTCATGGTATTTTTGGCTGGAAAGTTGAATATCTCTATTAGTTGATTTTTGGTTTGAATCCTCTGAATCTAGCGGAAGAAAGGTAGTGTCATGCGGGCTTCAACATTGCACAGTTACCTTTATTTTACACACACTAATGTTACCCTTCGTCGAATCGACGAACTACATATTTAAACTTACCTCGTCACTAGTTTATGGTAACCTTGAAATTAAGATTTTTAAATCAAACTGTTATACGTGTATTCAAACGAATAAAATAAATTAATTTTTGGTACTTTTTAGAGACATTACAAAAAATTAAACTGCTCTTCGTCGATCCTGCAGGCATAAGAAAAAAGCCACAAATTGCCCAAATTACTTATTTGTATAAGAATGCCACAAGCACGACGTTGGAAGATATGCTCATTGAAACATCTGTCGTTAAGATAACGTGGAATCTGTGCAGCAGAGGGTTGCAAATTATTCAGCCCTAACTTTAGAACGACATTTTTATGTTATCCATTTCATTCATCCTATTTTCTTAAGCTTACGTAAGTAAACTTTGACACCTTGAAATAAAAATAAATAAAATTGTGCTGAAAATTACGTTTCGATTCGACGCATCCCTATGATTCCGAACCATGGTGGAAGGAATATAAGGTGTGCTGGACAGTTCTATTGAGACCCTGCGTGACATCATCGGGGGAATTTGTATGTCAACAGAAATTTAAAGGCGGAAACAAACAAACAGTGTTCTCACACTAAAAACCAAAATACGGATTTATTTTCAAAATTTACTACTCATTATGGTTTATGCAACCTTTTACAGCACATTGTTGCATTTTCCTATATAATATCAATTATAAATGAAGTCTGTCATTTCAGCTTACATCAATTGGAAAGTAATTCATGTTTTCCATTCTTAATTTTTTAATATCCGAAATTTAATTGTGATGTAAGCTTAAGCAATACATGTGTCCAGTGTCAAAATCGCACCCTGAGTGACGTCACAAAACAAAAACATGGCGGTTTTTTACAATTTCTCCAGCACACATTATATTCCTTCCACCATGATTCCGAACGACATGTCATTCAACTTTAAACGGTTACTATTTCCAGTGCGGCTTGCATTTGTAATTTCGATAAATAAGTCGGAAGCGCAGTCATTAAATGTTTGCGGCATAAATATTGAAAGTCCATGATTTTCCTGTGGCCAATTGTGTCATGTACTGTATCAAAAGGCATTACAATAAACATTATGCTTTGATTTGTTGTATTATTTATTAGAGTTCGAATTGAATAAATGGAGGGTTTTTCCCATAGTTTTCCTCCAAATTTACTTTTATTTCTACACTACATATCTCAGCAATAAGGTTCTTTTGAACCGTATCCCTGTGCAAGCTAGAACAATTTGTGTCAAATGTCAAATCACTGTTATACTATGCCAGAAATAAAATAAATATCTATCCAACAGGACAGTGTCTGTCGGTTCAGCTAGTATTCATATAAATTAGTATAATGTTGGGTAGACTAGCTGTAAATGTGTGAAGAAGAAGTAAAAACAATAACATATACTGAAAAATAATTTACGAGTACAAATACCTTTTAGCCGTTATACCCTCATTTAATCCAAAGATGCTGACCACTCCCTGTGCGTCATTTCAATAAATTACAAATTTCGTAAGCTTCAAAGATTGTCAGTCTGATCGAAGTGCAAACTTTTAGATCAGCCATTCGAAACGTACCGGCCGTTGCTGTCTTACACAAAATCTAATCTAGCCGAGTTTCAAAATGAAGAAACCTGAAAAATAGGTGCGCACGATAATACTCCAACTAATTGAGTCGTATATGTGAGTCTAGACAAAGATCTTCACGCGTAGTGTGAATGACTGCCTCAATCAGTGTCAATCTTAGTGAAATACTCCAACAATGCATTCGGAGCACATTTGGTAACTCCACACCACACCCATCTTACGCATTCGGACCAAACGCTCGGTCCAGATCTAGGTTGAGTGACGTATGCGGATACGAAATTTGAAATTTCCGGTTAGAGCAACCGGACAGGCAGCGGGCGCGTTCAAATCGATTCCATTCGCAACAAAGTGAACGTGTGGATTCCCCTATCTAATCATTGATCAGACTGCACAGTTAAGTCAATGACAATGCTCTCTTCAGGATGTGCTGTCAGCGTTGCGCGGATCCCATTTTGAGCTGCGATCCGGTTGCTGAAATTCACGTGAAATGCTAATCCCGATGATTCTGTGGAAATTTCGATTGAGACATCGGAAAGTCAAGACCATCTGATAAATTGTGGATTTTCCCCAGAGAGCGAGACCTAAAAGGAATTTTTTCAGATCACTGACAGGTTTCCAGTGCATTGTTAGAACATATAGATCTCACTCGTGACACGGTGACGATTGCGACTGCTGTTCAACGAGGGCGCAACGCCATGCCAGCCTGGTGGGTGACACATGTGCCGCACACAGCAGTAGCTGTCGATCGTGGTGCCGGTTGTTGTTGTAATTAAATTCTAATTAAGCGGTGAAGCGATTTGTCAGGCCCGTCTCGAGCGCGAGCGAAGTGTTGCTACGTTCTATGTCACCTGTCACAAATTAATCATTTCACAGTGCGAGCAGAGTTATTCCGGATTCCGGCGAGCATCAAGGATATCCGCGTTGCGACGTTGCGGAGGGAAATTTCTCATCCGTAACGATTTACAAAGCGGCGGCGGTGACGGCAGTGTCTCTGCCCGTCAATTGAATCCAATTTACGTGGAATGCACCCCGGAGAAAAGTGCGGTGCGGTGTGTCTACAAAGACTTCCTTGGCGCACGGAGCGCACAAGACAAAGCCCATTTGAATACCACTGCCGGACGGTGTCCTATTTTATTGTGGAAAAATCGGAAAATGCTTTTCGGACGCATCATCGAGACGGAGACCACAAAACGGCATTTCTTCTTTTCGGTTTCAGTTAAACTAGGAAATAATGAAGCGGATCAGTGAACTGTGTCGGCTGCAAGTGGACAGAGAATCACCATTCGACCACGGCCATGCAAAGCTACGAGTAGCTCTCTTTAATCCGCTGCGCTGCAATGCACTGCACTGCGCAGCACCGCACCGCACCGCGCTGGACTGCATCGCCTCGCCGCAATGGGGCATCGTAACGAGAGTGCGCATGTACGAGCATAGTAAAATAAACTGGAACACATCGCCGAGGCAATTTTATGTACCCACATTATTGACCTCACCAAGACCTCCAGCTGCATCGATTCGGCATCAGCATCCGTACCATCATCATCATCATCATCATCGTTACGATCGGCATCATCATCGTCATTACGATCATTGGATAGTAGATTGGAAATTTGCTGACCACACTCACTTGGCGGAAGCAACCATGGTTGTTACAGCCAACGCCATCCTCCGGCAACACCACACTTACTATACCGCAGTGCCGACCCTCTCGCTTCCTCACACTGCGGCTTCTCATCGCGGCCAAGATCGACGACTGTCGATACTGCCACAAGCAACAACAACTGGAGTACTTTATTTTAGGTGCATAACTCAAGATACCATTTATAGGAAATATTGCATAGCTGAATGGGCTCCGGCAAATCGGACCAAACGTCACACACAAGCGCAGGCCATGCATAGACTTGGCATAGACTGCATGCACCGCGCGAGGAGCAAAATAGTAGACCTTCGCGGAAACTCGGTCGCTGGACAAGCGAGAATGTGTGGAGCACTGCGCTGCGCACATATTTGCGCAGATACCCAGCGTTCAGTGAGATTTGGAACTGTGCGCGCGAGGGGGGAATGTGTGCTGGATGTGGTACCTTAAAATCGACTTTATCAGAGACGTTCGTTACCGCAAAGTCTTTCTCTTCGGCGGCGCACTGCGGTATCTGTTTCGTCGTCATCGTGGACGTCGTCTTCTTAGTCTTCTTCGATGGCTGCTCGGCGGCGGCGCTGATATTACGCTCTGCGTTGCAGACAAGAGGGGTCGAGATTGGGAATTGGGAATATCACCTAGGTTGGTGGCGAAGCCCTAGAGCTGCACTTAACAAGCCGAGATGCGTACGTATCCGTGTTTGAGATCTTTTATTGGATTTCCTTGTGCTCGTCGCACAGATCGAATCATTGGTGGCGGTGGTGGTGGCGGCGGTGGTGGCTGATAGACGGTGGCAGAGTGACGGGGGCCAGCAATCTCTGGCCACTCTCAAGGGGTATACGAATATCTCATGCATGCACTCACTAAATCCAGTCAAATTGATTGCATGCTACAGATTGTTAGGTTTACAACGGCAACAGGACAGAAAACCTACTCGGTATCCGTATATTGATGGTCCGATGGTCTGATGTCTTTGTGATAAACCAAAGGATTAGTTAAGTCATCGTGTTGTTTCCTCTCGTTCTTCCCTCGAGCGACGGGCTGCGTTTGCATAACACCTCCTCCGTCCGCTCCGTGAATGAGCAGCCAAACGATGAAGGATAGAGGATTGCCGAAGAAAAAAAAAATGTTATGAATGCCTACCAGTGATCCGCTGACATGTTTTGAGGAATTCCTCAGTCATTCATTCGCTCTCGTTCGCATTTGAAGGCTCGCGCTCGCATTCGCCTACACAGAGCCCACATTGTGATATCTCGATTGAAATATCATTTTGCCCTCTCGCCCAGCGATGAGAGGCACTCGATGTCTCCAAGAGAGGTTGTTGTCTGCCAGTGTGCGAGCTTGTGGATCTCGAGATGGGTGAAACCTATTGATACACAATTTGACCCGCTGCCAGTGTAAATCATTTGATGTTTGTCATGATTCTTTGCCCAACCGAAGGGAGGTATGTCAGTCTCCTCTCCGTACATAGCCCGAATCTGAGTACTGAGTATCTTTTAATCTGATTTTCAATTTGTTTCTAAGATTTCTCGGAACGCGTCAATGGTGATCCACCTCTTCATTGTGTCTCGGTGTTTGACACTGATGAACACAAACAATGGGCTGAGGTGTCGATGTTAACGATATGTCTACTTAGATGGAATTGGTCTCCCTCCAGACCTACAGAGCTACAGCGCTCCCCCACTCGAAGTAATCTTCAAGAAATCCATCATCTTCTGTGGCGTGGCTTCAAACAGTATCGCCGTGAAAGAAGGGAAACATCCGGCTGGAATATTTGTGCAGACGTCATGTCTTTTGGTCAGATGCCAATCGCTTGTGGCTCTTGATTGTTGTTTCTGCCTTAAAAGGCAGACAGAGTGTGCGTGGCGTTTTGTATGAATTTTGAACTAAAGCGCGAAGAGGCGGAGCTGCTCCAAGGTGACACAATCGGAAATGATTTGACAGACTCCTCCATCAATCTTTTGTGAAGCACTTGTGTCTTACTCGGTGCCAATGGCTCATAAGACAGCTCTGTTTGTCCAAGTAAATCTCTGATTTTATCTGGCAGCATTTCAATTAATTTAAAATCATCAAATGACAAAGCATAGGAGCACTTTGGGGGCCGTAAAATCGAAGAAGACCACTCGCCAATCTGTGTGTTAGTTTTATGACATTTAGCACACATTACACAAAGCAAATGCTAAGTTGAGCATTCTGCCATATTGTTTTGGTCTGTCCGCGTATGACCAAAACTATAAAATATTAACGACTTACTACAAAATTCCAAATGCCATTCTCTTACCCATAACAGTGTGTCATCAAGTGACTCGGAAAAGCGATGTGTTGAGAGAGGAGCAATTTGGAAAGCTGGAACGCTGGAAGCTTCGTCGTTCCATCTGCTAGGAAGGTGAATGGAGGAGAAGTCAGAACCGCAAGGAGAACCAAGATGTGGCTCGGCCATATTGAACGCCTGGATAGACACAAATCCTCCAGCTAAGATGGTCTTCGTATCCGAACCTGGATCGAGAAAGTCTGATTCTTTGGTATAAAGACTAAGTTGTCGCCGATGCGAGTCACCTTCGTATTGATGACTGGAAGCATCGCGTCCAGGACAGTCTTTTTCCATAACGTAACCGCTTTAGGTGCATTATTCCTCTTACTGAGTTTTTGGTTTTTTCTATGGACCATCGCATTTTAAATAATGTCTGTCCACTAATATTGATCAAACTTGCCTCCTCAGCGATAGTTAAATCGGAGATTAAGTGTTGCTGGCTCCTTAATTAATACATATCTGGCAACCACCGACCATGTTCCACTGATAAAATTCTGCAACTGTTTCCGATTGTATGCATTCTCAGTTTTTGAGCAGTGCAATTCTCGCATCTTATACATTTTTCTATTGTAACACATTTACCAGTTAGCTTCTAGAAAATTTTACTATTTTCCGAAATATTTTGTTGGTCCTTCGAGCCAAATTTATTGCAGATATTGATTTCCATGATGGAAATCGGCCATCGAAACTGGCAGCGGATCTTTGTATTCAATTTAAATGCATTTTTCGATTAGCTCAGACAAATCCGAAATTTATGCAACTCAATAAATTATAATATACATATTCATACGTATGTGGACATGAAAGCCTTTGAGTGATGTGGAAAGTGTGATGAATTGGTGGTTTGGAAACCGGAAAAGACACAGACTGCAATCAATACACTCCGCGATACAACAAACCTCCCAAGTTTCACACGCGCAGTTATTTGATTTCCGAAGATGCTTGTTCTGTAGAAAAGATCAATTGTAAAGGAAAGTACTTGAATGCATGTTTTGTATAATAATTAATAATGTAGCGCTACAGTGCGATATATTATAGCATAGTGGTGGTCAAATAAACAAAACGATCGCCAGGACCAACAACCACTCGTGTTGTCCTGCTATTGTCTCCCGAGTAGGAAGGGATCGACAGTTTTATACCGACTCCGAACCGCCAAGTTTGAGCATTGCCCGTGACTCAAAGATGTGCTTTTGTCGTACCAGGAATCGAACCTAGACACTGTTGGTTCAAGTGCGTAGGAGTCGACGCGCAGACCCCCAGCGCCACGGCCGCCACTTTTGGCGATTCATTAAGAAATGTTTTTAGACCGCGGTTATAGCGAAATGTCGTTATAACGACTCAGTGAAAACCTAAAGTTTAGCTTACTTTACAACAATTAGTAAATAGAAGTCGTTCGGATAAAGGGACAATGGCTTATACCTACGACAGATTTGTTTCCAGTCAGGGCTCGTTATGAACGAATTCTACTGTAATTCATGTGAATGTGGAAACTTAATTATGTCCTGAATGGATAGAGTTCAGAAGGTTCATTCTGCAGGTTTAATTTTTGATCATCGGTCTTTTTGCGTTGCGACTAGTGCGACTAGACTAGACTAGACAAATCACGCGGGTAATGTTTCTTCCAAATCCAGAATCATAGCTGGCTGGTGAATCCACATATGCCAAAAAAAATCGTCTAAGGGTTTGGTCGTGATTTAGATAATATTCTCTCGAAGTGTGCGAAAAACACTTTCTACAGAACGCTGATTTTCGTAATACAATTGAATACTTTGTTGACGTGGTTGAAGTGTAAGTTGAGATCCATGATTTGCCAAGCATTACTGAATTAGGAAGCCATGGCACAAGGACGCCAAATACGAGCGATCTGTCGATAAATAACCTACTGCAAAAATAAGGATAGCCAAACAACGAGTCATAACATTTATTATTTTTGTTACACTAGTGGGTCAGTATAACGATTGCCGATATAACGATTGATCGATATAACGTAGACATTTTTCAAATTCACTGGCTCCTCTATATAACGTACGAAAAAAAGGGTTGACAGTCTATATAACGAATGTTCTTTCAGTGCCTTGGCGTGACTAAAATTATCAGCTGAAGAGATGGTAGTAGTAACGAACGCGTTGACTCTTGTTGAAATGCACTCAAACTCTGTTCAGAGAGTAGAGCTCTGATAACAGATCAGTCAATTCGAAGACAACGGCATCCACAGCCAAAAACAGACATCGGTCCAAACGTAATGCCAAATTTCAGCTAGCTCGTATAGACTATATGCCACCGACAAAAAAGAAATCATCTTTCGCTGGGCGAGCAAAATCTGGGGGTAACAATCCCAATATGGGTGTTCCCTCATCCAAAGGGGGTGTAGCCAGCAACTCCATAAAAAGGTAGCTACTGGATGAAAGAGAAGATCAGCCGACCTCTGCAGAACGAACAGGACCGACATGCGTCCACAACGACCGTCATCTACCAGCCACTCTGTCAGAGGGCTCACCAGCAAAACAAGACGGTTGCCAAGCCGAAAAGCAAATCTGCAACAGGTAGACAAGAGGCTGGAGCCCATACGAACAAAACGTTCAAGAGACCAAGACCAGGCCCATAAGACTTCGAAATGGATGAGGAACGCCGACCCTTTAGCGCAGCTGAAAAGGACAACCTCACATATGAGATTTCAGACCTTATCAACGACGAGTGCAGGATCAGCGGCGAGAACCCTGATGTCTCGTTTAACCAGACAATTCCTGAATTATGTTACTGAGAAGCAACTGCACCGACTTTCAGTGACGCTGGAAGTAAGTACATATGTATGTAGCAGTTAAGCCTCTTAATTTGTATTCCAACTTAGACATTCAGGCTTTATTTTTAATTTACATGCTGATGAAGACACGGGCGCGTAAAAACTCTATGCAAAGTCCAGAAGTCAGTGCAAGTCCACAAATTACATTCAATTTTTTTCACGAAAATGGGCGACACTGAGTTCTATGTGTCAAGTCCTACACATAACATTAGTGCAACATTTTAATTAGAAACCCAACCGGAAGAATTATGTCTACCTCTTTCTGTCATGCATATGTATGCGAGCTAAGAGATTCGCAAGCAATATTAGCATATTCACGTGTCTCAAGCGAGCTACCGCTTACAGATGTCTAGACACTGCCTACGGCTGAGGTGCTAACTAAGTATGCTGTCAACAAGCACATAAACATCTGTCAACCAAGCTGAGAAATGAAACTGTTAGAAGCTCCAAGTTTTGTGTTTTTATGAAGAATAGGAACGAACAACAGATGGTGATATTTTTTTATAAATTGAAATTTTTAAGAAAAGGGCGTGGTGTGGCTGCTTTGTTTGATTGCGATATCAGAAGAGGAGCAAATTGATTGTTTGCATTGAAGGAAGCAATCTTTTATTTTATTTCTGTTCTTTTATGTGTCAAATATCCGGGGAGGAACATTTGTGTCGACGAGAGTGCTTAGAGAATGTGAGCATAGCCACAAAAACTGCATTAACGCCAACTGCATGTCATCTACAGTCTGGCGTCCTTATGAACGTTGATCTAACTTACGCGGTTGACACTCAAGAGAACCATTTACACACCTCGCATCACGCAGCAAATCAATAGAACTCCCAATACACAGTGACGGGCGACAGCCGACAACCACGCAATCCATGCGCCATTCCCTTAAAGAGTGATCGAGTCAACACCAAGAAATTAATCAGCGCAAAATCTTGACAGAATTTCATTAATTAGCAATGTCAACGCAATTGGCTATCACAGCAGGAGATATCGAGCTCAGCGCTGCACCAACGGGGCAACTCTTTTCCGTCTTTCAAATCTGTCCAGCCGTACAGATACAGATACACCAACACCCGCCACCACTCACTCCAGACCACCACCAGACCATCTGTGAGCACAAAGGCAAGCGCCGCTATCTTCAGATACCCTCAGCTGCCCCACACAATTCACCACCACCGGCAGCAGCAGCACCACCTTCCGCCTCCATCATATCACCTCTCTGTGCTCTGTGCTCTGTGCTCTGCACTCTGTGCTCCCTCTCTAATGTCCAACATATTTGTCCGCCCGACAGTTTGTCAAAAGAAACAACAACGCTAGACATGCCCGCACGTACCCTTGGGTTTTCATCTCCGAGACACTCCACACACACACACACACTCACCACCGCTGACGATACCACCTCCCCTCTCAGCCAGTGTGCCTTTTTCATATTTCAAGCCGATAGATACGACGAGTACTAATTTAAAAATGTAAAACTGGACGCAAATTATAAGCGGCACCTCTCCCCAGATGGTTGGGACGACGACGATGACGACGACGCGACGGCCTGCGATGGCCGAGGTGGGTTAAAGCTGCACGCCGGCGTAAACAAAAGTCCAACTTTTTTACTGCCGCTGCACTGTTGCACTGTTGCACTGCTGGGCTTCTCCTAATGATTTTCATTTAAGCGATCTCTTAGAAACGTGTGCAATCGTAGTCGTCGTTGTTGTCGTCGTCGTCGCCACCACCACCACCACCAGCGCCACCTCCACCTCCGCCGCCACCGTAGTTGTAGTCGTCGTTGATCGCGATCGCGATCGCAACTGCGATTCCTTGCACTTTTAATGTACACAATTACTACTGTCTTCAGCCGCCTTATTTTTTGCACCACATTGTTATTGGTAGTAATGCCCACAATTGGTGCTCCGCGCCACAGCACTGATACCAACAATACACGATGCCATCAACTGCAACTGCAAGAACAACAACAACACAAAGTACGACTGCGACGAGTTGGAAGACAACCACGATGACTACGACGACGACGAAGACAATCTTACTTACTCGTAACAACGGCAAAAGCGTCATGAGCGCAGCTCACAGCTCATACTCGTACATACTCGTAGTTCGCATGAGGGAGGGCGACCAGCTACGGCTGCGCAGAACGGAGTGTGGATCGCAGTGACTGCGGTGACTACGACGACGACGACGAACGGGCAGCTGGAAACTGCCCTGGGGCTTAGGTGTGGTCTCATTCTACTAGAAAACTACTTTCATATTTCCAAAGCATCCGATACGGTCCACTCGCTTTTAGCCGTGTTGGTCGTTTATTTTCGGTTTTGGTTTCTTCTTTTTGCCTGCAATGCTGATTGCTCCAATAAAAATCGAAGCCAAGTGCTTACACAAAGGCGGGCGGACAACGAACAGCCGACAGCCGATAGCCGACAGCCGCGAGACACATGGAGGCTACAGCGACGACGACAACGACGACGATGCTCTCTAATGGTTTTGCTTGCTGAAGCGAATGTGCCTTGGTATGCAGTACGTTCAAATCCGGATTAGTTCGTGGTGTGTACTCACGCAATAGAGAGAAGAATCTGTCCCCAATGGAGACAGACGCACACACTCTTTGATTTGAGCACACTCTCCCTCTCCGCCAGGCCAGGCGTAGCTGGCGAGATGAGTCTGTGCGTCAGAACTGGAGCTGGCCTGAAAGTGCGGTGAGGATTGCATAACATCCGCGTTTTCGATTTTATTGTTACCATCGCTGTGGTCGCCCGCGGGCAACCACACCTCACGGCAATGCTCAATTAAGACGTAATTATTTTCACCCAGATCCGATTGAGTTAATTTTTCAAATAGTCTATCTATCGATTAGGAAAGGGCGTGGGATGGCGGCGATGAAGGCGATGATGAATGTCCCGCGCCGCCACTCCGTCCGTCCGTCAGTCCGAATGCAAATGGCAAATACCTGTGGTCAGTGCCGGAGCTGGAAAAACTGGGTTAAGTGCCTCGCGGATGTGGAGTGGACAAAAGATGGCCCGCGCCCGACTAGCTCCAATTACTGTCGTACTTTCGAGGAGAAATTCGCGGCTTCCACGCCGTTAACACCCCAGCATGGGGCTCGAATGGCTGCCAGAGATACAAAGATACAACCAGCACCACCCAAATCGACTTTCAAACCGAGGTCTCAGCCTCAGCTTCAGCTCCGTCTTCATCTCCAGCTCCAGTTCCAGCTCTAGCTCCAGCTCACACATTCGTCTAGCTACCTCTGAAAACATGCAAATTCACAAAATCGCTGCGATGGGTCGTCGTCGTAGTCATCTTCGATGGGACCACGGGGGGCGCCGAAGAGAGTTAGTCAATCGCGCGGCTCGAGGTGGAGCGCACAGATCCTAGTACACGAAAGAAGACGAGAGAAAAATTAGAGGTGATCGGCACTCCACTGCCGCGTCGTCGCCATCCGACGACTCGTTGCACTCTGCAGCTGAGCTGAGTGAGGCTTTTGCCTAATCTCCACTTGATACGAACGCCTGGGCAGCATACTGCACCACATTTAAATAAGTATCTTAGCGGAGATTTATTGCCAGACGTACGCCCTGTCACGAATTTCGCGCGTGCTGCACATTACGAGTGATTTTGCCTGTTCGTCGATTTTTTTCCCGGTTCGCTTCTTCGGCTCCTCCAGCTTGTTGTTGATCATTCTGCGGTGCTCGGCGCTGGCTCCGGCCGACGCGACGTCGAAACCAAAGCCGAAGGAAATCCAGTCAGGCAGTTAGGCAGTCAGGCGATCAGGCAGTCCGCCAGTCGGCCGTTAAGTTAAGCAGCTAACCCGTAAACCTTCGGATTAGACACAGCCACCCAGAGCTGCTAACAGTTCGGGTTGATGCCTGATGCCTGATGCCCGATTCCCGCGAGCCCCGTTCACCCAGGCTTGGGCGCTTCAATTTGGGCGGCGTTTTCTTTTCCCCTTTTCTGTACGTTTTCCCTCTGTTTCCTTGTTGTTTTTCGGTTGTCTGTTGTCGGGGGGTTTTTGTTTTTGTTTCAATTTGGTCGAGAGGGCTTGCTTTGGCTTTGGCGCTTTTTCTAACATTACAATGACGTTCTAGTACATGGCGTCAATGATGTTTGGGAGAACCTTGCGTGGCTCGAATGTTCGATCTGTCCTGTTGTTGGGAGTTTTAATGAATTTTTTTTTTTGTTCCGCTTCGTCTTGGTCTAGTTTAATGGAAGTGGAGGAGTTTGGGTGATAGGTGACTTGACATTTGATTTCTATTTCTGTTGGGCGACATTTTTTGTTTTTGGTTTCGTTTTGTTTTGAGATGTGTACCTGCAGTTATCGTGGCGGTGCCTGATGGTGGGCTCATGTTGTCGTGGGCTTAGCGTTGTAAGCGATATCAAGTGGCAGAGGAGGCGAAGAGTTGAATGGATGCCCATGCAACCGCCCACATTTTGGGATCAACGTGTAACAGGGATTACATTTAGAAAGGAAATTCTGCGGGGCGTCCCTTGTTCAATGGGTGATGGAGACTGAATCTACATTTACCTGCTGCATTTATCTGTTATTATCATGTTCAAGTGTTCACTCGATGTTACTATTAATCCTTTTGTCATTCAAATTGTGCTAAAGTGGTACAGTGGGCTTCAATTATAGAATCCACATGCAGATGCGTTCCAATTATTGAGTTTATATTTTTAAATTGCTTATGAGTACTCATAGCAAACAAAATCTTGAACGGAATGCTAGAGAGACTTGTCCTTCGTCCAGATTAAGGCCATTTTTCCCTCGTCAATAACGAGTGGATTATTGACAAGCGGCGTTTGAGCCCTAATTCTCCGTACCACTTCGATGATTCATTCGATAATTGTTTGACGATCTGGTAACACTTTCGGATATTATGTCATATATTTATATTTCTCTTGGTCACTAACCGCTCTCGAAGTTTGATGCAGCACTGCTTTGTAAGCTTCCAGCTTTGCTGCATATACGAACCTGCACTTGTTGTCGAGCGAGGCTTTTTATACAGTTTTAAATGTTTTTCCAATTGTGTGAGCAAATAGCAACGATCATGCAAAGTGCTTCTTGAAGACTCAATCGCCAAAGTTCCTAGCGCTCTGTAGCGACCGGAGTCAGTCATCTGTCATGCTATTCCGTTGATTTCTTTGTTCTTACCTTGACTCCAACAAGGAAACCGAGTGGATATTGGCTCTTCGGAAGGTTTGAACATAAAGAATACTGGATGACTGTCTAGTTTCGAAAGGCATGCAATGCGTCCGGTTGGGAACTGTTTTCTAACTACAAATGGATTCCACGTGGGACAACGTCAAGAGGAGTGAGTCCTTTATTGGATGTGATGTCGTGCAAACCTATTATTAATGCTCAATCAACCAAATGTCAAGGCTATCATATAAACTAATGATAAAAATGATCTTTATTGTAGAACCAAAGAAGTGTTGTATTTGATTGGCCATAGTTTTGGTGGACTGTAATTAGGGGATCGCCCATATACCTGGAGCTTAATACCTCTACCTAAATAAACATAAAAACAACAAATCCGCACCTATACCCAGGTAACGACCCAGTTCTGTATCTTCTTTTTGTCCAGCATATTCCAGCCCATTTCATTTGGTCAATCTCTGATGAATTTAACCTCACGCACAATGGTCATAAAGCATAAGGGATGCAAAAATGTCCAAGTGGGTTCAAGTGCAATAGCTGTCGGTAGTCTCCTTGAGATTTTGAGTGCCGCCATTGGTCATAAGGGTAAGTGCTCATCCAATGCTGCCACTATTCGAAGGTTTCGGCTAAAGGCTGGGATTTCAATCGAATTCGCGTACGTATTACATGGCACCATTTGTACTAACATACGTAATTAGGCTACACGTAGGGTATTCATTTATGTACTTCTCTCTCCAACGAGGTATATACGTATTACGTATCAATGGCAACAGAGTATAGCAGTACTCGCATTTATATAGTACAGCTTGAGCCAAATACAAGTTTCTTATTATTTATGGCTTTATTAGTTAGAACCAACATTCCCATTCATTTTGTGACTGCCTCGGCTGGCCTCGCAGTAGCGCATTCTGTTCCCAATTTTCCAAGACCTTGTTGATGGTTTCGGGGTGTGGTTCACGGATTGCTTGGGTGATATTGGCCACTAAAAATGTCCAAAGGTGTCAAATCGCAACTCCGAGGCTGCCAATTGAGATGGCTGATAACACGATTTGGGAAATTTTGGTGCGCAAAAGATGAGCTGTGTGACATGGCTCGCAATCCTACATGAACATGAGGTCGTCAAAGTCTTCAATATTAGTAAAAAAAAAGTCGGTTAACATGTCTCTGTAACGGCCACCGTTGACCGAACCGTTGTTCCCAGCCTCATTTTCAAAGAAGGTCAGCCACATTCTCATCTATGTTTGTCGTTCACTGTCATACCCACCCACCCTGTATAAGACTTCGTGGACCACAAGTTAACCTAAATGTTTGACATTAGCCCGACATAATGTTGGCAAACTCAATTCAGACCAGTGCTTCGAAATATTTTAGAGTGGCTCTAAGAGGATGTTTATATAAGGCAGTTCCTGCCTTTGAACAATTAGTTAACCAGTTCCCCTGAATAGAAATGGTATTCCGTGCGGAATTCGGTCCCTGCTACAAGCTCCCTCTCCGCACTCTAGCTGGCAACAACTACTTTTATCAGCTCTTCATTAAGATTCGTTCGATTCCTCGGGTTGAAACTAGTCGCAAGTACTGCCAACTCAAAGTAACGATTTTCGATGGTAGAGTTTAACATAAACAAATGGAAACATCGTCTCAATATGACTCATTTATTCTCATTACAACGAAATTGTCTGAGTACTAACTGTACAGCTACGTTTTCCACCATTAATAGACACGTGTCACGTCCAGCCCTCGATTGGACTGACTTTCAAGCGAACCGACAGACGACGTCCAAGTCCTTGTCTTCTATAAATCAATTCAGAGAGAAAGCGCGACCACCTCTTTAAATTGACCGCAGCTGAGGACAGAGACTCATGCAAATTATCGAGAGTGGGTGAGATGCTTCTTCGTTGTCGCACCCCGCAAGGTATTCACGTGCGCCGTTACTCAACTGAAGAAGGACCTAAGGTAACACATAAAATCGTCTCGCAGCCTGCAAAACTGTCGTCCTTTTACTTACGATTACGTCCACTTGTACCCCTCCCCCATCGCAACACACACACCCCACGATCAATTGGTCCCCAAGAGCGTAAGAGTGTGTGGATCAGTGGATTACAGCGTTTCATCGTTTCAGCTCAATTGTAGCCCGGTTATTGATTTATCTGTCAAGATATCGCACAACTGCACTAGGCGGACATCTTACCAAAACAAGGCGACCAACATGAAGTGCCTAGGCCCAGCAATGACTCAGCGGAGGGACGAGTGAGTGGCAATAGCGCGCGCGTGCCCTCTCTCTCTCTCTCTATGGCAGAGATCCCCGCCGAACTAGATTGCGCCAAAGGTAACGCCATCTAAAGTGAACACCATGTGTACGGAGGAGCGCCAGGAGAGAAGAAGTCGACGAAGACGAAGTGGAGAAGCAAGAAAACGCGCTGCGCAAATTGGGCAGGGGCACGAATACTTTCAGCTGCGCCAAGTCCCGGGCCGGAGTCAACGCTACAGCTTCACAGTTCCACTGTAGTGCGGCTGCGCTGTCTTGCATCTAGCTGTAGCGCATAGTCGCACAGGCGGACTACGACTACGGCTGCGAATGTAACCAGCGCGGCACGGACGGTATACACACGACGACGACAACGACGCCGACGAGTGTAGCTCTCGATAGGAGACATAAAAGTAATGAAGTGCGCGGGTGTGGTCGCCATTATTGCGCCGCAAATAGCGGTACTCAAGGTTGTGCTATGGTACGTTTCGTTTAATTGCATTGCAGCCGGCGATCTGCAATATTGTGTGCTCCTCACAAGCCGGCCTGTTTGTGTTCGTGTCCATATCCCCGCACGGTCCAGCTGTATATGTATGTGTGTTAGATAGCTGTAGGGTTTCCTAAGCGCTCCACGGCTGGGGCTGGGGCTGGAGCTGGCACACTGGTTCGGATCGATTATGAAATCGCACGAGCGGTCTTCACCAGGAATTTCTTTGTTGGTTAACATTAGTAGCGCTGCGACGTACACATGATCGGCCAACACACACTCGTGCACTCACCCGAGGAGGGGTGTACCTAAGCGCAAGCGTGCAAGTGTGTGAGTGTGGATCGGTGGCTGATGCAAGCAGGTTAGGAAGACGTGGAGCTTGGGGTTGGCCTGGCAGGCTGGCCGTCTGACGGGCAGGCGGACTCGCTGAATGGCATGGGCTGAACATGGTTTGTCGTTCTAACTCGGATAAGTCGTGTGGTGTAACACACAAGCACACGAGTGATGTACGAGTGCTCTTATAATGACCACGAGTTGGAAACTAGTTCATTTAAATTGTTGCACTCGCTGACGCGCTGCTGTTGCTGCCCGACGTTACACAGTTTTAATTGAACAAATTTCGGCCGGTCCCCGCCTCGAACGAGCAATGCATCTCTTATGACACCTAAGACGATCCGTATCGGCTATTCACTCGGCATTACCTGTCCAGTGATTCATATCGCGGGGAAATAAATGATGAAGATATTGATTGATTGATTGAGCTGCTGGCTGTTGGCTGCTAGCTGCAACTCGGAGCCGGGCTCTGCGTGTCCGTCTGGCAGAAGTGCTCGAGAGTGGGAGGAACTTTTGGCGTTTATCCGTTCAAAATCTGAGTGGGCCATTGCAGCAACCTTAGCAGCGTCCTGTGGTCATTGTTGGAAATGCCCTGCCACCCCCTCCCCGCTCATTGAAACTCGGTTAAAATTCTATCTATTCAATTAATGATTCTCTTCTGTAGTAGATACGAGTACTCCGCTTACGGCCTCATTGACGGGGATCTGCTTGTTGCGGGCGAGCAAGTCCCATTGAAAGAAGCCGGCCTAGGCCGCTTTAGCTGAATGAAAACTGCACGAAATCTGATCATCAGCGCGCGATTCGGCAAATGATTCGACGGCGTGATGGTGGTGCTGGCAGAGTAGCACTGGCATGGGGTGTGCGGTGAGCACAGACCGGGTGCTCTGTGGCAGGAGAGAAGGAGTGGCAGCAGTAGCTTATTGTGGAAGACCTTTGAGGTCTAAGTTTTTTACAAATTGCTATAATAGATAGATTCCAATGCGCTGTGGATGTATGAATATTACCACTCCACTCCATCCACTCTGACTCTGGCTCTGGCTCTGGCTCTGGCTCTGGCTTCGGCTCTGACTGTGGCTTTGTATTGATTTTCCCCTGATTCTTCACCCATACAGCAGCTGCTGCTGTTTGCCAACTATCTGCTAGCTGCCGAATGATGCTTCAAAACACAACGAGGAAATCTTTGTTGTTTCTCGTTCGTGTAGACACTCGTGACAGGGAGAATTCGTTGAAAAATTATAACGCTTGGGTCATGTTTAATTACTGCCTGTAGTTGTAAACTGATGTCGAATGCGTATTTGGGTTGTACCGCATCTGACAGCAGCGATTTAGTGCGGTTTTGAATGGTTAATGTTGCACTGTATCTGTCTGCGAGGCGTTTTTTGGTGCATGCTTGTGCTGTGTGGAGAGCGTCGATATCAATCACGCTGCCAGACGTATTTTCCAATCAAGGGAAATCGTTGAACTTTGACAAAGGTCACAGTTTTGATCGATTTGTGTCATTCATCCTTGAGGGAGTCGTAAATTTATGGTAATAGTCGTGAATGGACAGTAGATTGAGCACGATAGTGCCAAATGTGCCATGCCCACAATAGCACACACTCATGAATTGTGATAACATTAGTTCAACAATATTAACCGCGCACTGTTTAGATGACTTATGCCGAAATTCAAGCAATTTGTTTAGCTGCCTATGTGTAAACATCTTGACAACTTCAAGCACTATTATCACTGGAGGTTTTAACTTACAATTGCAGCTCTCATATTAAATCGAAGCAGCCGTCAAAACTCTCCGTTTGTCGCATCAGATGTTGACTGCTTGGGATCGATTATTGTCTACTTGAAACTAAGGCTAAGGCAACTAAGTGGCGTACATAGCCTGGCCACTCTCAGGCGTTAGATGCGTGTGACTAAACTAGTGTCACTACATATCCCATATAGTTCGTGGTACAGTCTTCCTCTCCGATAGTTATCAAGTCCAAATATGCCAGTTATGCGTGCACCAACGCGTCCTAGCAATCGACACATATCGATTTTCCAGGATCTGGCGAAGTATTCTGGGATGAATCTGTAGTAAAGAGAGAGAGACTCACCCCCCACAAATGGAATTGTCAGTCTAGTTACTCCTTTGTAGTGGATCATGGGCATACGTTACTGGAATGCAATGCAGACTATAATGGACCAAGGCCACTTCTACAACAACTCGTGTTGAGCCTGATATTGCACGCTCACTAGTTGTTGGACATATAGTTTCATACCGACTCCGAAGGGCGCAGTTTGAGAAAATTACAGTGGATACACTTTTTTTATGTTTGTGACTCTTATTACTATATTTATCATATTGTTTTACCTATATGACCTTACCTTACCATAAGATGCTTCAGTGTACTATTGGATTTGGTTGTGGTTTCGTTGAAGTGTATTTTTGATTTTAAATTAATTAAATGACTTATATCCACAAATAAGATAGAATTCATTTTTCATAAATTATTTGTCAACCTAAGTCTTGGAGATGTCTGACCGTGTCTATATAAAAATCTTGGGAACTCGGAGCGAATTGTACAATATTATAAATTAAAAAGTGCGTATGTTTGGATGTTTGTGGAGCTAGAGCTCCTAAATGGCTACTCGGATTTGGAAGTAACTTGGTAAATATTTGGTTTTTATTCTAAATTAGAACTTAGCTCAATCCCTAATACCACGATATATAAAGTCCCACTTTGAATAGAAAAGATCGGCAATGATCACGTACACCATAACTTTTTTTTAAATATATAATTAAACCATCGCCATGATTTGTAACTGTCGAAACACACAGAGAAAAACAAATTCGGAAAAAATTCTGTAATTGTAAACATCCTTAATATGATCGATGGTATTGACATCATGGTATAGTCCACTGTAGAGTGCAGAGCTTCAGTGGTATTCTTCAGAAGATGAAATGTATGAGTGGAGGGAATAATCGTCCTAGGCTGGTGTGGATCAACAGGGCTTAAAGGCCAGCTTTATAAAATGTTTCCCTTTACGTAGGATCCTAAAAATTACGTAGGATCGGCGCAGAATCTTTGTGCAAATACTCCATGAAGACTTCGCTATTAACCATTAAGACACCGAAGGAATTACAAGATCGATGTTTGATTGCCATTGATTTCGAATGAAATATTGTAGAAACTGTGCACAAACCGCGTGCACAAACTACTACAACTACACTACCACTACTACAGTGTAGGACAAAAGTAAAGTACTCCTCATGAGGCTACAGCGACTGATTATTGTTCTTGTATAAGATAAAAAGGAGTGCATTTGGAATTGCACTAAAACCACTTAACTGGACAATTGCGAAACGGATAGCAATACATTTTTCTTGATGAATGGAGGGGGAATGTGGGGTATTCTGGTTGGGGAATATGGTCAATATTTCAAATTAATGGCATGTCTGGTCTGGTCTGAATATTTAGACATATTCAAATTGGTTATGCAGCCTTATGTCGAAGATGAAACATACATACATACAAACATACATAATGTTGTAAAAACCTGCATTTATGACAACAAAATCGAAGTTCTGGATTGGCCTGCGCAATCACTTGATCTGACCCCCTTTAGAGAAATTGTGATTAATAGGAGGCAGGGGAATTAACCGGGAAAAAATTAACAATTTGTAGTAGCTATAAGACAGTAGACTCTACTTGGAAAGACGTGCCTCTAGACATCATAAACAACATTATAGACTCTATGTCACAAATTGCAATCAAGGTTAAAGGGTTCACAAGGATATTATTCACTTTTTTATGTTCTTTATGTCCGTGTTTGTGTAATGATTTCTTATAACAAATATGTGTTGTGTCTATATGTTGTTTTGATTCAATGGTTAAAAGTAAGTTTACAAAATCTATAATTGAATCTTACGTATTAAAGGACCCTTTGTAAATTTTACCAACATTTAAGATTTTCTAAATTAGTTTAGCTGAATAAAATCAAATTGTTAAGCAGACAAAGTCGTTAGCACAAGTTTTTTGCTTAAGAAACAAAAAATAATTACAGACACTTTTGAATGCTTAATCGCAAAATTTGTATAAATTTTGACCACCTTTCGCAATTTGTCAAAGAAACATATGGGCTCCTCTACGATTTTTTTACATTTCCAGCGGCCAGCGTTGTATAAGTGCTATAATAGGAGATGTTAGTAACACCTACGCCTAACCCTAACTGATGAACGTTACTCTGAGCTTTTAAGCTCAGGAAGCAACTTATGTCAGCTATCAATGTCCTTATCGGAAGCAATCCAGCTTTATACATAAACGGAAGCCTTAAATGTGTACTCGCTTTCAAAGATCTGATTTCCTTTAAAGTCTGGATGAATTGAAATTTCAATTACCTGACAATTACATTTGTTTGACTTCTTATTCAAACATAATCGGATTAACCGCGCACTCTATCAAGGCTTTCCGACAACTTCAGACACCCGTATGAGAAATAAATCACCCCCGCTACCAACCACCAGGACCTAACAACTTAATCGAAACTATCTCCCACAGCCAGAGACCAAACCCCCACCAGTGCCTACAAATTGCAGTGTTTTCCTTTTATTTGCAAACAAATAACAACAACAACAAAAATCGACCGGCGAGACACCTTCCGCCACATGTCCTTTTCTAATTATATCACACCAGCAATCACATCCAATCGAATCAATCACTTACGATTCCATAATAAGCCTCTGATTTCAATTTAAAATCATCTACCTCCAGTAAAAGTGAACAGTAGCACCTAATACATAAATTGATTAAAAGTAAAAGTGTTAGTACGTAAGCAAATAACAGTGACAGCAAAACAAAAAAAAAATAAAACACAAAAAAAGAAGTACAGAGAAATAATCAGACGAAGAAAAAATAACAAGAAAAACAGCAGAAAATAAATAAACAAACAAGAAATCGCCCAGTAATAAAACCGTATACAAAGAAAAGTAAACTGCAAAACAAGAACTGAAGGAAATAGGAGCAAAAACAAGATTTTTCATAGTCGATTTAGAAAAATAAATAAATAAATAAATCCACGAGTACGTACGAACATACACACATTGGTACATACAATGAAGAAAATCGCACGCCAGCCAGCCAACAGCCAAGGTGAAAAAAATTAAATGAAAATGTAATCACAATCCACATCATGACATGGGTGTGGTGCCACAGAAGAGTTTGAGACATTCACTTCATCCCCATCTGCAGGGGGCCCCTTCCAGCAGCTCCCCGGCGATCATACCATGGTAACTAGTACAACACTGCCGCCTTCATCCACTTCGACTTCATCTGGGCAATGCAGCCAGCCAGCCAGCCAGCATCACTGTCCTTCTGTGTCTCTCTTTCGTGATCTCCTTGTGAATGGCGGAGGAGACAACAACAAAAGAGTTGGTGTGCGAACTGCGAACTGGCAAAAAAGAAAGACGATAGCAAAGAGTATAACGGAATCGACGACGACGAATGGAGCTTTTCATTAAACGGTGTTTTCTCCAACAAACCGTTAGTGAGAATACAATGGTAAGAGACTGCACCACTTGAAAGAGAATCAAGCAAACCACAAGAGTTTCGCTTACTTTCTCTTCGGCGAGCTCGAAATCGGATCGCCACAATCGCACACACCCTGCCGAGTGGTACTCGTATTGAAAGCAAAAGTCGTTCGCTCGCCTGTGAGTCAAGAGACGACTATCGACTATTATCAGAGCAAGAGATACGAGTACGAGTACGAGTATTGCAAAACATGTTTTTTCACCATATGTGCGCTTTCCCTAGTCCACTGGCATTTGAGGCGCGGAAAGTGTCGCATGCCCGCCAGAAACTGGACTGCGGTACGGCGCTATAGGCGCACGGGCCCTGTTTGCTTTTCTTATTTTTTTCTTTTCTTCAGCAACTCGCAGCTCTACTACTTGACATGTCAAATCTAGGCGGAAATCAATTATGAATGCAAGCAGCCCAAGATCAAGAAATCACGCCCGCAGGATGTACTCGAGCAGTCAGTTGGCTAGAGCAAGTCAACAGCTCAACAGCAGTGTCGCGACTCAACGCGGCCTATCTAATTTGCAGTGGACTTAAGCTTTATTGCCACCCTGGGGCGGGAATCTCAATCTTATGATGGACTGTGGCAGGAAGCTGAAGTTGACAGTCGGACAGGTTGTGGCAGGGAGAAAACGTCGATCGATTAAATTAATGGAATTTATTTTGATTTGCTTCTGTCCAAGCGTCGGCAGAGCTAGCGATACCGTGTACCGTGTACTGAGTGTACTGAGTGTACTGAGAATGCAGTTAAATGTTGGTAATCATTGAAAATGAGTACCGTTAGACGATGATGATGATTGAAATGGATTTTCCCGATGAGTTAGAGCGAGTAGCATACTTCTAGAAGCTTCTTAATTAGGCACTTCTGATACATCGATGGGGATAGCTTCGCATAAAAACTCAAGGTGATGGACATCAGAATGTGCAATTAAGCTGATTTTTATTATGTCAAGTTTTAGTAGTCCGATCGACTGCGGATGTGTAGTGAACTCATTCTGGTTGAAACTCCGTCGGGAAATGTCTTGCATTGAGAGCATTTCGTGTGATTGGTTTCATTTATTGCTCGACCAGATGTTATTTTCAAATCTAGAGTGTAACCTTAAAAATAATAATAGGAAGCATTAAACATAAACTGTGCAATTTTTTACAGCAGTCCTAAATACAGGGTGGGCGTATACAACCCCGTTTGGAGCCAAATGAGTGGCCTGTGCAAGCCCAACGCTTAGTGTCCCATTCTTCAGTTTCTTCCTTTCTGGCCCAGACTTTAGCAAATTCTTTATAAGGTTATCAGACAGTTGAATGATCCGCGTTGTCAGTGACTCAAAAGTCATCAAAATTATTTTTGTCGTACTAAGAATCGAACCTAGACACCGTAGGTTCTAGTTCGTAGGAGTCGAAGCACAAACCCACAACGCCACGGGCCATCCTTCAATCCGCTCAAACCTTTCTGTAATTGATTTTATACAATTTGAGAGTTGAGTTTATTATTTTGAGATGTATTCCTATTTTTGAAGCCAAACGTGCAGATTTTGTTCCTGCTCGTTTCACTCAACGTCTTGTGTGCGAACAGATATGTTCATGTTCAAGCAACGTTTACGAATGCATATCTTTTATGCGCCCCTAAGCACTTCGCGCCGTGTGCATTTGCACATCCTGCACATATTGTGGTCCGGCCCTGGGCGTAACTATAACTCTAATAATAATCATTTGTTCTAATTTGTTCTATTTAACTATTATATACATTTTTGTGCTATAAATATGACATCAAACAAATGATATTGCTTGCATTTGCTTCATACAGACTATGCCTATTTTTAGCGCATTTCTCATTTTCTGGTAGCAGCCACCATTTTCATCTCGAATATTTTGCTTCAGCTGTCCTATAGTCTCTGGATTATATACATACACTTCGTCTTTTAAATATTCGCATAAGAAAAGTCGGGCGAAGTTAAGCAACAACGCGCTTTTATAAAGAACAATTTGTTGATTATGAATTTACGCACAAAGGAAAACACAATTGTATATATATATAAATTGGTTGCTCTTATTGGGTCTACTCTTTTAAAGTACTTATTTCACTGAGTTGAGCTTAGATCCTAAAAGTGCATTTTCGTATGCAATTGTACTACTAGTCAAATGCTAGGATATTCATGGGAATTCAAAGAATTTTATCTTATAGCAACAATTTCTGTGTCGTAATTCATCATTGTAAGCAACATGTTCTGACCTCCACGAAGATCTCCAAGCCATAAGATCCTCCGCCATCGACTCTAACTCATCAGGAGTTATGACATGTGAGTTATTGGTCTTGATCTAAACACCTCGTCCTGGGTCTACCACGCGGTCGCCTACCTGATGGAGTTGCATTCAAGGCACATCTTGGAAGTCGTAATGAAGGGGATATTCGTGCCACGTAACCATCGAAGCATAGTCTCAAAATTGACCCATATTGGGCAATCCTCCAGGAAAGCTCAGGATTACTTCTCCCATTACTCGTAAAAAATTCCCCGAAATACCTCAACACCTGCACCTGCTTCAATGAAACTCCACTAATAAAGGGACATCCCAGCATCAGCACATACGGCAACAAATCTATCGAGTGCGCGCTGGATTTCCGTCTGGGAGGATGTGAAGAGAACTATTAACTAAGTCATCTGTATTTCGATATATGCCCATATGTATGTATAATGAAAAGGAGAGGTGACAAGACGCATTCTTGGCAAAGTCCAACACCCACGATGTAAAGTGTTGAACCGTTATACCGAACACAGCTGCAACAGCTGTTGATTGGTTTGACATACTCCCAAGTCATTTCGAGTACCATTCTTAGAGTGCAAGGTTGGTCGATTAAACTTCTGACGGGACGAAAGCCGCAATGTTCATCTCCCATCCTGGACTCCACCATACCTCATGACCACGCCTCCAACACATTAGCGTAGACTTACAGTTTAGGGTGACGTAATTTTTGTCTTATCTACTGGTTTTTTGCGTCATAATCGTGAAATATTGCATCAGACTATGTGGTCTGCTGGTTTCAGTTCTTATCATGTAAGTTTACCAGAAATATTAGTGCCAAATGTTGCAGGTATATCAAATTCCTCTACTGTTCTCAATAACATTCCTATTCACGATATTGCCAATTGCATCGGCCGGGCAATCAAACCATATGCACAACAATCTTACCAAGCCGTGCATATAATCCCAACCGGGTAATACGAATGTTCCATTCACAAAAACTGTGATACCGGAAAGCCTATAAGAGCCACCTGCTAAATTTTGTTACCGAGCAACAACGTTTGCATTCTAAATTGTCCAAATCTGCACTGGAGATGGGTTGTTGTTTGAACCTCTCACGGCGTTGGACGAAGATGAACGAGCTGATTTCAAGGTGTATGAGGACAAAACAAAATATACATTTACAGGAAGCAAGTCCGGATGTTCTACACTTCTATTCTATTGATTATATTATCATAATGTTTAGAACAGAAATCAATCAATCGTTCAACACCCAATACTAAAGTCACGATCACCAGCCACAATTTTTGAGGTAGTTAAGGAAATGAAGTGGTAGCCGAGGTGTAGTGGTTTGATGCGTCGACTCCCAATCTGAAGGAGCCAGGTTCAAGCTCAATCTTCGTCGTTCGGCGCGTCGTAAAATTATAGATCCCATCCATTCGTGATAGAACACAAGTGGTTGTTGTAGAAGCTAGGCCCAGATTCTTATCGGAATGTAGCGTAATTATTATTATTATAATGAATTTGTCTAACTAGGGGCAAACCTGATATTCAGAAATGACATCCAAGCAGAATCTTCCTTGGCATTCGTTGCTACTTGAGGTGGTTCAAGCAACTTGGAGTAATCCTATCACTTGAAGGACCAACAAATTGCACTTCAAGACCAGTAAACACCAACCATAATGAACGTAAGGATGCTAAAGTCAAAATATATCATCGACCAAATACACATAATTGATACACCGTGACCATAATAACTACTTCGATCTGTTTCGTTAAGTTGCGTTGATTCTTCCTACTTAAGGCTCAACTATAATGCGCATGAGCGAGCATGAGCTAGTGTCAAGTTTGGACGAACTGTTTCGTCATGTTTGCTAAAAAAAACATGAGTAACTATAATAAACACATGCGCGCATAACCTCCTGTCAGAAAATTTTCCGTTGCTTGCTTTATTTTTTTATTTAATTTTGATTTATTATGAATTCGTCATGTTTCCAGTTCGATTATATGTGCATGTATGTACGAATACCAATGCAATATATATGCGCGGTGCTGTTCATTTCGCACTAGCTCATGCTTAACGAAACATTTGTGTTTTGCATATGCTTAATGAAATGTTCACAATCTTTCATGGACGACATTATAGGTTGCCTCATAGGGGTGGGTGTATTCGTTCACTCACCCATGCGCGATTGACACTAGCTAATGCTCGCTCATGCGCATTATAGTTGAGCCTTTAATTCGGAGTGATATCAGAACCTTTTTTCTGTAATACAAATTTTATTCGCTCGTGAATGGCCGACGGAAAAGTTCTCGACGATGGGGTGACAGTGACAGTTACACTTGGCAACCAACAAATATTGCCTGATTTCCTTCGCAGAGTGTGGATGTACAGATTACGTCATGTATGCACGTACATTTCAGCTGCCACTGTCACATAATCGAAATCATATTCAAGCAATAATGACCATTCAAGCATTATCTTGCAAATAAAAGATAAATTCAAACGTAAAATAACACCCTTTACGCATGTAAATGCGACGAATAGTTCTATCAGATTGCGATAAACAGCAACCAAGGTGAAAAATCATATTCAAACCTGGCATTTGACTTCACCCTGTCTTCAGTACCCATGCAATAATTCAATCTACGTGAGGAATTGAAACTGAAAGCGGATGCAACATCTTGTTCTGTCCATCAATTCTATTAAATAAATATCTGAGCTAAATGTGTGCATAATCAACACATATCTCATATCTCAATCCACATCAACCGCGCCTTATCTGCACGCTCACGCCGCCACCACCTGACCAACTAGTTCTACTGAAAGTGCACCACATGAACAGGAACTGAACGCTAACCAGAATGCCGCCGCTTTAACGGATCTTCAATTATCCAGCAAATTTCTCTGCAAAACATCAAATCTTTCACCGCCAATGCCCAGTTAAGTTAATACTTTCTGGATTCGCTGAAAACTCATTATTCCCGCCGCAATTTGCGAGTCAGTCCTAACAACCGTTTCGAGCCAACACATCGCCTAATGAGCCAAAAAGTTGTAAAACCATTCACAAACCATAAACCCTGGCGTCGTAAATAAATAATAAATACAACCGTCCGATGCAACACCGGATTCATTCGATCGGGAATGGATTTGAGGGGCTCTCCTCCAAACAGTACTCGTCCCAAGAAGAACCTCGAGTAAATAAGCCCCGATCCCTACATCATTTGGAGCTAATTATTTAGTACAAGTTGGGAGTCATATTCGCCCGATTTACGGTTAACCGTTCCGCTGCACGTTTAACGAATGAACGGTGCGGCGGTGGCCAGGGGGAACGCGAAAAACCGCCAATGCACCAAGGAGAAGGAGAAGAAATACGCTTTTAACGATGCAATGCGCCTCCGTTGTGTGCCCTCGCAATAGACATGGCTGCAGCGGCTGTGGCAGATTGACCCGACTGCGGAGCTATTATAGACATTTCTCAGTGGAATTTATTCATGCCCATTGGATATCACGCGTACCTTTTTGATCCATAAAGACCCCCAATGTTTGGGGGTGGCTGCGGTGGCAGAACGGGCATGCAGCTCCGCAACTCTGTGAAACAAGTGAACGCGCCGCGCGAGCGCAGATGTCAGTTCGTTACATGCAGAATGCAGGCCGCGGTCTTTTTGCATATCCATCCATTATGTGCTATGCCCACGAACCCTGGGCTCTCATTGAGAGCCGGAGCGCGAGCGCGAGCCCGAGCTCGAGGAGCGATCCATCCGATGCGATACAGACAACAGCAGACCACAGCTGCGCTGCCACTGCCGATGCGGCGTTGTGTGCGCATCCTCCGGGAGTATTTTTGGCGCACAATCAGGATGTAGCGCAGATACTTTGTGCTGATCTACCTAAATTAAACGGGGCGAAAGTCTCAACCAGCTTCAACCATCACCACCCGGTGGTGGTGGTACAGTGGTACAGTGCCGACCCGATCCGCAACAACGGCGCGGCGGCGGTGGGAAGAAGATTGCCGGAAAATTGTGAACCAATTACAAGGGAACCGAGCGAAAGACCGAAAATCCGCTCGCAGGCTCCGAATTAAATTGCATCAACGCAGACCTTTGCAGCAAGCATGTCATTGGACTCCCCTGACGGTTCCACGGCCGAGATGATTTTGTGCCTGTGTCCACCTAAGTCCCGATTGATAGCCGCTCAAATGCGACAGCAGCACTACGATGCGCTCTCCCAAGTGCGAGTAAATGAATCTGATTAGCTATAGCTTGGTGGGGACGGACGGTATGTGTGTGCAATGCCTCGTCGCGGCGGTGTGAAGTTATTTATGAGCCTTGATTTGGCGGTACCGCTCGTCGCATATGTCACATATATCATATCGAGCAGAACGAAGTGTCTATTTGGGCATGGAGGGGGTGAGTGCACACTAGACACTCGTGCATAATCAAATCAAAGTATTGCAGGGCAGGTCGATGTCGGCCGTGTCGCAGTGTTGGGGAATCGAAGATTTGCACCACAACCAGAACTTAGTTGGCACGGAGCCAGAGCGAGAGAGAGGGAGAATCAAAAAAGAGTTATCTAATCTTTATGGCAACAGGAAGATGCGGACAACAACAACTGTCCTCCTCCCATAGCATCGTACATCGTTGGGACAGAGCCGAGAGGAAGACACTTCGCGACGCTACAACATCTCCAAGGACTCCGCTGGTGCGGTGCTAGTAATGCGACCACGGTGACAACAATCAACGAAATATAATCGTATTTCTTTCGCCCCGTTACAGGCACTCCAGTCAGCCAGCCGACTAGCCGACCATCCGAACTAGGCATCTCAGCCATCTAGCCATCCAGAGTGAACCACCTTCAGTGCGAGGCATGCATGTTCGGATCTCCTAGGCTTAGGAAAATTTATGTTGATGCGTGGGCTTGAATTATGTCTCGAATGTCATCATGAGATTCAATGCGAGAGCGTTTTGCATAAATTCAGCAAGTACAACGCAGAGAAATTAGTTCCACAGTGTGGTGGCGGTGGTGGTGGCGTCCTGATGCCTTTGGAGCCCGCATTCACGTACTCTGGCGCTGGATATCGTTGCCGGTTGTCAGTTGACGGTTGTTCGGGTAAAGGACACAATGTTTTGGGGTCGTTGTTGTGTGGATGAGCACAATTATACGATGATGAGGCTGTAGCACATTTTATTTCGCAATGGTTAAGTCTGCTTTACACGTGTCGAGTATCTGCAGACGCCATCTCCATCATCGTGGCACTTCATCTCTGTTTGGAGCTCGCACTGATATCCGTGTGGACTGACTTAAGCAAGAACTATTGAGGTGGTTTGTGAACTTCCTTGTGGTGAAGAGCAACCATTAGATGAAACGTGATTTGTGCCTTGGACTTATGTCCTCTGAAGACCTCATATTTCGAATTTAACTCAGAGTTGATGGGAAAATATTCGCAGGCAGTGAATACGGAGCCTAATGAACGTGCAAGAGGGAGAGAACGGAATTAATTTAAGACATGGTCCACTTAATTGAAGAACTACGAGAGTTACTACGCGTTTTAAAACTTCCTTACCCCTCTTGGGGGGAAATGAGAACGCTGTTGATTGAGATTTTGTGAAACAGTCAGATCCAGCTTCTTGCTCAAACTAAACAAATTGGCAGTATCCTCCTTCCGAGGAACACGCTTCGGAATCGGAATCTACGCCATTTTAGAAAGCTATTAGGAGTTTCATCAATATATTTGATATATTTGTTGTTTGTGTAGACGTATGAGGTATTGCTCTAAATGATCGGTTGAACATTTGTGTCTCCGATCGCTATATTTTTATAAGTGGAAAAGGACTGTTCCTATTAACGGAAGTAAGTGGGTAGTATTTGAATGTGCTTACTGTGTTAGCACTATCAATTAAAAAAGATAACTAGTAGAAAACAAAAAATAAGTAAACGCAACTGGTGGTGGACAATGCCGTTACATTCCTTCTCAAATCTGGAGGAGAATGAGAGTAAACTCGCAGCCCTTCAAACTTCCACATCAGGAATAAATGGTGCATATTCTTTTTGATCTGGATAACCCTGCTGAAGTTCAAAAATAGGCAGAAAGTCAAAGTCATGAGATTGAAAACACTCTAGACGTGTCATCCGAACATAGGACGCTCCGATCGAATACGTGCTTGCCTTCAGATCAAATGGATCACAAGCTTCTTCAAGTTTTATTTCTTTGAATTTTCAGAATGGACTTTCGGCTGAAGGATTCCTCTTGAGCAGCAACGATTGCGAAGCCAAAAGTTTCCATTTCTTATGGAAATCTTCGTAACTTCGATTAGTAGATTAGCTACGAATGGATTATGTGATAGGGCTGATTAACTCAATAGATTCAAGCAACACCAAACTGTGAGTTTCGAGCTTTGTAAGACTCGCAGATATGAGTGAAAAATTAGTGCTAAAAACAGATGTATTTTTTTTTAATGCGGATGTCCTTAAATGCTCCCCTGACTGACGAACTGCCACGGTCTCTGTATCATCGGAACTAACAGTACAGATTCAAGCAACGTTCCCCATCAAGTTACCACTGGTTCAGGAGCCAAATACACATTTTGTAGACTTTTTAAAATGTTGTAATGCAAGAAGAACCTTAAGAAACACTTTCTTGGTTGATGAAATGATTTTTTTGACGTTCTCAAACGTCAATCGTACTTCTTCAGCGCGTCGATATACTCCTTGATCAAAGCATGTCACATGGACCAAATTGTGGTGGAATTCACGGAAGACTTTGGCTGCCTTGATCATAAGTACATATAAGGAGCCGCCTGATGATTCTACTGTCTATCAGACTTATGGATAATCAGAGGGCTGCCTCTTGAACAGCTGTTACTTTGTGTCAATCATCTCTCGTGGGGAATGTTGTATTGTACTTTATTTCGCAGCCCATGAAAGGAGTCAGATAATCTAATTTGGGAGTTTTACCCTACGGTTGCATTCTCTTATAATAATTGTTGCTTGCGTATGCTTCTCGTAAATATAGAGAAGAAGATGCAGTAGCATTTCTAAGGGGGCTGTTGGAGTTGATCTGAGTACTCCGGTAATACAGATGCATGCCTATTTCTGAACTATGCTTATGTTAAGATTTTGTTTGACTTGTAGTGCCGTCTACCATACAACGTTGATATTTGGCGTACTATTGCAGTGTACATCCAGTGTTTTATTCTCGATCGGATTTCCCAGTTTGGTGCGACGACTTTCTTGCATACATATGTATACACAGTGTAATCTATGCTTTCCTGATGTATTCCTGTATGTTATGTTAGGCATAAATATTTAGCGTGATCAGTGAATGTCAGTTAGAAGGAAGCTACCTTTTAGCTTCGGTGGAGTGGTAATAGGAATTTTAAATTTCCTTGTGAACAGTACGAATTCAGTATTGGATGGGTTGAAATCACATCCAAAACTGTCTGTCCACTTTGCTAATATTTTAAGGAACGATTCCATCTCGTCTTTGAAGGTCTTTCGGAATTTTTCCGTGATGACTAATGCGATATCATCCGCATATGCTATGGGGTTGCATCCGATCAAACTTTTATTGAGTATATCATCAACTACTATAATCTAGAGAAAAGGATATAGGACTCCCCCTTGTAATGTGCGTCTGAAAATCACTCTAGCTGAAATTAAATTATTCTGTGATTTAAAACGTTGTTTATCCATTCTCGTATACGGATTTCGGCGCTCAGGTTTCGTATGACGCTCTCAATCGCTTCACGTTCTAGAAAGCTCCTTTTAAGGAGGCTACCATGTCTACTACTTCTTGTAAAGGGATTTTTGAATTGCTTTTTGAGTCGTTGTGCAGACCAGAGAGTGGAATGCTGTTTCCGTTGAGTAGCCTTTGCGATATGCGTGTTGGTTCGGAGACAGGAAAGTAATCAGACTCTGTCTAGAGTTTCAAGGATAAACAATGAGAGTGTGATGGATCTGCGATGTTTGGGATTGCTGTGACTTGCTTTTCCACACATTGGTATGAATACCGCTTATGCCATTCTCCAGAGGCCCGGAGTGTAGCTGAATCTCAGGCAACTGCTGAAAATAGCTGTCACCCACGGTTTAACTACCTGGAACGCAGTGTTGCTATGTAGTTTTATAGCGAAAATTTGCATCACTAGATGTTCGCTAAAATATGCAGTAATATGCAAATGCATCAAATTCGATCCATTCTTATTTATAGGGCAATACACAGTTGCTTCCTTGCGAAAATTGGAAGTCGGATGAGATTATGATGCGGATCGGCCGAGATCATGCTTATAGATAATATTGTCCTTCTTTGACATCCAGCACTACATGTAGAAAGTGATGGCACACATGTAAATGAACTAAGCTCAACAAGCATCACAAGTGAAAGTAAGTCAAACGCCGATATCCATCGGAATACCGATCGCAATTCAAAGGTACTCCTCGCAACCATCTCTCCCCATCATATGACAATTAATTTGCTTCATTTCACTTTGACTCAATTGGCTAATTACATAGGCCGCTAATTGCTCAGGTGACTCTGGGGAATAAGACAAGAAAAAGAGAAGAAAAACAAAAACAACAGAAGGTGATATCATGCCGCACCGCCACCGTAAGTGGTTCAAACGAATAAAAAACACTTTCTACATCCAGCCAATCGATGCGAGTGTGTGCACGTTACGCGATTACTGTCAGTCATGTGCTCTTACGCGTCACTTATGTGTGTACTCACCGAGACTCCGAGTCTCTTCTCTATATCAACGTATCAGACAGCTTCATTTATGTGTGCTCAAAGGTTGAAGCGCGCACGCGCGCCGATTGAATTGACCGCGCTATTGATGGCCACTCCACTCCATTCCGCCGATACGTGTGTACGATACAAGCGCAAACACAACAGCCGCACACTTCGAAGACATAATTTATTTCGAAGCTAATGCAAACTAATTAACTTAACTACATTCATAATCAAGCGACGATTGGATAATTACCGCACAGAATTAAGTGTATCGTCGATTCGACACCGATGACTACGACGACGATGCACCACTCTCCGTCCATTGATACCACAGCTGCTTCCTCATATTCCCTGCACGGTGCTCAGCGGTTTACATGCACATAAGCCGGGACTCACTGAGCTGGTTGTCGTCAACTGACCATCGAAAATGAATATTCGCCTCTGTCGGTGTACTTTGTTAGTCGTAAAGACCAGGCCAAAGCGGCGTACACGCTAAACGAATAGACTGCGCGTACGTACGAGCGTACCTGCGAGCCTGCATCTATCTGAATCTCGATGCGAATGCGATAAGGCCGCGCTCAGAGCCTGCGCGGCGCGAACTCATATCGTAAAATGAAAATAATGTGAAAATTAAATCCAATTTTACGATGTCCAATGCGCAATCGAACGTAATGCGAGCATTACCAGTGGACGGTAATTTTGTAAAATATATTGTCAATAACGGGCATCATTTGACTGAGCTGCGTTGATGTCTTAATTTCCTTCAATTGGGATTACGTGTTGGCAAGAGTGATGCGTTGATTGGCGTCTGACCACCGGCAGCGAAATCAAGTTCGCCAAAACGAACTCTTTTGCGAGCGCGCCCTCTGCGGAAAGTCAGACTCCGACAGTCCGATGTGCGGGGGAGCCACTCAACGGGAGATATCCATTGTTTTCCATCCCATCTGCCGGCACGAGATCGCCTTGACAAATCACTGCTGGGGTGAGTCAGACATCCAACCAGTCAGGGACATCTTAGTTAATCGTACGAGTATGTGGTGATTTCACAAACAGCTCAATCCTCACGATCTGCCGCAGCAGCAGCAGGAACGGCAGCAACAGCAGCACATCTCGATCAAAACACAGCACTGGTGGTGGGAGGAAGGCGACGGACGGAAACGAAACAAGATCACACAGAAAACATTCTTCTCAAAGCAAGCGCCAATGTTAAGACTTTGAGAAATTTCGCAATAAATCATTCCATTGTTCGGGGGGGTGATCCCATTACAAAATGAATACTCAGTCACGTGCATGATCTTGGGTTTCTGGGGTGACGATGATGATGATGATGATGCAGGCTTCGGATTTGGATTTGGTTTTGGTTTTGGATTTGGATTTGGATGTGGATTTGGATGTGGATTCTGGTGCTCGCTTGACTCGTCTACACAGCCATAATGGTCCTAAGTGATTTGTAATAAAGTTATTATGAGAAATGCTTATAATTCCGTGAAGTCACCTCACCGGAAAAGTCGTGATTATCAGTCTCCCTCCACTCCCGCTGTCGGTGATGAACTTGTACATGCACGGGCGGTGGCGGTGGCAGTGGCAGTGGTGGCAGTGGTAGTGGTAGTGGCAGCGCCGTCTCACTGCACGCCGACTCGAGGTCTCATACAAAGTTTTCCCAATTGTTGACGATTTCATTGTGGATTTTGTTCGGTTTCCTTCTTTTTCGGTGGCTCTTTGGATAGATCGGTAAGCCACATTTGCAATTAATAATGGCTCGCTGGCCTTAATGGATTTATTTCATAAGCAACGGCAGCAACAGCAACAGCGTGTCCTACAGGCGAATAGTTTGATCGCGGCGATAACGTGGGGTGGTTGCATAATCGCCGGTGGTAACTTCTGGTTCCTGGGTTTGTTTGAAGGACGCCTCTTTGAGATATCTGTTTAGATTGACGTCCGGAATAGCAATCTCTTATGTGGTGGTGCCAGCTTGGTTCACGTTGACCTTGATAGTGGACATCGCGAGAGCACAGCGCTAGCCATGCTTGTACGTAGCGCCAGCTTACCGCGCCACACCCTAGCCAATACTCACGCGTTGCGAAGTGGAAACCTCTTTCAAATGAGATAAGAACGAGCAGCTAAGCCCGAAGAGGGGGGAGGGGAGATATACTCGTACTCTATAAACAGACCGATGCGGTGGAGATAGGATTGGTTTGGAATTGAAGTGATGGTGTTGCAGCTGCGAAATAGGCTAGTAACGCCCTGCCAACCAGCAATGGCATGGTTACCTTAAGTTTTTCAGTTTTTCGCTTTTCGTTGTTCGTTTTTTCTTTCGGGGGAGACAATATCTTGCAACATACGTGCTGTTTTGCGCGTTTGCATGCATCTGTGCTGAATAAACTGGCAGATAGATGGTGATGCCAAGAAGGCGCCCGACTGCAGATAACTTTTTGTGCGGTGATACTGCGGTGGTGGTGGAAATTACCCATGCACCTGGGTGTCTTAGGCGGATTCAAATTTTTAAGAAATCATACAAATCAGGGGTAATTCATGGAACACGACGAGGTGCCGTTTGCCGTTGATTCGATGCCTTCGATAAGTGAAATGAAGTCTTTGCAACTACCGGAGGCATGCCAAATTGACAACCAGCTGAATGGTATCTGGCAGATTTCAGATGTAAAATGTTGATAATCTACGGCCAGTCTATTGTGAGTGAATCGAACAGGCGGCAAAAATTTGCGGATTTGAGTTCAATTGAGTCACATCCCGGTAATGATTGGGAAATTGCTATTTTTCTATGTTTGGCAAATGAAACGTATTTACGAGCATCACTCAACTCATAATTTTATGTAGGTAAGGTTTACCCCTCACATTGAACTAAATCTGTGCAATTTCGTCTAGATGATCGTTTACTTAAAAGAGTATCTTAATAAAGAGTATTTTCAACAACAATCCAGTTGACCGCGTTCGACTTCTGATTGCTTAATGTGTGGTTGCCCTGTACTTAATCAGTTAGATTTTGACCCATGGAGGGTCTGAGTCTGAGGAGGACAGGTCGTGTGCACACAGGCCAATGTTGTTGATCGCTCCCATTCAAGTTGAAACACAGACCATCCGCGGCGCCCCGGATTCTATCTACGACATCCGTTGTGAGCTGAACTGTGTGTTTAGAAAAACAGCACAAAGTTCTGTTTACATACTTTTGAGTTTGACTGTATATAATACGTACGACGTGGTGGACCTTCTGAAGTAAATCGGTCACCATGGTTAAATTTCGCGAGTCGACACACCTAACCACTATGACATGGCGGGCAACACCACCATGTTGACTGATAAGTAGGGCAATCGGAAATACTTTTATTTGAGGGTATATCTGGCCCTGTTTAGGAAGTAGCTGTAATTTAAGAAGAAAAATGGTTAATATGAAAAAAATTAAACGGCAACAGTTACAATGATGTGCTATAGGGGCGTTAAGAGATTAAAACCTGTTCTTAAGTCCTGCATTTAAATCAAATTCTTATTGTTATTAGCTTTTAAAAAAAATCCGCCTGCAAACTCAAATTCGTTTGCTGCGACATTCGAACATGTGAACTATCTATAAAAATTGTCATTTGTCATTAATGTGAACTTTGTAATTTTGGAATGAGTACTGTAGATGGAGAGTATTGACGATATAGGCGCCTTCCCCGAGCAGTTAGGTACGAAGTTGCGTGAACGGGACCTGCCGACCAGCGGAAAGAGAGTTTAAATCCCTTAATCCCTCGAAGCGGATCACCTGGGTCAGAAGCAAGCAGATATCCAACTTCGGCGAGATTTTCCCCCAGTCCACACCGGAGAGAAACGTGAGAGTAGTGTAACTCCCTTGTATATCACATATACTCTTACAAAAACCATGGATCCACCACAATATGGCGGCCGACTCGTGGATTTTGTGGGAAAATGTTGGCAAATTCGTGGATTTGCCCAATATCATGTACTATTGTTCGGAGGGTGTTCAAAAGTTGACTTATATTTTTAAGAGCACATATAATGCTTGGGTGAATAAAAATGTAATGCTACGATCTATTTACAGGAATATTTTGCATCAATTTAATTCTTCAAAGTATATATGTACATATACAGGCGATCAGTTTTAGAGTTGTATATCATTCATGAATTGTGAAAGCTCGTGAACTTAAATTTCATAATTGTTCAGAAAAATGGTTAGATAATGCAAATAAAACTAACTCATGAAAATGGTTGTCAAAATTTGGAATTAACTTCCATCACATTTCTTTAAAAAAGTAAAATGACCAAAAAAGTTTTTTTTAAATGAGTCAAGCAAATTTTTCAATATTATTATTATTAGTACTTGTACACAAGTTTCGCTTGAATGCATTTTATATGTATTATTCATACATGTGCAAAAATAAATATGTATGTACATTAAGCAAAGTATTCATTAATTTCACCCAAGTGCTTCAGACTGTAAATATACAATACGCTTTGTTCGTTTGCTTACCCCTTCTTTTTGTGTTGAAAATTTAACACCAAAATTTGAAAAAAGTTCAAGTAAAGAGCGAATTTGCAAATAAGAACTCGAATTCACCCCACTACTACGGTTGGGGAAGGGTATCAGCTGTTTACCAGCTGTTCGCAAGAGCTCACATGTATTCACAGACAGGGGAGAAAAAGCGTATAAAAAACGCTGTCAGATGAAATCAAGGGGCAAGAGAGGTAGAAGTTGGATATCTCCTTGCTCTCTTATTTCTGACCTGGGTACTATTAATTAAGAAAACTGTAGATATTTGCGCCTGCCAGATGTTTAAACTATTATTCATTCACTTGCCTCAAAGGAAGACCACATAAATGCTAAAAAAAATTAAACAAAAATTGTGCTATTTTGGTCTAAACTTTGTTTTTATCAACATTTCTAGTTTCAATTTCTTTTTTTTCAATTTATTAAACTATAAACTTTACAATCAGATATACGTCTTTTATAGTCCTAAGTTATAACAATTCAGAAAGGATTTTATCCATAAGCTAGGCAAACTAATGAGAGGGATGAAGGAAGGGGGATGAGGACTTACGAAAGGTATGATAAGTAGGAAAAAAGTAATTTTTTAATAAGTAAGTAAGTAATTTTTTTCATAAATTGCCCCTACCTCCTAAACGATGGGAAATTAACCTCCTCCCCCATTGTACAAAATGCTTGTTTTGAACACCTTTACCGAAAACAGTTATCAATTTTTGGGGCTAAATTATCGTACTCTGGCTCAAAAATAAAACTTTTCCGACTTGCTCTGAAGACGTTTTTGTACTACATCAACGGATGTAATAGGCGCACATTTAAATGACATTATCCTAGAGACTGTGTATTAATTCACTATCGCATTCTGTCCGGACAGACAACAATGCAAAAATATGCCGAAATATACTCTTAAAAGTGTAATATGCCATAATATGCACTTACAGCCAAAATATGCACAAATATACCCTACCGAATAGAGCTCAATATGCTTAGATTTGTATAAAACGTATTTCTGTTTAATCGAATTTCCAATATGGCCTCCCAAAAATAACATGCTTTTGCATATTTCCGGTTGCCCTACTGCAGTCCGAACTAAACGCTTTGATAACTCCTTATGGGATTAAGTTGTGCTTGCAGACGAGAGTAAATACAACATTACAATGACGAAAGGATTCTCTTACACTCTTTTGAACCAAGCACCCCTCTCTCCCGTCCAGACAAAACCACTAAATCCTTTAAATTTAAGATGGCTGCAGAAATGATGGAAGCTTTATCAGAACACCTAAGAAATGTTGAAGTTAATGCCGATTCGGTTATAAATGTTATTCAAAGCGAACAGTGAAAACTGATCAGAAATGCAGCACCAAATCTAGTGGAGCGTGATGGTTGAACATCACTTCCACTCGGTGGCCTTAGGGCCCATTGTGAATCCCTTCATTTGTGGAGTAAACATTCTGTCAACCTGTCACGCGATGGCTTAAACCACCCCGTGCTCTTTACGAATCTTACGAGATCCGATATATCTGCATTCGATAAGTCAGCAGTCTCTGTGAAGAATTTTGGTCCAGCGAAGCTACACACCGATTTTCGAGAGCAGATTTTGGATCGTCTCAGTCTTTTCCTCATCGCCTTGCGAGCCAAGACGAGTTGGCTTCTGTGATGGTGCCTGTGATGGGGCTTACGTCCTTAATAAAGATGGAACGTTAGAGAAAAAACACAAGAAGTCCCTGGCACAAATAGAAAACACATTGAATCCGATGTAGGACTAAGTGTACCGACAAGTTCCAAACAAATTTAAAATTCACTTGCAGATTTTGACCCTGCGGTCCGGATACTAACACAATGTGTCAGGAAGAATAAAACAGGCAAAAAGAAAGGTCCAAGTAAGAACATGAGTTTAAGTCAAGGCTAACGCGTTAACTGCCGGATACTACTGCACTTACCCTATATCATAACAGTTGGATGGCGCAGTTCTAAGAATGTTGTGCAACATTCCCTGTGCTTAACTGTGTTATTTTCAAAATGGTGCACAGCAAGTACGGCACGCGAGTGCAATACACACATGGCCAGTTGTATTTCCTGAATATTATTTCGGATCTTACTTTGGGCAAGTCAGACGATCGGCGGTACACAGTTAGTTGCTTTACCAGTTAACCCTTACGCACTAGCATCTGATTGCACTGCACCCGGGTCAGTTCACAATTCAACACCAGGCGTGGGTAAGATAAGCACACTTTGGTCTTCACCGTTGGTTCCTGATATCCCATTCGAAGCTGTGCCATCATCCGAACTCTCATGGGCCAACGAAAAGAAAAAAAAGTGAACGATCACGCAGATACTTCAATATTTATGCCTCCAATTTGTGAATGGGTATCTCTTGCGAAAGTGCACGGGCTACATACTGCCGCTGACGCTACCATTGCTGTTTCTGTTGGGCGGGCAGCTGCGGTAGCTGCAGACCATAAACAAAAATGCATCACTATAAATAGTGCAATCAGCCTCAGCGCGGCTCAAAACCGCAAACCAAATGAAAATCGTACCAAGTGCGCGAGCGCGCGCGTTGCGCGATACTCCCAAAGACAAGGTGTGGTCAATACTGGAAACGAGCTATACACTATTTCGTAACTTCTAAGACTGTACGGGCAGAAAAGAAACATTATAGAATACCTTCCACCAGATGCCGATCGTTGGCCACCGCCCGCCGCACAGCCAGCGACACTTACTCTCTCGGTGCGCGAGCGCGCTCTCAGGAAAATCGTTTTGGCCTAATGGCCGCACAGCAGTGGCAACAGCAGTGACCGTGGTGGAGGTGGCGGCGGTGATGCGGCGGTAGCCAACTGAATTGGCTGCAATCTGCTGCAAGGAAACCAATAGCTCGTTGCTCGAGGTGGTGGCTTCGATTCCATGAAATTAAGGTTCATACCACTGGAAGTACGAGTAGTAAGAGTACGAGTTGTGAGCAATATGCTTCGTGGAGAGCTGCGGTTACTGCCGCCACTGCTGCTCCTGCTGCTGCTGCTGCCGCTGCAGACACTGCCACTGCTGCGCGCTATCGCTACGTCTATCTGATATGCATTTTTCATTCCGAATGAGTGAGTCTGCAGAGGCGCACGACGGATATGTTGATGCTGAATGGACGTCGCGTTGCGAGGACTCCCGCTAATGGTTATGTTCAGTGACTTTGCCAACATCTAGGACGGACGTTGATACAATATTCTCTGCGCGCCGTATGCCGTATGCCGTGCGCTGTGCGCTGCAGGCTGTGGGGCTGCTGGTGTGTGCCTGCCACAGTTGTTTTTGTATTCCGATCAAAAATTGATTTTGCAATCGTCTCTATAATGGATATTGGATTAGATCAAATCGACTGGATGTGGTGTAGCGCTCAGGTATGCGGCACTGGAAGTGGTGGAACTCATGCCCGCGCGCACACGGTCATTAGACGCGACTTTGCGAAATTTCATCTCTCGCCAGCCACGTTATACACACAAACATATACACTCGCCCGGAGAAACATTGTTATCAATCGCGTGTGCGGCAACCGTGCATCTGAGGTTGAGGCTGACGGACGAAGCGACGCGGCTCGACGCCGAGTCACATATGAAGCGTATGAAACTGCCGAAACGGGATGTAATTAATAAAACCGATAAAGAGCAGCGCGCGATCCGTAACCGAGCCGGAGTCCAAATTCGAGTTCGGCGTGGCTATCTGGCAAGGCTGGCGCATTCTTCGGCGGCGTTGGGCGATGCCTGACTGCCGATGGGGATAATTTGTAGTGTGTGATTGTGACTCATACCCGTTGGCATTTGGGAGGCAGTAGTTTGGCTGCTATTCACATCGAATTGTGTGTGCCTTGCCTGAAGCCGGGTGGTTGAAGAGCAACGCAGTTATTTCTTGCTCGAGGCTGGGTGTTGGTCTTGAGTCTTGTGAATGGGAAAAAAGAGCTTGACATGCAAGCCGTGTTCAAGTGAGGGGCTTAGAGGCCATGAGAAGATCACCGAAAGATGTGCCCACTGCCCGTCTGCTCTGGCTCATTTCGGTGTGGTAGCATTCAGGAATCAAATTGCAGCGCATTGAGTGGTGCAAGAGATAGAGAAGAGGTGAGAAGGCCACTGAAATGTCTACCACTAACAAATGTAAGTATTATTTCCAAAAACTGAACCCACTCTGCACTTTTCGGGTTATTGACAATGGTCAGATTACAAGGGACTGAATTGAAAAGTTTGGAATCAGGAAATAGTGCGGTTCACTGGAAAAGATTTCACCAGAACTCTATACCGTTAATCGCAACACGGTGATGAGCTGCATTTTTGAGAACAGATCGCATCAAATTGCATCTCAGCCATGTAGACCGCATAGACAACAACACTGCTTTAGCCCGAAGAACCTTAGACTCCGCAGCAGTGGGACAATATAATAGAAAGCATGAGCGGCCACAAGTGAAGAAGGAACTCAGCCTACTTTGCTTGTGTACTTGGAGGCAATGGTGCCATCTGGAGCAGCTTGTTACTTGACACCTAAGTCCATCCCGGACCGTGCCAGTAAAATAAGAAGAACAAGGTCCAGTCTATACAGGTTGCGGAATAATTGAATAAGAATTAAAACAATGACTTATTTGAAGAAAATTGAATTCTAAAGTGCAGTGTTACCAAATGGAAGCCCCTTTTAAGTACAATTTGTATTCATGTACAATGTTCGATATTTGTTTGTTACAAACTACCCCAACCCAACCCAAGCCCCAGAGAAGAGTCTTATTATGTTTTTTCAGACTGGGATCGGTAGAAGGAACAAGTGGTAATAGCAAATGGTAAGATCGCCCTAGATAAGGGCCAGGGGTCTTCCAAAAACCTGTGACACTTAGGAACGACTTCACCGTGTTTTAAACCAAAGTGGCTGCTATACCCGAGGCGGCGCTAGCGTTGGCAGAACAAAATGCAACCGCAATGACATACCATAAGACATTCTGACAACGAAACTAATTAGGCTATACAGACAGAGCATTCATGAGATATCTTTGGCGAATTCGGTGACCCTCTGTTGGATACCGGGGCATACTGGAATCCAATGAAATGAAAAGTCTGTCACGCAAAAAAGGTTCGGAGCTCGGATAATCTCTAACAATCCCGTATGCGAACACGCGCATCCAGATGTAGTCCTGGATAGAGCCAAAACTCGTCGGCTTAATCTGAGTATTGTATCTACAGTAAGGGCTCTATGGCCGATGCTGACCAAGAAGAGATCTCACTAGCATGGGCAGAATGGACCCAACACGTTGGTCTAGGTGAGCCACGGTCACAAGGCGGTCAGGGCACCAAATAACTCATTTAGCCGGGGAAGTTGCAATGCCGATGAACTCGCTAGGTGTGTTACAACCTCTTCTTTCCCACAGGAAGGAGATCCACCCTACCTAAGTGTGCCCTCTATCTGCAGCCAGCTACTTTAACTTAACCTATGGCTATGACCTACCTACCTACCTAGCAAGTGGCAGTCGTAAAAATTGTTAGTACATACTTCTGAATGTTGCGTATCATCGGCAAATAGCCTACACTTCTACACCACCTTACCGACTAGGAAGTATCGTAAATGAAGTTTCCAATGATTAAAGGACCCAGATGACTTCCTTGCGGTACTCCCGAACAGCATATTGCTGGCTTGAATAACGAACTTCTGATCATAATTCATTGGTCTGTCGAATTTAGTAGAAGCGCTTCAGAATGATTTCGAATAACCTCCTCAAATCCTTTACAGTTACTTCAACTAACTTAAGACTAAATGAAAGTCATGTGAAACATATTAGCCAGCAGACTGCACTCGAAGTGAGGACATTACTCTTGCCGGTGGTGAACGGTGTTATCCCGGAATAATCGTTCACATTCAGGATTCAGCTTGACTAGTTTACTTGGTGCATGGTAGAGACGAATTCATCTTAAATCACCAAACTGGTCGACATCAATGTGTCAATGCGCTGCTCACGCCGCACCGTCCCCGTTACGGAGCTCACAGTCCCTCACAAGTCACGACCGATGCAAAGATCAGCGACCACTTCTGGTCAACTCTGCATCGCATCTCACCTGCACTCGATCTCACCGACGATGCCGAATTAACCCGCAATTAATTTAAATATCTCAGCCAAGTGGACAAGTAGGATAGGATACCCAAGCGGCTAGATCTTGATAAAAATCAAGCCACCAACCACTGGCGAATGTAAGCTCTAGCCACAATGTGGTGGCGCGCACTCGGATCCTTGCGCTGCGCGCAGTGCTGAAAGTGAAAATGAAAATGAAAATGATATATTGTCCCGTGCCGCTCGCGTGTCTTCGCATTATATAATTGCTCCAGATCCATGCCAGAGCTGCCATGGACAGGCAAAGCCTGTCGCATTTCTATCATGGACTCCCCAATAACAGCGACTCTAATGGTGTATAAATATTCATAAAACCGCTCAGCTCAAACCGTGTGTGCGGAGAGCGCCACTGCTCCGGGTGCGAGTGTGTGTGCATTTGGCTGTGCGCCTCGTCGAGGCCGACACTTTGAGAGTCATTACGAAATATTTCGCCGACTCAGCATAAGGCCGCTAGACATTGACAGCAATGATTCAGGAGGTCTGGTGTCTTGTAATTGATCTCAGCACACTTGGACACGAGTGTAGAATCGACCCATCAAGTAAGTTGTCTGCCGCTTTGTGCGGGTGGAACGCTCGAGGGAGGCGACTCAGAGAGGATTATGTAAGCTTCCGGCTTAGAGGTGGCGGCTTTCAAGACACAACAGGCTGCGATGTGTCATGCATTTCATCCCAAACGCGGAATGCGATCGCACACAAAAGGCAGAACAACACCACCTTCGCTCGGGCTCTAATCCACTTTCGGTTTCTTCTGACTGACTGGCTGGCGCTGGCTGCCGCTGCGGCTCTCGCCTTCTTCCAGTCAATTAGATGGTGTGACTACGATCTATCTATCAGTTATATTATGTATGTAGGCACTGTCAACCCCCTCTTCGTCGCCGTCACCATCGCCATCGCCCTCGTAAAACGGCGGCGGCAGATATTATTTTTACAAAACATTGAAACTGAAAGTGGACTGAATTAATGCTCGACTGGGCGAGCAAGCGACTGTGGCAGGCAGCAATACAGCGGCCAATAGGCTATCTGTCTATCTGTCCAACAGTCGGTCGTCGCGACTGTCCACAACCACCAGTGGCGCGACCACCACCACCACAGTACCGGCGAAACGGGTTTCGCAGGCGAATTGTAGGCGAATTCCTCCACGGCAACGCAAATCATCTAATCCCAATTTAACAGCGCACGTAAAGTAGCTCGGCTTTTATATTCCAGTACGAGTAAGAGTACGAGTACAAGTACGAGTATGAGTGTCCGAGAGCAGTCGGAGTAGTTGCGATTTATTCTCCCCCTTGCGGAGCCAATCAGACATTTTTGTGTGTTCGATGGGGTCGAGTAGGGCTAGGGTGGTGGTGGGTGTCGGCGGTGTCGTGTCGACTCTGCGATGATGATGATGTTGGTGCTGTGCCGTGCTGGCCTGGCCTGGCCTGGCCGATAGACAAAGCAGCGCGAAAAGCTCTCGTCGTCCAGCCGCGCACACACAGCATTCACGAGGCGAGATGCAAAACCGACCTCATCAGGTTTAAATTTACCCTCGGGCTTGGGTGTGGCCCATATGGTCTCCTATCGTATGGGTATCTCTTTGCCATGAAGAACTGGGCAAAACATTCAGCCACAGACCAACGACGTCGGGTACATGAGTTGTTAGCTAACGCTGGAGACCTTAAGGCTAAGCTAAAATAAACTCAAAGTCGGGCTCCGAGAACAAATAAACTACTTTCGTTCGGCGTTCAGCCGGAGAGACTCTGCTATGACAGAGGAGTGACGTTGCTGGGTGGTGGTTGGATGGTTGGATGGTTGCTGGTGGTTGGAGCCGTGTGCCGTATGTTACTTTTTGTCTTCTCTTCACTTGCCGCGGTGTGGAATGCGAGCCTGTGTGTGTGTTTGTGAACATCAGGCCGATCGGTGTGTACACGTTGGTCGTGTGTCCGGATATCTGGAGCACCTATGGCGTGCTCTAGGAGGAGTAGATACAGCAGATATTGCTTTTCGTTTGCCGTATCTCCATAAGGCCATTTTAGCTTACATGACAGTACTTTATTTGCTACAGGACCGAAAGACTGGTGCTTGGCATGCAAAGTTATGTCACTGCAGGAAGGAGACCCTCTCCGACCCATTGTTGCCGTGGAGAGGATCTTGGTGGCGGGTGTGGGCAGACGATCGCTTATCATTCACTTTCATGTTTCTCGTGTTACGATAAGCCATCGTTCACTCCTTCAATTGATGACCCGGAAGTGGGATGTCTTCGTATGCGATGAAGCGCATGTGCGGCAGAGATCTCAATTAAAATAAAGATCATAATTAGATGGCCAGACTGATGGACTGACCTTGTCCTTGGCGTATGTCATTGCCTCTAGTCATCACCTGAGCCAACCCACGAACATCATGATTGAGATGAAAGCTAAGCCGGCCGCCGCGCCGGTAGCTTATCTGAAATTCTAATCGAATTCTGGCCGAACTGGAAACGCGATCAGATCGAACATTGTTAGTGGAGCATCTTTGTGAATCATTGTTTTGGAAGGGATTGTTGCGTCGCAGGTTTCCGGGTGAGTGGGTTCAGCCGAATAAAAAAACTGGTAAGTGGCTCAGCTTCTTGCATTCGGAAGAATAATATGTATCATCGCAAATAGCCTACTTACTGCCACGTCCAGTGATCTCGTTCTTTTTTTATATGAACATGCGAAGAGATCATTAAAATGTGTTGCCCAAGATTGAAGGAAGGAAACTGAATGGGATATTGCAGAGGATGGGCGAAGGAATTGGGGCAGCTGCAGGACATTGATTGGCGAGAAGGGTTGTCAGGTTTCCATACACAAGCAGCACCGCTTTTTGGAGAGGAGACTTTGAAATATTTATAGTTTCGGCATGTCCATCTGACGCTATGCTTACCTTCTACACTTATAGAGCAGGATTGGTGGAATCATATGTCTTAACATGGGCCGGGATATCAGTAAATAATTGCATAAATAGCGGTGTAATTGTTGATTCTGTGACTTTTGAATTCACCACGCATTAACTTTAAATACAACACTGCTCCCGTCAACTGCCACCTGTTAATAGGCTACTCTCAAGTCTAGAGCAAGTTGCGTTGAAGAAGTGACTTCCGCTGTGACTGAATTCCATTGTGGTCGTACCAGCAAGACACCGAACGATCAGGTAGCCCAACGTCAGAAATCGCTGATAAAATCATATATTGGACGATCGGAGAGTCTTCAGAGAATCGGTTTGTCGAGCTGTTATTTTGGGAGGAAGCACACAACCCACTCTCCTATTGATATAGTACCATTGTTCCCGATGGGGGGACACAGTTCTTGGAGCTATTGGTCTCGCAACACTATGGTCCTTATTTCAACAAAATTTGAAGTGAAAATGGACAAAATCACTCACAATCGACAATCACAATATCAAAATCTCCCCTGCATGCAGTCGACAGGATACTTAAGAAAAAAACATAATGTTATTTCTATTGAGATAATAACTTAAATTTAAAAAAGTAAAATTTTAAATCTGCATATTTTTGATTTATTATTATAAAATATATATGTATGTGGCGGCGACACTTAAAATGCTCTTGCGGTTGCCTGTAGATGGATATATTTTACACCATAAATATAGCACGATTCCAGCTTTCAGATAAACTATGTCTGTCGCTGAAGCATTCTGAACCTTCTGCAAAGGTGTGCTTAATTAAGATCATAGTTTAAGAAATTGTATATATCATTCATTCCAAGCATTATCACCCAAGAAATTATAACTTTCGTAGCATGACCAAAGTCAAAGTCGCGTTTTTTTTAAATCTGATACAGCGAAACAAATTTGAACATAACTCCGAGATATGCAGAAATATGCAGCTTGAGCTGCAATTTAAAAGAACGAAGCACACGTTGATGTACGTCTCTACGCGTAGCTTGACGTAGATAATTTTAAAATTCAAAAAGTATTCATCAAAACTTTTAGTACCTATGTTTGATGCTAGTTTTCGGAGACTTCTTTGAAGATTTATTTTTTTACATTTGAGATAGTCAAAGGATATACAAAGATACAGAATTTATTTTAAGAAGCTTAGGAAAAAGACATGTAAGATTCTGCTGAAAATATGGTTCGCAACTTACTCGAATAAATATTAATATACATATTTATAAATCCCGGGTTATGACATCCTACAAAGACCTTTCTTCCACTCACAGACCACTGTGCGGCGTAGAGGATATGTGCGTCGACTCCTACGCGTTTGAGACTTGGTGCCTAGATTCCCGATACGACAAACAATTTACACGGCACCACTCCTTTCGATTCACTGACAATCGAAGAGTACACCTGTTTAGAAAAAGCTTCTCAAACTTCTGCGTTCAGAGTCGCCATTAAACGGTGAGTCACTTCGTGATTTTATTTGTCATTGTACAGGGCACAGCTCAACTAGGTCTGAAACAAAAATGATTATATGTATTACATAGCCTAGCCGCCTTAGGCGTTGAATATCTAGACACTGACTAGAATTGCGGCCCTGTTAATTTGGTGGTTGAACTTTCCTCTCGAATACCTATTTCACACTCTTTCTAAATTGTACAAGTTTCTGGACCATAGAGCAAATCTTAGATGATCAATTTTCTGTTTGTTAAATTAATTCGTTTAGATAAACAAAGTCGGTTTTCTTTACCTCGCCATGAAAGTGAGTTACTGTATGTAGGTCTTTGGAAATTCGCTTATGAGCTTGAGGAAACGCCTCATCATCTCACACCGTCTCGTCTTCCTTCTTCCTTAAGAGACTCATTTGAAATTCACTGACTTTTTCATTGATTTCTTAGTTAAACACAGCACATCATCAACTTCTGATGTCAAAGAGAATAGAAGTTCTGTTGCCGCTTGCCAGACAGTAACCCCCCAATTTGAAATGCCCCCGTTATTGGTAAGATAAACTGAAACGCAGTAACCTCCCCAAGGTTGACCTCTCTGACACCCTTCCCGATCGGTCTGTTCTCCCCAGACTTAGGACGATAAAACAAAAACACTTTCCAACACCCATTAGAACATAATGGCGTCATTAGAACTGCGGGAATCAATCCAGCATTATGTGAAGTGGGGCTAAATGTGGACTGCAGCCTTGAGCATTCAACTATCGAGGATCAGCGCACATAAAAGCTTTTGGAGCAGCTGACATGACCGAATTCAGGTCTAAATATAGTCCAAGCTCGCACTCTCCTAGTATTCGATCAGATACCGAGAATGAACAATTACTGTTCCTCGACTAAGTGCATTTAATTAAACGGTTTTTTTCCCAAGAGGAGAACGAAAAACATACCGAAACAAGCTGCTTGAGGTTAATCGACACCCTTTCGCTGCACCACAAACGCTGCCCCAAATCTGATCGCGATAATCCCACTCGATCACAAAACAAGGTCAGCGGTGGCCGAGGATTGTCCGACACATGCTAATTGCGCCAGAGCAATAAAGTGGAGAATACACCCTTAAAGTCGTGGATACGAGTGTGCCCAGTAGGTGACCCACGACCGTCACCACAGCCACCACCACCGCCAGCGCTACCAGAGAGGTGGCTGAGGCAGTGATCAGGCTTGGTAATTGACATATCGTTTGTGATTCAATTGAAAATGTGGCAATAAAAGAGCGCGCGCCCCAGAAGCCAGCACACCACTGCTCCCAAATGCCAGGGCAACTGAAACCAGAAATCATAAAATAAAATATGGGCATGGCATGACCACTTTTCCTCTCGCCAACTCGCCCCGAGACAACGCCATCGACAACGACAACGACAGTGGCAGCGGCAGAGGTCATTTCGCGAGCACACAGCCATTATGGGACGGGTCGCCGCGCCGCCGCTGCTATTCACACCTGCGAACAGCCGAAAATTTATGGCCAACTACACGGGCATCAACATGCGGTCGACCACACAAAGCAGGCAATTAAACTAATAATACAATAAAAATTAAATTAATTAAACCAATTGCGCGACCTTTCTCTTTTGCTTACTCAGAGCGGGCTCTGCCGTCGGAGAGTGCCCCTTGTTCGACGCGTCGCACGTTCTGTCGCCTTGATTGTCGCACAAGTGGCACACTGAGGCGTTCGGCTGCTGGGCAGTTGGCCGCTGAGCGTATATCTAAGTGTGATGCGTTTGATTGACGTCAATAAAAAAAACAGCTCTTATCCGCAGTACGAATCTCGCGCGCGAATATTTGATGTCTGCGGCTCAGGTCGATTAGAGCGCCGCCGCGGCGTCCCGTGCCACTGCTAGTCCCTCAGTGGAGAGGCGAAATTTCGTCGATCGCTTTGAATCGAGATCGGGCCAAATTTTATCGAGATATGCAAGGAACTAAATGCTATAACAAAGCTGCTACTGTTGGCTATGGTCATGGCCACGGCGGTCGTTAAATCCGAACGAAAGTGTCTGTCGTTTAGTGGGTCCGATGCTTTTTTTTTGTTTCTTCTCTGTTTTTCATTTTTGTTGTTGGGTTCGTTTTTTGTTGGTGGGCTGATTGGCGTTCGGTGGTCGGGTGTCTTGTCTGCATTCCGGCGTTCGCAGGCATTCCGGCGTTCGCAGGCATGATGAATGGCATTTAATTAGCCAGGCACGTACCAACGCGCAGGGCGTAGCAACGTAAGGGTAATTAGCTGATCCGCCGTTACCTTGCATTAGTTAGCGGCAGCAGCAACGACCGCGGCGGTGGCGGTAGTGTCGGTGATTGCCACGGCAATCTGAATGAATCGCTGCCAGCCATCGTCGTCGGGTGGCCTTATTGTAAAATGTGTTGGATTTTGCATCATCATACTTCATGGCTCTCTGAAGACGACCAACAACTGACGGCCGATGCCCGATGGCCGGTGGCCGACGTCGACTCTGGGGTCGCAGGTCGTGCATAAAAGAGTGCGTGGGACTCTCGTGATTTCGTAAGCGGAAGATTTATCGAGGGAGAACGTTGAGGGTGCTGAGCGGTCTTTCATATTAATTGCCGCCGATTCACATTGTGAGGGTATTAGTTGGCGAGAAGCTGTGAATCATGGACTCATGTCGGAAGCTCCATTGTGACTGGAAGTCGGTCCTACTTGAAGTGACCTTGGCAAAGGTTCCATCACGATTGTGGCTTAATTGCTCTATTAGCCTTGAACGTGTAGTAGAGAGGAAATTAATCGGTGGTTCGAGACAAGAATTTCGAGATCAAAGGCAATTATAGGTCACGGGCCATCCACGTTCACTGGTTGCGTAAGCCTTAGCATCCCATTGCGAACCATCACTCCACGAGCTCCCTCTCGAATGTCTGGCCTCTTAAGTCGTGTCTCACCACATCGCTTCTGTGCATCAGTGACCACGTCGCGCTCGCCTCGCGCAAGCACCCATCCCTGACATGGTCGTAATTAAAATCTAATCACACTAATAGCCTCAACTAGCTGCAAGCCCAGCCACCAACGCCACCCTCATACAAAAGGTCATCTGCGAAGCCGCGTGTTCAGCCGCAACCTTTTGCCAAGTGCAGTGCCTCAGAGGAGCTGAAACCAACTCATGAAGAGGAACAAAAAATACAGAAACACAAGCAGCATTGCTTCCTACTTTCGAACCGATTTTTCGATGAAAACTCAATTAGCTACGATAAATCATCACGCTACGCGAAGAGTGTGCCCGCTTGCATCCTGCCATGTTTCACTACGCGTACATGCCTGCCATCTTGTCCGCCTTCTCTTTTCTTCCGACCAAACACGAAGAAAAAAAAGCAAAACACTACGACCGCAACATTAAGCGCACAGCTCACAGCTCACAACCAACAAAGCCGCGTGTGCTTGCACTCAGGTATGGCTCCATTCGGTTTCAATTGTTAAGTATCTGCGCCTTGAGATTAAGTGTGTGATAACGAGCCAACGGAGAGCCACCGACCAACACTCCGATCAGGAGTGAGTCGCTCAAGAACATGCCGTTCGAAGCCTGGCTCCATTTATAATTGAGCAATCTTATCGTCTAACTTGAGCTTAACTCATAAATAATCCACGAGCACGGTTCCGTCTCCTGGATGCGGCACACTGACCGACCACTCGTCTGACCTACATTTCCACATTTTCACATTCCCAGTTTCGGCAGGAGGCGATAACCAGCTATCTGCCAACAAGTAATCATTCAACAGTGCAACCTGACAAAATGTTGGGTTTCCCTCTTTTTTTCTGGTGATCGTCGCATTCGTTGCAGTCGGCGATTTCGTTGTTGTCGCCTTCGTAATCTCTGAGAAGACTTTCAAAATTGCGTTTCGCGAATCATCTGCATTCGAACGACAACGGACGCTTCCATTTGAGATACTTTACTCGTCCAAGCTGACCAATCTTCTTTTTTTGTCATTTTTTCTTCCTCATCTTTTTTGAGGATTTGCCATCGCTTTGACATGGCTTCAGATAAGTCATCCAACACAAATTGCTTGCAGGGCAGCCTTTCATTTTTATTGCGGATCCTTCGCACTCTGCGTGTTAAGTGATGGATGTGAAGAGTCGGCCAGTCGCAGTCGGGCACGGGTGAGCGGCGGAGTTAATCCGAATGGTGGTGATGGCGTTGTGTCGACGTTGTCAGCGATGGTGAAAAGTTCGCAATTCCAACTGGGATACGAGTGCATTTCTGATAAAAGGTTCAATTATTTCTTTCGATGTCCAACAAACTATATGCGCACTCGGGCGACCTTTCTCTTCGGGCTAATTGTTTGAGAATATGGCTCATTTGTATTCGGAAGAAGGTTAATGAGGCCCAGGACACTGGAAGATGGGTTCGGATCAATGTTGAGCTTAATGATGTGTGCAAATTGACACAGTTAATTCGATTACTTCTCCAAACGGTGTCGATGCAAGGGGACTCTAATCAAGGGCAACATTAACCTTTCGTGTCCCACATCTGGAATTGACATCACTTAATGCGACCCAATTTCAAAAAGTGCTGTGGTGGTGTTTTATTCGTAAAACTTGACAGACTGTCAGTTGGAGCTGTGGGATGCTTGCACTAGCCTTCTTTACAAATGAAAAAATAGCCACAGTTGTTTGCTTAGTGGTAAGAGTGTAGAGCCATTGTTTTTCGATCGGCAGGTGGCTGTAAAACATTGTGTGTCTCTGTTTACTTCTGCGAACAACTCATATTAATTCCATAGCAAATTTTAAGAATGAATTGATATATTTTGTAGCCTATTTTCAAAAAAAAATATATGCTGCCGAGCAAGATAATTCCGTCAGTGACAAGACATTACGATCGATAGTTACAATGTTGAGGTAGTAAAAGTGGTTTGTATACCTCTGGGCAAACCCGAACTCCACAAATAACAACCTATTGGAGATCCGGCGTAGAATCGCCCTTGGCAACCGTTGGTACTTCGGTTTGGGGACAAAACTCCGAATTCGAAGGACCAAAAACAAGTTCTATAGAACTCTTACCTAAACCTGGATGATATGATTAATCAAAACAGCAGAGTTGATTCTTAATTCCTAGGAATGATAAATTCTGTGTGGGATATACGGTCCTGTCTGCGAGGAAGGAGAATAGATGAGAAGACATAACCGCGAACTCTACGAGTTGTACCAAGATGGAGCTGTAGTCCGGAAGTCAAAAATTATTCGACAGCACTGGCTCGGCCATATTTAGCCGATGTTCCAACTAAGAGGGTATTCGAATTCGAACCCTCTAGTTTGAGGAGAGAAAGTCTGAATCACGGATATAAACACTGAGTCATCGTGAACACAAGACTGCTAGGTCTTGGTTACAGAATGTTGCTTGTCGTCCAGAACCGTCAACGATGGAAGCTATTGACGCGGTTAATTCGATCAGGCCCAGGTCAGTTCATGGGTGCGCTTATATTTGAGGAAAACTGCTGGGGATCTTATGAATTTATCAGATGCTTGTGCATAGAAAATGTTTAAATTGTGTAAATTCAGAAACGTACATTGGCATCACTGCTTTTCCCATTCATTTAACCATCATCTCGCGCATCAGATGCGTTAACTTTAAACATTTGAGCACCGGTAGATTTCTTGATGCGTTGTTGATAGTGGTCGATAGGAAATGCGGAAACTGCAAACAAGTTTGCAGAAAGTCTTGGATAAGATAGAAGAACATTCTAAACAGATTTTGGAAGACATCATCTGAATATTTGTCAGTTGTAAGTCAGCATCAAGTATGCATCGCATAAGCATCGCATGTTCGCCGTTTCGGAATTCCGCCAATGTTGTTGAGATTTTTTGTTTTGTGGATCAGGAGGAATTGAATAATTTGTTTGTTGATTTTGAAGTTTGTGTGGTATTTTCGAATTTCGTGGAGTACACCTCGAAATCAGTGACTCTTCAACAAAGACTCCATGGGCCCGGTGAACGACGATAATTCGAATGAAATTGGTCGGTAATAGCGCCAAGACCGAAAAGTACATGTAATTTTTATTCGATGTAGCTGTGTAGGCTATGAAGTATGGTGATCCGGAAAGTACAGTGTCTAATATATGGGTGGCGCTACAGCCCGTAGAGGGCCAGAAGTACAGTGTCTACCTAACTAAATAACTACCTGTCTAAATAAATGAAGAAATAATTGTCACTGCAAACGATATTGGTGGTGTTAGTGGATGTTCCAAGAGATTTAAAAAACCAACGCACATACTTATATCTACGTTTATTTTACTCGATAACTCGAATATTTTTGTGGCAAGTGATGGTTCGAGTTATCGGAGTTCGAGCGTATTATCATTTAAGACTCCAAGTGAAGAATTGCCTAATTGCATATTCCCTCAACCGATAATGTCCAATTTTTCTATAATCTAGAGTAAAATAAAACGTTAATTTGATTGAATTTTTTGTAGGTGAGATTTATGATCGCGCCAAACCCATGTAAGAAGGCAGATTAAATACCCTAAAATATCCAGGTACATAATATGTACGTCATGATATTTTTGTAATTCTTCGAATCATTTTGAACTGCTGTTTATAGATAAACGTCGCAAATCTGCGCTGGTACAATCGCACTTCTTTTCTCATGAGTTTTTGAACACACACAAGGTGCACAATGTCTGCAATCTTGCCTTGGTGTGAATGCAGTGAATCTGAATTCATAATGGACTTGCGAACGGTTCACTTCGAATGGAATTCGGAAATTTTCAATTGTGGTGTTTCTTGAGTTTCAGATTTCTTCTTGGATTTAACACAGCCAAGGTTTCTCTCAAATACTCCAAGTTGCTCCAACAGCACAGCACAATTTATTCACTTGATCCAAGGTAACTAAGTCTGTTTGCTAACCAAAGAGTGGAACAAAAATCTGAAAAGAAATGGTTGAACGTTATTGACTGTGAATGGCTTAAAGTTATATACATACATTACATTTCCTTAGTCCCACCTTTGCCTGAATATGCTCTTGTAGTTTGAAACCGGCCTTCCTAACATCTTGCAAACATATTGAAGAAATTCAAAAGCGATTCACGGTACAAAATCTCTTTCAGCTGGACGCGTCATTCATGATGTTTTATTCAATCATATAAAATGTTCTTGTCTCCGATCAATTAGTCTTAGAGTACTTACGATATTTTATTTGAAAAGTCCCATAATACAGACTACCCCCCTATTACGGCTGGCGAGTCGAACGCGAGTCGAGTAAATGTGTGAGTGAGAGGAATTGGTATTACTGTTGGCGAATCGAGAACCTTTGATTCGACTGTCAAACATTTTTCGAAGTTTGATCTCACCCTATTGCGGTTGTCTAATGTTCGGTAAATTTAACGTCATTCGTGTTGTTATTTGGCGAACGGCAAGGGCTGTGTGAGAAACGATCGAACCTTGTGCAAAGAACGATGTCGGAAACTAGAACAAGGTATTCATATTTAATTTTGTTATGAAATAATACATTTATTATTATTGTTTTATTCAGCTGCAAGAGGACGAATAAAAATCAGTTCGAAAAGTTAGTAGAACTGATGGTATCAAATCAAAAAATTGAACGTTCTCCTCTTTGATACCATCTTCAAGAACTGTCTTGAGATGGCTGCAGTTCCACACAAAGGAATCATGAGTTGATCCAGGGTATCTTGCGTCAACATAACGTATCCGCATCTTATGATCACACGCCTGAACACATTGCGCTAAAAACCAAAATCAAATTTCTGTGAAAACATTTACTATCATGGCGTTTAAACTGTAATATCCTTTTCTGTTAAGATATTGATGACGCAACTCAACTGGAGCAACGATTCCTATATGAGTTCCGTCAACGCAACCAATTACTCCTGGTAACCTGGACGTTGAAAAGAAGTAGTTTCGCGCACTTTGTTTTTCCTCTGGTGACATGTCTAAACTAATCCATGTTGGACATAATTTGTCTTCAATTACACACAAAACTTCTTTCAGCACTAAGGAAACCGAGGATTGTGACAGGCCTAAGTCAAAGTCATTTCCAACACTGCTCTGATAACTCCCACAAGCAAAAAATCTGAGGGCACAAGCTAACTTTAGTATTGCAGGAATTGAAGAGGTGCTTGAATTTTGAAATTGACTTTCCAATAAGCTGAAGACAAAGAGAAACGCTTCCTTATGCAGTCGGAAATATGACCTGAAACTTAAAAAAATTAAGCTTTGAAATAATTTGAGAACAACTTATTGTTTCTACTTACAGACATTGGAGTTGTCTCGAATACACTTCCGCAGTCGAAGCATTCTTACCTTTTTGCTGTAGTTTTCATTTTCTTCAAAAAACAAATCTATGTTGCTTAACATTTCTGTCGATTTGATGACTTTATTAAAAAAGCAAAATATCTACATATCAATTCAAAATAAAATTCAAATGTTCATGATTTGACGTTTATTTATTCCTTTTTTTTATTGTTTCCATGGCAGTACTGATTTTCGAACTCACATTGTTAAGTTCGCCAACCGCAGTATGTCGAAAGCGTTAGTTCGCCAATGAGAACAACTCACATCGAACGTTCGACTCGCCAACCGTAATGGGGGGGCACGATTGAAACGAACCACTAACAAAAATAAGTCGGGACACAGCATCAATCAGTTGGAAACGTAAAAAAAACGGAAATAATTCTGCGACGGATCTGCTGGTGTGATGCCCTCTCGCCCCGCTGAAATATCGATATATTCTCAGAAACGTCGATTTTTCCTACTGAACGAAGATTAGCATCAATTTGCTTAACTGCTTCGCTGTAAGTTCTATCTGCTTCAATAAGTAGAAGAAATCATAATGCACGTGGAATTACAAAGGAGAAAGTAATTTAAAAAAAAAATATCGAACCAAGAGCACGATTGCCTTCAACGAGGAGGTAACTGAAACGAATAAAAATATGCACATAAGTGAACGCTCTCAGCGGCGAAGTGTGAATTATGTGTTTCCTTCCGCAGAAGCCTGCATTTAATGACAATCATCTTTTAAGAGCGTTTTCCGCACTAATCACTGAAATCCAAATAAAACCCAAAGTGTTATTTTAAATTCAAAAAAATCATTTTATTTCGTCTCCAATAATAATTTAAGATATCTAGTAGTATATAGAGTTCAGTAGATAGCAAAAGATTTACATTAAACTAAACTAATCAATGTTCTCTTAGGTATTTACACGTACATATGTATGTTTGTAGTAGTAGGTACAGTACTAACTGGGATTGTAGGCCATCGCCACAACAATAATAATTGATAGATAATCCTTCTCTAATCTCCTTACCAATGATCTACTCAAACTCAACTCGGTATAGGTATGAATGTATGTATGTCCTTGGGCCTAGGCACTTGGGACTGCAAAAGAGTGCCTCTATGTGTGTATTTTTTTGGGTGTTTTGTTTCGTGTGTTTGTAGAGTGTAGGTGTCAACAAACTTTCGATGTATCCCTTGCCAGGTGTGCGTGTTATTTACATAAAACTTGCGTCAAATATCATTAAGTGTCCTGTGGACTGCTTCCTTCTTTATTCCTCCTTCCTTCTGCCTCTGGTCAGCTGCGTCCCTGATAGAGGTCTTTGTTTATGTACAAGCAGTGCGGCTCTCCTCCGCCAGCGACGCACGGTTATAATACTTTAATTAACTTATAACGAGAATAACAACGAGTAGGGAAATGTAAAATTCAACTACCAACAAATCTAGTCTAAGGCATCGCGTCCTGTCTATGTGGTGACTTCGATGGCGGCTTCGTTGTTGTTCATGGTGTCTTTGGTACTGCTGGGCGCGATGTCCGTCTCGACGTCGCTGCTACACTCGGTGTCGTTCTCGCCACCGCCGATGCTGGTGGGAGTGTAAAGGTCTTCGTTGTAGGTCACCTGCCCCATGAAGGAGCGGATCTCGTCAAAGTACGAGTCCTCGCGGTCAGCCTCGTTGGAGGATGGTGAATCGCCGAGGCCAATGCCTAGACCCGTTGTATCGGCTTCGTGCTTCTTCAAATGTCGGTCGAGGTTAGTCTGCTGGCCGAAGCAGCGATCGCAAAGGTGGCAACGGAAGGGTCGCTCCTTGTTGTGGATGTTGCGGACATGCCGTTGCAGGTTGCTGGAGATGCTGAAGGCGCGGTCGCAATACTTGCAGGTGTAGGGCTGCTCGCCAGTGTGCGTGCGTAAGTGACGGGTGAGGTTGGCCGAACGAGGGAACACCTTTCCGCAGAACTTGCACGTGTATCGGTCTTTTATTTTTCCCGCTGCGGCTGTAAGACCACCGGAGAGTCCTCCCGCCGCCAACAGTGCTTCGTGAAACGTAGGCTTGGGCGGAAACGGACCATTACGGTGAAGCAAATGGTCAAAGGTTGGCCGTCCGCCCATTGGTCCTAAAAAAGGAAACGGCCTTGAGAAATCCGCACCGACACCCAGGCTTGGTCGTGCTTGGCTGTAGAATGCCATCAGCATCGGGTGGATCGGGCGGGGGCAAGCCATGGCCGGCCCGTTGCTTGGTGGGGATGGTGATGGTGTTAGACCCGGAGACGCCGACTGTGCGGGGCTGCTGGCCTGGTAGGACTGATGAGGAACTTCTGTTGATGGAGCACGTTTTCTGGCAGGCTCGTTATCCTCGCTGGGACTTGATTTGCTGCTTTTTGGAACAAACTCTGACTCCTCTGCTCCTCTGGTGGATGCGGGACAATCTTCATCAGATTTTCGCTTTCTGCCGACGGTCAGGTCTAGTGGCTGTTCACCGTTGGATGTGGAGGCCTCCTCCGGGATCGGGGGCGATGGGGTGGTGACGTTAATCGATTTCTAAATTAAATGTATATTTAGCGAGGATCAACAGGGGAATGTAAACTCTTAAACTTACCTTATCATCGACTGAGTCTTGATCGTGAACCTGGTCATTGTCCTGTTCGTTGTCCGGTTCCGACTCCTCTTTCTTAATAACTTCATGCTTGACCTTGGTCTCAATAATCGAGGAGTTGGTGTCTTCATCAGACGCCCTGGAGTGGTTGCTTCGAGGTGAATGTACACTAAACTTGCCCGCATCTGGCGACAGTTTCGGCAGCAAGGCGGCTGTCTTGACGTCCACTTGGTCACCGTTCTCCATGCTGTGCATGTTGAGTGGATTCTGTGGGAAATAGCTCTTCTCCATCGAAGTCCTTCGGAGATGCGGCATGTGCCTGATCGGTGGCGAGGTTGACTCCTTTTTCGGCGGCGGAATGCTGATGTCCATTGCTGACTTCGGGAACAGGAGCGGGAAATTTGATGCCTGAGCGGGACTCGGTGGAAACATTCCTTGGAGTCCATACGTTGGGAAGCCTGGCGGAAAGAAGGGTGGGGCTCCTCGGAACATGAAGAAAGGATTCGGTGGTGTGTTCATGGCTGACGGTGGAATGCCGTTGGCTTGCAGGTTACGTGCGTGGGCCGATGGGCTTGAGTGGCTCGACACCGACTGATGGTGGGGCATGTGCGAGTGATGTGGATGATGCGGAGGTATCCCTGAAGGTGTCGCTGCTGTAGTTGAATCACAGAACCGCTTGTGCTTCGAAAGCGATGTCACCGTACCGAAACTCTGACCGCACTTATTGCATTTGATCTGCATGCGGCAATCGGCGTGCATCCGTTTATGTCGGCACAGGTTCGAAAATTGCGTGTACGCCTTGAAACAGACCTCACACTGGAATGGCTTCACCGATGAATGGATGTGCGTATGCTGCTTCAAACCGGACGATGTAGCGAATGTTTTACCGCACTCCGGACACGCGTGACTTCTAGCGCCGACGTGGTGGGCACGAATATGCCTCTGAAGATTTGATGGATCACAAAATACCTAAGAAGGAAAAAAGAAAGAAAAAACATACATATAATATAATTGTAACAACATTAACCATGCCATTAGGCGCGTACGCACTCAAATTTAGAGCGGAGACCAGCTACCACCATTCGCCGACGGTCGTCTGTATCTACTATTGTATCGGATTTCATGCAATTTTCATTCAAATTAAGCGACAACAATCGGACAGCCAAAGACACACAGCCGCGCACCACTATCAATCATTGGAGTGGCCTGGTCAAAGCAGCAGACGGATCTCTCGAGGGCATTGGAGGCTGCTGCTTTGCTGCCTGCCTACCTTCAATGGACCGCTGCCAGAGGATTACGCAAAACTGCGCTCTGTGCCACGAACAATTGTTTCCTCAAAAAGTGCCTCTCACCTTCCTGTGATCTCGCCTTCCCACCCTCCACTACACCACCCGTCTCACCGACAGAGCCAACAACTGCCACACATATCAACAAACAAAACTCGCTGGCTATACCTAATCAGACTGTCATAATAAAATCCAAACCGACGACAACGACGATGGCGAGATCGAACTTGTGCCTGTTCGGGCGCAATCTTCGCCCATTGGAAGCAGCAAAAAGTGTCTCAATCGATCGACGCCTTTGGCACTGATTTCGTTTCAATAGATTCAAAGTCTAGAGCGGCGCACACCACAGACAGACGAACACAGGAACCATTTACCCCCTCATTTACTGGCAAGAAGCGACAGCAACCACGGCAGCAATCACAACAGCACCTTGAGCCGCCTCTGCCGTCTGCTCTCTAATTCAGAGATGAGGAAAAGAAAGTACTAACCGTTGTACCGCCAGATACATAAGTGATCTCAAACTCAAATCACAATCTCAATCTCGACTTCAATCTCAGCAGCACACGGGAGGGGACCCACCGATAAAAGCGATCAAAGATGGGATTTCCAAATCGAAAATCCATTTTCATCCGATCGATCAAAAAACAAAAAAAGCAATGAAAAAGGAGAAAAAAAATAGAACAACTCCAGTCCGGCGAGCGACCTAATCATGTCCACCGGCCGCCAGCCGCCAGCCATCAGCCATCAGCCGCCAACAACAACAGCACAAGTCATCTTTGAGGAATTTTACTGACAACGGCTTTTTGTGTGCCATGCCCTAGTCCGCTCAGCCACTTTGTACACACACAGTGCGCGACTGCGCGGTACATATTTCACAAGTGACCGAGAATAATTGTATCTTCGGAGTGTGTGCACGCCCTAATTTCCAGATCGACTGACTACTACTCTACTCTACGCTGGTCGAAGAAATCAAAAGTAAATGGGAGGCGGTCGGATCGCTTGGATCGGGTGGATGGATTGGACATGATGTAGGGTTCGACATTATTTCTGCTCGATTACTGATCAATTAAGCTGATAGCCGTCTTGCCGTTACAAGTGGCGTACGATTTATAGGTCTTTCGATGGTAGGTGCTTAAGTTCTGCCCCATTACCACCCCCTTCTCCTCACCCGTCCACTTCGCCAGTCGTTCAATGTGAACAATCGGAAAATTGTCACCCAAATTCGTTCCGTTTTCGGCTTTTTCGGGCCCAACCAGAGAGGATGGATTGATCGGATTGATGGGGCGGACCAAGTGGTTGACCTCGCTCGATAGGGAAATCAAAGTAATTTCAGATCGTATCTGAAAGGCACGGGCGTGCGCATATCTGTTGGGATTACATCTGAAGGCTGAGCGTCGAATTGAAGCGGATACTGGGTCTGCTTCTTTTTGGGAGGGTGGGTAAACCCAGAAGTTGGAGGAGACACCTGAAAAACACGATGGATTCACGTCATCCACTTCAAATCCTGTTTGTCGATTGTGGGCGAAATTCAAGTGAATTGAGCGGTTAACTTCTAAGGAAATTGTGTAGTGGAGTGTGTAAATGTTGTGGAAGCATTGCTGCGACAGTGACATCAGCATAGTCGATCACTCTTGAAGACATCTGAGCAAAATCTGAACGAGTAATCTTGGACAATAACAAGTCGCCAGACGCAGGCGACATCAGAATAGATGTTCCCGAGGGTTTGCATAGAATTGACAGTTGAACGTGGAATACACCGTGCTGTCACTTGTTTATGAGCCATGATAATGAGCGAGGAAGGTAACTGATTGTGTATGTAGGAGCAAACGACTTAGATGATCCGCTGAAAAGCTGCATCCTGTCTGCTTAGAGATGCTTAGACCCTTGGCTGGAGCAAGGACGATTGCAGTCAACAAAGCGTTTTAAGGGCCCTCCAACTACGGGACCACATTTCACATCCCTATTACAATCAATGTCTTCAGAGACTGGATATGTTTAGCTTATGGTTCCACATTTTACGATATTTTAGGTAGTAACAAAATTAGGATTACTTTTCGTGCATCATCGTCCATCAGGGACTTCGAAGAGACTAGTTCTGTTGAACATGGCTTAAGAGCTCTTCTTCATCGAAATATACCTTCTACGGAGAGCACAGCATTCGCGTTTGTCTTACTTGCATTTGAATTTGCATCTCCACCCTTATAAATTTTCTTCACTCGGAGAGAAAATTAAGAGTGCATTTTGGCATCACTGATGCACTGAATCGATCACTATCACCGAAGTTAAGGCCAAGTCACAATCAATTGGCAATCTTACAAAATTGCGATAGCTAAACAAATTTAGAAGACGATGCTCCTTGTGATCGGTGAGAGAAGGTGCATCCTTAAGCACTAAATTTAATATTATGTTAAAAGAATCGTTCCAAATTAACTCACTACAAAAACTAAATCGAAAAGCCCATCTGCCCTTCGTGGTAACTGGTCTTCACTTTTTTTTTCCCAAAAAAACACTCTAGATGCGAAAAATAAATATGTATTCACCTCTTCACTTACCTTTGTGCAATTTTCACAAGGATATTTCCTGATATCGTTATGAATCAATGCACGATGCTTCAACAACGACGGCCGATAGCAGTAGCTCTTCACACACAAATCACAGCTGTACTCGTCCTTGCGGTAATGATGTGCCGCTATCAAATGTTCGTCCAACCTGCAAGTAAACAACCAGAATTCACATTTAATATCCTCGCACTAAACCAGACACATGCACATTTTGGGTGGATGGGCTGGTGGGGGAAAAAAAAATCAGTAAACATGTGGGCCACTTCACACACTGCCCCGAGTCCTGATTCATGATAAAAAAAAGAGAAAAAACGTGGAAGAAAATGCCCACAGGAGAGACAATTAGCCAAATGATGTTCAATATTTAATGTTCGATTAGATCCTGGGCGTGTGTTTAGTTTCGTCCTTGATGCGAGCGATGACAAAGATCTTAATCGTGTGCGGTCGACATTCACCAGTGACCAGGCTTTGGTGCCCTGCGCCGGACCGCCCACTCGGTGAGCGCCTGTAAGAGGCGGTGACTCTAGCATCTGATAAGAGGCATGCACACCAGTCACTCAGTGTCCTTTGCCGTTCGGATGGTTTCAATAAATCGAAATCATCGTACTAACTCACTTCCCGCCCGACCACCACCCCACCGCACCACGGATAGGCGTGCCAGCGAGTTGGGGATAAATGAATAGCATTGTGCTGTTCTCATCAATAATTCAGTGCAGGGAAAATGTCATCGTTCTCGAGTGAGTCGAAACAAATCACTGGTAGATTCGCGTGTTCAGATTTTCATTTCATAATGGTCAGCCTGATGGGTTCCACTTCATGTCGCCTACTCTCAGGAAACAATACCGCCCTGAAAGTGCTAAAAGCTCACCAAACAAGCGGCGCACTGTGCAAACAGTCCCACACCGACTCCGATACCAACTCCGCTCCAATTCCATTGCCAAAGCCAGAGGTGACAAACGTCCTCTTGTTTACCGTTCTTGTCGCCCGGATAATGGGACCGGGCCGTGCTGTGTTGCGAGCATTAGATTTAATTGCAGCCGCACGCACTTACCAGGCCTCCGGGGAGCTACTTTGAATGTAGACAGTCCCATCACAAACTCAGCTCAAATGAGTATCGCAATTGTGGGCTAAATGACGTCGCTCAACGGGCCTGTACCCTCAGCACATCTCGGGAATTTAATCGATCACAGTGCGGTCCTTAATCAACACACCGACACCCACCCCCAGACTGTTCATCGCTGATTGTGCCATCATGCGGCATTTGAAGACCCCAGTTAGAGGCGATTCAAGCCCACCATTCATCCAGCCACACACAATACCTTCGGGTAAATTTACTTAGTTAACTGCTGCCCGTGCTCACTGACAGCTCGGCATAATTATCGAACAATTATCAGTATTCTTTTTTGGTCTGCCAGGCAAAGGGTTATCGGTGGGCAACTATCATGGCTAATTACCAAAGGAATCCCAAGGCAGGAATTAACACAATCAGTTGCAGCCGCGCTAGCGGCCCACAGCCAACAGCCCACGACCACTTAAGCGAGTGCACCCCACCCGCCGAAGAGCGCTGAGGAGGCATGAAAAATGCATACGGAGTCCAATTAAAAGACTCACACATGTTGTCAGATCTAATCAATTAGTGATGAATAAGTAAGCGCGCTTGATTGTCATCAACTGAGAGGCGGTGCGTAATAACAACGTTAATTACACCCGGCGACAAATTGAAATTTTGTACGCGGCATCGACGGTGGCGCGAAGGCGGCAGTAGCTTCTGTTGAGATTCGAAAGAGGCGTTAATCGATGAAGGTTACGTTGCAGTGGCTGTGCAAGGTCACAGTTATAGATTGCTCTTGATATTTTATGAGGACGGGCCCTTTAAACTGAATAGAAGACTTTGCTCTGAAATGTCTGCGGGATTTTGAAGATTTCTACTTCAAGTGATGTGTCAAACTAGTGCATTTGGTATGCATGAAAGGGTGAACCGTTGCAAGCGTTTACGAGACCAAGGCTGACAGCAGACACAGTTGTGCTACGTTTAGGTGATTTGAGGTACTATCAATTTGTGAGAGGGTAGTCAATGTTGTTCTGGATGAGATATGAGTTTCTCGAATCGGAATCGGTAGCCAAATTAATGATCGGCTGAACATGACGTCTCGTTTTACCGAAGACGAAATTGACATTAATTCGACAAAAACAGTTTTACATCTGAGGAAAACGAGATTAAATGAGATGTGGCAACACTTGGACATCTCCAAGATCCGTGGGATATGAGCGTCCTATGAAATGACCGTACTCCTTATGCCTGAGCCTATAAACTCTGTTTCGAATTTGAGATGAACTATCAATTCACAATGGATATTGCAATGATATTTATTATGAAAGACAGCAAACCAATTGTTCACTCTCTCATCGTCTTGCCCATAAAGCACGCGAGATTATGGCCATCGCAACTGGAAACATCAATAGTTTGAAGATTGTAAACGAACTGATGTCATTCTGCAAACAGTAACGTTCAGACTTCAGATGCAAATCCCACAAGTTTCTTCCTACAAAAGAATTGATCTTGACAGAAATGCACCGACCATTCACATAGACATCAAATCAAACCAATCACTTCTCAGACGATAGACAAGTATTCACTAGATGAGGTAAGCAGTCGTGAAACACCGCCGCCATACGTTATGTCAATGCGGTGACAGTAAGTTGTCACTATACTTGACACTTGTCTTGTACTAGCTGACAGGGGAGCTTTGTCTGTGGAAGCGCGGAAAATTTTCTCACATCTGATTGTAGTTTATTTATGGGAGGCTAATGATTTAAGATGCGCCATGAGGTGGATGTGATGGTAGGATGATGGGGAATACTGACAGGCAATTCTGATTGAGTGGAAGACCAGCGGGTGGCTTGGGTGCGACTTTTCGACATCGCCTTGGAATCGGAAAAGTTCTTGGATTGCGTCTCTCCCTGTTTGGCTAAGAGATGTGGTCTTTGTTATAACCGAGGCACTATTTTCTATGATCTACTACAAATGTACAGTCTGCTACAAAATTGGGTCATTTTAGCAAAGAAACTAGCTACGAGGCTAACAGAACTAATAAAAATTTACATGTTGATGCAGATTAATATTAACCGTTAAAGAGGGCAACCATTTTGTTTATTTGTTTTTTTTTTCAATCATTTCATGTCTGATGGCCTCACGCTCATTTGATCTCCATTAAAATTCTGAACAATTTGAATACAATTAACAAAGAACACTTACCGGTCTAAATCGTGGTACTGTTTGTCACAAACTTCACAGCGTATATCGATTCCGTTCTCGTCGTCCGTGTCCTGGTTGTCGCCAGGTATTATATCACTTTTCTCAACGTTCCTATGATTGTTTTCACTTTTGCTATTGTTATCTTGATCGTTCGATGATGTATTGAACTCGTCATCACCAGTTGTATTCCCACTGTACTGAGATCCTGGAAAAGAAAGTAAAATAAATGAAGATGAAAAACCTCTGTCCAATCACTTGACCAAAAGATGAAAGATAACAATTAGTGTCGCCCTGTTTTGCACTGACCGCAGGGCGAAACAAAAAAAAAAAAAACAAAATCAAGTAACACAACTACAACTAGTTTCAACACGATTTTAAATTATGATTCATGCTCAGTTAGCCCTCGGGGGAGCTTCGTTTAGCCACAATGCACAGTCACCCACCCCACCAAAGTCGTCAGCGCGAGAAAGACCACACTGTGAAACCACACCACCGTCACTACCGACATCCTCCGCAGCAACCGATAAACCTTTTTGGCGAAGAAAAATCAAGTAGTTGCAACATCGTTTACACGCCACACAGGGGTCAATTGACCAGCAACTCCTACCACTCGGACGACGAAGCCGAAGTGGAAATATCTTCCCAGTTGGTTGCGGTGCCGGCTGGGCGATTAGGTGCCTTGTTTATCCCGCCCCCTTTAAGTAATGATGATCCATGGACGAAAACCAGTGCAGCAGCTACAGCCTGCTGGTACTTGCGGATACATGCACCTTACGTGTGGACGTGGGTGGATGCATCAATTTTAATCAACTTGTCTACGATTGGCATTGATGGGGACACTGTAACCGACACTGCACTCTCTACAATAAATGTCCCCCCTCTCTGTGGCGACTTTCACAAACTTCTCAAAAAATGAACTCACACTTTGGCTTGGCACTGCACTGAACTGGACTCTGGTCTCAACTTTTTTGGGATGCTCTCAGGAGGACATCCGAACTGTTCATCGGCTTAAAGACAAGTGGCTTCAGTGGCCATCGTTCGCCTGCTCGTCGAGTGCCTTACCGTCTCGCCCAAGTGCTCGTCACCGAACACGCAGACACATGCAGCGAATTGAACTTGATTACCCTACCGGCGGCATAGTTCACGTATTCATAGTCCTGCCAGGACAATACAAAAAACGAAACACAGATAATTATACACACATCCGACCCCCACTCTCAACATAAGCTAGGGACCGACCCATACAGGCACACGAACATAACCACCACCACCACCACCGGCCAGTGGCCGCTCTGGGGAATGTGGAAAAAACACCTGAATTCAATCAAAGGACACTCAATTAGAATGAAAACATTTCACCTCCACAGGTGAAACGGCCGAGCGCGCTTACGGCCAAGGTGGTGCCCAGTTCCGGGGACGACAACTCAAACTGAAGAACTCACCCCCACTCCCAGGACGAAATTATTATTTTCTAAAATGCGCACTCATGTGAGGGATGATTTTTCCAGGGGTCAACTGTGCCATGTGCATGCAAGTGGCCATGGCACCCCTTGCGCCCAGGAGCAGCAGTGGCACGCTTGAAGAGACACAGTTTCGCGGTTAAACGTCACCGGTTCCAGTGGACTGACTCGGAAGTCATATAGCACCTCACCGCAAGGAGGCACACAGGTGTTGCATTCACGTAAGAAGTCAGACCCCAATTCTAAGAGTCTGCTCAGGTCTGATCTTCCCACGTTTTCGACCTTCTGTGAATCCATAATGTTCTTGCGCAGCGATCCTTAACACTCTCACAGTTGTGACATATGGCACCAGTGTCTTGGCAAAAATCGGCCAACGAAAACCGTGGGAACACAGAGCACAGAGCCCCCGCATCCTTTCGCGTCCAATCTCTGACATCGCTGACACCCGCACGTGGCAGGCTGCGTCAAAAGTCAACTCGAATCTTTGACTTCTTAACCGAATGCACCCTCAATTCGGCGGGCCTGTCCGACTCAAATCTGTCCGTCGATTACACATTTTAGAACGTTCGCCGTCATTCAGCACCGCCGCGCCGCTGCCGTCGAGGACATGTAGAACCAGTTGAAGCCTAGTCACGCAAACCTCAGCCGCATGTCGTACGGCCTGCAATGTGTGCAGCTCTACCCAGCTACACACCTTTCGATTTCCACTGTCTAGTGATTAATCATTTCGATTCCCTGCGCCCCAGAGCACGGGTCGCCTTGGCGATGGCGATAAGCAAACACAAACCTATTTCACTCTGCTGTCAGTCGACTCAGATCACTCCTTTCGATCCCAACACAGTGACACACACGATTGAGGGATTCCCAATCGGACATCCGCTAGTCAATAGCATCCCTAACTGGCGAGTAATTCGCCAACCTTGCACAATCGACTGCGCAACCCTTCTCCGGCGCTGCATCCGTTCGTTGGGAAATTAACAGCTAATGACATGTCGTCATTGAATCATTGAGTCATTGAGTCCTCCTCCTCTCTGTGTTTCCAGCCAAGCCGGTAGACAGGCCTATTGTGTGCCGCACAGTGGCATGATAAATGAGTGTTGCATGATACCGACGCTGATGCTGGCGACCGCTGCCGTTTAGTGCGTGGAAGGACATGTGAGAGGGATGTGCTAAATCAATAAAGCATCGTAAGCGTGTGGATTTAATTACAAATCAGCTCGATGCAACGCGGTGATTGATTGATTGATTGATGGGGGGTTTCTCGTTCAACCAGGCTGCCAGTTAACACCTTGGCGAAGTGGAAGATGAAGATAAAGTCATGGCGAGAGGTAGACATTGCTCTGTGCATAAGGTGAGCAGTAAGGGAGGAAACTGGACTATCAAATTGCATTGCAACAAGGCTACTCAACTGATGTCAACAATTCAGTCATGAGTTGAACTCGCTGGAATACCGCTATGGCATCAACTTCGAAATTTTGAAGTGACATCTCGCGGACTCCTCCCACAGGAGGATCCTTAAACGGATCGATTGTCCTTAGACAGACAAGTGCCTTAGGTGCTTGTCAGTTGACTATTCAATGGTTTGAGATGAAATCTGAATCGACCAGTTTTATGAACAATATGCCAAAACCCGTACATATAGCGGCGTTCAGTTTGGAAAGGATTTTCAATTTGGGACTTGCTAACTTTGACCTTTCACTGCAAACGGACCCTTAAACCAATTACGAAACTGTGAATGTCAAAACATTCAGTAAAAACAACATTTTCACCCTGGTGACGTTCACGAATGAAGAACGTTTACAAACGCTCGTACTGCAAGTCGTTCAGATCGGTTGCACGGTAGCTTAATTTTTTTAAATTTTTTCCATGGTCCTACGCAGTTGAGTGTGAACACTTGTCGAACGACTTCAGAGCATTTTTATACTTTTGTCTGTAACTTCGGTGAGTGATATTCGCATTTTCTTTCTCTCCGGTCTCCGGTCTCTGCCAATATGGCGCAGACGATCGCTGAAGTTCAGTATTATCTATTCCCCAGAGTCATCCAAAAATTGGAACTCCGTCATTTGAACAATGTCATATTTCCCACACAATGGCCGTTCATATAATCAGTAATTGTGGCCGATATCTATCAATAAATCGACGTGCGATGTTTTTATTCGCTACTGCAGATATGCGAGTAACCAATGATAATAGCTGCCCATGGTATCTTTCGAAGTGCCAGTGGTGGGGGGGCCGCATGGATTTTAAACCCATGCTGAGTGCCTAAAGACCAGTAAAATAGATGTGTATGGGACAAACAGTCGTTGTCAGTCGAATGGAATTAGTCAGGCGTGTATGTTAGTGGGTGATTGAAAGGGGTGTTAGTTACTTAAAGGAGGAGGACAATTAAAACGTGTCACAAGTTGGGCAACATTTAGGAAATGTCGCGAATAAAAAAGTCCTAACAGACCATTTTGGGACGCAAGTATGGATTCACGAGTTTCTACTGTCCTCGTTTGCATTGAACGATTTAGTCAATCAAGCAAAGTCATTAAGCAAACCGTACAGACAAATAGTTTAATATGAACCTGGTTTTTGACTATTGCTGAGCTTATTGGTGCACATATATATGTACGTATAAGAGAGCAAATTGGTAAATGCTGTGTCTGCCTTGTCCCCAGTTTCACAGTGGACGTTTAAACTCCACTTTTGGTTTAAATTTCAGTTCACTGATTTGTTCGGTTTCACAGTGTCGTTTAAACCTCGAACTGAGTTCAATATGTAGTTAAACGAGAGTCCGAAACCTCAGTTCTGGCGTAATTTACTTTCTCTCGTTCTTTTTTCAAGCTTTCAAAATGTATTCTCTCTGAAACAGGGGATTAGAAAGGGCAACTAGTGAATTCTTCAACTCCAGACCAGTAGACGAGCGTAAGAGAAAACGCACACGCTTGAAGTGGCGCACACAAGTGGAGAAGACCAAAGCTGTGGGGAAGGATTGATCAAAGCTGGGGTGGTAGCTAGAGACGTTTATTCAGTGTCCAGTTTATAAAGAAGAACAGTGCCCGGAATAAAAGAAGCTTCTCATTCATGTTTTGCAAATCAAATCAATCCTAAATTTGCTGAAAAGGAGGGAAGCTGTCTTCCAACACAAGTAATACAGAGGCAATTGCCAAGGAACTGCGTCGGGCGTTCTTTACGTTTGTTAACCCTTTCAACCTCGAATTAATTGAAGGTGCAGGTTATGCCAAACTGGTTTTGCACGTTCAAAGCGCACTTAGTGTGAAGAACATTTATGCTGCAATCCAAAAAAAAAAATAGGTAGTTCGTATCTTTTTACACTAAATTGGAGAAAAAATCAATGAAACCTATCGAAAATGTGGTTTTAAAATGTACCACAATTGTAAGATGTTTGCTATAGACAAAGGCGGCGTGAAAGGGGTAAAAATGGGTGAAATGAGAGCAACGTAATAAAACGTAAGAATGCAGTCTCATGCGCCATTTATTGAGCTGCCTTCAGCTGACACTTCTTTTACAAATTGCCGTTGCTTTACAAATTGAGAGTTTTTTGTGCGGCAGCTGACGTTTAAAAAATGAAAAGAGGTGATGTATTGAGATTGACGTTTCAAAGTATGCCTGAACGGCTACCTCCGTAACGCGAAAACGGTAGCACCAACGTATTATTGGCGTTCTCTCTTTATTCATTGGTAGCTATGTCCATGAGAAGACTTCTACTTGCTGACATCCCGGGATCTCGAATCGAATTCCCCCAAAATAAAGCTCGATTTATAAGCATCCTCTCTTGATGCTCAATGAAGAACATTTCAAAATTGCATGCTGCTAGTGCCCGATGTTTAGACTGGGGGTTGTCTGTTAGTGAACGTAGCGCTTTATTAAGTAGATGAGTTGTTCGCAATATGTGCATACTGTGCTAACTCGATCGGCGCATAATTTCACCAAAAGGATCCACACACGGTATAACTTTTCATCACTTAAGTCACCTACATAAGTTGAACACATTTGTGGTTCCCACGCTACAATAAAAGGTATGGCACATCAAAGGAGAGACTGGATTATGGATAACTTCGACTTGTCCCTCCTGAGTGCATCTGCGGGTGCCGACTGCCGAGGTCGTCAGCACGGTCATGAGCCGAAGTCCTGTGCCCTCAACAAGGCGAAATTCAGTACGTCTCGCAACACACAAAAAATTATCATCTACTTTAGGTTTCCACTCAAACACCACACAACCTTCATTGACTGCCCCCTCCGACATTGACCAGGATCCGTGACGAGCTCGGAATTTGCGTGCACCGTCGTCCCTTGTCCTTTTTAACCGTTACGCAACAATAAAACAAATTAAATTATGCGCCAGTAAGCCACAGCCCGACAGGTGCCCTAACTGCCACGGAACTGAGAACCCAGCAGGTGTAAAAAATCCGTAACCGTCGTCGGAAAGCAAACCTGAATCCTGCCTCAATCTGTGCGTCCCAGCTCAGCTGCGCTCGCACCCAAGCCCAATTAAGAGGGACAGTTGCTGATCCGTTGGTCGATGTGCATGCAAAATCAACAAACACTGCGGATAATTAAATATCAACACTTTCCCATCGGATCTGTCATAAATCTCGTCCTCCTATCATCGCCTCACGATCGCTGACTCTCGCAGATGCAAATGACTGCACGGCCACCCCAGCTAACGAGGCGGTCATGAACAGATTGACATGTTGATGCTGATGCCGCAGCAAATATGGCACGGGGTTGATGACGAACAATGCCGCCAATCATAACTCCGATCCGGGAGCGATTGCAGCCAGTCGATAGTGTCAATCCGCCCGGCTTAGGATTAAATTGACCGTGAGTTTATGTGATGGAATAAAACATGTGGTTAAGCCTCACTTATTCATTATCGCAGCTCCTCCCTGAACAATGCCAACAGACAATTTATATAAATCCCACAATCAAACAGAGGATTGTCCTTTTTGCCCGACACCACCAATGCCACCACCACCATTGGTGCCACGGGCGCTGCTACTGCAGATGACATCTCCATTAGGGCCGACCCTCATGATGCTCACACCACTGCCACTGGCACTACCACTGCCGTCCACAGTCCGTTGTGATGTTTATCCGTTTGCGACAATGACGCAGCATTATTGCGACAACGCCGGCGCGGTGCGCTAAACAAATAATTGTGTAATTGATCGTCAACACCGCAGCACCGCCAGCATGAATCCCAATCAACCCCCGTTCTCGGGCACGCTGCAGCTATCTCTGCTACCCCTATGAGAGGCATACTAATCATAATTGATACTCCTGCGGACGCTGAGCGCAATCCTGTCGTTCTGCTTCGTGTCATGTTCTCTGTTCCGATCGCATCTTACACGCGCGTAAATGCAATCCGAAAAGGATTTAACGTTGTTCTCACTTGCGACTTATGCAAAGGAACAGCCGACACTGGGGTTCGGTGCGGCGCAGGGTATTCTCTCCTGTTAACGTACCAAATTGGATTTGCGTACAACGACAGAGCGACACCCAAGCCTCGCGAGAAGGGGTGACGATAATTAACAATCCAGCGAGGCCAACAAAAAAAAAAGGGTTACCCCACGAATCACAATATCGCCAGGGTAACACGGGCTAGAACAACAAAAAAATCCTTACGCACGTCAAGCCTATCAAATCCCGATTTGTCTTGGCTGCCATGCTCCGGGCGCACGCCACCGTCAGCTCTGAGGGTATCACTGTTTTTTTTTTTTGGTTTTTTAATTTTGAAACAAAAAAAATTAACGATGTCGTCAACTGATGATGATGACACGGTTGCTGTTGGTTTTTTGTGTTTTTTTTTCTTCTGGTTTTTAAATAACTTACCGTTTTCCTTCTCGCTCCTGTCATCAGCGTTAAACGCGGTGCCGGCGAAAATGTCATTCAAATGCAGCAGACCCTTGGACTCGGCATCAACGGATATCTCCTCTCCAGCTGGGATGTCTCGTATGGCTTCGTACCACAGCTAAAATGAGGAAAAAAAATTGTTTGATTCAAATGATGTGTTTGTTGAGAGCGGTTTGGGAGTCACTTACGTATCCTTCAACTAGGAAATTATGCAAATTAGCTTCTTTGGCATTGGCGGCTGAGCGGATTTTCCTAAGCCACGTCGAGACTTCGCGCATTGGTTCAAGCCATCCTCGAAGGCCTTCGTTGACCATAACCTGGGTGGAAGGGCAAAAAAAATGTATTTGAAAAAGTGTATGACAGTATCTCTTTAGAGTGACTAGCGACACCAAGCAGCAAATGTGCGAATGTACTTGTGGTGAGTGTATTTGCTAAGCGGGAGATGTATGACAGATTAAAAGTGTTATATTTGTGTGGTTAGTGGTATATTTGTGAGGTGGAGACGTGGTATTTGGGGCTGCACCGATTGGAAGCTTATGGTAATGACTGATTCGTTTGAACAGTTTGCTTTTTTCGTTCAGCTTGTTGTTGGCTATAAAGTAATGTTGTAGGATGTAGACGGTTGGTGTGAACGACAGTCCCCTTGAAAGTCTGTGTTGAAGACACCACCGCAACCAGAAAAATCAGTTTTGGAGCATCAAGTGGGCAAATGAGAGCAGAAGGATTACGCTTTGGTGTGAGAAGTTGCGATTGAAGAATTGAGGACTACAAGATCATCCTTTTTGGATTAATGACGCTTAAGTGCACTTTGTGCAAAGACAAGGACAGGCAATGGAGATTATTTTGATGAATCTCCTATTAACCGCATTTTAGTCCTTCAAGATATGTTGCCCGTGCCTGAAGTCCGTCAGGGCGTCCGTAAATACATAGTCTTCAGCATTGTTCGTCTAGTTGACGCATTACATTCAATTAACTACGTTGTAACCACATTTATATCATGGCTTTTCTCTAAGTGTCATGATCTGAGTCATTGCACGATGGCTCCTATAAGCCGCAAAGCTCACAGAGGCCTCTTTTAATCGAATTTGATTTTCGATCTCGATAAGCGATAGAAAAATCGACAAGTGATTGATTTATGAAGGCCAGAACATGAAATTACGAAAAAATTAGTTACTCAAGCGGCGGATAAGCACACGGCACGTTGTGTGTGATAATATGCGGTCGTGTAGATATACCTTAATCGGTATCTCACTGCATGCGAGACCATTGTTCATGCTTGAACTGATGGCTCTTCGCAGATAACGAAGTATAGTTCGTCAGGTAAAACGTCCCCGAGAGTGATGTATTCATATTACAGATTGTTCAGGAAATGATTCAAGATGATTTTTTTTAAAGTAAGACAAGCGATGCTTGTGCTAATGAAAAGCACATGGCCAACACCTCCCAAGGTCGTTGCAACTCACGATGCTCACCTTCACTCGATAGACTGTCTACCCTACCGCACACAACGCACAAAACCAAAAGGTCAAAAAGACTCCCCAAAACTGGGTAAACCCATTTCTTTGTTTACCAAACAAAGATCCATCCTTGCGATATCAGCACGACTTATCAAGAAAGCACTGGGGTAGGTATATCATAAAGATGGCCGATGGTATCGGCTGCTGATAGTAGCATTTAAAACGCGCCTAATCGCTGGTAGTCGCAATATCTTTGGGTGATGAGTAGCCCCGGGGAATGTTTTCGAGCGAATTTCACAAGTGCTCAGACACTGATGGCCAACAACTGATAGCCGAACTTATTACGTCGATAAGAATAGTTTTGAATGCTGTTTAATGGAGTAATTACTTTTAGTTTAAATTAAATATGTCCGGTTGAGGCCCAAGTCCACTCCGGAATATAGCGCCACACGATGAAGAATAGGGTTCACCACGGACTCTTGCTTATTCCTGCTTATTGGAGGAATATGAAGAGGCGTTTGTGAGATTTTGTTTCCAGATGTCTATAATTTTGCATCAGATCCTGCTTCACTTGTGTACGCCCCAATAAACGTTGCCGTTCTGGTGCGTTGCACAATGCGCGGTATCAAATAACTTGGTGTACCTTAAAGAGTTTTGAGTTAAGGAACCGATGCCCCCTTGATCCAAGCAGAGACAGTGGAAGAAGAACGATTGCATCAGTGGGGAATTTGACTGCTGATTTTGATTAGATTTAGAGGTACTGATGCGGGGTTTTACTGAGTGTGTATGCTTTGGTGTGCTACGTTGGGGCTGGTGCGTTGAGGAAGGCCGGTGGACGCTTTGCATGTATGTGGCGATTACAGGAAAGACAATAACCCGCGAAAGACAGATGAAAGTTTACTTTCCACACCTGGCCTGTCCACTTGAGTCGCACTCTTGCCCCAAATACAGCTTACACATTTACTTCGACCGTCATTTTCTTAAGAACTCGACACCTCCATAGATTAACCGTCAATCACTTGGCAATGTGGCTAATTCTAAAAAGGTACGCTTAATGAAAAAAAAGATGTTTCACAGTGACCAGTTCAAGCTAAAATCAGCCGAACTCTGGGGAAAGCCGTTGAAAACCCAATCCAATAGGCCTTTTTTAATGCTAAACAGGACACACAGAATCGCAGACACCAACCTTCCTCAAAAATCAGCAAACAATCAACCAAATTGTCGGGTGACATCTTCACTAATGATCACTGCCATTCAAGGTGTACCACCTTAAAAAAGGGACAAACACCTTCGGTCCAAAGAATATGTCACCTTCTCTCAGGCACACAATCCCCGAACAACCAGTAGCTAGAATCTTCCTTGGAAAGTCCCTCAAGAAAACACGGACGGAAAAATCATCTCCCGTCAAGTGCAACAACAGCAAAACACAAAAACAGTTAACAACTTATGATTAATTACATCTCTCCGATACGCACACAATAAACAAAACAAACGAGATAACACCGCCGCTGAAGGCGAAGGAGTTGAACATCAGCACAGATTATGAGAACATTGGTGTTCGCCTGAAATGCCGTACCGAGGATCATTAATTCCCGCCTGAGTTGGTACGTGTTGGCACATGAATGAGAGACTTTCTCCTCCTCCTCCTTTCTCTCGTTTTTTCATAACTAACTGTAAGAATACAAGGATAATCATAATTGATTCCTTTTTAAAATTTTATCCTTGCTTAGGCACATTGTCAACGTGTGTGACTGCGCTGTTGTGTAGGAAGCAACAAAATCATAAAGCAATCATCATTATCCTTCACACACACACAAACAGATGTGCAGAAGATCCTTTACCTTCTGTTTTTTTTCAGGCGGCATGAGCACACAACACAAGGGTTTTTGGACAATTTACGTGTTTTTTGTTTGACATCACGCACTCTACCGCATCCCGACAAAGGTGAACTTATGCGGAAGACCAGACCAGAAGTGACAATGACAACATGCCGTGGAAGGTGGAACCCACAGGGGATGCAACAGCAGTGTGTCCGCGAAAATCACAATTCACGAAAATCCTCCCCCTCGCATAACGTACGCAGAGCGGTGCGAGGCGGAGCGCAGAGAAAGGAGAAACAACCACGACCGCGATGACGACGACGACGACGACGTTGACTACGCATTCACTTTGAAGTGTGCAATCCATCCTTAAGGCCATCCAACAGCCAGCAGCAGAATGCTAAATGAGCAACAAAACAGGACAATTCCGGTTGGGCGCGCTAATTCGCGGCGAACTCACCACCACTCCAGATGATCTAGAGTGGAATAACGACTAGAAATTACATTCACACGAGTTGCGGGTCGGTCGCGGTCGCTGTGGTCGGTGGGGGAACGCTCGTCTTATCTCGTAAGTCATTCGGAAAAACGACATTTTAATTGAGTGGCTCTCGGCACTCGGCACTCGGTACTCGGTACTCGGCTTTAACGAATTTGGGTTGGTGGGCTGTGCTTCCTTGATTTCTCTCGCTGATTTCCAATTTAGCCTCTAATGGCCCTAGACTCTGTTGCTCGCTGCTGCTGCTGGTGTTCTCCACTCCTGCCTAATGGCCAACGCGACAAGACGAGTGGCGATTTGTGCAAATTACTCGTGGAAAGTCAATTTGAAAGTATTTTTGTTTTTTTTTTCTCTTAATTATTTTAAAAGGGAAGGGGAGGCACACGCGTCCCCGTTCGGGGTTGCGTGAACATGTTCGATTGGCTCTAAACAAACCGCATGGGTGTCCTTTGTGTGGGATTTATGTGAAGTGGATGCTGAGGACCGGTCGATTACAGTCGACCGTCGTCGATAGGTGTTTGAACAATCGCCCGCAGCTGCAAACCGCGCGGAAGTGCCTTCAAGAAGTGTAAGCACATCAAAGGGGGCCGCGCATTGGCGATGTTTCCTTCCGCGTGTGCACTCGAAATTAGTCATACGTCCCGCATGAGTGTGAATTCGATGTGATTTTTGCAACAAAACGTGCGCTTAGCACTTATTGCGAAACAGAATCGGAAACCGGTGCTGTTCGAAATTGGATTCCGGTCCTGTGTCGCCGCACCTCATTGTCATGCAGTGTGTGTGCTCGGTCTGAGCGATGGTCTGACAACGAACTGGAGATCATCTCTAATCCCGAGCCATTGTCATGTCCGGAGGCATTCATCAATTTGTTCTTCTCACCTTCTGCTCCAGAATACGAGACCAGAAGACAAATTGTATCTAGCCCGCGCACGCATGCGCACACACACAGCGCAATCTTCAGAACCCAATCGGGCGTGCTATTGATCGGAGAGACAGACAGACCAGTCGACGATACAGAAGCCTGTAAGCACTCAAGTTGTGTATATGTCACCAAGCGATCCTGCCAATTGAGATGTCAACATTAAGAAAATATTTGTCTACCTGCTGTAAGCAGCGGTCCTGTTCACTGTTCACACCTTTCCATGTCGTCCCCCTGTCATGACTGGATGAATGTACGAGTATCTAATCTGATCGGGAGATCGGAAAGAGGACGATCGATGAAAAAAAAAAAAAAAGAAATGGAAAAACACACACAAGTCCATCCGATGAGGATATGACACAAGGATCACGCTGTTGTTATCTAAACACATCATCCCTGTCCCCGTACGGCTTCTGGGCTCCGCGCCGTAGCCTCAGACTCATTCTCTGTCCGAGCAGACACAAGAAGGGAGCGAGGGGCAGACAAGAGAGCTCCTTAATTGAAATTACTGCCGTCACCGATTTTGAACAGGCGAAACCGAATTTAAGTCTCATTTAGGGGGCACTTTGTGGATTTACGCTTGTTTGCTTCTGGTCGACGCTTGAAATTAGCTGGCCGATTCCGGACAGAGGATTATCTGCGAAGAAGGGTGACAACTTCCTTCTCCGCATGCCGCATTGTTAGGATCCTCTCACCGGCCCGATGATTGACAATCGTGTGTCGGGTTTTAATCAAATATTTTCCCAATCACTTAATTTTCGGGTGCGATACTGTTCGTTTTTCCCTCAAAAATTAAGGGAAACGCGCACAAAAAAGCAGAGGATAACCGGGCGCAGGGATGTAACGTTCGATTTCATTTGATGGGATTAAGTTACAACCGTTGATTAGATGCGTTTTCTAATTCTTTTCCCGCAAAAAACCAGCGAATTTCGCATGAAATTCGAACCTTTTTTTTCTCGGAAATGCGAAAGGATTATGCCAATTGTGAACTCACCTCCCAAGCCAGCTTCCTGTCGGTGGGCTCATTGCACAGCTTCACTGGGAACGGCCCGAAACGGGTGCCCCTTCGCAGGAAACTCTTCGCATACACGCCGCTCTCCCGTATGTCCAAATCACAAAAGGGGTCATGCAGGCGCGCCATGTCGGAGAGAATTCGCTCCGCGGATCGATCGTGTAGGGCCTTGTGGTAGAATTGATCTGTGGGATTCATGGAGATTCCTTGAGCGCTTGCGTAACGCCGATAGTCTTGCAGCTCCTGCTCCTCGGCTTGTTGACTTAAACTCCGCGGATTGTGGCGATTGATCGGCTCGAACTCATCACCACTGCTCCCTGAAACGAATAGAAAAGAAATCCACGTTAAAACCGAGTGTCTGTGTGAGTAGTCTCAGTTATCACTGCAAAAGATAATGGAATTGTTCACGATTTATCAGACAGCTTGACAGTGAAGTTACGCTGGGCTGACACTATCGCTAGCCCACATCGGGCATCGAAGTTTCAGTGCAGACCACAACCCAATCCCACTCCCACCCCTGCCCCCATTCGAAAACACTGGTAAATCAAATGTATAGCGTCACGTCAAGCAGATACAACAATAAGATAAGTCTCTTGTCGATTGACACAGTGCCCAACTGCTATCATCCAATCGCTATCTGTGTCCAAAATGTTTTTATGGAGGAAATTGTCTGGCAGATAGGTATCACTCTCTCAGGTGGTGTTGTTGTCATGTCTCTGTGTGGTACTTTCACGACGCGTCCATTAGCGTTTCGCTAAATAATTGCACTATGATCCAAAGTCTATTTGCCTGACGAACGCGAGGCCGCCTTTCTTCTTTTGGCAGCGGCGCGCTGTGCTGTGATCTGTGGTCTCAATGACTTGTGGACATGTTTGCATTGTAGGTGCGATAAATGAATGAATCCTGTGGTATTTGATGAAGTCACACAAACGCACACATCAAGGCGGTCGGATGGTTTTTGTCTTTCCGGTACACATTCGGATGCAATTTCATCTCAAGGACGCATCCGCATGTGAATCGCACTCGCACTCGCACTGGCACTCAACCACAAAGGCAATAAGGAATGAGCAAAGAATGATCTCTTATCTCTCGTGGTGGGTTCTTTTCATCGTCGTCCCATCGCAAACAATGTTGATTGCTCATCACAACAATATGAAGGATCGTTATCTTGTGATAGGGATGTGTGTACATAGATTTGGAAAAGGAGCGGACATGATCTTATAGCATCGGATTTCAAGTGAATTTGTAGACTTGTTTGCACAAAGGTCTGATGTCTTTGAATGAGTTTCGATGGACTGCAGGTGCAATAATGCTCTTCATCCGTTGGGAAGTGGAATTATGGGCTCATAGACTCATTCAAGAAAGGGCTCTTTCCGTAGGAATAAAAAGGAGACTAAATGGAGTAGTTGATGGATACAATTATGCATCGATTTAAATCTGAGCTTTCAGTGTTCCTTTTGTGACATAAAAATGTCCTGTGAGCAGAGAGGAACGAAGTTTTCCATGCCATCGAATTAAAATTGCGTTGCTTTGTATGTCCGTACTTCTTGATTCTCACACTTTTAGGTGTATACTTATAGCCAAAAGACTGATGGTTTAAAAAGTTAAAGGATCCTTCACAAGATGTGGGATTGTAATCGTAAATCCCGAAAAACCATTCTTTATTTGACATTTCTCAATCGAAGTTCGAAGAATAATGTTGATGATAACCCATATGCGGGACTAGCAATTTTTCCTTTTGGACCAACAAACATCAAGAGAGAAAGTCTTTTAGTCAAAACCACAAGGTAAATTAATTTCATTCGCGCTTATATCTGGAAATCCACGATTAGAAATAGATAACGAAGTCAACTTTATTTGGTTGTAGAATCGAGAAAATTTCGTATTTTATAGGAGCTCAATTGCCTTGATTAGAGACAACATTTTAATGGGCATTGTAAACAAATATTTTCGTTTTAATATCTTCACTCTTGAGCTGCAAAAATTCTTGACATATCTAGTCTATTAGGCATTTCCTGTCTCGTGGCACTTGTGTCGGCCACACATATTTGGCAGTACAAAACGAATGACGAATGCAAAACTTGATTCAGGCCTGACTCAGTTTCTGTGAAGTTCGGGAACCTATGTAAATAGATTCAACGCTCTCTTCTGTTCAAACAATGCCAATGTTGTAGAGACATCGAGAGTTAACCAAGACAAGAAACCAATTGGGTTAAAAATAAAATATTGGCAAAAGAAACAGAATTAAACAATTGTTGGACGGGGGACTGTAGATTTGTGCGTAGAAAGCGAAGCCACACAAGTAAATTATTACAATTTCAATATTGACTTAAATTGTTTCGCAGCGTATCTATCACTAAAACAACAACTTTTGAAACGTACATAAATAGCACCATTGATTTTGTTTTATGTTATTCTTTATTGCAGTTAAAATATTAAATTTCTTTTGAAACAACATTGCGCAACTTATGGAGTTGTATAAGTTATTCCGCAGGTTTTCAGTCTATTGCTTGTTGCTTACTTGCACGAGTTTATTTTAAACTTTTGAATCATTAAAATACCATACCCCCATACCATACCATACCTACCATACCTATACCTAGTCTTCATTCAAAGCAGATTACAAAGAAGTCCTTTTCAAAATGATGCCGTCTTACGTATGTTACAGTAAGCGTTTGTCCATTACTAGGCAAATCACAGTTTAACTTTAAAACGGTACAGTGTTATTGCGTCTTCTACAACGAACTGATGATCTAAGTTATACCAATGTAAATCAATTGCACTGATCGCACTCGACAATACAAACCATGAGCAGTTGCTGAAGAATATGGATAAAGAATCTACAGAAAATAAAAACCGAAGCCAAATAATGTTTGCAATTCTTATCACTTTCTACTAGCCCATGCTACATGAACTGATCCATTCTTTGAAATTAAATTTCTCAAAACTCGGTCTTCTCTCAGCACGACAAAAATAATTTTAACGGCGCCATTTCTTTCAAGTCACTGACAATGCTCAAAAAGTATAACTGTCTAAGAAAAAGCTTCTCAAATTGGCATTTCGGCGTCGGAACAAAACTGTAGGTGCCTTCAACTCGTGAGAGAAGAATAGCATTCACAACACGAGTGGTTGATGAGAAGCTAGACCTTGGCTCTCTACGGGCTGTAGTGCCGCCCATATTATATTATTATGTGTTCGGTCTTATCGTAGTTTATGAAATCAACAGTTTTGCCAGAACAGATTAAGCAAGGACTTTGTATGTCGAAGATGCATTGAAATGTTTTCTCATGTTCCAATTAGAAGCTACATGATACAAAGTTTTATAATGGATTTGTATAATTTTGAATAGAGCATTTTTTGACTTATAAGAAATTGCTTAGATTTACTTCTAGTTGCAAATATTTTGTACGAAACTGTACATGTAGTTCAGCTACTACATACTGCCTTCCTTGGAGTGACCAAGAAGCTTTGAAAATCAATTAAAAAGGCTCTAATACACGCGTTGTTTGAACTTATTGTCATTTGCGAAAATTTTTGATAGTAAACTCTTGACAGTTACTGTGAAGTAGCTGTCCTTTTGAGAGTTACTTTTGCGAGGTTTCAATATCAACAGCCCAATGAACAGTCTTGAAAATGTGTCATCTATTTTGTTCGAGAGGATCTAAGGGAAAGGAATTCTCTGTAAGAGTTTTCAAAGTTATGCCCAGTACAGCTCTTTACACCAAATCCCATAATGCAAACAATTTTGGATTAATAGTTTAAAAAAATATATTATGTACTGCATCCAATAGAGAAATTCACAAAAAATTCGAATGCCAAATGTAAAGCAATTCTCTTCGGGTTACTATCAGGACTGTGCCCACTTGCGACTTTGCTATCGAGGGGGAATCTCGTTGTTTAACTCTCAAAAGGGGACACTTGAATCAAAAATATTTCCAAAATATAACAATTTACGAGGATTTCAGATGTACAATAAATTTAAGCCATGCACTTGTGTTCAACGATATCTACATCATTCATCAATGACATGATGGAATTTCGATACGTTCACCTACTCCCAGTTGAGCAAGAAACAAGAATGTCCAGCTAGTTTTTCTATGCTAGCTGTTTACTGTTATACTCTAAAGTGGTTCAGGTCCTTCTTGGAACGCAATCAATGTATTTTTCATGCAACTTAATGTTGAATCTCCTCATTGGGCGGTGTTTACACACGCTAAATTCGTCGCCGATTTTTCATTGTTATAGGCAAGGGAGGGAGGCGATCACACAAAGGAATTTGTAAGAATCGTGAGTAAAAAGTCACTCTTGTAAAAGCGGTCTTGGTCGTTTGACTTTTCCTTACGACTTCACCTCTTTTATCAACAGTAAATTACAACCATATACGATATTGTGTCTAATTACGATATTGTGAGTACCATTGTTTTGCGAATATACAACATTTGGTCTTGACTTGCTGATCTAACGGTCTCCAACCATAACACAAGTGAAAAGGTCAACTTTAAAATTGTGGAAAAGAAAAATGTTCATCTTGAATAACGGAAGAAATTGACTATACGTAAAATGAAGTGACTGGTAGAGAACCACTTTAAACCACTCTGAACAAAGCTTATTTACTACAGATTCATGGGAAAGAGTTTCTGGCGCCCAACGAAAGCACCAATTTAAACGTGAAACACCCACTTTTCTTATTGGTCTCGTTCCATTTATCTGCATCATAAGGAGCGTGTATATTAAGACTAGTAGCCCGTGCGAGATATGTAATTATGTCTAAAATGTGCTTCCCTGTCACTGATTCACAAACACCGTCGGCATTTTAAAACATTTTAGAAAAAGCTGATAATTTACTAGAACTGAAAATGTTATCTAGCAAACGACACAATCAGACATTTCTGCGAATTTGAGCGTTTCTTAAGATACCTGTCATAATATGCAATGCTGCACACTTGTGTCACCAGTGAAATCCAATTTTCGCCATGTTCCACATTCAAAAACCTAGCAAATCTGATCTTCTTAGCGAAGACAATCTCTGACACTAGTCGGTCTTAATATTCAAGACCATCCCCCAAAGCCAGCCCCCCCATTTCCCATCACATCACAAGTATCCACCACAATCCAAATCAATTGCAAAACCACAACGTACCTGACATTGCATACCGATCGAATAACATTTGTTCCAATTATGTATTAACTATCCGAATCCTAGAAGAGATGTCTGCACTGCAGTGTAGGTGGTAGGTAACAATTTTTCTTTGGTTATCGAATTCTTTCACACTTCCACCACGCACTGATTACATTTTAATTCACTTCACACGGCAATTGAACAATCGACGGCGGATTGATTCGACGAGCTTATCACGACACGAAAAAGGATCACTGCAGCAGATCGACTATCAAATTCTCTTTATCGCGGCCGGCCACTTACACTTTCCTTATTTTCTTTTCTTGAAGAATCACACCAAAAAAATAAACAATAAATTTAATATCTTATCTAAGTTTGTTCAGAGCGAAAACACCATCCGTTCGTTCGTACAACATGCAATAGACGGCACAAAACCCGATTAGCAACGGATCACACTGTTCGAGAGATGATTGCGCCAGCGAATGACAACACTGGAGATGCTCCGACTGACCGGAGTGACTAACTGCTCGGATGGAGATGAACATGCACGAGTGACACAGACAATCCGAGAGCAGAATCCAATGGAAATCCGATTCCGAATACGATTGCGATGAACAGCAGCAGTAGCAGTAAAACAACCCCTAGGCCTCGCTCTGTGAGAGAGAGATGTTGTCTGTCTGACGGGGATGCTATCGCTGGACTAAAAACTGTGTTTTGATTCGATTGTCAAACGAACGGTAACATCCACAAACAGCAGGGGATGTGTTCTTATCCTGTTCTCATTCGCATTCGTAATCAACCACCACCGTGCAGCCAGCAAGCAATGGAGATGGTGAGTGCTGTGGTGTGGTGTGGTGAGGACGATGAGGATGGTGAGGACGATGTTGATGATGATGATGAGGTTGACGATGAGGATGATGACGACGATGATGATGGTTCTGATGGTGGTGGTGGAGATGGTGGTCGTGCATGAGATTCTTCCAGCAGTAAAATGTCCTGATGCTGCCTGTGTGTGTACAAATCATCTGGGTTATCTGTATCTTCATGACCATCGTGTGTACACTCATACACAACACAAACACACACACACACCTATGCACGCGCTATCGGTCTCGTTCACTCGCTCACTTACACTGCCAGAGGCGACGAAACGTTTATCCGAATCATGCCGACGGCGCGCGATCCCAAACGTTGCCCACAGTTCGAGTCGTCAAACTGACATTCGCTTCGCATACCCTCTGTGTGAAGTCGCAGTTGTTTGCCGCTCGTCGCTGTTCATTCCTGATTCCAGTCGTCCAAACGAGAGTGTTCACCGCCGTCGAATGAACGCAGTCGGGTTCGGTTCGGGGGTTGCAAGGACTCGGCAGTCGACGTCGGCTATCCTGCAGGCTCCGCTGCGATGAAACTCCAATTGGAATGAACACCGCTATCTCCGTCGTCGTCGGTCGTCGGCTGTCGGTTGTTGGATGATGTCGATTTGAATGAATGTAATCTGACACCGCACACTCCGCACAACGGTACACACATCGCAGACAGAGGAGTATCTGTGTAATACGATGAATCTTCTGCCTCAGCCCAGCATTCGTCGTCGTCGTCGTTGTCCTCCTTTTGCTTCTGCTGATGTTGATGCTGCTTCTGCTGCTATTTGTGTATGGGGAGAGTCGAGAGTGCTCTCTTTCTTTGGCACACAGTACGAATGCAGGATAACCGTTCAGCAAGGGAGGAGCATAAAAAGGCGGGATCTCCGAGTCTCTCTCTTTCCTGCCACCTCGGCAGTGGTGGTGTGGTGAACGGTGATGTTCCCGTCACCAGTAGTCGCCCTGTGGTGCGGAGAGCGCACAAAAAAGTGATGCTGCAGCAGAAGCCTCACATTAGTAAACACACATATAAAGCAAATTATCACTGTGTAATCTTTGGTAGACGAGGAGGACGACAACGGCAACGGTCGTCCTTTTGCCCTCCTTCCTTCTGGGTGGGGGTATGTTGGGGGCTGTTTGGGGTCCCGATGTAGGGGAGCTATACGTTTTTCGCGTACGACGACTATAAATGAATGTATGCCATGGGATAGCGGATAGCGGATAGCAGTGCCGTTTCTGTGTTGCTGTGTGTTGCTTTTTTGTTGGTTGAACTTTGTTTTCATCCCCCGCTGTGCTTTGTACATTGGCGGCTCTAGGTGGGCAGACAGCAAGAGATAGAGTATTTGGCAAGCTTGCGCAATATGTCCGGGTGATTCCTTGGCAAGTTTTCAGTCAGTCGATAGGTCGGTCGACTGCACTGTGTTCTCTGTGTTCTGTATTCTGTATTCTGTGTGCTGTGTGCTGTGCGTGTAGGTTTCCTTGTTTTGTGTGTGGGGATGGTGGTGGTGGTGGGGCTCGTTAAATGGGGATAGTGGGGTTCCTTTTTATTTATTTTGGTTGTTTTTTTCTGCTTTTTTGTGAGCGATATGATATATCTGTCGGTTGGTATCCAGGGTAAGTTCTAGGGGCTGTTTCTTTATTCCCATCCGTCGCACACACTCTCACCAGAGGGACAGAGAGACAGAGAGAGAGCGAGAGCTTTCAAAAGAAATGGGCTACGGCAAACGATTCCCAGTTATGGATGAATGGTGAATGGAATGAATGGTGGTTCTGCTACTGTGGCCTGGCCACAGATAGTTCCTTCAGGTATGCGTTGCTTGCCCGTGTGTGTGTGCTCCTTCATGTTTGTAGATAGTTACAAACCGCTGGCACCATGCGGAGTGGGCGGTGAGCTGAGATCACCACATCTGGGCCCACACCAAACCGAGCGTGCTGGTGATCTGGGATGGCACGGGATCGGGGATGGAGGGCCAGTGAAAGACTGCTTTTTCTTCTGGAAAATCAAAACCGAATTGGCTTCAATGGAGACGAGGACAGAGCGCTCTGGTTTTTGGGATAACTTCCAAAACACCATCGCCACCACCCCTGCTCGCTCCCTTCCGTCCGTGCTTCGTCTTTTGAGATCTTTTAATGGATTTTGCCAATATTTTCATCTGGCATTGATGCCGATGCTTTTATTGACCTCGTGCACTGGGTGCTTGTGCATGAGGATTGGGAAGTTTGTACACTTAAATGGCTTTGCATAGCCCCACAGTGATGCGGAGTCGAAAAGGCATTCGATTACCGATTTTTTTTTTTCTTTTCTGCGTTTCTCTTCGCAAATGTTTGCAACCCTTTCGCAGCAGCGCCCTACCGCTCTATTCATCCTCAACAATGCGCATTCGACAAGATAATAGTTTTGACTTTTATGCGTCAATGAATTTTTTCGATGCGGAGGGTTTGAATGATCGCGATGAGTCGTCGATGGTATTGCATGCAAATAGGTCGTGTTATCTGCGGCCGATGACGGTGACGATGGCGACCCCTTCTTCTACGGGCGCAACCAACAACCCCTCTGGTTGTTGTCGACAAGGACAATTGTCACGGTGTGCGCAAGGAACAGGGGTTGTCAGCAGCATGATGATACATGACAACGTTTAACACCAATATTGCCTTAATTTTGTTGTCTGACGCGCGGATGAGTTTGTTAGCATGACATTAATGGTCGTCGCAGGGTCGTTGGGTGGGTTGTCGAGGTGTTATTTATGGCCAATGAAACAATTATCACAATCGGTTCGGTGTTCCTTCCTGTTTTACATGACAAACTGGGAACTTGTTCGGGCGCGTCCTCACGGCGTGGAAGGATACGGTTGTCAAACGGATATGTGTCTCTCCAACGATAGAAGACACAGATAGAGGCAATGAAATTAAACGGGGTTGAAGTTCATAATCATATTTATGACGGTATTTAAATTATGACTGTCTCTTCGGACGTGGAACTCCTATGAATGCATACAAATGTATGTCTGTCTATTAGGCCTTACATCTTTCTGTGAGAGAATGGGGAGTTATTTGTTGGGATGAATGGGTTGCATGTATTTTTTATGATTTTTGCATGCAACGTAAATTACAATTTCGAAGGAAGATGTATTAATTTGGTAGTGTGTCGTAGGCTTGAGAAACATTATCGATGATTTAAATTTCATAAAATGCCCAGGATTGCATATTGGTGCAAGTGATTTGGGCAAAACAAGGTTTCTCGATAGTAGTTAGCGGTACAAGAAGTACAATCGCAGTGAACTCTCTTATAACCGGACACTGACGGAACCAAAATAAGTCACAGATCATGATAGGTGCCCCTTTATGAGGAACAATATCAAAAAACACACACAAAAATTAATATTTTAAATAAATTCTTTCACAAAAGCAAAGCAAGAAAGTTCAACGAGTCATTGGGTAGTTAGTATTAAAAATATTGTCTGAGAGAAAACTGACATTTTGATTTGAATAATCTCTTTTGTTTAATTGCCAGAATATATCGGATTATTTGTCAGCGCATCAAATGCTTTAAAATCATTTTTCTGTAATGAAAGTTAGATTTAGCTTATTATTTCAAAGTGAGCATCGTATTGAGCTTAAGATCGTGAGGGTGAGATATAGCCTATTTTATTTGAAAGCCACTTCTCATCTACAAAACAGTTCAAAATAATATGAGCTCTCTTAAAATTTCCAGGTCCCAGGGACAAAATGCAGTAATATTCTTTGCCCGGAAGACAGTAAAGTTGTCATGTTTGGCGGAAGTCGTTCACGGCAATACGTTCGTCGTTCACTCAACACAGATAATTTTCCACAATACAACTAGAACGCAGTTTGGATATGCTTCTCCTATCATGGAGTCCATAATTGATGATGTTATGCCGAATTCGAGATGTCTCTTAAAATGGTCATCGAAAAAAACAACAAACCAAAACAAAGAGGACAATAGATTGGTTTCGGGAGAAAAAAGAATGCAGTTTCTGAAGTGGCGACAGTCCACCACAACTTGTGGTGTGATATTAAAAAAATATTTAGCCGAACCGGCAAAATAGCTGGAAATAATGAAGTGCCGTCCAAGAAGCAGTCTGGGAAAAAAAATAACTCCCATTCGTTGCCAGCACATTGTGGACTCTACAAAACGTCGGTGATCGACAGTGTTAAAAAAATATGGGCTCTAGAGCGAATCAATAAGCCTATTTCTTTCTTAAATTAAGCTCAAATATTTTCCATACTAGTTACAATATATGCCTAGTCAAATATTTGCCTGAAGAAAAAGTGGTTAGCACTTAGCAGTCCTATGCACTGCGAATGTAAGAAGAAGGGACAATTTTAAATATTTTCACAGAAATCTTGCCAACTGAAGCTTCCTACACTTTCAAAGCAATTGTTTTATCAGGAAGGACTCGAAAAAAATAACCGTTTCGTCCGCATTGTAAATATCCTTGTAATTGCGACCGTCATTTAGATCAGGGATTTTTTCTTTACAATTTGAGCAAAATCAGCCGTGGCCGACATTTGCTGCTTCTCCTGAAATTATTTTGAAACTCAAATTGTGCCGCGTCTTGAAGCGAGTAACCAAACCAGACGATCCTTTAGAATTTTTATAAATCTTTCGACAATTTGTTGCTGGTTAAGATCTTCGTAAAGTGCCTGGCAAGGGGATGCTTTTAAGCACTAGTTGCGCTAGATAGAGGAATTCGGTTCGAACGATTGGTATGTGCGTCCGATTTTGAGGAGAATCTTTGCACTTAAAAAAAACACATTTTTATCTGCGTTCTTAGAAATCTGTCCGGTTATTAGGGGTGTCCGGTTATGGGATGTGTCAGATAAGAGAGAGATACTCTTTTACTGAATTTGGTCGTCAAATGAAAACTGCAATAAATGATCGAAAAACTTTGTTTTCATTGACTTGAAAGAATTGAATGTTTAAGATAAAGATATAGCATGTATTGCGGTTACTCTCAACCAACAAAATTTAGTCGCTATACCGACCACTTCAACCATGATCAGTTTTCAGGACTGCAATTTACAGTGACTTGAGCTTGAAGTGGTTGTCTTGTTTTTTTTTAATTGAAGTGAATAAAGTTTCAACTATGTATTTCTGAGGTCTGGAGGCCACCGCGCATGAGTTATTTTGTACGTAAGTAGATCGGTTTAAATAAACAACCGATCCTCTCCTCGAATGTGGCGAACATTCTCAAAGGAAATGCATCTTTAAATTTTTCTTTTAAATTACGTTTGTGCTCTCCTGTTCAAATCGTAATTTTGTAGACATTTAGTCATTCAAGCCGGGATTCGTAGATAAAAGAGTTTGGCTGGAACAAATATAAAAGACGTTTCGTCTGAAGTCTAAAAAGTGACGTTTTAAAATATAAAAGCAGACCTGTATTGACCATAAGGAAACTTAAGGCAACTAAAAACTTAAACATTTATGGTATATAAGGTATGCAACACATTGTGTAAAATATAAAGGGTGACTAATTAAGAACGGAAGCAAATGAATGTACATAAAAAAACAATGTTGTTAGACTTAAAATTGATTCTGATTTTATTTTAAAGTGACATTCATTTCATTTCATCATTCAAATGTCCGCCTCGGCTGTCGGTTGAATTTTGCCTTTGAATTACCTGCACAATAAAGCCATGATAACGACCTTGCGACGAAAATCACGTTTCGTATATACAACTAAGCTGGAACTTGGGTAATATTTTTTAATAATTCTTGTTCGGCGGGGTGAAATGATGCAGGCTAAAATGGCAAACCTTACTGAATACTTTGACAGTTGGATGACTGCTGGAACTTTTTGAACTCATTGCTATCTTGTCACCCTATACTTTGTCACTTTCACTGCTACGTAATATTCTATCGAATACACAATATCCTCTCCAAGCAAGTTCACTCCAGCTAGTGCACAAAATGCTTTCATAGAGTCTTAGAATGTCATGTCAAAAGCTATCGTTTTGTTCCTACAGTTCTACAGTCTAGGCCAGCATTTCGCATTTCAATTAAAATATCTTGCGATTAGCTTTTCAGTCCTTTTGTAACAAAATTGGTTTAAAATATAATTTTCCACATTTTTCCGAAACTCACTTCAAAAGTGCTTATATTCAGCTTGTCTGTCCATTCCGTGCAGCATCAGATTAGATTAGATTAGTTTCACATTCCAGATGTCGATTTCATGGGCACACAGCGTCCCATCGACACTCATACTTCTTTCAAACACCCTTCAAGACAACTTTGTCAAAATCTTACAGCTCCACAGACAATACCAATTTATGCAAAACACATCTCCTGCTCTGTTCCGGTATTTCTTTCCGAAACCAATCAGTGATACTCCGGTATTCGCCTGGGGCCAGCAATCGAAATTTGAAATTTTGATCAAAGTCCCAAGTGCCGAAATGAATCAATCCGAATGCTGCCAGTTCCCGCGCATTTTCAAAACAATGACAATGCCAAAACTTAGCCGATATGTCCTTGAAAACACACACATTCCTTGACTTCCAAACCCTCCAAGGGGTTCCGTCAACAGATCAATTGTTGATCTCTACGTTCTACGTTCCCTCCAATTCAACTCAACCTCCGTGTGTATTATGTTTTTTTCACATTATTTGGCTAACAGAGTCATATCCATTCGCGCGTCCTGGGAATGACGGCTCTTCCAGACTGCCACACTACTCGCTGATGAACTCTTGGCATTTGTGCTCGACGATGACGACTTCGACGACGAAGACCCATAATTAACTCGGCTGGAAACCGAAACTTTATTCTCCTTCTCGTGTAATGATGTCAATGGTCCCCTCCTTGTTTTTGCCATCAGTAGACTATCTTAAGTACTGACAATATCCGTGAGTTCTCTGCTCTTGGCTGCGGTGAAGAGTGAACGATTTCTATTCCATTCCGACCTCCTTCTGCTTTCAATCTTTGTGCTGCCCTGTGTTGTACTCTTTCTCAAAAAAAATGAAAAATATATTCGTCCCATATATAGCTATTACGGATCCTTTGTGCCCTTTCGAAGCAGCAAAGAGGCAGACGAACAAAACGAACGGCAGAACTGAGCAAAAAAAAAAATAATGTTAAAATGGATCTCAAGTCAACGCATACAGAAGTCATCGAGGATTCCATTCAGGAATTGCAAGCGGAAGTCGCGAAGAGTGGCCGCTCCGATGAAACAAAGACAAAAGCCCCCTCCGAAATAGTCCAAATGCGCTGTGTGTCTGTGTGTGAATGCGCGGTTTTAAGGACCCTGCTCTTTGCACCGTGGAAGGGTCAGAGCGAAGGAGAGCGCCGCAGTTCACTCATTGTCAGAGAAAACATCTGACAACATCTTGACTGTCAAGCATTCAAATAGATTTCCCAACAATCGACTCCTTCTCTGCTGCGCCGGCTACGAAAGTAATTACATACAGAGTCCTAGAGGTTCCTCTGCATTGACGCGACGAGAATGATAGAGAGCAGGAGGAGGAGAAGGAGGAGAATGAAATTCAATCCATTTCTCTATGCGGAAAGCGGAACATCAACTGCAGCCATACACGGATGCATGCATAGGTGGTGTTCGGCACCATTCGGTCTAGGGCGCGAGTTGGGTTCACTCACCACTCACCGCTCACCAGTCAGCAGTCGCCAGCCACCGTCAACCGCACTCTCATGCAATTCACTGGGAACAGCGAAAATGGAGGGCGTACTCGAGGGGTGGGACCTTTTGTTGAAAATCTCTGCTGCTCGCTCTCTATTCCGTCACTCGTGTTGTTCTCATTCAGTGTCAAAACTAGTCGATTGCACCGGAAGCATATTGACGCGTGTCTAAGGTCCTCTTATTGCATTTTCCAAAATTCCTTGACAATAGATTCTCGTGGAGCTATCATCTGCTCGGTGCTCTGGCGAGGACGTATGGATTACGACGCACTTTCGATTTCGTCGATAAAAATGGAAGTTTGTGCTGTGGCTGCTCCCGTGAGAGGACTAAGTGCAGGGCGTATTCAATGCAGGCGTGCTCGGCTGTGAACAATAGAAGTACCTATCTTAGCATAATTACCTTGTCACTGGAAAGGAGTTTTTTGTGTTTCCTTCTTTTTTGCTGACAGAAAGCTGATGACTTTTCCTTTTCGAAAAACTCACACATTATGATTTCGTCGTTATATTCCAGAGAAAGTGGTTTCGAAATGGGGTACCAGTTACATTGGTAATCAGTCGTGCTGTATTCATCAGGGGAGGCTGACCAAAAGAAGAATTAAGTTGACCATTGGAACATCAAATTGGAGTTGAAGTGACCTACTGGCTACTAATTAACACAAAAGAAGATTGGTGGTTGAAAATTAAGGAGCCCATCTCATTGTAAAATTGATGAGGCACTGAACTAGATGTTCAAGAACAAAAGAGGAAACTTCAACAAGTTAATAAGTCTGAGTTGCTTTTCCATAATCTAGGAGTTTTGCATTTTCCCATCCAGTTGCTGCTTATAGCAACCGCTAGAGTACACCCAATTTTATTTATTCTGCTTCTGATGGCGCTACAGTCCTAGATAGACCTGGGCTCAACCAAGAAGACTCTCTGGCAGGATATTTAGCCGTCTGCATCCAATTATACACACCAAGTTGGCTGAGGTACTTTTCCACTTGTGTGCGCCATCGGCTTTGTGGTCGTCCTTTAGTGCGTTGTCACATTGGTGCGGAGTCGAAAATTCTTCGGGGTGGATCATGGCCTAGTCAACTTAGGCGTTGAGTCCGTAGACGCCCGACTGTACTGTCCGAAGGCTTCTTCAGCTGTTCTTCAAATTGTCCATGTCTTCGCGGCAATAGAGCATAACAGGATGGATAAAGCCGTCATTTAATGTGAGGTCTATTCGAGGTACTTGAGTTCCATGGTGACGTTGTGGCCAAGTCGCCCTACTATCGGTGTACTTCCTTGAAGACTGAGTTACAGTGGTTGACTGCTAGCAAGCATTAGTCACACTTAAGCCAGTGTAGATCCGTTGTGTTACAACGCGGATCTAGTTGATCCTTATGCTGGCTAGGTGTCCCAAGGGGACTTGCCTTTCTTGATATGAGGGCTCTGCAATTACAGATCGTTCCCTCCTCGTTCTCGTCTTCTATATCCCATATGCGTTGAATGCTGAAATACTCGGCCATCTCGTTACGAAGTAGTCAGAAGTTTCAGAGAAGTATTTGAGTTACTTATGATATGTGTACATAAACTCTTATAATAAGGCTACAACCACAAAATAATACTTGCGGACTCTGCTAATAAAAAACAAATGATCCCTTGTATATCTAAAAGAATTATCAAAATAAATAAAATCGTAAGTCTCGATTGAAATCATGGTGTAAGGACATGGGCTGGGAGGGAATTTGCATGCTAACAGAATATTTAAGGTGGAAACAAATGAACATTTATGGGCACTTTTTTAAATTTCCTATTTATCATATTTTATCGCACATTTCGGCATTTCCTTTTTTCAGCATTTCTAATATATGAATTAAATCTTTTCATCTTACATCAATTTGCAATCAGATTCGTGTTCTTCATTCTTAAACTTTTTTTTATAAGAAATTGAATTAAGCTTAACAGGGTCACGAACTAAAAAGATGGCGATTGTGACAAGTTGTACAGCACAGCTTGTTTTCATTACAACTTGAATAGAAATGTTCCTTCACAACATTTTATAACATTTTAATAATTCACTACACTACACGCACTACACGATCGTGCAACGAACATAAATCGTCACAAATCATCAAATAGCATTATCTCAAAAAATGTTGATATTGAATGGCCACCGCGATCGCCTGCTCCGTCCGCTCTAGACTTTTTTTCTTCTAGCCCACCCTATATGTTCAATTGCTATAGTTAATTGCATATTAAAGTTTCCGAATAATTGGCATACAATTATAGACAAATTTCTACAGCAAGGGTCTATATGATATCGAGGTGATTTAGGACGTCATCCTAAGTAGGTCACTGACACAATGAAGACTGAAAGCGGAAACAAATGATGTTTTGCATATTTCATGAACTACAGTGCAGTCTCGATTTTTACAACCTCTATTTCTGCTACACTCAATATTTGCACCCAATGTCTAAGATATTCAGGATATTTTATTTATGCATTAAATAGTTATATTGCTTAAGCTTTTTAAAGTGTTTTAAATATCTGTTCGATCAGTGCAACCTTTCGATTTTTGCAACAGGTCATGTTTTCATTAGTTGCAAAGATCGAAATTACACTGTATATCGTTTGAGAAAGTTTCGTTTATCTAATGACAAATGATAGCTTCATTTTTTCCCAAATACTTCACTAAATGTACTTTCGGCTGATTCCTCTTTCCCAAAATTTGAAATTCACTAACTACCGTTTGTGACTGAAAATGCTTAAAGATTGTGCGGTCGAGAAACGCTTCTCGAACTTCGTCGTCCATTTCACACGTACAAACGAGTGCTTGCTGTAGAAGCTATGACCAGCTCCTCGGACTTCCTCGGACTGTAAAACCACTGATATTGTTGTTATTACGGATTTCTTTTTTCGTCAGACACTTATATTCACATGACCATGATAGCCTACAAAACAATAGCCAATTTATGAAGGTGCCAAAGCCTTCCATGCGAATTTGTCAATAGTTGCAAATGCTCATCCTATCCACCAATCGATTTCATACATTATGCAAGACTTGAAGCGAACTATCCAAAGATGAAGTCATTACATAGGTGAACGGCACACAAGCACTTTCCTAAACCTCGCCTTTGTTCATTTTTTTTGGGATTCAACTGTCCAAATACACCCCATTTTATTCGAAATCTGGATTCTTATCATAAAACTGTCAATTGTCACTGAAAATACAAACGTGACCCCTTGACGACTCTATACGAATGGCTTTAATATCCTTGAAACCAAATCATTTCCACGCACACACACAGAATCCAAGAAATACCATTAATCACTGGTAAGGAGCTTCACTTCAAATAATCAATTCAATTAAACGTCATCCTATTTTCTCAGAGGTCACACGGCCCAGCCCAAGGACGAACTGCGATCAGTGAAAAAATCAATTTATTCTCGGGAAAAAAAGGGTTTTTTCCTCCCCAAAAACCGAAGGGTTAGCCACAATTAAAACGAATTGAATACACAACACACACGGACGCTGACACGAACGTGCTCAGGTAGATGAATCTCTCACCTCATCACAGGAGCAGACAAGACAAGCGGTCGTCCTTAGCGTGATTGCGAAAGCGTGAGAGAATTGTTCACTCTTCCATTTTTGCTAATTTTCTTACCGTCAGAGTTGCTAGTGTAATCCCTTACTCCTTCCGTTTCGTCTTTGCACAAACGAGTCCGTATCCCTCTGGACTCGGTCACAATTGGCACGCACACACAACTTTTCGCCAAAAACCCGGCGGCAAACGAGCGGTCTTATCACGAGCGTACGGGTGTACAGGTTAAGCAAACAGACTCATCACTACGAGTTAACCCGTGATAATCATCCAAAATTTTTTTGACAACAAATATTTTGAAAATGAGAGTAGAAAGTGAGTATGTCAAATTTAAAAGAACATATCCACACACCTGCTACTATCTTCGGTTTTGAGGCAGTGATAACGATTGACAAAGTGAAACAATTTGGACGAGTGGTCGCTGTACACTTGTTCACTTTACAGAGGTGTTGCTTGGTTGACATGACAGGGGACGAGCAAGATTTTGATTTCGAATTGGGATGAACTTCAATGTAGGCCCCAATCAGACTACAGTAAGGGACCACTTTCAAGTCGAACCCAAATCGAGTTTCAGTAATCAGCGTCGCATCAGTGTCGCTCGTGCAGTTATACAGAACTAGATGTCATTTTCGGCGCCAACTTGGGCCTCAACTAAAAAGCATTTCCAGCTAGAGAGATCTGTTTCTCCAGTTTGTTGAGGTGCTTCTCCACGTATGCGGGCCGCCTTAGCGTTAGATATTTAGACGCCCGGCTAGACTCATGTTGCTGCATAGTCTGTACAGTTTGTAGTTGAATCTTATCTCCCAGATGAAAAGAAAGCAAACAGGACCAAAAATCGCACGCAGAACTTTTCTCTGGAAAAGGGCCAAGGAATTCTGCTTCCGATTTTGAAATCGGCCATGCCTCTGCTCCGTACGACGTATGTAGTCAGCTGGGTTCTTCATGAGAGGTATCTACTTAAGCCCAACGGGTCCCGCGTTTGGAAAGAGTAATCTGGCTCTGATCTTTCTACTGATGTTGTCAGTACAGTTTACCGCGGAGCCGAGATAAACGTGCTTTTCGCGACGGTGCGTTGTTTTGTCAAAAACACTAAGAAGGCCATATCAGTTCAAACAAAGCAGCGCAGAGGATATTGTTGCGATTTATCCCTTGATAGTTGGTGCAGCTAAATAATTCGCATTCTTGTGTATCGGACAAGCAGTACTGAGATTCCACTCGTCAGTCGTTCTTTCGTCCGAATACATCTTACAATTGGGCTGGCAAAGGCAACCAAACCATGGTGCAACCAGATGCTGGGGATGCAGCTTTAAAAGATTTCAACGAATAGTCCGACTGCCGCAACAGTTCTGTTGGACTTCAGTCTCAAAATGTCTACCCTGATCACGTGTAGGTCATGGGACGGAGTTCTGGTCTATCATCGTCAAAATTGCGAACATTATTCCTCACAGCGGTAATTGTAGCCTCAACGCCGTTTACGAATGTCCCGGCATCATCTCCGAATTCACTAACAATGGTCCAAATTCCGTTCCGGAAATTTTCCATCCCAACCTTAGATGCATGATGCATTTGTTTAAAATAAAAACTGATCAAAGATCAAATCCAACTCAACTTGGGTCAATCTAAAGTAGTGTATGATGATTCTTACTTTGATAGTTCATGGTTCGATCCCGGACATACCAACTCTAATTTTCAGTGCAGCCAATTTTTCCCAGTTTTACCTTTCAAACAACCTTACTTAGGAGTCAGCAAAGTCGAATAGATCACAACCCACTCGACTGACGGAGACAGCACATGCGATTTCAGTGGAAACTAAGCCCAAGTCCACTCCAAGAAGAAGTAAAGTCCAACTGAGCAATGGAATACTCATCAAATAACACCACCTATCAGCTGAAATAAATTTTGGAGGCCTCATGAATGTGTACTGTATCGCTCAATGGATGTGTGGACACAAAATCCACTCGAAACGACCTATCTTTCGCATCAAAATGATAGAAACAAGTACATAGCCAGAATACATCTATCAGCAACTCTAAATAAAAACCCATAAATATATTAATAAAAAATTATGCCAACGGTCCCATAAACCAATAAATACAGGCAATAACGCTTTTCTGATGATATCACGTCCCATTATCAGCGTACACGATTTTTGATAAATTGATTGATTAACCGTGTGTACAACTATAATGATCATGTCTCTCTAATACTGCTGAAACCCTCCAAAAAAAGACAGATATCGATCGCCAGAGATAACCGAGTGCTTGGGAGTGGAGCTAAACCATTGAGACTCAAACTTTACTCGTCACTGCTACACGATCGCCCTCAGGACGATCACCGTGATGGACTAATCTGAAGACATCCAACATAAGCTCATCTGAGAATCTGTCCGATGATCTGCGAGGTTCAAGTGATCCTGCCGAGGTGATCATTCTTGGACTAGTGGCCGATCAGCAGAGTAAGTCCGCGCGGTGAAGGTTCGCGATCGTTAAGATTGTCTCCGTCGTACATAAAAATTAACACATCGTTTACCGAAATCTACAACTGATAAGACAAGAATTCATAGCAGAACCCATAAAACCACATTTCGCAATAAACTTTTGCTTGTAGAGTCCCTAATTAATAGGCAATTGATCGTTCCCCGAGGGCGATGATGGCTTTGTGCATATATTTAGACGGTGGCGTTGAAGTTACTCCACTAAATGGCCACGTCCTTGTTAGACGTAGGTACGTACATAGGTATTGCGAACCGTGACAAGATCTCCAAAATGTGACTCAAGTGGAACTGGGCGCAGTCAATGGTAATTGTGGTGTTCTAGGTGGTGGTGGTGGTGGTGGTGAAGAGAGATCATCTTAATGTATAATAAAACCTTGACAGCTAGCTGACAGTTCTATGATGACAAACAAGCGATAAATTTCGAATGGACACACTCGTTAGATTGTGGGTATAAACGTGCTGAACTTGAGTTATTGTTTATGGATTTATGACGCGATGCCATGAGTTGACATTATCAATTCTTGTTATTGAGCTTGAGGATCTTGTATTTGTGGGGTCTTATCTGGCATTTTTTTTGTGGGCTTTATGCGCCGATATCTGGTGGTTGGAATCTGCGAAGATATCCTTAATTGATGGATGCCAAAGGTGGTCTGGACATGCTTATCAGGCATCGCTATTATGGAAGACGTTGATGTCTACCGGCTGACTTTAATCAATCGAGTAAGTTTTTTTTTTAAATTTAATCTTCGATTAGTGCAAAGAAATGTGCAAAGAAAAGTATTCAAGACAAGTTTAATTTTAAAAGGGAAGATGTCTAGATTATGGAAATGTTTGTCCGTCTGTCATTAAGTCATCACTTTTGCATGCTTTTAGAAATATTAAAAAAAGAGTTGGGTCAAATTCCAGAGCGTATCGATCCAGGTTAAAGAATATGCTTTTTAATCCGTTATATGCTTAGTTTTGAGTTTGATTAGGCTTTTCTTTGTCTTAAATTGATTTAATTTTAACCTACCAAAAGTGAACGAAACTTAACGAAACTGATCAAAGTCGTCAGTGTGGTCACAATCAATTATGTGCACTCACCCGATTGCTTTAGAAAAGTCTTAAACATAATTACTGTCCAATAGAAGTTATTGAGCTGAAATGTGCCAGAGGCTTGTGCAAATTTGACGAGAAGATGACCAAAATCGTATCTAACCGTCTTATGTCTATTGGCAGCAGAGACCCGGGGAAGTCATAGAAGTTGATCTAAAGCTTGGCACATGTCAGTGGATCGATGCCAACGACCATGCTGCAGTGTACTCTGAGTAATGAAATTATTTGTTTGAATGTGGGCGAGAAGATGTTGGTTAGTTTTTTTTGTTTGTCCTCCACTTGGTTTTCAGCAATGGCGAAGTCGATCTGGCCCATCAATTGCAGCATGCAGCACATCCATCAGAAAATTATACGCTGCTCGGCCTAACACAAGCCATTGTTTCTAAAACGGATCAATAAGCACTGAGGTCTGATGGACATTCATCCATGCGAGGGCAATCTTGTGGAAGGTCCACGGTTTATTTTCGAATAATATTGTGTTCAGAGGCTTGACAACGTTCGCTAAACCATTCGTTTGGCAAACTTTCGCTCAGGTTTTAGCACATTTCTTCCTTTGAACTCTCGGAATGAGTTCAGACGCATGGCGTGATCGAGCAAAAATCCTGTCATTCTGTTCGTTGAATGACTCTTCCGTGGTTGAACGCCTATTCATCAGTGTAAAGAACCCTTCTGTGACCATTTTGGGTCTATTGTCCTATTCTAAGAGGTACAGAGCCAAAACAGCAGAGTCCTGTTTTGAGTGCTGCCCGACTTTCAAAAAATATTTTGTTTTGTTGCATCATCTTTTTCTCGGTTTCGCCATCCAGCGTGCTAAGCCTGACGTTTAGCTTCTATCTGAGAATGTCACCGCCCGTAAAATGTAACAAGCTATTCGTGAATCAAAGGATTGGCGTTCGTATTTTTAATATCTCAGAGACCATTTATTAAAAACACAAATTCAGAGACTTATCATGCTTTCTTGGATTCTAAAATCCAAGCTTAATCACTTCTCCGTCAAATTGTCGAAATAAGTACCTTATCGCAGTTAGTTAAAACTTGATGTTTAATACAAGAAGAAGTTCGTGCAAACGAGTTTTTGAATACAAAAAAAATGCCTGGGATTCTATTAGAACACACTCAGCCAAACAATGAAACCAGCGCAGATAGTGAGTAATGGTCAATGGAGCAACTAAATAATATGTATACGGTATACCACATGTGAATCCTTTCCCCGAATTGAAGCAGATAACAACATTCTTTCGCTTCGTTCTACACAGTTGCCCAACACACCCTCAGATCCCAGCGAAAGCATGCTGAGCTCACGTTGCGCGTGTATGTACACCCTCACCGAGCACAGCGCACCAGCTCGTTATCTTCGGCTACAGTCCGGGAATGTCCAAAAATAAGAAATTCCAAAATCACAAAACCCACAAACAAACAGATACTCGCACTCGTTTCTGTGTGCTTCCTTTTGCTTATGATAAGGCCGCCGAAGACTAAGACGCCTGAACTCTACGTGCCCGCTGCGCACTGGGTTACACAGAGATTTATCTCATTTTCTCATGGATACTCCTTGAAATAGTGGCCGTTCGGTCGCAGTACTATCAGTGGGCAGTAGCCTCTCTGCCGTTTTGTTTTATTCCAGCGCGCCGATTCGGTCAGGCAATTATGTCACCATGTGTTCTGAAATGAATTCACGCCCGCTTATCTGTGAGAAGTTCCAGTTTCCACTCGCTGTTTGTGCTTTTATGGTGCTTTAGACTCGAAAAAAGTTTTCGCAACATTTCATGGACAAATTTCTAATTACGTTGCGGCTTTGGAATGGCGGCGTGGGCAGTTGGCTATCATACTTCCTGCGCCAACTGGCTATGCTCCATGCCTCATGGAGACTTGATACACCGATAAAGAGAGGGGTGAGATAACGCGCAGTGTGTTCAGCGGCTTTGGCGCTGTCATATTTTGAGTTGACGTATCATTTGAATACGAGCACAACCGCAGAATGCGGTTAGAAAAACGAGGGTTTTCTTGCTGGTCTTTCAAGAGGATTCAGATGTGTTTCAAACAAGATACATGTTTTTGTCGGCTTCGACTTGCAGCAGTGTTCCCACGAACGAAACTCAATGGGGGATTCCACAGTAATCGTTGGCTGGTTTGCCAGTGCCAATGGTGGTTTTTCTGTTAAAATAATCGTATCCACTTTGAATTATAAATACGCAGAGCTGTTCAAAATAACAGGGATAATCAGTCATATTCGGTAGCAACCACCGAGGGGAGGTATTTGATAGTGACGGGCCTTCACAAGGTCATTGTCAGCAATTCTTTCATTGGGCGCATACCACAACTGCATTGCCGATAACCATCGGGAAATGGAGCAAACTGATATTTAGTCATTTTTGGCGCCGAATTGAGGCTTAAGGTTCTAGAGAGTCAAAGTATTGGAATGAAAATGTAAGCCTACCTTTATATTTCTGCTACTGATGTTATTTTAATTGTTTTTTCAAATTCGTTTTTCAAAACAAAATAAGATCAAATAGGGAATTTACCTTCTTCACCTTAGGTTAGTTGCAATTTTAAGTAACGTTCAGAGAATAAAGAATTTGAGAGGGCATCGTAGATTTGTTTGAATATCCACTCATAGAGAATATTTTTTCTTCAATCAATGCCAAATAGGTTGAGTGTGGTGTGCGCCCCAATAAGGTTTTGTACCTGTTTTCTGGTTAGCAAGTACTTGTCAGTTTGGGAATCAAGCGATTAACCGACGATGTTCAGTTAAATGCCACCAGTCGCTAAGACTCAGCGTTCAATCTTTCGTCGTTTAACCGCTCAGCCGCTCGTCTCTCATCCGCACGACCTTAACCAAAAGCAATTCTAAAATGAGGCCAAACGGAAATACGGATAAGAGACTACTCTTTTGACATCCCCACATGACCTGGCGGAAATGTACAACTTTGCCACATTTTAGACGTAACGTGCATGAGATCATGCCCTGACATTAAAAGTGATGACAGTCAAAACATGCAACGAAATGAGTGACCACAAGACCACAAGAGTTCCATTTGGAGCATTTTCGACGGAACTTCTTAAGTTTCTCTTCGAAGTAGATAGTTCCGTTTAGTGGAACACCAAATGAGCGAGCGCCTTATTTAGGTCAAAATGATATGACTATCATCGCCGCTCTGCTGCAATGTCTTGATATAACTTTGATGTAGAATGTATCTTGTACTGGAAATTCATCAAAAAGATAGAAGCCATCCAGCAGTGATTAAGTCTATCTCGTAGTACTATTTTCGACGTGGTGACGCGGAGCTTTTCAATGCAGTAGATTATTTAAGCGTGAAAGAGGACGAGAAGATATCACCATGTGGCGGAGAATATTGAAAATGTGAAGATGGTGGAGAACGGAAGATGTTCGCATGAACGCGTGAAAGTCATTCAACAACTTCTGTTCCAGCCCAAGCTTGGGCTTAGCATTGTCAGTGGGTTTTTTTGTTATTCACAAAGCGGCAGCTAGATAAGCCAGTGTGAGAAAATCCCCACTAAAGTTGGATTTCACAAGCTTCTGAGCACTCTAGTCTCGGTTCGATCATAGTTACATGCATACAAAGTTCCGGCTGATAAAAGAAAAAATGCAATATTACATAATATGGTAGGACGACAGTCCGATGCCTGGGTCCAGCCTAGCTACTGAAGCTACCTCTCGTGTTGTGCACTCGTATCGCTAGTGGATGGGACCTATAATTTTTTGCGGACTTCGAACTTTGAAGTTGGAGAAGCTTTGTCTAGACAGGAATACTCTTTGATCATTGTTAGTGACTCGAACGAGGTGTGGCCGTGAATTGTGGAAGTTGGTAACTTCGGGGATTGAAACTGGAACCAGTTGCGTAAGAGTCGACGCATCAACCCACTACTCTGTCTTAAGGCTTAATGAGACAGCAAAATTACAATATGTACATGAAAGGATATTTAATGAATATTTATTAAATTGTGAACGCTCGTCGTCGACTCGATGTACACTACACCTTCAAGTCCTCCGAATGTACATACAGGATGTTTGAAAGTTATGTGTTGTTCAGTTTAAGATTGGAGAAGCTTCGCATGCATCCAACGTACACATCAGACATTACGTTACATTGAAAACATTATCTACTAGCGCCTCTCTGGTCTCTCTGGTCTTTATACCAAACCTAATGACATTTTGAGTGCCTTTGAATGACGTTTTTTTCTAAGCACGGCCAGTGCCAAGAACTGAATGTACACGTGCAAAATCTAATTTGTAATCAATTTTACCCGGGACCTCTTGACCAGTAGCATTAGCAACAGTAGTACAACAGACGCCTATTCACAAAGTAGCCACTCTACATTGTGATTATAAAACAAAGATTCCTAAAGAATCCCTAAAGAAGCCACCATTTTGTGGATTCTCCGATGTATTTTTCTCGGATAAACATATTTCGCTGGGTTTTAATCCCACGCTGTCCAAACACGGCAAGACTCACCCAAATAGAAATATTGGAAAATCCAAAAATTGATTTTACAATATGGCGCCCAGCGGTGGATGTCTGTAGTTCGTTCGACCAAATTGCTTTCCAATTGTTTTTCACTAAAAAGCCAGCTTGTCGATTGTGTCATTTTACGGATTACAGTTTGATCCACCAAACACAAGCGGCATCCATATCGTGTTTTTAATGATTTCTCTTCAGACTCTGTTCGGAACCATAACCTCTAAATATCACAAAAACCTGCAAAATCATAAAAGAGAAGAATAAAAGACTCACCTTGATTGACCTTTCTGGCAATCGCCTTTGATCGCATGATTATCTCCAAAAGGGATGTCATATAGCCTTCCTTCCTTCTTCTTTATCCACCAACCGAAAATCAGCAATCAGTAGGGGGCGGCACTATCATCCGCCGATCTAAGCACTCTGAGACCCTAAATTCTTTGACTTGTGGCACTGGCACCGCAAAGTCGAGGCACATTTACAGCAAACCCCAGCCAGACGCTGTGCTCTCAAAACAACTTGTTAATCGAATCACACAGCCGCACCACACCAGTCAAAGGACAACCGACTTCTTATCGATTAGCGTAGGGGGACTCGCCGTTGCAGGGTGCAGTACACCCAGAGGTGTGATGTCGATTCACAAAAACGAATGCGAAAAAAAATCAAACTGAAATATCCGTCAGTGGCGCAATCAAATAAGTTCGACTACGACCGTCGCCACCGTCGCCACCGCCGCCGTCTCAGCCAGGCTCGGTCTCGAGCTGTGGAAACAAAAGTGGAAAGTGAAACCGCAAGGTCAACGATTCAAATTGAGGCAGCTGCCGCTTAATTTTCCACTGTATTGGATTTTCCGCGCGCTTGAATAAACGAAGAAAAAAAAAACATCCACAAAACTTTTTTTTTTCGCACGTATACTACACGAGTTCACAAACACATGCACACACACAACTCTACCACCATCGCCGAGAAACGAGACGAACTCCTGAGGGTTGTGAACTTCAGTTCAGTTTACTGGGAGGCAAACATCCCGAGCCAATCGTACACACGTACAGATTTGCAAAGCGCGCCGCGTCGCGCTGCGCCGCTCACCGTCAGGAATGGGAATCCTTGCAATGCTTGCTTCTCTCTTGCGGCCAAGATGAGGAGGAACAATAGAAAAACTCCTGTTCCACGTCGCACCTGTTTTCATTAAAGCACCTCAGTCGCGACTGACGAGACTCCTCGACAGCAAAAAACTTGCGACGACACAAAAAACTGCCAAAGAAAAACTGCCAGGCACTTGCAATGGAACAACAACACGGACGGCTGTGGGACGCGAGACACGGGACCCGGGAACGGACACGGAGCTACACAGAAAAAAGTTACAACCGAACAAATTTCCATTCGAGAACCTAATTAGATGGGTATGTTTACATAGACCGAAGGGGGTGGCTTTCTTTGGCCTCAGAACTTTCCAACCACCACCGTGCGGTCGACTAAGGAATAATGCCTCCTCCCCCGCGTTCGCGACTGCACGAAGAGGGTGTCAATTGTTTTTTATTTTTTTTATTTTTGTTTTTTTCTCTTGCTATTCCTTGGTCTTGAATATGAAGTCGGAATGTTCACATAATTACGTTGGATTCAGTTGTTGAGCGGGAGGATGAATTTCTGACGAATCGCGACAAGAGGATGTGATGGAGGATCACGGCGCGTATGCGAGAGCGGTGGTCGTCGTTCGTCGAATGTGCGGCCCGTTGGAGTAACCTCACGAATGTGACTTGGCATATATCCCGTATGCTGACTTTTCTGCGAGAGTCTCTAGAGCAAACAGACATCGACTCGTCGACAGTGTGTGTCGCTATAAAATTCTGAGTTTCTTGCACGAATGGTGTGACTAATGGCGTTGGTGTATGGGTACTTCGCTATCGGTTGACGAGACGTCGTCAACTCCGTCGTCGTTGGTTGGTCGCATTGCCGCTGCCGCTGCCGTTGTCGTTGCTGGACATTCTTTCTCATTACTCGTGAATAATTTTCATCTCAGATGTTTCAAGATAACAATAAGTACACCAACAAGAGCAGAACATATTGTTGCATGCAAAACAATCGTTAAACAACCAAACCGTACATACTAAGTGTCCAGGATTTAGTGCGGTCATTGAGGAAGTATCCGGGTATGGAGAAATGTGAGCGCAGGATACTCAAGTTTCACTATCAACAAGATGACTATTCGATCACAACTTCGGATAATGGTGTCAGCTAGCTTAGAGCCCTTAAACCTACGCTACATTGCAATGGTTAGACAATCGCGAAGTAACTGCCGCTGATGATCGATTATCTTTCGCTCTGACTGCAGAATGACTCACCAGCACAACTCGGCACTCAAAATAGACTTGCGGTTTGTGGGAGACAGCACAGCATGCTTCAGTCTTTTGAATTCGCAACGATGAACTCGAAGGCGTTAATCGAGACAACATGTGTCTGCATTGTCTTGTTATCAGAAATTCCCTGCAGTCTTATTGTTTTTCTTCAGCTTACACACATGTGGATATCAGATCCACAGTTCATGTCTCTTCGGATTCTGGCAAGCAATTGTCCAATCTGTCACATTGTGACCATCAGCTTGATAGAATGGATCATTAAATATTTTGACTAAAGTAACTGACAGCGATGGTAGGGACAAAAACCTATAAGACGGTAATTAGGTGTTTTATTGAGTTTTGTACGCAGTAATATTTACTATCAGTGTACCTCTATACAGTCCTCAATGGAAGGTTCGATAGAATAAGACATTGAAGCAATCAAGCACTTTCAATGAGCTGAAGTGAACACATAGAAGCCAATAACAATCCATAAGAAAGGAGGAATCAAAAATCCAACGATCGACAGGCAAGTCATCAAAACATCGTCTATATTATCGTCTCTGTCGTTTCTGTGTCATTATCAGCACGGTTTCAGTTTCTGAACAGACATTCGACCAATGTCAAAAAAAAAAGTTAGACAAGGCGACGCGCTGTTATGTGCCTTTTTCAATATCATTTTTGAGAAGATTTTGTTGGTTGAGAGCAATTTCCACCCCCTGCACTATTAGAAGAACAAGGTCGCATTGATCGACTTTAAGAAATATCAAGCCACTTAAACCATATCGTTGCTTGAAAATGATAATGCAGCTACTTTATAATATCGATAAACTTAGGAAATTGTTCTTCTTTGCCATATTGTCTATAGGCATAATATCTTGTGTAATATACACCTTTTACATTTAAGGACAAATTGATATAATCATTAATGCTTTTTGTGCAATTTAATTTTTTATTTTATCTAATTTTGCTTACGTGCTAGACATAATTACTTAAAACTAGCTTAAACATCGTGACAGTTGTTTTGACTTAGAACGGCGATATTTTGGATGTAAAATTGGGTTAGGTTGAAGAGGCTCGATGGAGATTACAGTCAAACTTAGATCAGTAAAGGAATTGTGATATCATGTGGACGACTAACTACGTTAAAGCGATTCAGTTGGCTTGAACTGGTGTCGATCAGTTCACTCGACTGCTGATCAGGTTCGCCCCTGTGAAACACACAATTTTGAAGGACAATCCAAACTTCGCATTTGACAACTTGGTGGATATCCAACGTAGTACCCCCTTGAAATCCGTCGCAGCGCTACTTAAGTCGAATCAACCGGACTTGTTCCACTGGATCTAAGAGACTCAGAAGACTCGAAGTACAAAAAGAGAAACATCTTATTTTGCAAGTTCTGATATATGGAGCTAAAAATGCTGGACGAAGCAAAAATTCATTGTTTTTTTGCCTGCTGAGCCGATTCTTGGTGCCTTCGAAAAACAATGCTTTAATGGATAAATGGTCATGGCTGCAAAGGAGGTGAATGCAATAGGAGACACAAGATGTGGATGTAGCTCGGAAGGCGCATGGATACCGATGCTCCAGAAGTCCGAACCTCCTCCGATTCGAGGAGGAGAGGCAGACCGAATCTCCGATTGAAAGACAAAGTCATGACGAACGCATGACAGTTTGATCTTGATGGCTGTATGCAGCGTCAACGGTTGAACAGTGGAAGGCATGTGTATTATATTCTCCTGAGACCCCCGATATCACCAATGTTACCATATTTTGAAATTCGGTGGAATCTTTTGGGAAGAAAGAAAGTTTGGAAAGATTTTTCTAATTGTCAAATACGTCAATTGGAATCAGTTAAAGTTTGATTTTTGCGTAGCTACCATGTCGACTTTGTGTGGGTAAGCATTCATTTTAAAGTCATCTACTTAGATCCAGTGGAGCAAGGCAACATTGGAAGTCCACGTTGGCTGAGGCACCCACAAGTGGACCTCAACCTCAAGTCAGGGTTTGGCGGTAACTTGGAGATAAATATCTAGTCTAGTTTAGAGTAGACCGTAGAGACACACGAAGAAGAACACGTACGATATAGTTTTTCTAGTGCTGTTCTGGAAAAGTTAAGGAGTTACATAGACACATTCTCCTACACCAGTGTTAAGTGTATTTAAGGTGAGTCCTACAAGAGACTTTAGGCTTTGGAATTGAGCCACTGTGTCATTTTTGTCTATTCATTAACATAGGAAATAATAATACAAATAAAGCAAATATTTCTTATAAGAATTCTGTATGGGTCTTAAGTTTAAAATTGTATAGATTTGTCTAAGTTATGACGAATTTAATTTCTCTGAAATATCTATTACTTGCACTTGGAAGAGCATCAATCGCTAAAAAGATAAAATTAAATAAACAAAATTGAGGAAAATCTTAAGAAATTGTCACAATCTAGCACAAGGAGACGATCGCAACTGTTCTGTGCCAGATTATGTGTCAATCTTGGAATGTGAGACTTCCGTTCATAATTTCGATTACTCATGAAACTCCTAATCTCATTAGACATCGGTTTAATCAACCACTTCACGGGGTTTCTTATCAACATAGACTTTTGCGCCAGATTCAGCGATAAGAATGTTAGTTTACAAAGAAGGTGTTTCCAGGTTCCAAAACACCTATTCCCTCGAAGTTGTGTATCATTTTTCACCACCACTGTGGCTCCATAAAATCCTGATTCGGTTCACCTATCCGCATGTGCTATGTCTTATCAACACCATGTGGCCGGCCATTTTTCATCGGTCTCCTCATTAGCCCGCAGACACCGGATTCGAGCAGAAACAATTAAGGATTGCATTGTACAGATGAAACCCAAAGCCAACTGCAATAAATAGAGCTGAACACATACGATCAAGAGGAGATAGCGGATGCAATCTAATTTAAGACTCCTTACGGCGCTGTGTTCGGTAAGCGATGTAGCGAACTTTTGCGTGTATTGCCAAGCATCTGTGTTTGACTAAATGGAATTACAACGAAATCCACGTAAACTGAGATCCCATTTTATAGCCAGTCAGTCCGGTACAGATTTGCGCTCCAACTCACACCGGATCCGAAAGGCGAACCCCCCCTCATCACTCAGAACTTTTTCATCATTCAGATAATGGAAAAATTAAAATTTTATTATTCTCACAGAACAGAGAACAGAAAGAGCAAAAGCCACCCCACCTTCCAGCCAGCCCACATTCAACACCCCATTAATTCTGTATTTCCCAACCGCTTACTATTCCGTCAATCCCCACCACTCGCCACTCACCACCCACTAGTCACCAACACCACGAGTACCACCAACACCACCATCACGACCATTCAGGGGACGATGTATATCGTTGATCGATTGAATTTCCACTCCCCAGTTCGTGTGGGCCTCCGGGCGGACACGGGGGGGACTTAGGCGAGCTCAGAATGTCGCCGAAATCTCCCTCACTGGCCGCCCTCTGGTCGAGGGGAGCGGGCATGCCACGGAGTGCGGTGTAGCTCTGGTTGCTCTTATCTCCTTCAATTATCTCTGGCCCCGCTGCTGACTGACTGCACTCCAGCGAAGCGAACTTTCTTCGCGTCTGCGCCCTCAAGTCGCCGCACATCTAACGACCCAATGTGGGAGGAGCTTTCCGCCGCCGCCGTGCCGCAACATTTTCCTTTCACATCGAACCATGCCTCTGCTGATTTTTCTTCTCTCACCAAAATGGATGTGAATTTGCAGTTTTCACTCGCGAACGCATAAAAATCATTGGAAAATGCTCAAGTTAATGAAGTGTACACGACTGTTGGGGGTGCACTTTGTGCACAGTGCGTTGTCGCGGTGCCAGTTCAATTAAAAAGTCTTCAGGCGCGTCAGCGGGATGATCTCTCTCTCAGGTCATCCGTCGGTCTATCTCCAAGGAGCCGCTCTAAGTCGGACAAAAAGAGAAAAGAAAAATAACTGTATAAGAAAAAGTGCCGTTTGGGGTTGATTTTGTGTGTGCGGTGACAATGATTTTTATTTGACGAGCCAAAGCTCAAAGGCGTGGCATGACAAGAGATATCTACGAATACGAACAAAACAGTATCATATCTCTGTGCTATTCTGTCGCTGCCAGTGTGGTTTATCTGTTGCCAGTTGGGGAAAATCGCAAAAGGAAAAAAAAATCAAGAAACGAAAAACGAAACGAACGAACAAAGCGGGAAAAAGAAAAAAAAAGAACTAATGACTTCAGTGATTCCACCCAACACACCCTACCCTACACACCCACTAGCCCCAACGACCGCACCGGCCCGATGAAATTCCAGTGTTGTTGTGTGACAAAGATATTCGTTCCTCTTTTTATCACGTCGTCTTCGTCTTCGTTGTCGTCGTGCCCTCGAAAACTTTCACTATCTGCACCTAGTGGAAGGAGGCGAGCTATGGTTGGTCTTTTTCCAACCCCCTCAACCTGGCATGCTGGTGTGGGTGCGGATGTGGTGTGCTTGGAGTGGGAAATGGGGAGGACGATTGAGTACATAATCAGTGTGAATGCGCTCCTCCATATCCTTGGTTGCTTGGAGCTTAATGGGATTGTCAGCTTGCGAGGTTCGTTCGTTAGAAGGATGAAGTCAATAAACTATCTACTATCTGATCGTATAATCAATTCAGGAATGACGCCACATGCATACATATGTATACGTAGTGAAGGTAAATATTTACACATCACTTGTAGTGCTCTTGATTGTCGACCTGGTTGTGTGTATTTATATTTGTTGATGTATCAAGACGGGAGCTACATCTTGGGAATGTGCTACATTCATTCTTACACATTCGAGGTATGTACTCACATCTGTGTGTGCACATGGTTGTGGGAAGTGGTTCCATTTTTTGCGGGTGAGCACACCCGAGAATATTATTGAATTCCTTCACGACAGGATGTGGAAACGGATGTGTGTTAATCTATGAAAGCTTTCCCTCCTCTGATTGAAAGGCAGCTGGCGATGAAGACGAATGACTTCAGTCACTTCTACGGCCTTATGCTGCATCAGATATACAGCATCTGTCAGCAATGAAATGGAATTACTACTCAATGTCCTTTAATCGTTTCGCCAATGTTTCCGAGATGAAGATCTTTTTTTGGAATTCAGTTCAGTAGAGCTCTGCAAAATTCTGCTCACTCTTAAATTTTTTCATTGAGGTTAGAATGTATTTATTTTTATGGGTGAAAGTGAAAATCGTCCCAAGACAATGCCGGATTCCTTACTGCCTAAGAACACTCTTTGTTTTGTGCAGCAGCAGTTTTTTGAGTGCTCACATCAAGCAGGTCATACTGGAATTGTTGTTATCACGTCCAGAGCGACGGCATCGATGATGATGAAAATTAATAAACCGAAGGCGAAACTTCCAAATCAGATTCTGAAGACCACATATAAGAAGATGAGCGTAGCAAGACATGTCCGACGAAAAGAGCGCTCGCATGATGGAATTCAAACATCAACTGGGCCTTTCTAAAGACAGCCTGTTACAGTTCGAAGGTAGTTATTTGTTACTGATTTTTCAACTGATGCCGCAGCATATGATGTTCACTAATAATTTTTTGGAAAGGGCTCACTTGATTTCTTGAAATTATAATTTCTTTGCCAGTGATGGAACTTCTGTTGATCTCCAGTCAGTCAGTCTGGTGAAGACCAAGCCCGGGCTCCAGTATCTTCTTAGAACCGGCGGACGAATGCATTTTGCTACTTATATATCCTCTGTTTCTTAAAACGTAAGTCCATACATGTATGTATGACATGATTTTTTTTCCCAGTAGCCACTGAATTTCTCGATAGCGATTTTCAAGCTCGTCATGTTTTTATTTGTGAGCGAGCATTCTACTTGAGTTTCCCGTCTTGGATCAACCTCAAATGATCGGAAATTGAGACTGTAGTGTTTCAATTGCCAACTTGAGTAAGCCTTCCGTAGCAAAGGTAACATTTGCAAATGTAGCCCAGTAGTCTTCTGGCCCGTCTAATAGAGGCGTATTTTGGATGAGCACAAATTGTTTGCCTAAGGCATTGATTCCCTCCTTCCGTAACGATTGCATTGTGTGAAACAACAATTTTAAAGTACCTTCACTTTGGGTAATATCTTTAGAGCACATCAAAAAAAGTAGGACCAAGGACACTTCCTTGCGAAACACCAGCGGCAGTACAGCATGTTCACAAGGTAAGATTCTAAGAAGAAACCAACTTTATATTGCAAGCTATCGTGGCACACCTTGTCGAAGGTGCAAGACATGCGCGAGTTAGCCCAAAATATTTGTTGCCTCTAAAGCCTTCCAATGTCGTAGTTTATTTTATGAACGTGGTTCTCTCTGGGTTTCGGACCCTTGCTATAGGGTAGCTATATGTAAGTCCCCTTTCCTCTATAACTGGTTGGATACGTTTCATGAGAACTTTTCAAATACCTCTGAGAGTGCAGGTTATGGCGTTCCTTGTCTGTACGGCTTCTATCGTTTGTCAATTTATTCGGTTTCGGGACATTATCACTTCCACGACTTCTGGAACGTAATGCAGTCTCAGCGATGTCTCTGTTATATATATAAGATTAATTAGCCCTTTTGATGGAACATGTTCCCGGTTACTGCTAGGTAGCCAGAAGGTTTACTGTTAGTTCTATACAATAGCAAAAGGTTTACACTCAAGTCCCTATCATAACCTAACGTGATGGAATTTTCTACTGTTAGGGATATCTGTACAGAGTTTGCAATGAGAATTCATTTTAAGCAGTGTTGCTAGAACTTACTTTGGAAACGCAAACTTTGTTCGCTTATTGTCGAAACCCAGTTTCACAGTAACCTTAAACCGAGTTCAAATTTTGGGTTTAATTCGTCCGGTTTCACAGTGGAATCTGAACTTCAGTTTCGATGTATATCCTGCGCTTTCATTCATTTTTTGGATTTTGGAAGCGCGTCATTAGCGTTATCGGAAAACAACGATTTTAAGGAAGGAAAAAAACTGCAGTATGTGAATCCATTGCAAGTGATTTCATTACAAGGAATGGGAATTTAAGAGAGAATAAAGTAAGAAAGCTTCAAGAAAAGAGCGAAATCAAATGGCCGAGTTGCCGAACTAAGGTTTAAACGGGAGTGTACTCTCGTTTAATTTAAACTACAAATCGAACTCAGTTCGAGGTTTAAACGAAACTGTGCATCCGAATAAATCGTTGAACAAGTTTAAACCAAAAATGAAGTTTAAACGTCCACTGGAAACTAGGCATATGTTATATTCTCTTTAATGACAAGTCACATAAACGCATAAGCATTGTGACAGTGTCTGGTTGACCTCTACCCTCAAACATAGCCCCCAAATTCACTGAAATACCGCGCTATCACCCCTTTCGTGTGAAAACAATTGCATTGATTTGATGTCGGTGGCGATTTCACAAAACATTAACAATTTGATTGTTTCCACAAGTTCATCTTTGAAACTTCTCCATCAGTGGACGTTTATGAAATCGAATCAAATCGAACCGTGATGGTCAGCCCTAATCTGATTTTATCGGCAACATCTCGGGATTTTGAATCGAAAGCTGTAGTCTGTATTCTTCCTTTCCCGCTTATAGACATCGCATTTAGAAAAAGCATTATGCTGACATTCTACGAGAAATAAACTACGGCGTTTTGATCTGTGCATTGTCTGTGAATAAGTATAGCTTTTTATTAAATGTGGACCAGATGATCTGTAAAGGCTGTGATCTTGTCTATCATGAACTACTACTGCTCCATTGGGAATGAGTTATGCATTATTTTTGAGGACGAAAGAACTATTTGACTTTCTTCTTCCTTGATGCTAGGCCCTTTTTATGCACATAAGCCTAGTGAGTTAGTGACACATCATCTTTTGAAGCCTAGACTTAACTAGAATCGTTCGGTGCCTAATGAAAAATTCATTCAGAGTGGTATTTGAAAACCAGAAATAGAATTTTTCTAATCATAACCGCCAGGCTAATGTGGGACGGCAGTGAGCTTCATGCACTTTACTGAAGTATCAGTGTTGGTATAGTATCCGAATTTGATGCTCCATTAAGCTCCCTCAACAAGTGCAAGTTAGGCGCCTATGTCTAAAGACATGTACTTGGGTTCATTTTTCGCGTACAGTGCAAGTCTAAGAAGACTGTCTGATCTGCACTTAGGCCTGGCATCTACAGCAGATTTCTCTCTCTTCTCGAAACAAAAATATCGACTGAGTCCGTAACAAAATAAAAACTGCATATTGCCTCGCCGGCAATGTAAACAACCGAATTAACAAGTTTTATGTTTATCTGCTCAGCAGTGAAACCAATGTCCATTGTAAACGTCACACAGTCCGAGAGGCTAAGTGCAGATGTGTCCCACTGCAGCCTTCTTTCATTTCAACTTAATTCGATGTATTCCATCCAGCGGAGCGTGCGTTTTTCTCTCATCGATTTTCCACCGAACACACACAACAGCTCCAGTTCGAGGAAGGGGCGGTCGAAAGGGCCAGAAGGTGCAACGTATTAAATGGGATTCGATGCAGAACCAAATGAGTCATATTGTGGGCCGGAGTGTAAACTCTGCGACTTCGACGACGTATTCTCGCATACGCATCCGCGTCGTAAAGCCCCGGACGAGCTGGACTATGAGGACTCGGTATCAGGCTGCCACTCGCTTTGTGCCTCTCAAATTACCATAACGAATCCTCTGGTGCGGAGCGGCTGCCGATTCTCTGCCACACTCGAATTTATGTCTTTATTAAATTACTTGTGACGAACGCACGAGAGAGCCGGAGCTGAAGAGAGACTGCGACGACTCTGAGCTCGCCTTCGTACTCACTGACACCGAGCCATAACCTAAGCCAACAAAAGGGTTGCCTCAGCAGCCATCTCCCGCGGGTGTACCACCTCATAAAAGCCACCATTACCATTAGTGCATCTGAATAGAGCGAAGTATCCGGTTGCAGTTGGAGGCATTTGTCACCATTTGGTGGACCTGATTGAGGAGCACATCGCCCAAAACTCATACAAGAAGTCACGTACGAAGACGATTCGCCGCGAGATGAATGATGTCGCGCATGAGCCGATACGACACGAGACGAGACGAGACACTCGCCGCAGACAGGTTGCCTTTGCCGGTCGTCTTCAGGGCGATGACACCCCGATCGGCGTGGCCATGACTACTCGGGCGAGAGGGAGCCGATATCATATCATTGTGCGCGGTGTAGTGGTCGGTGGGTGAAGCAGCAATTAAGGGCACAAAGTAATAGGACACGTGCCGCATGCTCGATGCCCTTCCTTCCGTGATTAGTATGAGTTCACCAGCGAGAAAGGCAAACGTAATTTCATGCAAATGTAAGCCTGTGTTTCCATAACGCGAGACCAGGGTCATTTTAGTGTCGGCCGTGGAGTACGAGTGGTGTCCGTCCGTTCGCAGGACACCTCCACTCTTCGCTTCGCGGTCGTCGGGGGCTCTTCAACTTCCGAAATTATGGTCTTATCTAGCTTCCTGTCGTGACACAATTCTCTCTCTGTGTGTGGGGCTGCCCCGCTGCACAGTGAACAGTCCTCCAGAGTTTGACTTATGAGAGCAATGATAAATATGAGACCGTGTTTTGTGGTCGCGGCGCTGGCGACTCCTAATGAAATTCAAAATTGAGTGCGCGCACACACTCTCCAAACTCACATGGAACACGCGACTTTCATTTCACCTCATTACCTCCTTCGCGTCCACCAGTGTGATTCCTTGGGCTTCACGTGAAGACTGCGAGAGGCCCTTGAGCTGTGCGGTCTGGATAACAATCTTTATGACAGAAAATGAGGATTAATAACAGCAGGTGGACGTCAGATTTCTCAGTCAGCTCCTTCCACTTTTCTATAATTTAACCTCCTCCCGCCGCCGCGGCGCTCCACCGTGCCGCGGGGGTGCGGAACGAAGTCGAGTGGTCGAGTGTAACGAGCGCGGCCATTAGATGAGGCATTCCTTGAATACAGATTGACTAATTAGTCTCTTTGCGATTTTAGGTCAAGCGAGGTGCCGACGAGGGATCTGCGTAGATAGCATCAGGGAGGGAGCAGGAGACGCAGGGGGTGGCACGGCACCGGAGATTATTTATGTCTCTGACAGATTGTGCGGAATTGCTTTGACCCCATTGCGGACAGCACCCTCGCTCCAGCCGCCGCTCCATCCGGGCTGTGACATTAATTCGGTGGTGATCGGGAAACCGATTCAGGTTTTATTCGAACTCGGAGGATTTTTGGTTTCACCCGCGCTCCAGCGTGCACACGAAAGTTGTCTCCGACATAAATCAAAAATAACTTTCGACACAGCACAACATGGCGGATTTGTAAACGGCTTTCTCCCGGTAGTCGCTGCCTGGTCCTGTTGGCGGAGGGGGCCGGGACCAGGCAGGGGGGATGTTTTATGATTTCTCATTTTGAGGGCGAAAACCATGGGATAAAGAGACATGTTTATGGTTTTGTTTATGGGTACCCCATGCTTGACATTATGGCTGACTTTGGCAAGGTGGAGAGTCGCGCCACCCACGTCGTTAATCGAGAATTATTGCGATCTTCGCTGGGCGTTTTTATTTGTAATTGCTTCAGTTTCAGCTACCTGGATAACGGTTTCATTGCATATAATTCATGTTCCCAGTGACACTGTTCCGACTCGGCTTCAGACTTCCCACCAATGTCCCTTCCACCTTGGTTCGTCTCTCGCGCCACAAGCGACGAGTAATATCCTTGAAATTAGGAAATCCTTAAAACCAGATGTTACGCCCTCGCTGCTCCTTCGGATTTCCTCGCAAGCATTTTGCTTTTGCCTCTGCACACTCTTGGCGCGGCGGTGCGGTGTGGTGTGCTGATGGTTGCGGCGGAATGGTCTGCATCTTGCCCGCTTCATGTGCGCATCCAACGACGTGGAAAATTATGATTTACGAGTCCACCCGATTTTCATGTTGAGCGTTGCCGGGTTGCCCGTTCGCGGGGCAGTAGCGGCAACCAATTTGAGACCAAGTCGCGCCGCGCCGGCTAGATCTTCCTTAAATCGATGATAAAGTCGTTAAACAATTTTCCAAGTTTCTGGACGATTTACTCCGCTCACTGGTTCAATTACATGTTTCACATGATTGTGGGAAGTGCTCTTGTTGCGGACGTTGCGGTGGTTGCCGAGTGGATGGAGTGCTGTGGAATGATGTGGTTTGTATAAGGACAGAGAGGTCAGGATACGAGGATGTCTGATTATGAGCGAGTGTGAATGCAGGATTTAAGCAATTACCAAGTCTTGTTTAAGCAGATGCATGCATGTACACACGGTGGCTAGGACGAGGGAGCGGCCAGAGACGTGCACAAGAATAGAGCGAATGATGATTGCACACAAAAGGAGTCTTATTCTTGTTGCTTGTGTGTTGTGTGTTGTACTGTGTCGTTGGTATTCAATTTCCGCTCACCTTTTCTGCACGCCTTCTTGAGCGAGCAGTGAGAGGGGACTCCATCCTTTTTTGTGTTGATGGAATCACAAGGAAGCAATTTGAATGGGAATCGCTTGTTGCCATCAACCGTCAGAAGGAATTAATTGTGATGTCTGTGCGCTCGACTGGCTCTACTCGTGATTTTGAGTTTTCTGTCAGCTGAGTCGTTTACATGCGGGGAATGGAGGTGTGTCGCAAGCAAGATGTCTTTTAAGAAATTACAGTGACCGCCTTGAATGTTGCACAATAGACCAGCTACTAGATTTGACATGTAGACATGTGGGGCTGGGCTAGTTCTTCTGACCAATGTGGACGAATTGACCCATTTAATGGCTATGCTGGGGAGATTTTTGTTTTGAAGTGGAGAGGTCAATCCGTGTCCGCCTCTTGTGCACACATAATCAATTATTTTGTGCTAAATTCGAGGAGAGTTTTATGTCCATACAATTTCGAAAATACACATTTCATTGCTTCGTGATCAACCGATAGAATCGAAATGTGTTCAAACAAATGAAGGCTTAGTCTGTTCTCAAAAGATCACATAAGGCAGCCTTAACGATACTTCTAAACTTGAACTGTTCCAATTCCTGCAGAAGGTGTGCCAGATTACACATTCACACATTAATTGGTTATTTACTGTTTTCAAGCACCGGCTCTTTGGAAAGCTATTGTTTTTCCGTTAAAAAAAATTCTCTATATTCACAGTGCTCGAGAATATAGAGACATTCACAAGGTTCTAAGCCACTGTTGCTGATATACGACTTTAGTCGCAATTTTACCCTTTTTGCAAGCATAGAAACCGTGACACGACTTTAAAAAAAAACCGTTTTTGATACTTTTTGTATATTCTTGCGACATTTGGAGAATATTTTATGTAAAACATATTTGTTCCATGAAAAAGTAGCAATTTGTTCAGTTCTGTTAGTAATATGAGTGATGCCTGTACAATCCATTCACACCGTTCAACAAAATTCTTGTTGGGATTGGATACATTCTGCACACATTTTTTCTTCGATTGATTTCTACTGCGACCCTTTTTTTAGATATTAGTGGAATGTTGTTATTTTCCCTTCTATAATTATTGATTCATATTACTGTTTGGTTGACAAATCGATGTTTTTGTTAATTTTCAAATATATGCGACGTTTTCTTGCTCCGAGGCACTTTTTTTCGACTTCCTCAAAATTTTCAGCGGCAACACTGTTCTAATCTATGCCCCAAATATGCCAAATGTTGTAGCATATTGATCAGGGGAACTCGATGAATGACGCCATCCGCAACCGATACGACTGATGACTGATCCTGTGAATCGAAATTGTCTCAAATAAAGTAGCAAACACCTCATCCATAAGTGGTTCCAGTGATTCTGTATTGTTTCTGATATATCAGAAAAATCCTGAACGAATGATTGACTTGAAATTTTCAATTACTGAATTGGACACAAAATGTGTACCATTCGGCTTTTGATAAAAAGAGCCGTGGTGAACATTTGCAAGATATTGTATTCCTGAAGTGCATTTGATGATGAAATTGTGAAATGATAAATGAAATATCTAACGATGCTGGAATGAAGGTTAACGTGAACAAATCCGAGGTAATGGTAATTTCCGGAATACCTGTTCAATGCACTCTATACGTTAGTGGAGTCCCATTGAAGCAGGTGGAGAAGCTTAAGTATCTCGTGGTGGAAAGAGTAATGCTGAGCGTTCCTGTAGGATTGGCTAATGTTGTTCAATTTTGAAACAACTTGATAGATCTGTAATCAGGAAGGCCAAGCTGGGTGTCAAAGCTAAGTTAACGATCTTTAACAGATTATTTATTTCAACTCTAAACTAAGATCATGAAATTAAGGTAATGACAGAAATAGTAAGATCGCTAATCCAAGCTGCCGAGCTGAGATTTCTTCATGCTGTTGTGGGAGTTACTTGACGTGATATGGTGAGAAACCCGACAGTGCGCGAGAAAATGCTTCGATGGCTTGCTCACGTGGAGCGAATGTTACCATCACCAGGACTTCCGAGGCGTACCTTGAATGTGACTTCATCAGTCAGGCGACCTCTTGGGCATAACTCCAGATGAGTTAGATTCGATTTGAGAGGATCGTGTGGCATGGGGATCTCTCGTAGCTGCCCCCGCGTCTTTAGTGGAACATACGGGTGATGACAACATATTATGATCTTATAGAGAAGTTCTTTCTTAAACCTTTGTGGAAAAACAAATATAACACATTGTCGGCAAACTGAAATGTACCAGTCCCATTGGAACATAGGTACTCTTAGTTTGAATTTTCGTTGAGTTAGTCAGGCGAATTCTTGTTAGTGAATGAGTTGAAAATAAGCGGTTTAATACATCTTGTCTGCAAAAGCATCCGTTTGTCAGGAGCAGTCATTCATTTCATAGTGTACAAAAAATATATGAACGTCGACTAAAATTGCATGAAGTCATTTACACATGCTCAGTCTAGTGCTGGAAAGTAACAAACAAATGCCCATTTGCTGAACTTGTGCGTACGCTTAAATGTAAAATAATATGTTCTGTCAATGTAACACAGCTTTCAATAAAAATTTAAAAGGTTGTTTGAATTCCCTTTTCATGTTCTGTCATCTCCATCCACTGGCGGCATCCACGTTTGCTCCCTTCAACCACAATCCCACATGCGTCTCACTTTGCGGAAAATGTGTGTACCCTTCCACCCCCAGAGTCCACACACACGACTCCGTACGAATGTCAAAGCAAATGCGGGTATCTGTGCTACGTGACTTGTACGGATATTGAGTACTAATAAAAGCGTGAAATTCTTTCTCCAGCAGACAGAGCGAACTGGAGGAAAAAATAAACGGAACCATTTGATGTTATCAATTCATTATGGCAGCACATTTATCGCATCGGAACATTCGCACTCCCGTTTTGCTTGCTTTCGTGCCGCCTCGACCCGCCTGTGGAGTCCGGAGCCAGCTCCGCTTGAGGCAATCTTATTTCGGCAGAGAGAGCAATGAAATTGAATATGCAGTGCGCGAAAATTTTCAAGAAGCCCATGCAACTGCACTTATGTTTACGCCTCCGGCCTGATCTGTGCTGATAATCCGCCGGCCGTACTGACAGCAAAGTGAATAAAAGATGATCTTGGTATCGAATTCGAGCATTTCGAACGTGACTTCTCTTCGCGATGGCGATGAGCAGCGCCCTTGTATCTGCACCGCCACGCAGACACTCCAGGGACCGTCCAAATTGAACATCATCGAGTGAACAGAAGATGAAACTGATATCTTTTCGTGGTAATTAAGTATATTTTTAAGTGTCTGCCGTTGCGATGCGATGAGTGAATATCGAGACGGAATACGATTAACAAGTGCGGAACGAATTGTTTGTTACATTATGCAAGCCAAAAGCATCTGTTTGTTGTTGTTTTTGTCGGAGACGGAGTATACATTGACCTGGATTGGAGTGGAGCTTGGCCAATTTATAGCATGTAAGGGATCCGATTTGAATGAATCATAGAATCCTTGGAATGATTCGAGCGAAAGGCATATTCGCTCTTGCTTTTTTAAATGTATACAACCAGTAAAGTATATCATTCAACTTATTGGTCCTTCGAGCCGGAGTTCGAAAAAGAACATCAAATTCTCAGTGTCTCGATGAGCAACTAAGATCATCAATAGACTTTCTGATCTCAAACTTCAGCAGTCTGCCCTGAAATAAGCTCACACACGCAATCAGGAACGCACATTTTATGTAAGATCAATTCCATTCAATCGAACTGCAGATCATGTTATCGATAAGACATGTCCATCAAAATTCCAAATTGACGTAGAAAGTAACTTCAAGAGCTTTCAGTGATCAGGAAAACATCATTTTGGTGAATTGAGCAACAAATTTTGCGATCGAAACACATAGGTTATCGTCAAGTGTCAAAATGTTTCGATTTTTCTGAATGATTTGGTTCAGCTCACATCGAAATTGTCTTATCTGACAGGTGTTAGTGGAAGGAATAATCTTTTGATCTCATGTTCGCGCGTTGTTATTGATAAATGATAAATGGAAAATTTCAAAAGAACCGAGATAATGAAATTGAACTTGACTAGAACTGTGGCATCAGCTAGACTTGCTTCGATCCAATTTGGAAGAGATATCTTAAATTTTGTGATCTGCATCAAAAAGCGCTGACAGTTATTTCCTCAGTGGCCGGTGACATAGTACTACTCTTATGCTTGTGGTTATTTAATTCGATTTGCTATCATAGTGCACGGACAACGACCAAGCTGTTGTGCCACTGCATCTTGCATACGTCGGATGTATTGCAAATACTCTCTAAGTTGGTGCGCAGAACGCTTGAAACCGAAATTCAGATTTGAAATCTCATAGAATATTTCAATTTTCCTGACTACACATCGAAGTTCTCGCATTAGATTGAATTTAATTTTTCATAAACTAACTTTACATAAATTACACCTATTAACATGGCTGTGTCGTCTGCCAGGTGGACGAGAATATTAATAAAATGTATTGCATATACTTACCAATTACCACTTACATTTATCAATCAACATAAAGGTTGTTTTCTTCTTAGAGACGGAGAACTTTAAATTGAAATAAAACAGAAACATTTTATGACATTAAGGTTTGAACGTGATTTATGTCACTGTCATTCTCTTCGCAGTGCATTAGGCTGTATTTCGGCAATGATGCATTGAATATTGGCTTCCAAGTCTAATTGTTTCATGAAAAATGTAATCATAAATCAGAACCACTACTAACATCAAAACAACCGAGAGCTATCAAATCACATGTCACAGAAAAACAATGTTGCCAATTTAAAGTTAAAAGTCAGTAAAACACCCTTTACCTCGTCAAGTTGCTTATCACCATAAAACGATCGTATTGACCTTGGTTCATATGTTTAGCAAGTGGGCCATCAATTCTGGGCCTTGTTAGCATATTACTTTAGTGAAAAGACGAACTACCAGTTACTTGGTACTTCGGTATTAATGGTAAATATTAACTCTTTTCGGCTAGGACATCTAGGAAAATCTAAGTTGTACCACTTTTTTTCAGTGTAACAACGATGTTGCCAATATCTTTTTCATAGATTGCGTCAGTAATTGATACATTTTGCTTTTAACGATTTGAGACAATTTTAAACATAACTATTGTTATAAATAAACCGAAAGGCTAAACATTTTATTTAAAAAAAATCGCTTTATTGACTACACTAGTAAAAACGCCTGCCGTACGACAGTCTTACAAAAGTCGTACAAAAAAATGTATACCTCCAACCAGATTTGAACACAGAACCTGTAAAAAGCGTGAACAATGCACCAACCCACTCCGCCATCGGACCCGATAACTTTCAAGATTTTTTGGTCGTTCACATTCGGTATAGTGCTTTACTTTTATAATATAATAAATTAATAATGATTGAAGATTCTTCCAAGATGTAGTCCTCTATTTATTCATGCTTGGAATCTATGACAAAAATAGCCGTACCAATACGATAACTATGCTACCAGAGTATAGATGGATGAGCTTTAGCAATCAAAAGAACAAATCTGAGTAAAGCACCGGACAAGAATTACCCCTTACATATGTATGAGATTGAATCAACAATTAACCAACAATAAAGCAGCCATTACCATTCTCAATCAATCTGTATAGCATCAGCCGAAGAAGGGTTAGGTTGGGACTTGGATTTAAAAAAAAATGTTAAAAGTAATGGGCCTTAATCGCTACCTTGGGGAACTCCATATGGAACGTCAGTCAAAATCAGTAAAAATGATATCGATTTGATATCCCATACGGATCTAGCTGCTACAAATCCATTCTGATGAATACGGTATTCAGAAGCACCATAAATACCTTTTCTGGACATTTTTCTTCCGCTTAGGATTTTCTGGTCATTTGTGCAGAAATCGGTCTTGGAATTTTACACGAGAATTTCGGAACTTCGGCTCTTCGCCATAAACCATCACCAATCTAAACCTGAGGTCTCCACAAGTACCACCCATTACGAAGCGGTCATTTAAAGTCAGCGCTAATTCGTCAGGGACAAACTCTTATCGAAACAAATTTAATCTGCAACATATCTAGATACAAGCTGAGTGGTAGATGGGGCTTCATACCGTCACTTTTGAGATAATTGGACGAGAAACGTAGCGGTTTTCCTTTTTGTGTCCTTTTGTATAACAATTTCTTTACTGCTGCCACAGACGAACTTCCATCAAGCACGGAGTATTATACGAGAAGAATAAAGAAAAATTATTCAACCCTTCTTGAAAGCGAACTCGTCTAGTGGAATAATCGCGCAACGTCGTAATATCCTTATCAACCAAGTCACTTGGAAACTTCTATTCGCTGGAAAGACCTTTGCATCTTTCACAACGCAACTTAACAAAGACCAGAGGCATATTAAACGCTTCAAAAATTCGCTCTCTCTCTCTTGCTGCCAACAGATTTGTTTTTTTTTTTTTGCTTCCACTCTCTTTCCATCCCTTGCTCCATCCATCTGACTCTTTGGTTTGATGTTTTGTTTGCAACATTCCCTTGAATCCTGAGAACTCTCTGACCGAAGTGACATTCAGATATGGCTTCCGATCGGCTCTATGCCCGTGAACAGCAGTGCAATAAAAACAAGAAGGAAAATAACATCGCTCCCACCCCGCTGATTGTTTTTCACTTACACACCCCACAGCACTAGAGGATAATAGCCAATACCACGGCCACGGGTAGTCAGTTGAGCTATGATGCCACACCATCGCCACCATCGCCACCACCGCCACGCCACGCCACGGCACAGTCCATCACGACTGCCTGCCTGCGCAGCACACTGCACAGGCAGGGGTCAAGTACGCACTCCTGGAATTGATGGCTCGTTTATGATTTATTGACATCCTTTGTGCTCGATGTCCTCCGAGGTAATCATATTTGGAAATCAGCTCAATATGGATATCATTACCGTTTTTCACCCCCAATTTCGAAATTTTATCCATCATGTAGCAATAATGTAATACCCGTGTTCTGTGTTGCTGTTATTCAACTGCACTTAGGGGTGCTTACTGCTGACTGCTTTACTGCTTGCTCAGTTCAATCGGGTTTAATCGCTGTGCGAGCACATCGAGGGTGGTTTGGCAATCTTTCTCTCGTTCGCCCAAGCGAGACGCCACTTGAGCCAATTTGCCTATTTTGTGGGACTGTCAGTGAGTGATGATGGCCCGCCGCAGAATCAATCCGAAGAGGAAGTCACACACTCGCTGCGGTCACCCACCACTCTTCACTCTCGCCCTCTCTCTCTCTCACATAATTAAACTCGATAAAATGTGATTAGTTTTCAACAGATTGACTTTCTTTGATCACAGAGAACCGACAGCAACGATGAGATGGCGGCACCTAATTGCGGCATCAAGCGACGAGGACCGCAGACAAGTGTCACATTTCCACTTGATACGGCGTGAAATTGTTAAGGACTCTCCCGCTCTCGTCGCTGCACTTCACTGCTCCGGTCTACGCCCCCACCACACTGCGATGAGTGCGTGTGGTATAAACATCCACAACGGATAAGTGCCTCCCCACTCAGGGATTGACCACAGGCGGCACAGGCACGTTATGTCATAATCTCGAGTTGAATTTTGTTTAACCATCGCTCGATAAAAACGAAATCACTGTAATGGGCCCGATGATGGAGGCAGTTATTAGCCCTGCGGCTGAGGCAATAAATATCTGCTATGACAACAAAAACACTGAAGCCTTATCAGGGTTTCCGTTCGTGACGGTTTTTCCACATAGCGAAAAACATGCAAAGACAAGGACAAGCCTCGGCTCCACCAGCACCACCACCACGGCGACCACGACCACGACAGCTACGATGTGATGACGAAGACCAAGAAGACGAAGAAGAAGTAGAGTCAGGTCGCCTTTGTCCCTTCCAATGTAGGTGACTTGAGTAGTTGTGTCCTTTAATGTCCTCGAAGTGCCAGGCCGAAAGGGGAGGTGCTCGGCGCAATTCGAAAAATACGAGGACATCCACGATGAACAAACGGTGGTCAAGTATCACGCAACCCATCACCTGGACGACACGAAACCAGCCACGATTGGGGCCACTTTGACGGACAACGACAATGAGAACGATTCCTGCGACGACAACGAACGACAACGACCACCAGCACCACCATCACACAAGCGGATGGTGTGGCGGAATGACGGAATGGCGGAATGGCGTGGGGTGTCACTCTATCGTGTCTCCACCACAAAAAAGGGATTAGAGAAATTGTTCATTATTCATAAATATGGAAATGAGCCGCCATATCAGCACAAATAAATCGTTCACTCCATTCACAAGGATACCACCAGTGGGCGTTTTCGCCACGAGCGAGACAGAGTTCTGGGCCTCCGACTCTAATGTGCCTCTGCGGAGCAAAAAACGAATAAAAATCACGATGGAAGATATCTGAAACGAATGACGAGTAACGAGCAATTTATATGCAAGGAGTCTAATGACCGAATGAATTGTCCTTTTTTTCGTTGGTTCGTTTTCTTCGCTTTTTGGTGGCCACTGGATTGAGACAATCGCGCACTTTGGCAGACAACTTATGGTAATTTTCTTGGGCACATGTCCCCGGTTCAGCTCAATGGGGTGCTTACTCCGCCGTGCTGGACACCTGAATCGAGGGAATAGATAGCTGCCTGTCCACGTTCAGGAAGTCGACGGTAGTTAAATGGCTTTGCAGCTGAGTGACTAAAGTCTGGACGGAAATGCGTGCTATCCGCTGCTATTGTAGACCGCATGTCAAGTCGATTCAGTCATCAGTAGACACACAGCGCACACACACTCGTGCATACTTTGATAGATGGCCGATCATAAAACGTGAGTAATTCTACTGATTTGCTGCACTTTTTTCGGTCGACTGTGTCCTTCCGCAGAACAAGAAAAGGGGACAATTCGTAGTCCCAAGAGTTTCACCCACTTTTCTTGAGACGTCTGGTGTCGTGGTTGATTTTAAGCAATTTTACCCGTCTCGGGGCCATTCAGTGGGGGCCTTTCCTATCCGTGCTGAGTTTCTGTAAGATGAAGAAAACTTTGGTTTAAATAAGGTTGAAGGGGACAACTAGCACGACTTACATTTCCTGACCTTAATTAAGGAGCGTCTGAGAGAACGTATTTAAAAAAAAAACATTTTTCGTTTTTGGATAAGTTACTTAACTGCTTTTGGCAATGAGTTGCCGTGGTGTTCACGAATGAAATTTAGAGAAGGGGCAACGAACAGTGGTTATGGCAATAATGGGACGACTTGTTTCATGTGGGGTTATAATTTATTTCATTTCATTTATCTGGGGTCCCTCGGGGTAATCAATTGAGTACATCACTTTTATTTTTTTATAATACGTGTGATCAAAAGAGAAGAAGCACCACGGGCAAGGTATAGAACGTGCTGTGTGTGTATAGAGATAAAATGATATAGAGAGGAAAAGGAGACTTGTGAGAATGTTTGACTGTGAGGAGCATTCCTATTTCATTTTAATATTAAGTCTCTAAACTTAACTATGCGCCTGATAATAGACACAGCGATGAACTAATGAGCATACGGACGAGACGAGTACTTAGGGTGAACTAATAAAGGGTGATTTTTTTAAAGCTATAGGAAAGTTTTTCAAAAAAAAAACACAAAATTCAGAAAAATGCATGAAATATTTATTTGAATCGATAGTACGGTCAGTATAATTTAATGTTTGAAGATTATTTCATGCAAATGTTGACCTTGACTGCGCCTCAAATGGTCCATCCGCTTAGTCCAATTTTGGCATACTCTTTCCAACATTTCGGCCGATATCTCACGAATAAATGCTTCAATGTTGTCTTCCAATGCGGCAATTGAAGCGGGCTTGTCTGTATAGACATGAGCTTTAACATAGCCCCACAAAAAATAGTCTAAAGGCGTTAAATCGCACGATCTAGGCGGCCAATTGACAGGTCGCGAAGGTGAAATAAAATGTTCACCGAACTCGCCCCTCAATAAGTCCATTGTTGCGCGTGCTGTGTGGCATGTGGCACCGTCGAGTTGAAACCACATGTCATGCAAGTCAAGCTCTTGCATTTTGGGCAAAAAAAAGTTGGATATCATCTCACGGTAGCGCTCACCTTTCACAGTTACGTTACGATTCGCATCATCTTTGAAGAAGTACGGTCCTATGATGCCACCAGCCCATAAACCGCACCAAAATGTGACTTTTTCTGGATGCATTGGTAGCTCTTGCAATGCTTCTGGCTGATATTCACTCCAAAATCGACAATTCTGCTTATTTACGTACCCATTGAGCCAAAAAATGAGCTTCGTCGCTGAACTGACCATAAAATGGAAGAAGCGCGCGATGAACTTTCTTAACAGAGCACGCATTTTGATAATAAAATTTAATAATTTGCAAGCGTTGTTCGCTTGTAAGACGATTCATGGTTAAATTATATACCAAACTGAAGACGTTTGACAGTGAAACAAAACACGAAACGTGCGTCAGCTGTTTAAACCAGTGTTGCCAAAAAGATAATAGCTAAAAAATCACCCTTATAACAGAGGAATCCAATTGGATGGATAGACATCGGCTTACCAACGAGTCTATCGACTGCACCGAAGAAAAAATGGGGCCTGGCTGGAATACCGGCACTCACATGGCTTATCTTTGGTTACGTGGTTAGTATTTCTGGACCAATCTTTGATGTTTGTTGAAATGGAACAGAGTGGTGACTTTGAGTCGGAGTACATGTCTCTCTTCCGCATTATTATATCGTATGGCTGACCTTCTATATGGACTCTGTTTTACGCCTAAAAAGAGTTCAAGTAATCTACGACATTCATAATAAAACAAAAGTAAAGAAATCTTGATGTCGATGCCGTCAGGGCGATTGACATTTTCTGCCCGCGGTTTGCTTTAATTTTTATCAACACATTGTGCAAGCCTTTCATTATATTCTTTCTCTGACAAATTATTTTTCTGTGTTCAGTACTAAGACCAAAAAAACATCAATCACATTTTTGAAAAAACCCGACACCGAATTCACTGAGCAATTTTTCAATTTATTTTTATTGAATGCACTCTGTCAATTTGTTCATAACCACACTAATAATTGAAATCTTTATTCGAGCAAGAGAAATAAAATATGTAAATCGCTCGTGTGGAATTCGCAATCCCACGAAATAGGAGAAAACAGCATTTGCTGAAATGTAGAACCTTGTAGAAGTTCTATCGAGATTCCATGAGGTCCATCGCCGATATCTCGGGACCTCCACTCGAAGTCCAGACATCGACTTTCGAAAAGTTCTATCTAGTGTTCACTTTCAGTAAAAATAAAATTAATGATTTTTGATCCCGTCTAAATAGTACGATAAGAGGCATGGTGCAAGGAATATAAGCTGTGCTGGACAGTAAGATTGAGGCCCTGCATGACGTGGGAATTTATGGGTGTTTTCATAAACGTTAGGCTAACAAAGGACTGCATTATCCATGTTCATTAATGCAGATATACGATCATACTAACTTAGGTGAACTTCAGTGCCTTCTGCTCATAAACGTCAATAGCTCATCGAGGTCGGGCAGATTGTGCAGTTATTATTTTTTGACTACAAACAAGGTCGATTGGAAGAAAAATATTTTGTACTAAAGCAAGCCTGCAGACATTCTGCACCGTGTGTGTGTTCAAAAACGCATGAGAAAAGAAATGCGATTGTACTACTGCAGATGTCTGACGTTTATGAAAAGACCCTATATGTCAACAGAAACTTAAAGGCCGATACAGATAAACATTTGTCACACACATGAAAAAAAACATCGGCTTTCCCTTCAAAATTTTCCTACTCATTATGGTTTCTGCTACCTTTTACTGCACATTGTTGCATTTTCGTATATAATACCAATTGTATATGAATTAAATCCTTTCATCTTACATCAATTTGCAATTCAATTCCTGTTTTCCATTGTTAATTTTTTTAATATACGAAATTGAATTGTGATGTAGGCTTAAGCAATAATCTGTCCAGTGTCAAGAACGGACCCTGAGTGACGTCACAAGACAAAAACTGTCCAGCACCTTATATCCCTTCCACCATGGATAAGAGGGTCTTTTGATCAGTCAGTGTCTTTTTAACTTTCCCGCAGAGTAACTTAAATGCATATGTATAACTTGCTGTGTTTGAATGTATTTTTGCGTAAGATAATAACGTCACCGAAACTAAGTCTAAGTCTGTAGGCAACTGGAATGAGTGAAATGAAAAAGATAGGATAGGATCTATAATTGGTCATAATCGACCATAGGCGCAACCCTGTCTCTGACTTCTTAAAAAGGACTGACTAAAATCAGTATAATCAACAGTAATGGAATGTAGTGGAACAGTAAACGTATTGAAATTGAGAGAAAGCAGCAAACAAAAGTTTTAAATATTTTTAATTAATTTTGTCAAGCAGTTAAGGTAAATGGAAATTAATAAAAATTATCTAATATATAATGTGTGTGTAGGTTGAGGGAAGTCCGTGCTCTATGGTTGTTTGTCCGAGTAGCACGCTAGGCTATATCTAACGTCTTCGCTAAGGGGCTATCCTCATAAACTTTTGCCAAGAAAGGTAGCCAGTCGGACATGTGCCGAATTCCGATTCATTCTTTATGAATCTTCATCATCATCATCATCATCATCATATTCTGACCCGTATAATCCGCTAAAGGGGTCGCAGTGGTAAACCACGCACGAGAGATCTCCAGGCAACTCGATCCTCCGCCATCGACTCTAACTCATCAGGAGCTATGCCCAAGCGTAACCCAGCGAGTTTTTGGACTTGGTCCAACCACCTCGTCCTGGGTCTGCCAAGCGGTCGTCTACCTGATGGAATCGCATTCAACGCCCACCTCGGTTGTCGTGATGATGGGGACATTCGTGCCACGTGACCAAACCACCGAAGCATAGCCCTTTCCGTTCGAAGAAGTAGCTGCTCAATGTTGAGTTCCTCGCGCACTGCCGTGTTTCTCACCCTATCCCGGCGAATAATTCCCACAACAGCACGAAGAAATCTCATCTCAGCAGCTTGCACTCGCGATCTTATTCTTTCGGTATTTGTTCCAACTCTCACCTATGGTCTTTATGAATCTTAATCGGCAAAAAAATGCTTAAACACTATTGACCAGGTTTAGTGCTGAACTTTCTATAGGAAAGTTCTACGTTCAATCCTTAGTCCATTTTGCATTGATGGCATTTGGAGAAACACGATCTATAAATATGGGAGCTACAAAAATGGGATGTAGAGGGAGATGAGTCTAGCCATGCGTCTACAGATTCAACACCTAAAATGGCTTGGCCATGTAGAACACACACTGATAACACTGCTTCATTCCGAAGTGTAAAAAGCGTTAATTCGTTACAACTATGCACCATTATTCGATGTAATTAAACCAAACCATTCCGTACCGGCGACTAGACTACTGATTTTATTCGCACAAGTGCTCTGATTTTGATGGTTAGGCTATGCTTGAATTTCAGTAACCCGTCCTTGAGCAGTGTTCTTTACTAGGTATCTGTAGTGTAACATTGTGCAGACTTTTGAGACATGTCGGGGAAACACACCACGATGCAATTATTAATTTTCTATAGTTGTCTCAAGTTAGACTCAAGTCGAAGCCGTAAATGAAATTGTTTGGATTACAAATTTAAATAAATGTGCACCAAGGAGAAGCATCCAACAACAGCAGTGATCAACATAACTCTGGCCAGTTGCATGACCTCTTCCCTAATCAGTCAGTGATCCTCCTTCGCCATGCATACCATTGACCGAGTCAATGAATGCAAATAAACTCCCCGTGTTCGCCAGCGTGGCGCAGATGAACTTCATCCAGTCCAGTTAATGAATGTGGGAACATTTGGTGACACAAAGGCGATCTGGCGATCTGGTAGCCTCAGATATAAATCTCTTCAATAAGGAGCATACCACACAAAGCCAGCTTATCCCTCATTGAATTCGAAAAGCGAAATGTCTTAGACTCACCTTAACTTGTTCCTTCTAGGCACTCCCCCTCCTTCCAGAACTACGAACATCCTTGCTTTTTCATTTTTTGCAAACACTCACCATATATCCCTTCTCTGCTCTCTACTTCCAGATGATCGGCACAGCGAATCCCTGTGGTCGCGGGCGGACAAACAAAGCACCGGATCTGGTCGTGGAGGATATCACTTGGTGTGGACCGGCGCGCAGACAACACACTCACAATGGGAAACCAGGCGATGATGATGGAATGGCAACGAGGGACAGCGATGAACAGGATGTTTCTGCATTATGAGCGGACATTGTCTGCCTGCGGTCGCGGTTCAACATCCGCCACACAAACACTGCTCCTGTTCCCCACTCGATGTTTACAGATGTGAAGATGAAATGAAATAAAATTCAATTGAGGTCATCTCTCGTCAGTCTGACGTACCCTCACATGCTGGCCTGTCAACAGCACTCGCATTTTTGTTTGCCCATTCCCTCAATTTAAAGAAATTCTTTCAGACTTCCAAGCATCTCGTTCGAGTGGGGCGCGACGTAAAGAAGGGCAGGAGGGCACTTCTAAGGTGCTGGCACTGATCAAAGGCCACACAATAGCACCTTGGACGCCAAGAACTCAACAAAATAACAACCTCCCCGACACGTGTTGGACATCTTTCAGAAAATAACAAAATTTAAACTTTTACATCTGCCCTCCCCCCCTCGGGTGACGCAAGGATATTAGCTGTCTGGCGAACAATGGAAGCCCGCTTGGCAGTCTCCGTTTCGAGGGAAATTCAAATGAGAAAACTGAAGAAAATAAAAGGAAAGCCCAACGTCATCAAGGAGCTAACAATAACGCTATTCTTGGCAGTCCATCATCACATTTGTCGAGGGAAATCTCAATTAGTCAGACACAAAGGCCGACGTGTTTACCTCCGCCGAGCACAGGCTTTCTAAGGATTCGCTACGTCAAGTGAGTGAGGCTGTGGCCGCACACCTTCCATCCCCCACCCAGCCCATGGTTGTGTGTGTGAATGCGTCAATGCGAAGATGAAGGCGTTATCCGGGTGATCCTGAAGGTTGCTGTTAATTGTGTGAGGGCCCATTGTCTTGGCTGTCCCATAAATTAGTTTAAAATTTCATTAAGACAAATTATTGTCTGTCAATATGTTGCCAGGAGCGTCGCACTCTGCTGCACCCCCGGTAGGCAAGGGTGGTGGGTGGTGGTGGTGGTGGTGGTGCGTGTGGTGTGGCGCTACATTGTAATACCTTCACTCCGCTCTCTCAATGTCCTGGGAAACAATGGTGGTGGCGGCAGTCGTGGTGGTTGGTTGATAAGTCATGAGAATGCCGTCGGCACTAGTAGTACTCCGCTGGCTGAATGGCAGCGAATGGCGGACGGGTGGGTTGTGTTGTGTGTGCCAGTAATTAAACAATTATTACACGAAACCAAACAACTCCCGATTGCCGGGGGCAACAAATTATAACTGTTCCTCAAGTTGTATTAACAGGGACCTCTTTTATTGGATTTGGGACGACGTTGTTGGCTAAGCAAACAGTCAACCAATTCAAGGGGCACTCGCCGAGAGAGAGAGTCTTAGGCAGATTCAGTACCGGATTTGCTGTACTGACCCACTGCAAGGAGTCGACAGCACTTATGCCAGCAGCGACGAGAGAATGGGATCTGTGGACGATATTTATTTTTTGCACAGGATCTGCCAGCTCTGTTGTTTTTTTTTTTTGCATTTTTTCGTTTTGTTGTTTTGTTTGCCGCGTTGCGTGCGCCAGTGGGTGGTCCTGCCGGTGGTGGATACGGCGGTGGCGCACTATTGGGTGATACATCGCCTGGAGAGGGATTTGTTTTCCAAAAATCATCCTGCCATGTAATTACATTAATTTTTAAGCACTGCACTTATTTTAATAATTTACATTGAAGCACACGGTTGGTCTTTGCGAGTGCACAGCACGGTATGGCATGGCACAATAAGCTCGCAGCGCCCAAGGCTGGCTACACACAGGGAACACAATTGACTGGGTTGCGTTTGCGTCTGGGTGGGTTTCATTTGCAATTGCCATTGTGCGGTCTAATGAAGTCTGGTGTCTGGAACTTAAGCGGGAGGAAGCGATTGCAGCTGCAGAACCGCATTCAATTGTGGTTAACCGTCCTTGAATGGGGTCTGGCGAATGCGAATTCTTGGATAGACGTGGACCAGGGCCGGTGGGGATATGGAAAACAATAGAAACTGCTGTCAGCACTTGGCATTTTGTATTTGAGAATCAAAGGGAAATTAATGGAAACTAGGCCACTGCAATGTCACCAAAGGCAACCCGTTGGCCTCAAAGACGAGAAGTTCCTGTCTGCAAAGTTTGAGTTTTTTGGATTTTAGCACGATAAACCCCATCGCCTGAAATAAAACGCAGACATAAAGCTGAGCAGCCGTTCCATAACCGGAAACAAATAAATATGCAACAGCAAAGGGCTTGGTTGTACCCTAGTGCGTAAATACAATGTACGTAGCTGCTGTGAGGCAAATACATTTAAGGTGCCCACAACTGATCGCCCGCCCACCAATTACATGGTCTGCAAATCTGGGCACTGTTATCAAGAGACCGTAATGGCTTTAGAGTGATATTTGCACTGCGTGGATCAATGTTCAGATTGAGAGCCTTACCAGGGTCAGACACAAGTTCAACAAGAATTGCGAAATCTGAGGAATTAGAGGAATTCCGCTTAACGAAACCAACCATAGGATTGACTTTAGCGCCAATGTACTCAAAACGATTTACAAAGTTTAATTAAGAATCAAACAAGACTGCCTAATATTTTTGTTTCGTACGACGTACATACAGAGTCGATTTTCCCTACACTCTGGACTGGCTCTGACCAGAATCTGGGCCAGGATAGAACTGCAGTCCAATCTTCACGGATGGCTCCAAGAGCAAGGAAGGGTTTGGCGATGGCGCCTTCCTGGAGGGCGACAATATTAGAGAGGTAAATTTGCGTCGGCTTACCAAGTGGGGACCAGGCGATCCTAATGAACACAAACTATATTGTGAAGAACAGGTGGAAGGGCGGACTACTTGTACCTGTAGCTACAGTCAAGCTGTGCTTAAAGCCTTGCTCAACCCTTTAACCACTTCCAGGATAGTTCAGGAATGCAAGTCTTCTTTGAATTAGATCCGCAGTCTAAATTTGCTAAGACTTGTCACGGATCGCCGTTAATCTTGCTAGACAAGAATCAGAAGAAGTACTCTTAGGACCTGAACCTGTGGTAGGACTACCTACATACGTCCATGGTTCGGACTTCCATCGATGTTTAGGCATCTTGAGGACAGAATCGGAGGTGGCATGACTCTCCAGGATGTAGACAAACCAAGCGAATGCTCCCTAACGTCTGTAAGAAATACGCGGTATTTCTGTTAGTATAGATTGCAAACGACTTATCGGCGCGGTGTACTAAAGGGCCACAACACCTTAGCCAAACACCTAAATTTGTTTGTCTTTACGACCCTCTGCAGAGCACTGTCCCGCCGTTGCTGGGATCAGGTGGCAGCTATTCGGTGTTGATGAGGCCTCATCACAGAAGCGTTTGCAGAAATTACAACAAATGTAGGTAGCAGCTTGGTAGTATAAGGGACCAGTGTTGAGTCTGAGTGCTCCAGTGTAGAGTTAAAGCCTCCGAAAAAAAATATAATGCATCTAGAGAATTCTACACCGTCTGCAGAAGGTGAGCTGAGTTAGTAAAAGCTTCAGGCGTGTCATTAATAAAAATCAGGAAAACAAACAGTCTTAGGTGGCTCCCTTGTGGTACGCCGATAGTAACAGAAACTGGACAAGAAAGACATTTAGCTCTAGATGCAAATTGGGTACGACCAATTAAGTAGAGCTTGTTTCGGAATATTTTGGCTATAATATTTACATAAATTAACTTCTACAGTAACCACTCGTGTTTCGCGTACTATTGCTATATCACAAGTAAATAAATGGAACCTAAATGCTCAGTTTTGCTAGTGACTCAAAAGAAGTGGAGCCGTGAATTGTCGAAATTGGTGAATTTGGGGATTCAACGTGGCATCCCCGGCATAGGATTCGACGCACCAACACTTGAGGCCACGACGGCTACAAATTTTATTTACTCGTCTAATAGTTTTAACTTCATTTTTTCATTGCATTCATTGTACATTTAATAATGTACGGCTCCACCTCCATTGATGCACTGACTATTCTTAAAGAACATCTGCCCATCTAAATAAAACAATGCTTCTCAAACTTCCCCGGAGGCGGCATAAACTGCCAGTCATGAAAGATGACCCAGGTCCATCTTGGATTGCAGTATGACCCATATTATTATTCTTATTTATATTTTTAATAGGACTTTTTTATTCAATACCATTTCCATTTCCACGATTTAAAAACGAATCACTGAAACGAATACGTCCTTGGTTTTTAAGTGAATGTAACTATTTATGTATTTTAATCTGTCGAACATTCATTAGATCATAAATCCTCCTCTGAACAAGATGAGAAACAACTCCGAAGGTCAGACAAGGAACCAGGCCCCTTCCATTTTCCAAAAACTCGATAACTCTACAAAACCTGAATCGAATAAACATGTGTATGCTCTTCACATTTGCATGTATCACCTGCGTCTACAAATTCCTTCACTGCAACTCCTTCCTTTCAAACGTTACATTCATTTACAAACCATATGACAACTGTCGTCGCTTACGCTCGTGACATTTGCGTACTGAATGCGGCATACAAAAAGCTGACACTCCCATTTTCCATTTCCCTGCATCAATTACTCATTTCAAGAAACACGTTTCATCTTCTTCTCCTCTTCGAACTTAAAGTGTGCCACCCCGACTGTCATTGAAGCCGAAACATCTTTTCCTCATGCCATTCAAACAAACGCGACCGTATCAGTTCCGAAAACATATGTTTTCACCAGCAATGCAAAGCTTCAGTCGTTGCCGCGAAAAAAATCTACACAAAATCAAACACCTTTCGGACGCGAACTCGTGCCAGATTTATTTTGCAATTGAATGGAAAAAAAATTGGAATAAAATTATAGCTTCACGCCTCCTTGTTGGAAACCCTTAAATCAAATTGCACAAGGAGCACACACATTTATTAACGCCATGCCTTGTCTAATGTCCTACTTGTGTGTCTGTGACAATGGAATGTCCTCCGGCACCCTTATTAACATTTGATAACATCTTCAGCAGCATGCTCGCCGACAACGCCTGCCTAAGAAAAATTTCAAAAAAAAATATATAATAATAAATAATAACCCACGACGTCCTTGCGAAGGGAGACAGTGCGAGTGAGAGGAGGGAAAAACAGGACCTGGCCATAGGGATTATCAGATGACAATTTGCAGCCCATCAAAATGTAATTTTCCTGTTTGCACATCGCACGGAGGCGAGATACATTCTCGGTGCTTGTCAACGACTTCCGACAGATGTTAGACGGCGACAAAGACGCCAGCGACGACGACAACGACACCAAAAACAGCGTGGTGCGCTGCGCCGCGCCGCGGCAGCGTGCTGGCATAAATCCTTTCGATGTTCGGTGCGCTACTGGTGGGGTGGATTTGGAAATGACATTTTTGCAGATGACACATTGTGACACAAGGATATTAACTTGCCAGGGCAGACTACTGCCGTGTTGATTATGACTTAATAATGGAAGCAATCGCTCGTGATGACATTTTAGAACGACCCGGCAAATCTCCTTTAAGGACCAAGATGATTCTCCTCGCCCCACCCCGAGGGTGGACTGTGGAGGGCACATGGGTTGAAATTCATTTTAATTGGAATGATAATGTCTGCATTAAGGACTTGAGAGGACACTTAAGCTCTCAAGACACAACATAAAAGGAATTTCGCTGTGGGCTCGGCTTCTCGTTGCGCGGATTGTATGTGAAATGTGCAACGGTTTAGCATAAGTACCAGCAAATGTTTTCGTATTGTTTAACACTTTAAAGCAACCCTTGGCCCGCCTCAATCGGGGTTAAAAGTACACACACACACACTCCCTCTCACTCTTTCGCGCTTGCATCCTGACGTCCCTGTTCGAAGGGAAGACATCATCAAATCACAGGACTCGACCTCGAATTCGAATTCGGTACGTAAGTACTGCCACTAAAGAGCAGCTACCTAACGATGATGATGACGACAGCGACGACAACGACAACGACAGAGTTAGCGACAACGACCAACAATAGCACGCTCAAAACGAGACCATAATGATGCTGCAGTAGCAGTAGGTTAAACAGGAGGAATATGCTCCTAAGGTTAAAGGGTGTACTGTGCACATATAGCCACCGCACCACTCTCCACTCCACTCCAGTCCATCCAACACGAGGAGGATACCACGCGAGTGTGTGTACGGGCATTGTGTGCATCCACCGCGTATGCGGATTGAAAAGACATCAAATATCCGGTACACACGGGGTTGCCGTTCATTTCATCCCCCTAAGCTATCAATAATTGCAAAACAACCAAAAACAAAACCGCGTGGAATAAAACAATTTGCTGTGCTTTTAACACACACACACACATACACAAATGCTGCGAAGGGGGCAGAAGAAGTGAACTCAGAACAACAAAAAAAAACAAAAAAAAAACCGCGAAAATCGCCGAGTAATCCCATTCCGGGCAGGAATTCGCAGGAGTGGGTCGGTCGTCATCAGCGTAGTCGCTGTCGTTGTTGTCGGGGAGAGTCCTTATCGGCGAATGGGAAAACATTTAAATCTTTTTTGAATTTAAAATTTTCGAATTTGAATCTGAACAAAACTCGACATAATTGCTTGATACGCGCGCTAACATTTGGTGGGTTTCAAGAGCGATGAACTCGATTGATGATGCTCGATGGCGGGCAGTTTTTTTCCAGCAATTTAATTTTTTCTCATTTTTTTTTTTGCTGAAAACAATACAACGGTTCCCAAGGGAGTGAACTCTGTGAGAGGACACGACACAGTTAGCCGTATCTCCATCCCCTGTAACGGCCAGGGGGAATGAGTGAGCGAGTGAGTGGAAGATCGCAGAGAGAAACCAATAAAGTTGCTACAGGATATTCAAATGCGTGACAGCTGTCAATCAAAAGAAAAAATATTATCCTTCGGGTAAATGAAGAGAGTTGACGGAGGCGATTATCCGCGCGATTGTTTGACAGCCTCATGAATAAACTATGAGGTGTGAGTATCTAAATTGGAAAGTAATTATCATGGGATTCTGCAACTCTTCTCAGGATGAGACCTATCACTGGTCTGGATGTGTCACTTGAAAGGGAGACGGGTATGATTCGATGTGTCAATTCGGAGATGATTTCAAGGAGGGATCGGTTATTGATATGCGTTATGAATTTTAAATAGTCTGAATCTTAAAATGGACTAACACGGGCAACGTGTTTGTCATTTTGGAGGGGTGCGTAATTTGAATTTTTATTAACCTCAAAAATGTTCTCATTTATTTAGCAATCAATCAGTTGATGGTTGTTCAGGACGCTCTACGATCCCTAACAAAATGTTGTTACGTTTTCAGCCTGCGCAGCAGATGATCAATTTTGTCAGTTAAAGACATGTCCTTGGACGGTCATCGTTACTAACCTAACGAGCTCTTAAGGAATTACTTAAGGTACACAATAATACAGTAGATAGTTCGATTTAACCTAGTTACTTATTTCAAGATGTTTTGATTTCAAAACTATTCAATCCATAAGACAGTGGTCCCTCTGACTGTGCCAATTATAGAGTCTGCTAAACGTCGCCTACAAGATTTACCATCCCGTTTCGAATGAGCGCCCGAAACCATTCATGAATAAGCTAATAGGTCCACAAGTGCGGTTTCAGGTCGGGGTAGTCCACCGGCGACCAAATCATCGGATCTAAGATTCTTGAAAAGACCCAAGAAATGCAGATCGCCACTCACCACCCCTTCGTCGATTCAAAGCCGCGTATGACAGCGGGATTCGGAACAAGCTATTCAGCCCCATGTCTTAGATTGATATTCCTGCAAACTCGTCAGACTGTAGGTATATGACGGTGGAAAATTCTTGCGTCTAATTCCTTCAAGAACTCACTCACCAACAGAAGATTTTCGATTTTCCAAAAGTGACGTGCGTAATTGGAGGCAGTTGGCTATAGGTCGTGCCAGCTGGAGAGGGTTGTAGCGTCTACACTGTGCATTTGGTGCAGATTACAGTCACGGTTACGCCAATATAGGCTTATCTACTGCTTAAAATGTATGGTGCCAAGTTTATTTTGTGTAGCTCAAGTCACCTTAAACCAAACGCCTTGGTAATCGGATAATGATTCACCTCATTAAAGACTCTCATAATGTGCAACGGTTTAGCATAAGTACCAGCAAATGTTTTCGTATTGTTTAACACTTTAAAGCAACCCTTGGCCCGCCTCAATCGGGGTTAAAAGTACACACACACACACTCCCTCTCACTCTTTCGCGCTTGCATCCTGACGTCCCTGTTCTCAAGTCACCTTAAACCAAACGCCTTGGTAATCGGATAATGATTCACCTCATTAAAGACTCTCATAGGAGTCAAACCGGGCACTGTGAAATGAACTTGTACTACTCGGTGCCGTGAATACTGCTAAACTTTGTTCGACCAAAATACATATGTCAGAAACGTACTAAAAATCAATGTTCGTTTATCCTTTATAGACTCTTAATTGGTAAGAGATAGACCATCGATATCTTTGGCAACTTTGTTGAGAATTCTGTGAAAAAGGTCTTGGTACAATTTTTTTTTAATTCACGCAAAACTATATTTTTTTAATATGCGTACCAACGCCAGCCGTGTAGCTGTATTTTGTTCGTAAATAAAAACTTGACTCAAAGTAAAGTCCTCCATCTTAACACTTTCCATAAAAGGTGCAACTAAAAATATAACAATCAAACGGTACCAATGTTATGGACGAGAACTAAACGCCTTGGCTTGCCAGGCGACAGTCACACCGCGTATATTTGCGGGCTTAGCAGGAGCTTTTAGTGGAGAAGCATTGGTCTAATGCTTACTTACCACTAGAGAACATCACGAATCTTTTCACCTATCGTCGTAATTGTGAAAAAAATGCGACGAGTGTAAAATTGATTATAGGTGACAAAAGACAAAAGAATATATGCATTTACTGCCGAATATATGTACATGCCGAACGACTTCCTTAAATAAGTCTCATAATTCCTACAGCAAAGATAAAGCTACTCCAAAAAGTACCGAGTCGACAAAGATCAGGAACCACTCTGACTATGGCAGTCTTAATATGCTTATACACAATTAATAGCATAAATTCGAGGCACCGTCATCAGGATCTATTCGTTTGTTCCAAAAATGAACTATTATCCCATGATCAGATCTTATTTTTATTCGATGACCTAAGTCAACGTATGTGCGTTACCTTCCATTGAATTTGCATGCATGTCAATTTAGACTTTTTAGTCCGTTCACTTCTTATGCATTCTCTTCTAACAGAGGAAGTGAATTTGGGAGTCAGAGTGTATATTTCACTATCCCTACTATTTCTCGATAGCAACACGTAACTTCAGAATATGATTTTTCTTTGTCTGGTGGTTAGTTATTGCATGCGAGAAACGCCAACTACTTCTGCATACATAATTGTTAAATTTTCATTATTCACAGAGCAAATGCTTAAAATTTCCACGGATTTTTTTACTAAACTCATAAGGGAAATTTTCGAAAATGTGAGACTGAATTTATAACATGGAGTTCTTTACCTCATCTGACAAAAATAATAGTTGTGACCGTTAGAGCTCACCTTTAGCAATCTGGTAGACTTCTCTCACAAGTGAAATGAAGATGCGAAGTTTGGGAGGCACCCTTAATAGCTTTATGCAACACCAACAAGATTTCATGTAAATCGCTTCATAAATGTAGGAGCTGTGAAGACATGACGCCAGGCCGATAGACAGGCCGAAATTGCAAAGCAAGACGTATCCTTAAAAAAAACCAAAAGTAAACTCAGCAAAAGCTCGTTCATATTGGTGTGCTTAATCCAGAGTATAAAAAAAGCAAGAACGTGTAATTATGTGCTATACACCAATAATCTGCCGAAAGTGGAAGCAAATGGAAACCTTGATCAATTCTCTTGAGAACATTCTTCTTCTTTTTCTTCTTTGGCTGGGGCTACAATCCGGGATGGATCTGAGCTTCAGCCAACATACCTCTCCATCTAGCACGGTCTTGTGCTAGTTGCTTCTGGCTATGCACGTTCAGCTGATTGAGGTCTTTTTCCATCTGTGCACGCCGGACGCGTGGTCTTCCTTTTCCGCGTTTCTTTGGGTTGGAGTCGAAGCCTTTCCGGCCATTCGCTCTAGATGCCCTCTAGATGCCCTAGCCCTCTGAGACGAAAGACTCGAATTCGTTTGACTGTCGCCGTACAGTTCGTCGTTCAGTCTCCTCCTCCAAGCCCCATCAATACATACGGTAGGTAGGACTTTCCTCTCGAAGCTACCAAGTACATGCTTCCGCGCCATACAGCAGGACTGGGACTATCAAAGTCATATATGGGGATAGCTTGGTTCTTCGAGAGAAAGCCAATTCGATAATTATTCGATAATTGGCTTCCAAGCTCAAAGACACATCGATTGGCGGGAGTGATTCTTCGTTTTATATCTGAGGTGGTGTCATTGCTTGTATTAACTTCGGAGCGTAGATTAGATAAAGCCTTTTTAGGACATTGCTCAGTTGAAATCCTGATGATTCGTATATTCCGCTGCAGAATGTCTTAGGTGCCGATTGGGGAGCTTGGAGTAGCGAAGTCAATTTTTTCCAAAAAAGCGTAGATAAGATTTTAGAATCCTACTTTCTGAACATGCTGAAAGCCCTGCAGAGGAGTGTCCTTGGCGGTGCTTTATATTTTTCGTGCTATACACTTGTGACATCGAACTGTATGCATGCTTACCTTCCTCAAAGCTTTTACTACTGGATATGGAAATTTAGTTATAGTAAACAAAGAAAAGGAAAATGTGTTTTTTTAACAGTAAAACAGAGCAGAGGAGGTGATACGTGGTCTCCCCGTCTTCTTTATCCATGCAGCTTCCGCAGAAACCATTATAGTGCCCGGCTACGTCGCCGATGTGAGTCCTGAGTGCAGGAGTAAACGTTTGATATTGAGTGTTGGCCAATGACCATATTTCCTTTGTTTTAAGACACATGGTGACTTCTAGCCCTTTAGAAGTTCGTAGGCTGTATAGAGAGGCATAGAGGGTGGGTCTCCTCATTTAAGGTTGTCCATCAAACTGTGACTGCGTAATTAGTGACGGTATGACTATCCAGCTGAATAGCCAGTGCGCAATGCGAGGCAGAGGAAGCCCTCCTGATCATGTCCTAAATATTGGGTTTCCAGCTTAGCTTACTATCGATGATGAGACCGGCACGGGTATGATGATCTTCTGGTGAATAGTACAAGTTCCGTTTTTTGTGGGCTAACTCCATGTCCACATTTTTTGTCCATCCGTCCAATTTTCTGAATGCATTCTGTATTACGTCCCTAAGATGGATGCCGATGTGGCAACTTCAAATAAATAACCGGTTGATACATTCTGAGCCTGTGAACTCATTACATTCACGCATACAAATTATCAATCCAAACTCAGTTAATGCGTAGTGAAGTTGTTTAAAAAGAACCTGTTTAAGTATTAGAGCACTTCCGTCGCTCCACATACGAATTTTGAGCTTCAACGAACACCACCAATCTTAGGAAACGCATTTTAATTGAAAACAGCACTGAGAGACAACTTAGAACCAAAATTCAAAATCAGCGCGGAAATACATCCGTGCAACTTTCACCTGCTAGCTTTTAAATCGTGAACACCTCTCAGCCATACACACACACACACACTTGACTTTCTGGCGCACACACACTACATGGCGTTCTTCAGATGCCGATGCTCCCTAGCGCACCCTATTCCAGTGTGCGGCAATTACATTACATCCCACAAGTATGCAACACTTTTAAGCACAATTTTGAAGAACATAGAAACACTCCCTCAGGGTATGGCGGGCGGTTAAATACTTCAAATCTCTTCACAATCACCACTAGGGAGGTTGACAATGAGTGAACTCCCGTGACTAATCTCATCTCATCAGTCCGTCGCTACATTTAGCAGAAGCACTTGTTCGAGGAGCAGCACACCCCGTTCCGCTCGAACAGACACAGCGCACTGCACCATTGGCTGGGTGTCTCTGACCACAAAAACCATACGCCTTATGCCATTCACGTCTCGCTGACTTTAAACTGATGATGAGCGGAACCGAATGGAACTGAGCCAGGAAGCCGAAGCTGCAGCTCTAAACGACTTTTCGTGTTGCTCGCACTCACCCATTGATGCCGGCTCGAAGCGATGTCACAACTGGCACGTGCACAGAGTGTGTCGTCAGACACATTTAAGGTCGTTCCCTTTTCTTTGGATCACGCTTTTTTGCTCTCCTCATCACACCGCAGAGCAGAATAAATGTCTTTCGATTTATCAAAAGCGACCACCCATTCGAATTGAGGACGCACCCTGTGAAATTCAAATGAGGAATGTCCGGCCATCGGTGGGCAGTGCCACCCGGAGCACATCATCCCGGGCGTGAGACAATGGCTTTTCATTTATTTTGCACAGGATGTCACTGACTGATGCACTGGCACTGAGGCCGCCATTACCGGGCCAGACAAAGCGATAATGCTCAAAAGTGAAATTTATAAATTTCTCCACGAGCTGTGCCAACATCCCATCACACGCTGCGGTGGATTTTTACATTAATTTTTTGGAGCGATAAATGGATGGTGCCAGAAATCATTACCGCAACACGCAAAGCGAGAATGGTCCCTTTGATGCTCACCCCGGGGGGGTTGCTTCCTTTTTCCCAACGCCAACGCCAATGCCACCGACACCGCGGCCACCAGTGAGTGGTGCCGTTCCGATGCATGCAATTGAAATATCTTCACTCAGACACTCCGCAAAGGATTCGGATTCAATCAAAGACGTGTTGCCTCTGCCTTGTAATAAGGATGACAGGATAATCAAAATGTTGTTCCTTCGTCATGTCGCCAGCGTAATTAAAACGTCTCCACAGGTGATCTCTGATGTCTTACCGAAATGTCACGAGCAGTCCTTCCAACTTGGCATGGTTTCACTTACCAACCAACCCACACCCACACCATCCTTCTTCTTCCTTCCATGGGTGTGGGAACTTTTTACGCACTCTCTCTCTCTCTCTCTCTCTCTCTCTCTCTCTCTCTCTCTCTCTTTCGTCCCTCGTCAAGTGTTTGTGTCTGCAATTCACTCAAAGATTGGGGTGAACATCTCTATTAAGAGACCATTAAACACTTAATTCAGACAACATACGTTTCATCGTGCAAAATCCCCCAAATCCGTCGGCAAATATGTTCCGGGAGGCGAATCCGCTGGTGAGCAGAAAAAAAATGAACCCATCATCCCTTGGAAGGGACGATAAATCACAGAGACATGATAATAGCCGTCAAGCACGTGCCACCCTCGTCACAGCTCTCGCCTTTTTCACTTGCAATAACCTCCTCGAATACTTGGCGAGCTCGTAAAAGAACAAGTGCTGCAACCCCTTTTTTTCAATTACGACATTAACCCACCCTCGTGAGGGGAGGATAACTCCTTCGTTGTCACAAAGGCGATTGCCACGTCAAGGATACATCCCACTTTCAGTGTTGGCCTGTTGGGCTGTTATGCTGTTGGGCGGCTCCTGTGAAAGTCAAAGCGTGGGACTTCTCTTCTCGACTCTTACGTTCGAGGAAAACCCAAAAGCCCAGGCAGTCGCAACGTCAAAGAAAACACACACACACAAAAAAAAGGCGGAAAACGTTCAGTCCAAAAGGGCAAACGACAAACGGCAAAAAGCAAACGACTCTCCTTGGAGTGGAACATGCGAATTGTCAATTAAGACAAAATTAACTCCTCCCGGCCTGTGATAGGAGGCCACTGAAGGTTGTACACCTTCTGGATGAAATCAGGATTTTAAGTTCGCTTGCCGTGCCGCTGTGCCGCGCCGCTGTGCCGCGCCGCTGTGCCGCGCCGCTGTGACTAATAATTTTGTTTCGTTCAGCGAAAAATTGTTGGTGAAATCCAAAAACTTTTCGAGAAGTGAAATAATTTTATTTATTTTACTGCCTAATTTCCCCCCTTCCTGGTCGTGCTCTGAGCGAAGGCTGATTAAGAAAAATTCCAAAATAATTCCAACCAATTCATTGAGAGGAGAGTGGGATGGGCTGGGTTGGAGTGGAATGAGAGAGAGAGCTAGCGCGTTAGTATGCAATACCTTGTCTGTCATAAAATTAGCTGAACTTACGATGAAGATAAATTCAAGAAATCTGTGCAATTACCAGCGCCAGCGACAGAGCTGACTCTGGCGAGGACACAGACTGTGCACTGAATTAACAGCTTCTCCAATCCTCCCCTGTTGGCTGTTGGGTCGCCCTCTCCGGATGGGGTGAATGTGAACTTCCTAATAATTACAATCTGGGATTTTATTAATTATTATTGTTATTGCCAGAACGCCATTGTTTATGACGTCATCTGGTATTGATTGCCGACGACGACAACGACAGCGAGTGACGTCTAAACGTTGAGCGAGCACGAAATGAGATCCATTTGATGACGCGCTGAGACGAAGGATAGCCATCGGGAATACCCATGAGAAATGATAACACTCACTCTCACCCTCCACGCCCTCTCTTTTCATTCCGTCCCTGCCACAGTGGTGTGCCGTTTCAAAGGATTGTGTCGATTTGAAATTTAAATTGCACACATGATAAGGAATCTATTGGCGTGGCCCTTTGGCACATGTTTCTTACGTTTTTTTTCGGTGATTTTCCTCAATTTAGAGTCATGTGGCTATTTGCGACTGAATGGTCTGCCAGCGATAAGGAATGGAAGAGAGCGAACGGCAGCGCTAACAATGAGATGCTGGTCGTTTTAAAATTCATCACACGTGAGAGTGCCGATGCTGATACTGATGGTGGCACCGTCTTGAGGATACACCTCCGGTGGCCGATAAGCCAGCCAAGAGTTGAATTCGCATTTTATTTGTGCATCCTGCGATCTGCGAAATCAATTTCGCTTCGATTTGGCAAGTTCGAGAAAGTGGAAGTTCCGACTCCCACCACACTCATCGAGAAGGATGGTTATCTTTAAGTGAATCTGAAAAGTAAATATCGTTCTAAACCGGAACTTATTTTCGGGGGAATTCGATTTGGAAATGCATGTTTGCTAACGGCGATTCGGGGATACTGGGATATTGACACTTAAATGTTGCATTAAGGGGTACTTGCTGTCTTCAGTTGGTTTGGTTTGGTTTTTCTTTCCAGCATATTTTTTTTTAATTTGAGAGGAAATAATTTCAAAATACCGTAAACAAACTCAAATGGATATACCTGATGAACTCACTTTTCACTCAACCTTCCACAAAATGGTCAGTCGTACTAATCCCCAGATTCGAATCTCAGTGAAAGCAAAGTTAATACGCCTTATCCGGTTTTCAAATTTGGTCCAGTCACCATTTGACGTTGGGATCAAATAAGCGGCACTATTATTGGAGTTGTCGATCAGTGGTAGTAGTCTCACTATGGGTATCGTAATGGACACACATGGTCTAAGTGTGGTGGACTCCTGGCGATTTCGCCTAACCTAATACCATAAATGCTCTAAGAACGAATAGATTCACAATAACGATTCCTATAACGTTACCTAGATTTCGGCTTTTTTAACATCTAAATTTACTGACAGTTTTATCAAAACACAACATTTACTGGGCGGGCTATACACTTGTGAATAAAACACCCCTGCTGACTATTAAATTTACGAACTATTTAGTTTGCGGTTTGAACGAGTTTCAGTGTTATAATCAATAGATTGTAATACCCTAGACTAGGACATTAAGGAACACATCTATGTTGGAATACTTACTTATTTTAAAACGCAACTTAAATAAACGTTTACTCTGTTGAAAAGTTACTCAAAGTTGTCCAAAGGAGGGGCTCCGTTCGAATTTTCTATCATTATGCAAGTATATGAGGAGCATTTATATTTTAAAAAAAATATACTTTAAGACCAAGAAGGTGTTGACTGACTTATGTTGACTGGTACATAAGCACTTACTTTGCATCTCAAATGTTCTTAAACAAAAAAAGCGCAGACTAATGATTTCTCTTCAAAACATTACATACGGCTCACTGGAAAATAATCGTACACACGCAGCTGTACATGATTTAAAATACAAATTTACATCGTGTTATCTTGCAGTTAGGTCGGAGCGCAGTATCCAACCAACCAGTTAACCAGTTTAGGCTTCTAATCGGGTGTGTTATAATTTCGTCTTGGGCTTACTATGCCATCTTCAATTGTATTACAATTACTAATGTTTCATGCCCGCATTCCCCAAGCGTGAATTGCGAAAAGCGAAAATTGGCACAGAGTCAGCTTAGTCTGGCTATTGGTGTTCATTATGTAGAATGAATATTATTCAATCTTAATGAAAGTGTACCTCCTCTGGAAAAGTCCACTTTTTTTATTTGAAAGTGTAACATCTGCACATATTTGAGAAAATGGTAGTATTTCTTAAAGTCTGTTGGAACTTGGTCATTATTGGACGTTCACAACAATGTTTACTAAAACTGCAAGCATGCCTTGAAGGTGTATATCATGAGGGCATACCCAAGAAAGACGCAAAATAAGGTCTTTATGAATAATGTAATTCGATCCTAGGCCATGCTCAGTACACTTGTACAGTGGTGGTTTTAAAAATTAATATGCAATTGGAAGGATGATCAAGGAAATGTGGTTAGTGACGAGACACTTTCGTAATGAATTATAGGTTTACGAGGATTGTTTGATTTCCATTGAGTATTTGAATTTCCTATGCAGTCGTTTTAAATGCAACACTGCTCTTTTCAACAACCGTTTATCAAGTTTTGATCAAGAGCTTCATTTAGTTTTTGTTTGATATCAGACAACTTCGTCAAATTTAACGGAAATTCCATGGAACGACATTCGACGATGGGACATTACTTATGTGGGTGAGGTGGCCGCGGACGCATGCTTCCCAACGGGTTATCATATTTTACATAAATATTCGTGCTATTAAAGCGGTGGTTGAAGCGATCGTAAACGCAGTCGAGTGAGCTCTTTAAAGGAGTGTAAAAAAAACATAAATTGGGCTACGATCTGCCACTACATACCGCATATTCCATAAATTCAGTGTCTTATGACTAGATCCTGTTTCCATACCTGAAGAAGTGGCTGGACGGAAAGAGGCTTGAGTCCAACGAAGAAGTCGTCATTGAAACAAACGCCGGTTTTGAGAGCCTTGAGAAAAACATTTTATTTGAAGGGAATGGCAGTTTATATCGAGAAGGAAAACGCTTATTTGCCGAAAAAGTGTTTATTGAGGGATCAAACGATCCTCGTAGTGGCTCAGTGGAAAAGTCACAAAAGTTTCATGTATTCCTTCAGGTGGGAAAATCGGTTGTTATTTTTCAAATAAGGTATCCATCAGATTTTCAAGAACAATGAGGCTCTTTTGCCTGAGTAAATTATAGAAGGAGAATTATCCTGAACATCATACACTATTTCTTCTGATCTTCAGTGAAAAATTTGAGAAAGTCGCAAAAAAAATTGTCATGGAGCAAAAAAAAATCGCAAAACAGCTAACAAAAAAAAAAGTATCTCACAACAAAATAGCAACATAAATCAATAATTCTATAAGAAAAATTAAAATATTGCATTAAAGCTTAAAAAAGGAGCTCAGTGCCTCATGTCATTGTTGATGTTAGAGCAATCGAAAGACGAAGAATTTTTTTAATGGTGTAAATGTTTTTGAGCCTTTTTTCACTCATTTCACTTACGCAATTGAAAAGCTTGTGACTTGTGTGTGATGCATGCAATCTATAGGTGTTTTTGAGATTGAGATATTGCTTATGAGAAACTCAGCTCAATGTTCCGTGAAGAAAATATGTTTCATATAAAATAGTCTCAAAACAGTCGCAAGGAAATATGAAAAGTGAGGTTTCAATAAAAGACGTGTCATAGTCCCTGGACGCTAAAAAAGGGCCCAATTGCGACTAAAGCCAGATTGCGGCAACCCTAGTTATGTGCCACAGAACACCAGAAGATACCAGTCTATTTCACTACACTACACTACACTAATAATACTCTAAACAAATCAAAGGCGACACCCACTACATATTCATCGATTGCAACACCTAACGTCAGCGAAAATTTGGTGACCAATATTAGAGGATCGATCTTCTTTAAGTTCGTACAATTTGCTAGCATTCACATATGGAATGGACGTGATTGGTTGATAACAGTGAGGCGCTAGCTAGCACTGAAGCGTAGCCAGTTAAAATGGGCTAACTGGAGAAAGAACCACCTTACCGTCGGTTAAAGATTAAAATTGATATTTATTCATTAAATTCCACAGTAGCGGACAGGAATACTCCTAAAAGTTCCACGAAGAATAACTTTTATTCATTTTTGTGGGCATTTATTGTACACAACTTTAATTCGGGGCATAATATATAAATTAAAAGTCACAAATTCACCCAACAACTTGGTTCCTTAATCCTGAACAGAAATAAACAGAATATGAGAACCACACCCACTTTTTCCACTCCACCGGAAACGCCAGTTCGAAACAAAAAACGAATTTGTACCTGAAACCGTCAAAACTCTCAAATATTTCCTCCGAAAGCCAACTCAACAAACACTCGAACCAATGAAACTCCCATCGGAAATGCATCGATTTACTCCTTGTTCTTCACACCGATACCGTGACGGTAAATCTATTTAATTACTGTCTGCTAGTTTCCCTCACAGAAGCGAGAAATCCTTTCTGGCTGGAATACCTCGAAGCTACCTGCTGCAAATGCAGACGAAAAGCAATTGTATATTGAAGTTTCCCGGAAATTGTATTTATTTCCTTGAAGACTGCAGGGCCCTTCTCACGTGATCTATCAGCTGTGTATCGTGTGCACAACCGGATTGAGATTCATTCCGGCGTTCGAGGGCGAACTCACAAAAAGGGATAAACTTTTAATTCTGATACTTCCGTGACAGTAATCAATTTATTTCTCTGCAAGAGGCTCCACACAATTCGTGTACACTTCCACATCGACATCCATTCAATGTGACGATGAGACAACGTAGTCGTCCTGCTCCCTGTGTGCCAGCAATGTAAGGGGGATGGTGTAAGGTGTAAGCAATAAGGTGAATCGGTTTCAGTTTCCATTAATTTTCCGAAGTAACTTGTCGATTTCCTTTGTCCGAGCACACAATCCCCCGCATCCTCTGGTGGTGGGATAATGGTGCCAAAATATAATCAATCTTCGTGTCTAGTCATAGTCACTGCTGGAGAGGCATGCGCCCTAACTAGGGCAATTTACTTTCACATCAAAGCCACGACGACCGCGACGCACGGACCGACATGAGCAGAAGCGATGATTGCTTGGCAACACCGAATGACCATGCAAAACTTGCAATAAGGGAAAAACTGTGTAATGACTTCGTAAGATTGGGATGTCCTGCAACCAAACAACACTACAACACTGCCGCTATTTGGCCAATAATTGACGAAAGCTATACCACCGCCATGGTGTTCGGTTGTCGATAGTCGATTGTCGTCGCCCTAATGATGTAATAATGCCACAAAAGCATTCCAGCAGGGGTCAAGCATCGCTGGAGTCCGGGGTCCAGGGGCCTGGAACCGATGTTTCGATTATGATTTATGGACCAATCCCTTTGCATTTGATGTCCTCTCGGATCAAATGGCATCATCTCCAGCCAGGAATCGTAAAGAGCACGGAGGATAAATCAGATCGACGGCTATTACGTAATGTGTGCTCGTTCGTCTGTGGCCCACATGAACATGTGAACGAGCGCACAGCCCACCCTCCATCAGCCGGGTGTAATGTACCCTTGATGTAATAACCGTGTTCAACCCATGTAATGCGGCCGGCATATTGGGGTTGGATAAGCGAAATTTTGAATTGTTTTGAAGTTAAGCGTGTGATAATTTAATGACTGCTGTCGCCGCCACCGTCTTCGCTGTCGCTGTCGTTGTCGACGTCGCCAACAAGCTCTTTGCAGGGGTGGAATGCCACACACTCCGCATGTATCATCCACACCCACTCAACCGGGACAGAGACAAGTGTGCAGAGACATTGTAATCCTTAATTAGGCTTGTTCCTGTGCAAGTCGGAACATCATCCCCCTCTATGCATTCAATTAGAAGTTCCGGCCGCCACGCCGCGTTGGGGTGAAGGTTACGATGACATTTGATTTAAATTTGTCAGACAATCCGCAAGACATGTGGCAACATAAGAATATTTTGCATATCCGCGGCCAGTGCAATGACATCTCCATGTAGTTCATACAGGCACTGGGCTTACATATTCATCAACTTTTTCAGATTTATCGGAAATTTCCACTACATGTGCGTTCAGTCCTTAGCCGATCAGAAGCGCGACCGCCATCGCGAAAGTGGCTGATGCAATAAAAACATCTCGTTTCGTGAGCCGGCTAACGAATTGCAAATTCAAATGAGCCATCATCGTGTCACCTTACCTCCTTACCGTCTTGCCGTCTTACCGTCTTAGCGTGATGCCACCTATCCGTCGCCGTAATGTGCTGACGAGCGTGTGGCACTATTTGCATTTCGATACCAAGTGCATTTGATGAACGAATTCAATCGGGTTTTTTTGGGTCACATCCAAACGTTTTTTGCGGCCTACGGCGTCCGCGCAGCACGCTTGTGATGGATGACTCCATGCAAGATGTCAGGCTCGCAGTGCGTACGTGGCGACTGTGATTTATCGATGGGCCTTCGAACACACATGAGGTTTTACAAAATCGATTTCAGAAATGAAAAACGCTCCCAGAACTCCCAGATATATATTATTTTTTTTATTAAATTGAATTAATCTCTGTGTGGCTGCGGCTAATGGGAATATTTATTGCGAAATGTGCGGCCGACCGCGTGCCACGTGCCGCAGATTTCGCAAGAGTCTGCTGACATATGTATGAATTTCGCAAATAAAGATGAAGGATATAAAATTAACGGCTATGTGGAGTGAGATGGACCGTTTTTTTGTATACCATTCCCAGTTCTGGATGAATGTGGTTCTTTGTTGGCAGGAGTTTGTCGTAATCTATCGAAGAATAGAGTAAACCTGTTCCGGATGACTCATGATCGGCTGCATACGGCTCTAGCTGATAATCGTTTGTGTCTGTGTGGATACAACAACTCGCAGTTACTGCCCGAGGTGAACATGGGCCCAGCTTATACAGCCATCACTCGCGTTGTGCGTGATCTTGCTCATTCGCCAGTGGAGGGGACCTATGGCTTCATGACGACTTCGAGTGGCGAAGTTTGTGACACTTTTTGTGTTGAGAACTAACTCTCTCAACATGTTCAGTGACTTGCAGAAGGTGGTACCGTGAAATAAGTCGAATGTAAGCTAAACATTCAGCATGGGAGTCGACGCACTCGGTTAATACGTTGCGTATGCTAATATGCAAAAATCCCTTAACCGATAGCTAAGCATGCGCAGGTCAAATATGTTGTGTGCTGACACGAGCCGGTTTAGGTCGAGAACTTGTTGATTGTGTGGAATTGGTTGTCAAGAAACAGTGCGTGTGCCAGCTGATAGACAATGCAAATGAGCCCTATTTATAGAATAGTGAAATAAGATAGATTGACAGTTTTGAAACGTTGCGTTGCCACACGTTCTGTAATATTAGCGTAAATCTTTCAATAAATTAAAATATGTATAAGTTAAACGTGAAGGGAAGTCCGAGTAATTTTAGAATACAATTTGGATCTATCTGGTTATTGTTTACAATTTTTCGAGGTTTCCTTAAAACCGATAATTAATATTCATGTTTTTGTTTAAAGGAATATTTGTTTATCCACATCGACCTACAGATCTTGTTTTTTTATTACGATGAAATAACCTTGCATTTTATCGACAGTAATATTTTAAGCGACGCTATCTGACGGAACCTAGCATGAGTCTCTCTTTGTTGTCAATGTAAGTAAGACCCATTAATTTTGCCACTGTGCACGGTCCCTTTAACGATTTACCCTTTCACGCAGTGAGGCAAAATCCATTTTGATGACTTTATTTATTTCTTGTACGACTTCATTCAATCATTGCCTTAATCGTTTGTTTTGCTGTTTTTGTTATGAAAATGCGTATACAAATTATTTGAATATTTAAATTACTGTGGCCACAAACGATAACAGTTGAAGTCAGCGTTCTCAAATCTATTTTGAAATTTTTTTTCATTCAAAATATGGCCACAATTTCAAAAACATTAAACTGCTTTCCTGAAAAATGAGTAAAACAGACTTTAGCGGTTTTTTCCTTGTGACCACATTTAATTTTTCCATTAGTGGATGTTTATAGTGCTTATACATAAATCCTTGCTATCAAAAAGCTGGTCAAAATTCGCTATCTCTGAATTTAAGACCTCTTTCTGAGTAGTTTCTGACACTGACTTTCTTAGGTTAACATCGCAATTAAATTCCTAACATAAATAAAGGGTGACCAAATAACAATGACAGTTTTCCCAAATGTTATATTTCAGCAGCTCCCAAAGTTATCTAATGCATCCAGATGTCAAAATATTCAGTAAAGTTTGTCATTTCATTGCGCATCGTTTCACACTTGCAGAACGTGTAGAAATTATTATAAAATATGTATCTAAAGCTCGGCTCATTTGTACTAAATCCACATTTAGTTGGAAGCATCGCAGAATAGCTTGAGCGTGAGTGGACCTTAAGCCCTAAGCAGGAGCAGGCAGCGGTTGTTGCAAATACTGGCCAAAGCGTATCGTATCGAAGAAGACCAAGAAATGTCGAATCGGCGCCGATCAGCTGAATTGGGCATCGTCAGAGAGTCAACCCAGCTTATTTCAAGGTTGGATTTGTGCATACATCTGTGTAAGATTGTGCTGACACATTTGACATTTAAGCCAGACATCATAGACAACTCCGTTCGCTAGTTCGGTCAGTGACTATGACAACAAGCTAAATCGCAGTTGACCAAAGCCAAGAAATCCACAAAGATTTGTCAATGTCAATGACCAAAGGTATAAAGATCTTAACCCACTTCCACCAGAGCTCCACAACATCGATATATCCGAGCTGAGGTTCCAACAAGATGGAAATTTATGCCATAAAAGCGACGCAGTGCTCGAAGTTTTGAGAGAGAAATTTGGCGACTGGCTTATCTCACGGCGAGAGTTCATCAATTGGTCTCCGTGATCATGCGACTTGACATAACACTATATTCCTTAACAGTTAAATGGCGCGCGCATTTGGTTGAGTGGCTGCCCTTGGTTAGAGGGATCCCCGGTTCGAACTTCGAATCCCAATGAAAGCAAATCGGGTCCAGTCACCATTTGCCATTGGGATCAAATTAACGGCACTATCACTGGAATTGTCGATCAGTGGTAGTAGTCTGCCTATGGTTATCACAATGGACCAACCTGGTACAATTTTGCTGGCGATTTCGCTGGCAACCCACCTACCTAACCTAACCTACGCCAAGTCCTTAGTATATGCTAAAAAGTGTTGGGCAACTTTGCACGAGCTCTAGTCCAACATTTTAAACGTCACTGCCAAAATAACGCCGCACACATTGAACCGAGTCAGCGGAAATATACATAATGACATAAACGTGCCTCAAAATGCCACAATCAAATTCATATCTTCATACCGTTGTGGTTTTATCTAAATTTCTTATCCTAACGTTCTTTTCTGGTCACGCTGTTGCTGGGAAGAAAATATGACTCACACAATAGGAAAGTAGTAATTCAGTTGGCCTTAAAATCAGACTAAAAAATTTATTTTGATGTCGGAGCCACCTAAGCAACACCGCAAGTACAAGCAGATCGGCCGTGAACACCTCCCCGACTGACCCCAGTGCTGTCGTAACAGTGTTTATGCTAACAAAAATTAACTCTAGCAGCATGCAAGGAGATTAATGCAAATTAATTACTTCCCAAGGCAAGGGACTGTGATACCAGAAGTGCTTAAGCATGAAACACTGCGCCGCCAGAAGCGAATAACCAAACCCCGTCCCCTATCCTCTATCGCCGTTTTTCTAAACCTGTCAAGCTCTTGACATTAGAACTGCATTCGAGAACAACGTGAACGAGCAGTTCAATGGCTAGACAGACAGCGGTGGCTGATAAAAAAAGCGATCTAAAACTGGTTCAAACACACTCCCGGTGATTATCGGCGAACAACCGATATCACACCTCTCCACTGTCAGAATACACGACCTTCTGTGTGTCGAAGTGCAGATATTCAAATTCTCCGTTCTCCCCGAACTTTATGTTGAGAAATCATGTGTTTTCGTAAGTAAACCGTGCAATTTGAGACAAATCCAACACCCATTACTCCCAGCAGGGAATTGCAACTTGAGAGGAACACTTTGAAATACAACAGGAACATCGATTGATTTTTCATCTTAAATTTATTCCCTTAATCGCTAAGACAATTTTGTGCTCCATTTGGATATTAACAAAAATGCAGATCATTGAACGCCTTTCTGTCGGTTGTGACCATCCTTGAGAATTTCCATTTGTCATCGGTGCTTGTGGTGGTGGCGCCCGAGTATTGATATTTTTGCGGCGCCATCTCCTTTTCCTTCATTGGTCGCATTGGACTGACATCCTTTGGAATGGTGTTCTTAACACAACGATGCTTCTGAACCATGGTGCTGCTTCTAGTAGAGTATGTGAAATGTCAAAAGTACTTAGAACCACTGCGGCGTGGGGAAATCAGGGCACGTTTTGAATGTAGGTTAGTACGGAGTTTTCCAGGCAATTTGCACAGTTGCTGGTGCGGGATCCCTTCTTGCTGGAGAGGTGTTTGGAGAGACTGCAATGCAAAAGGGAATTTGTTGATTAACGAAACTTCGCCGAGAGTAACTCTCAATTTTTGAAACTCACCTTAGATTAGCAAATAACTTCGCTTTTGTGTCAGCCCGGTTATTCATTGACACATTCCCTGTTAAAACTTCAGATTTTCGATGAAAGTGCTCGCTGGAGATATCTTCAATTTGATGTGTTAGGACAGACTGCCTGAGGTTTGCTTTTATACCCGACCTCGGTGTTTACGCTCTCTATGCAAATGGGCTTCGATGAGCTAGCCGAACTGGTTTTCCGAATATTTTAGGGAATAATTTTCAGAATTGACTGCGAGCGGCTACGTGATCGATGTAAATTCGAGAAAACTAATCGGTTTCGTGGGATCCTCTTTGGCAGAATCTTACCCTAGGGTAGACGTTTAATTTATTAAACACGTTCGCTCCGCATGGGCATGACGTAAAGCTAGGGATTTCTGATCTGTTTACTGTTTGGTTTTTGGTCAGTATCAATGGACGCAAGGTTTTATTGAGTGCAGTAACGAAACACGTTTGTCGTGTTACCGACACGATGGGAATCAATTGATATTTGCGTGATACTGGTTTTTAGCACAAATAATTTGCTTCCGATTTGTTTTTTATTCATCAGGCTTGTGACGTTTTTTTTTGTTTTAAACGAATACGTGACGCATCCCTGGCGCAGAGTGGCTGGTAGGTGACAGCAATCATATGGCCATTTAGCATAAAATATGACAACACAGCGGTGTTAGTGGTATCGTGAACGAAAGCGGTAAGACTACTTCAAGGCTGTGATTTACCCTGGAATCCCCTCGAAACATGGAAGATTTCTATTTGACAGGGAGTGTACCCTCGCTTGTTTTTGTTCTGATTTACATTTCTGAGTGCGAAGAAGAATATTTGGTTAATAAAGAAACAACTTTTTTCGACAATTTGTTAGAATATTTCGATAGTTTTGTGTAAGTTGTATCAGAAGTGTAACTCAGTGTCTTGAAGTTGAGAGGCTTTTTGTGCACTGTTTTACACCCTGAGCATTGGCAGTGACTCGAGGTGATGGATGGATTATGCAAGTTGATCGTGTCGGCAATTAAAACTAGACACTCAACGTAGTAGTCAACGGGCGTACCAATTGCGCCGCGTCGTAACATACACCCACAGAAACTGAGCAGCGCTGCAGAATCTCTCGAATGCAACTCTGCACTAACATTTAAGTGCTGTACACATGGGTTGCCCCTTGCTAACTGAGAATTTCGCAAACTCTGAAATGTAGCCGGGAGTAGAATTCACGAATTTCTGTAGTTTATGGATCGCGAATTTAAAGACAAAAGCCGATTGTCAATATACACAGGGTATCACGTTCGTTATATCTTGCAATTCTCTGGTAATCGACCAGTTCGAATCCTTATTGTCCACCGCAATAAGGGCGAATAGCAGCAGAGGAGGATGCTAACAAATTGTATGTTATTATTGGAACATACATAATGTCATCGTTCTTAGGCAACCCTTTTAAAACTAAGGCGTCAGTATTATTAAGCTGTGAAATTATACTACGAAATAGTAAAGGTAATTGTTATTGATGTCGAAAATAATTACAGGTTAGGTTAGGGTGGCAAGTCGTTCCTATTCCCTAAACCAGTTTGTGATTTTGATAATGCGATGAAGATGGCTGACACTAATGTTGCTTAGTTCGGTGTTCGTTGGATGACTTCCTTTGCGCGAGGAAATATCGCTGCAATTGCAGAAAAGGTGCACAATAGTTTCCTTCTGCAGAAATCGTTGTAAGGCAAACACAAGATTGAGGCGTGACTTCCTCAGAGTTACCCAGTGATGACGCCGATGAAAGTTCTGAGATTCGGCCTATTCAGTCTGATCGTCTCGGATTGAGAGTAGACCATAAGTGTTCGCAGTGACACATCCTGTGCGAATAGATCACCTTTAATTTGTGTGGCGTTCGACCTTCGGTAGAAGTTTCGTAAGGGAAAGAAAGGCATAATTGATCTCCAACCGGAACTCGTGCACATTCTTCTTATTTCGTCCATTTCCCAAATTTGCTGGATTGTCACAGTGCCTCGGCATTAGATGTCAAAACGACCTACCTGTTAAGAGATGGATTAAGAGACGAGTTATTAAAACTGAAAGAAAATAATGAGAAAATTGACCAAAAATAAATACATTTTTTTGTTCAAATTGTCGAGTGTTTATTTTTATGATGAATTGATGAGTAGAAGCCTGGCCATTTATCAATTCATGTGAAAATGATTCACATTTCTGTAAATAAAATTTCCCATTTAGGTTGCTTTATCAATATTATCTAGTAAAATGTTTTACATAAAACTCTAAGAAACCTGTATTCAAATGAGTGGTCGTCATCGTTCGTCTATAATTGCACTTGAACCTAGTTACCGGTATACCGTCCAACTGCCATTACATTTTTGCATATTTAATCGAGCACGTTGTCCATTGACTTAATTGGGAAAACGCCGGTGACTCTCAGAGAGTATGTAACCTTAACAAGCGAATAAAGTGCATAGCAAGAACCTTCATTTGCATGGGGATTTTTTTAAACAAGAAAAAAATGTAATTGCATGACGATGGTAATTAGATTTTGAATCTTTAAGCTGAGTGTGATTGCAGTTGGGTGGGCTGTTAGGTGTAGTCCTACTAAGATTGAAAAGTAGAAATTTTTGAAGATTGTGGGGCTCGAACTCCTAAACTGCTGTTTGACTTTGGAGGAAACTTTGTAAATAGAGAACTTATACTCTGAATAAGGACATTAATAGTTTTGGATCGAGTCAAATGATATCGCCGTTGGTGCTGACTAAAGTAGTATTGTGCAACAACACTGAAAAGTAACTGAAATTAATTCAAAGAAATGAAGACATCTTTTCTGCGATCTGCGCCAACATCGTATCATGCAGTGTGTGAATTGTTATTCGCAATTGGGTTTAAAATGAAAGAAAAGGGATACTCTGAACACTTTGCCACATTCTACCTATCTCCCTCAAATAATGTAGGCGATAAATTCCTTGGGGTCATACCAACAGTAACAACATAACTTACGTTCCCTCCATTTACTCACATCAGACGTCGGAGAACATCTTTAAAGTTCACACACATTTACAAAAAATATAGTACTTTTTACTACTTTTTTTTCATCATTCCTTGCGGAAGCCACTTTGTGGTCCAGTGTCTGACCCATAAAGAAACAAAGAGTTTCACATTTATCTCACAATGGTGTATAGTTGCGTCTTCACACCACTTTCCTTTGTTTAAAAGAAATCCCCACTGCGCAGCGATTTAATACCAAACGAGGTCCAAGCGCAATAAATTTCTGGTTTTAAGCCAAGCAACAGAATAAGTCATACGACATGCTGTGGCCTGAGCAAGTTTCGTTATATTCCGCCAGTTTTATGGATGCGCACTCCAGTCGATGTTGGAAGGATTTCTTTTGGCAGATTGCGCCCTTACTTAACTTAGGAAATTAAGTTCGAGCATGACAGACATTTTAGCCATCTCCAGTGAACTCCTTTCACCTTGAACGCTCACATACTGAATGCCTTTGGCGTTAAATGTCGCCTTCGCACAGACGTCAATTTCTCTCTCTCTCTGTCTTAAAAGTCACTGTCAGACTATGGGACAGGGAAGCCATTTTGAATTTTATTCGACTTAGCTACGTCCTTTCTGACGGGGCTGTCTGCAAAAACATCCCAATAAATTAGTATAGAAATGAACGATAAAATACTTTAGATCCCATGAGGGGATATTGAAATCGCTTCCATTCAACACGTCGCGAGCGATCGATTCCGGGGCGCGGCAAAGGCTGATGCAATGTGCTCGGTGCATTGCATCAGCTCATCAAATAGTTAATTATAAAATTATTGTAATTTATTCTGGCGGGTGGCATTCACAAATTTCTGTATCTCGAGGTACGGACATTTGAGGCAAAATTCCAGCGGATTACCAATTCATGTTCTTTTTTCACAAATCAGTACTTTCTTCTTCAAACTATCACCCCGAATGTCGAGCAAAATACTAAAGTCTCGACATCAGAAGTTTCATTCACAATGCAACACTGGCACGCTGAACGTGAATCGCCAACCAAGCCCACCGCGATCAGTGAGAAACGTGATTTGTCGCATGCCTGTCAGCAGAGCCAGAAACATTGTTGCGAGAGTCGGCGGGTGTCGCTGGCGGCAGGTCAGCTACATACGTGGTGGTGCTCGCAATTGGCAAACCGGTTGCGCTAAATTTGCCATTTTTGTGGGAATATCTTGTGGTAGGCTACACCGGGTCGGTATTTAAGCGGCTGTTAGTGGAACGAAGCGCATTAGTATCTGCTTGTTGTTCCCAGTGTACAAAGATTGCAGTGCATCGGTTCTGCATATTCATTCGAGAGTTAAGCTCAAGTATCGTTCGTGTTCGGTGGTCTTTTGATTCAGGACTCTATTTGGCCAATGATACAGAAGAGGAATACGATTTGTGTCAATGCTTAATCCCAAGTACAAGGATTCCAAATTGAAGCTTCTGAAATCCTTGAGGTAAGTCCCCACCAGCGACGTTTCTGAAGTGCATTTTTGACCAGTTTCCTCGATTTGTGTAGATTATCGAAGAACCTTTCGTCGATCAAAGGCTCTCGCACCGGAAATTCCGCCAACAACTTGGAACTCCAAGTTCTGACTCTCATTCAATACGTGCCTTGAGCTAGTTCGTCAAATCCCTGAGAAATTGAAAATCGATTCAAAATGGTTCACACAGAACGCACCGACAAATGCCCGACAAGCAGTTCATCAGCCGATGTGAAGTCACAAACCCAGAAGTCTGCAATAAAAGCTGGAAGCAGTTACAGCAGCGGAGGCCAAAGCAGTTCGACAGAAGACAAATGGAAGTACAATCGCATGGTCAAGGACGACCGAGAGAGGTTCAACAACCTACACCACTGCTAGACGCTTGTGGACTTGTGTTTGGTTATATTAACCAGTGAACTGGCGAAATGAAGAATTGACTGTACAGATTGTTAGGTTAGGTTAGTTTAAGGTTAGGTTTACAAGAATAGCACAAAACAATAATACATGGTGATGTCATAATAATACAAATAAAACACATTTATATCAGAACAAAATACTTGACTGTCTTTGGATTTGAATATGGCTTGACTGGACTGGATTGTGATATGTGTGGCAACACTTGGAACTTGGAAACTCCCATTGGAAATATCAAACAATTTGCCTAATGCCACGCGTCCATCGATTAGTGCTGAGAACTCGACTGTTCAGCTAAATCGACTAAGTTGTGTTTTCTATTGACTTTAAATGAGTGAGCTGGAAATGTAAATATGTTGAACTAACAGACTGCTTTCGCAAAAATGAATGCACAAATGTTGTTCTAAAACGAAACACTTTACTCAATCGCTTAAACAGATGTTTTTGGAATTACAAATCCCTAACTATCTCCCTGTCTACCAACAATCTGAATGGATACAGAGCTTAAGCGCGGCTTGAGTGATGAGAAATGTTGGTACAAGTTTTGCCGTCTCGCAAACGACACCATTCTAATGCAACAAAAGTCCAGTAGAATGTTCAACAAGCTTCACAAAATTTGTTAAAAAACATATTTCTGTGAGCATTTACAAAAACAGTTTCATTCGAGTCTCGTAATCAGGCAAATATTGGATGCAGTAGAAATCCGAGGTGAATTATGAATACCCGCATCTGGTATGCCCATTTCAAAACTTCTCTGCGATATAGAGCGGCATTTAACAGCGACTGTAAGTGGACTATATTGTGTGCAAAGCATGTTTCTTTAGAGAATATGGAGACATTGTCGATGGAAACTGCGTACAGAAAGACCAAGGTAGCGATGAAAGAATTGTACAAGATTAACCACCCTCGAGGTGAGATTAAGAAATACAATATGTCAAATCAAAGAACTGGCACTTTGGGCAAGGTGCACATATTTTCCCGCTTTGGGGCAGCTAAAACGGGACTCTGGACCAAACTGGAAATAGAATCTCAACTTTCTACTAGGAGGTTAGGTTAGGATAGACCATGGATGGTAGTCACACTTAGGCCAGAGTAGGCCCGTTGTGTGCAAACCATATAGGTCTGTCATGTCGTTGAAATACAGGGCGTCTAAATGACTGAATCTGCGAGAGGAGACGGCACTGCAATTGCATAGAAGGTGTGCAATGGTCTTCTCCTCCACTGTATCTCTGGAAATACTGCAGAAGTCGTTGTTGGGGGTACCTAGCCTTGAGGTGTGAATAAAATTAAAGGGACGTCTTGGAGTTAAAAGTGACTGCACTCAGAGATTTGATTGCTGCCTGGCTGTCCGAACAGATGAAACGAAGCCTTAAAAACAAAGCTCCGACCATCTGGCGTCGATGACGTTTGGCTTTATGATACATTTGGCTGATGATGTATTTTCGCACTAGTATTTTTGCTCTCGCACATTAAAAACGTTTAATGCTTTCAAAGACATTCTAAGATCTGACTTTCACTGGGACACTTGTACCTTTTTCCATAACAAATAAAATCGGGGTTCAAATTTACCACAAATTGAGGGCTCTGCTACAGAGAGCATAGATATCTCTTCTTAGGTAAGTAGGTAGGTAGGGATGACTGATGACATGATTGAAAGAAAATCATGCTCCACTTAGACCATCTTGTCCATTGTGCTGTCAATTTCGGCTCATTGACCCAGTTACTCCTTTGACCTTGTTGTGTTCCTGCTTAGGATTGATTGGCCATTGGGCTTTGAGGTATTGTTGGATGTACTATATATCTATGCAATTCAGATTTTCGAGGTAGTTGAAGCAGTACTTGCCTAGCAGTTTGCTTCTGGTTTCTGCAAGTACAGGGCATGTTCCGAGGTAATGTAGTTATCTCTTCTAAGCTTCAAATGAAAAATGACTAATGGGAACTGCGAAGCATTTGTTATCACAGCATGCTTGGGAATTCCAAAAAAATCGCCATCTTTTTTCCCACTGGAAATATTTTGCCAGATTCTATAAAACAATTAAATAAACAAATCACTATCTAACAGGAAACGTGGACTTAAATGTGATTCACCCTAAATTAGTCATGGAATACAGCAAGACATCGCAAGGTCCGGATCGAGGGAGATTATCAAAAGTGTTCGTATAGATACAACAAATAAAGGTTGTTCTTCTGATCGTGGAGATATTGCTAGAAGCATCTTCATTGAATTTATTTCAACAAAAAACCTGTGAATGTTTACGGTGAGAGTCAAAAATGTCTACACACCCTCATACTAGTAATGAAGCGATAACGCACATCGTCGCGTACGACTAGAGTTCCGTTGAAATTGATTTCTTCTATATTTGCCGATACAGTCTGCGAGAAAATATCTTTACTAAATTGTTAGTAGAGTAGAATTTCCTGTCGAATTGAAGTCAAACTGCCATAACCAACCAAAACCAAAACAGAATTCATCAACATACATAGTAAACTCACTAAAATAAATATGGAAGATAAAATAATTTAAAGTCATAGAAAATAAGCTTAGATTTGTCAGTCAAACATTCAGTCGATGCTTCCATCTCGATGTTCAGAAATGACTTACTAACACCTGACATTGTGTCCTTCTGATGACCTTAATGTCATCCACGTGTTCGAGTAATTGAACAGATTTGTTTAAGAAAAAAGTGTATGCTTCATAAAGGTGAAATACTAATTCGCAGTCAAGTCTCGTTCACTTCAATTTAATTTTAATGGCAATAAACGAATAAATAACTCCCAGCCGGTCTAAAAATTACCATTGACGCAAACAGTTTGCAGAAATCGTCCTTGAAATCATAAAGTTCACCCACCCAAACACCGCAATTACAAAACCAGCGGATCAATTACACAAGCGGTTTGAGTCCGCAGTGAGTCAGAGAGGGTGCATTTTCAAACTCGAATTTCGCCACTGGCTTTGTATAACCTGTTGGGTTCTTCTAACAAGATACACACGCCATTGACGTAGCTATTATCAATACACAAACTGAATTATTTCAAGACGTATTTTAATGGGAACAGGATTCACTAGAATAAGGGAAGTATGCATTTCTATAGGATATTTCAAAGTTTTGGAACCTTATCCAGCTTACACGAAGTTAATCTTCGAAAGATGCAATGCCCAGTTGTTGTGTTCTGCGAGCGTGGTTGGTCATTCTTGTTCAGAATACTGTACAGCTGATTGTTCATGGGAAACCTTTCAAAATGTTTGTATTATTGCCTTTTTTGATATGTGAGTACATAGCAATTGGAATAAGCTTCTTTGAAGCAGAAATCTAGCCAACCTTTTACCTGTCCTGTCCCTTGAACTTTTTTACATAGATTTTTAACGTTTTCTGGGGTCAAGTGGCTCATTTAAACGATTTCGTGATTAACTGACAAAAAGTCTATAGAGTGGATAGAGCACTTGCTTTCTGGTTGGATTCAAGGAGGAACGTGACATAATCAACTGGTAACCAATTCAAATCTTCAAATTCCACTCAAAGTAAGGAAAACTAACCCAACAGAAAAACTCACCACGATTTCTACAAACAATCTCTGGTATACCACTTATCCAAGTGAGCAGCATTCTCACACTGGTTTGTGCACACGATGGTGTGATTAGCATAGACAACAATCAGTTGAGGAGAATATAATACAGAAAACAGTAAGGACAGCAAATAGTGTGCAGTCTTTTATATAGTTTTGTAGAAATTATAAAATGGTAGTGCTAAAACACTAAACCTTGTAAAAAAAAAACACTGTAAACACTTTTTCCACTTTCGGTGGCCAACAGTTGATCATTAAGTATGTATATTCAAAGCATGATTCAAACTGCAGTAAAAGAGAGAGAAAATCAAAAATACAACATTATGTCAGTTCTCTTTAAAAATAATATACTCCCAACTATTTAACTGTTAACTACGGATGTTAAGCCTACCATCTCTCCATTCGTGAGAGAACAATGACACATAGGTTCACTGCGGACTGTCGTGCTAGCCATATTATTATTATTAACGCATTTAAGGGCCTCTGATGTAAGATTAGAAATTATTTGTCAAAATAAGGACCATGCCATAGAGACATTAGGGGAAACTGCGAAGCTGACAAACTCGCAAAACTCGCCACAAAACTGCCGGTCGACGGAACCTCTTGTAACATTGACACTCCATTAGCCACCTTCAAGTTACTGCTAAATATTCTCAATAAACAAAAAGGCAATGCCAGATGGAAGACAGGCAATACATGCCAAGTCTCGAAGCAAATCTGGCACTCTCTCAATCCAAAAAGATCAGATAGCCTGATCTCCTGAAACTGATCCAAAATTAGCACTACAGTGGGAATAATCACCGGACACTGCCTATTAGGTTTACATGCAAAAGGACTAGGAATATTCTGAAATGATTTCTGCAGTAGCTGCCGAGATGAAAAAGAGAAGGAAAGCGTACAACACCTTCTCTGCAGCTGCCCTGCAATCGCCTCGATCAGGGAAGCCATATTGGGCTCTTATTTCTTCGATAATCTAGGCGACCTCAGCGAAACGACAGTCACTAGAATTCACTGACAAATCTGGCTGGCTGTCATAGAAAGGCAGCCCTATCCCTCGTTTTTTTTGTTAACCCACGTGGCAGTACAATGAGCCTACCTGGCCTAACTGCATCTAAAGCCACTTTCAACCTAACCCAACCTCGATGCGTCCGATGCAGTGTAGACAACGAATTTTGGACCACAGTTCATAAAGTTAACGGTTGTATATTCCAAATATTCTTCGCGGACACAACTAAATAGATGACGCGAAATTTTTTTTAGATCATGACTTAAGTCGTTTGGACTACGCTTAAGCCGAAGAGCATAGGTTGTCAAGGGCGATCCTATGATGTATCTCCACTATGATACAATTTATTAATTGCCTTTTTCCTTCGAGGTAGATAAGCTTCTCAACGACTAATCTTTCTCGACAGCGTATATTTTGTATTGTCCTCATCGGTGCTCCGAGAAGTTTTCCCGTAAAAACTCTTACAACAGCACTTTGGAAACGCGGGATGATCTCGACGTCAACTTTTTGACTGATAGTGTCTTATTTGCAGCCGATCACAATAGAGAAGATGAATGTTGTATCCCTATCCACGACAAATAGAGTCGTCCATAATAATAACAAACAGATTAGCTTATCATACTCAGTTCACAGAAGGTCCAAGAGAAAGTTACAAATTTAACGTTTGACTTCGGACATAACTCCCCACACACTGTTCCTCAGCTAACAACGAAAATACAGTCGCATGTCTATTACTTAACTCCAAGCTCTCCAATTATTACTTTTGCTTTCCTATGAACTATGAAGCTGGTGTCAAACACGTGGAGGCGATAATATCTAATGTCGGCATTACTTGAAAGCCAGCTTCTGTAACGCAAATGGGCGAGATATGATCAAAAATATGCCGCGGCTAATTTAGCGATAACAATTTAATAATTATTTCTCACGCGGTTTCCCATGTCAGCAGTCAGATGATTCCTATAACCACTCCAGCAAAGCTGGAAGCGGCATGTAATGCAATTTTTACAATGCATTTTAAGCTCTGGTCTGCAGTGACTGCGAGCACTGTTAGATGCACTTCAACTTTCAGAAATAAGTTCCAGAAGTTTTCAATCAATCCAGGCAATCATGAAAGAGATGATGATGAGAGACCTAGATGACGCCAAGATAGCAATATCGGGACCTACAAAGCTAGTGTTGCGAAAGAATCCCCACAATAGATCAGAATTCTTCACTGCCGTAGATCCAGATCCAGACAAGCAGATCGGCATCTAATTCCTATTCTCGCTGCTCCATCAACATTGCTAGCGAACTTACCGAAATTTTTACTGCGAGAGCTTTTAGGCAAGGCAACGCATCTTGTGATGTATCACCCTCATTCTTGAAAAAATCCATTTAAATGTTATCATGCGCGGATGATATTGAGCTCAATGATCGAACGAAGTTGATACTGAACAGTTTGCTATCATTGGGACGGAAGCGATTTAAATGGGTCCTATTGTCCGACAATCATGACATGTATGATATCCTCAGAATAGGATACAAAACATCAGCGTGTTGGACAAAGTGTTAAAATAGGTACTTATAATTTCGAGTATCACGAACTTCCTCTCGAAGAGCGTCCATCAGTGTGACCAGATAGGGACAATAGGAAAAGAAAATTAATTAAAATAACAACGAAGTGACGCATAAAATTGACTCTAGCTTTATTTTGAAGCTACATTCATGGCATTATGTATAAAGTAGCACATAATCCAAATGGCAGCCTCGGCTTTGCTGGCAGGGATTCAAGCTGTCATACATTAGCATCTCTAATCTTAGCTTGTTTGCGTAGACTAAGTACTTGACGTGACTCATAGTGGTGAAGCAATGGAGTGGTGCCAAGTCTCATGATCGTGGTGGCCAATTGATTAACGCTTGCCCTGGGATGACCCTGTCGTCAAAATGTCTGCTTCACAGCTTCCTTGCGCTGCGCTTTTATGATAAGTACTACCGCCATGTTGGAACCATAGATGGGATATAACGATGTTCTCTTACCCTGGCCACAAAAAGAAAACCGCTGTATACCTGACAACATTGATCGTGACAATGCCTCCTTCCTCATTTCGAACGAAATAAGGTCCGATGATGCCGTCATGCCTCTCCATAAAACAATCAATCATTGTGGATGCATTGAGACTTAGTCGAACACTTATGGATTGTGATAACGGCACGACAAAACTTACGGTTCATATTTACAACTGAGCCGAAATTTTGATAATAATTTCCGCACACTCGACAAGCCTGAAACGATTCAAGATGAAATGGCAAACCTCACAGACTATTTTGACGGCTGGATATCATTTGCAACGTTGACGGCTGTTGTAACATAATAATTGAAAAGGTATAAATGTTACCTGGTCACCCTTTATCAAATGTAGAGCAACACTTGCCAAACGCTCTTGCAATCTAGTTCTGCTCAGCCTTTGCTAGAGAAATGTTCTGTATGAGGTTTTGTTATCGTCGATTCATCTAAAGGGAAAGATTCAACAATTAAATCGACGTGCTTTGCAGCGAAGTTTTTTTGACGGAATGGACACTTTGGCGCCGGGCCATATAATGCGCACATTACACACATAACCATCCTCAGTTCGATTCAACGCCAAAAACAACATCTACTCCAAAAACTATACTCGAACGTAATCATTTCAAGGACGCACTAGATGTTACTTACAGTTCCCAATTAGTGTCCTTGGTTTTTGTGTACATACATGTTTTAAATGGAGAGCTCAATTAGTGAAGACATTTGACGGGTTAACATGAAACGTAGTCCTCTAACTACGCATCGTGACCATGAGCTGTTTAAATGCGTTGAGACATTTCATAACTGCCATGAGTTTCATTGAACTGACACCTTGATTGCATTGCACGACTTGACACAGTCATTCACGTGTACTCGGAGAAAACTGATCGATGACTTTCACCACATTCAGGATGATTGCTTCAAATACCAATCATAATGCGTCTCTTGCTCAGCGAACTTTCTATATGCCGCCCAAAACCAGAGTTTGATTGGGAACTTCTGCGAGCGCCTGCAGTTGCAGTCAGTTGGCTTGCGTGCATATCCACCAGTAACTGGAACACTTGGGGGAAGATTAAAAGACCTCGCGAATCGTGAAAGTGCATATCAATAGCCTTCGAATGGCAGGGCAGGATATACATACGCTCATTCAAGTGAACAAGTTTTTTTGGAATTCCAAATCACGAACGTAATAAATATTCATTAGCGGCACCATCCAAACTTAAAATTCCGCAAGCACGACACCTGCTGCCTGACGAGACGCTGTTCACCCCCTCAGGCAAAGAATATGCACGCAGAACGGTGACACATATCTCGTTAAGTGATACGCTGAATCTACTTTGAACGATCGAATTGAGCAAGGCGGCAACAAAGAAACGCGAATATACTCGTATCCATAGTGCGGCGCGAAGTATATGTATGATGATTGAATTATGAGATCACAGCAGTTTATCATTACCCAAGCGGAGGCCGCTTCAGCCAGAGCCAGTGGAATCTGTGATCATGGAAAGTGGATCAAAGCAATTGCATCTGATGGGTCGCAGAACACGTTAGTGGCTGCTTGCAATGCGCGTAGATGCGAGTAAATATTGAAATTAAATTGTAAATCCCCAGCCGCAGGCACTTTTGTGTTAGAAATCGCACCACAGTGTGAATCCGGATGACATCACAAAGCCAAGATCATGCCATTATCGCCTGAGTCTGGTGATATGAAACACTTCCCGAAACCTTCTCATCCGCAAACAAGCATCACTTGACCCACATACTGCCCAAGCATACGTCGTTTATCAGGTCCGAATGTCGCAGCCTCCGCCGGATGAATGACGACACACGAAACAATCCACGGATTCCCAAGGTTATCACAACAGAGACACAAAACTAAACGAAAACAACGTCCAAATTCACTTAGAATTACGTAAACATATACACGAACTTTATTTACTGATACACACTAGAACATTAGATCGCTTCCTCTAGCACCTTGTTTTCACACATCTTGCTGCAATCCTCCATCGTATCGAAGTTGTTCTCATTGCCTGCACATCCTCCGAAGTAGAATGGCGAGCACTGGTTGCGCTTGAAGTTGAAGTAGTAGCGCCTCATCTTTGCCCTGCAGTGGCCGAAGTCCATGGGCTGGAGGCATCGGGTGGGCATGTCTACAAGAAGAAATCGAAATCGATTAGAATGCATTTACTCACAAACGTGACTGGCCGCGGGGGTACCTCTGTAACGATCCTCGATCCTGCCGCTTATGCCTGCGATCAGCTGCAGAACTACGACAAGGATCAATGCCAGGCCAATGGTAATGTGTTTCATGTTGCGACCGGACGCACGGGATGACAAAAATTGATCAGGTGGTTAACGACACACTATCGGCAGTCGACTGGTGGCCCGCGATGAAAGTGGGACAGACTTGTTGATGTACTCCGCGAGAGAGCGAGAATCGGCGTCTTTGCTGTCGTTGTCGTGGTCGTCGGCTTGTTGATTCGCGTCGTTGTCGTCGATTTGATTCCACAGAACTAGTTTTGTTTTCGATTATTGCAATCCTCCAGCTGTGCGCGCTAGTGTGGTTGTGGAACGCTTCTAACTGAAGATACTAACTCCACAGCGGTCTATAAACCACGAATGTACGACTCTCACCAAATCGAAACTACCACCTCCGGCATACGTATGTTGACTATGCAAAAACAAAAAACAATCTTAATGACTAAAGCTTGTGGACTGCTATTGCGTAATATATTAGTCTATTAATAAACACGCCTTAGACTTGATTTACATTTCAAGCGAAGCTTGAATCGACCGCGAAATGTGGATGTGCTCACTGCTCGCATTTGCAGATGCCTTGGAGTGGTAACTTCGGCAGTTGTTACCTAAAACAATGACAGTCGAAAGGCCGTGAAGTGCTTCGCGGAAGCAATCAATTGAATCTCATTACATGTTAATTAGAGCCTTAATCGACGGTGAATAATGGCTGAGGCACGAATTTTTGCTTATCGCGAAGAACGACTTTGTGTTTCGGTGGTGTCGCTGTCGAATAAACAGCAAACTAGATTATTGATCGTTTCAGAGAACGAAGCTGTAAAACCAGACTTTTGGGTGACTGTTGGCAATGGAGGAGGGATATCTCTGAGATGATTTGTTTTCGTAAACATGGTACATCGATATTATCTCTTGTGCTTGAACACTATTTTCGCTTGTTCTGTTTTCTTCTATTTACTTCGTTGGCAAGCACTAAGGCTGAAGCAGACTTCGAAGAGTAAGAAAAAAATGTTTAAGATGTGGATTAACTAGAAATACGCAGCAGGTTCAAGTAGGCAGGTTTGCAAGTGTCCTTGGCGCATTCAATCGCGGCTCACTTAGACCAATGATTTAAGCGTTGTCGAACTTATTCAAATCTTCCAACTTACCGTCTTTTGTTTGAATGCATTTGTGCCAAAGGCACAGTAGCCACTAGCAAGTGCACATCCTTTCGTCTAAAAGTAACCATTTATACTGATTGTCCTTATTCAGCGCCGGTAATATACCTCTCCCCGTTTTTCTGAAGGCTAGTTTTACTTGGCAAAAAGGCGCTGCATCGGAAAACAAGAGCAGCGCAAGAGGAGTATCGGTTAAAATCTTGTTGCCTTCCAGGGAATAGAGAATGTATTTAAGCAACCTGAAGAACAATAACGCCCAGACTCAGATTGATTGCAATCATAGCTCTTCAAGGCAGGAAGGAAGAATGCAGCAGATCTTTTGCAGAATTTGAGAAGACGGTAGGATGCCCCACGACTGGATATCAGCTCTATGCGCCCATATGTTCTAGTTTTAGTCCTGTCTGCAAGGAAGGTAAAGGGGGTAGCAGAAGACATTATGTGGTCTTCAAATCCCAACTCCCAGTTCGAGAAAGAGAGGAAGACCGAAATCTCCTGTATGATGAACAAGTGCATACAGAAGCAGGACTGTCTTGATGACTAGAAGCAGCGTGCTCAGGACGATCAACAAAGGAAGCCAGCTATTGCTCAGCCTAAGATCGTCCTTGAGTCTCAGTGCTGACAAGTAAGGAAATCTCCAATTTCTCCAATTTCTTTCTTATTGACTGCGATTTTCTCACAACGAGGGCAATTTACAATTCCATAGTCAGGATGCAACGTATTTTTGCGAACATTTTAGAGGACACGTCTAAAGTGTAAGTTTGCTCAATTCAAACTAAATCATCTTCGTCATCAATAAGATAAGTCTCGGAGAGATACATGTTATTGTACATACGCAATAAGCCCAAGTTGTATGTAGTATGACCAGTTTTAAATCAAATCTTTCTGATGGTCAAGGTCACGATGACAAGATAATTTCTGTTCTTTTCATAATTAAGTGGTGCATTCTAGTAGATACGATAAATCAAGTCATAAATGTTGTTTTCAACTAGCGCAGCAGCTGTTGATTGTCGGATATCAAAATGATCTACAGCTTAAGTCGGACTAAAGAGTCACAACTTGTATTTCAAAAGTCATGAATCACAACTCATCCCTCCTGGTGTGTGGAGATTGCTGTAAGCAATAAATGCTATAAAGTCGATGACTAAGGGTTTGACTATGCCAGACAAACTAGCACGGAGCCTTGATCTAAGACCGGTCTAAAATTGTTTGGAAGAGTTGTTAAAATGTTATATGGCTCTAAGGCAATGATCTTCGAGAAAACTAAATATTCCAAGAAAGTTTGTCGATTAATTAGCGCTCAAATAGAATAACACCACGTCACATCAGTCATAAAGTAGTAGAAGTACTTAAAACATAATAAATATACCATAAATCAAGAACAGCGAAGAGTAGTCTTATTTGGAATTTTCTTTTGTCTTGCTCTCAAGTCTTAAACGCGAAATCGGTTTAAGTACTTTTGGTGAGAAGAAATAATTACGATTCAGCAATAAAGATTTGTGTACCTAGTACTAGCAAATGTTTTGGTACAAGCAGTTTACCCAATAAAGTGGATATATATACCATTGAATATTTTTTTTCAAAAATATCGGATTACGGAGAAGCTTGAGCTTCAAAGGTACAACATTTGGGTGTAGCCTAGCACAGGCTATTGCCTCTAAAACAGACCATAATTTGAAGTTGAAGGGACTGCAGCAAGGGCGTTGTGCTAAGAGGCTTGACAACGTTCTCTAAAGTATCCATTGGGTAAACTTTCGCTGAGTTTTTCCTTTTTCGCACTTCCCCCACTCCATGATTCCAGGCAAACGAGGTAGAAACAAAAGCTTTTGCATGAATGTCACACCCTCTTCCTTTATTAATTGATTCTGTTGGTCTCCAAAAATTTGCATCACAAGCACCGCACACGATAATCAAGAGACCTTTTTTTACTTAACTTAATAATTGATTATCAGAATGACACAGAGTTTTCTCTTCAGAAACAATAATCGAATCGATCTAACTGCCAAAAATTACCTTAACGATCAGTTCGGCCGGAATGCACTTTCTAATATCTTCAACGTTAGACGCAAACGGCTTCGAGTGAGCTCAGACCTAATTTAAGCGAAGGGGATGAGTTGAAGTCTGCCAAGCATTCGCTGTTTGGCTCTAGTAAGAGCCGAGCAGGCACAAATGAAATTTGTTAAGGTCTCCCTCACAGCTGTGTTTTTGCAGTGTTGTATGGGATACCAGTTTGACGACATGATCTCCTATCAGCCAGTGTCCCGTACAGACCGCCATCAATCTTGCAATATCATGAAGAAGGAGATCTTTTGTTTGTTAGATCGGTCGTCCTCAGGTCACATTTATCTCTTGACGTTGCACAGTTTCTCAGTCTGGCCCATCTGTGGTTTGCTATTTTAAGAACGTGTCTAGAAATATTAGCCCTGACTGCTTCCAGTGTGATGTGCATCTCATCTGCAAGTGGGCACTGAAGAGCAGATCTTTGTCACTTCATCAGCCTTCTCATTTCTTTGGATGTCACTCTGGCCTAGAAGACCGAAATATTTAACAGAAATTCTTGTCCCGGCAAGACTACCATCCGATATTCTCACAGATTGTTAGCAGCTAACAAAAAACTACTAATTTTAAAGCAATTAAAAGGAATTACGTCAAGAGCTAAATGTTTTGTTTCGAGAAGAAACCCGGTTTTTGCTTATTCGCATGGCATACAAAATATTCAATCGAATGTCGATAGAAATTTACATTTGACCCCCTCGGTTTCTGAGCTTCACTAATGCATATCCGTCTTGCCATGAGCAGCTCATGCGTCTGGAGGTAAGCTGGTGTATAAATATGATTGGAATTGCATTCAATGTCAAGAGCAAAATTGCGTCGGGTGTAAAAAAAGATTGAGTGCGTGACGCATTAATCCTTCACAAAAACAAGTCAACAATGCAGTTAACATAATGAGGCCATAACGAGGTAAATTATATTCTTTTGAAATTAAAGTGTGAAAACAGATTTTCTAGACCATTCGGCAGATTTCTGGTGACTTGTGTGGGATCCAGTTCGGTTGAGTGTGACTGCTGATAGTGTACCAAGTTCAGTATCTTGAACATAATCAATTTTAATTTTATTAAATTATGTTGAATCTTGAATCTTCAGTGTTCTAGAATACATGTATGTCTGATAAACAACACACTCACTTGGAATTCAAGGTCCTTCTAAGTTCAGCCGATGACATTGGCAGATATTTTCTATCAAATATTAACGAAATCAAAAACGATTGTTAAATGCGATAATCGGAAACAATGAACTGAGAGAAATAATCTCTTGAACCGCTGAGAAGTTTGTGGTGGCCACTGTTTAAAATTGCACCCTGATCAACTTCGGGTCTGACTTTACGGCACCAAACCATACGAATTCAATAACAAACAATTTATTTCTGCACCAGCTTAGGAATGACGACCGGAAAAGCTGGTTCTTGATTGCTAACTTTTTGGGAGATAGTCAATGACTTGCGAATGATAAAGAATTCTTAGTGTCACCCACCTGGAATGTGATGTTTCTGACGACAAATCATACGAATTATTGCATTCATATTTAAAGAAGTCCTGGAGATTGCAGTTTGAAAATGGAACTGAATAGAATCTATTGTAAGCTTGTGTCTTACGGAAGACAAGTAAATATGTCCTTCAATCGTGCGAAGTTTTATATTTTTATCATCTCACGTCACACACAACAGACGTTCTATTGTATACCACTGCAACACGTTAGCTAAATCAGGGTTTATTTGGCAAACAAGAATGTGCCGCACCTATTCAGAAAATAACAACGTACCATTCTCTACACAACTTCCACGCACTTAATGCCTATTTGGTCTCGGATCAAACGCCAGTCATTCATAACTCTACTTAGCCGCCCCAACAAATGGAATTGTCAATGGAGGCAAGTTGCTAGAAATAGTCAACTAGTGCCATACGTCGTTATTGGATTAGCATAATTCAGTCCAAAAAAATGCTCAAACATAATTTGTGTCGATTGCTTTAAGTTAATTCGCACACATGGCTGAAGTAATGGGTAAGGAATTTCCCACAACCAACGCGATTGTCAAGACCAGATAAAGGCTTAGAATAAGTTATCAAATATTTATTTGCAAAAATTTGCAATATCACATTGAGAGTTTAACTGGTTGGAGATCGGTTGTTTTAAATATCGGTATTTTAAATATAGCGTCGAGATTGCTCTAGCCGAACTGTATAATTTCGCCGCTTTTTCTTGAAAGTTTCAATGTGGAGAAGCGAAATGTGCTTTTTTGCAATGTTTGCTCTGTGTTTGTCATGTCGTAAGCAATTTACTCAGAGTTTTTTTTGTTCACGTTTTCATAGTGTTTTCTTTGTGTCCACTTCATAAACTTCTCGGGAAGGCAAATGTTATGCTCACCCTTGCAGAATATACACTAAGAAGTTGTTTCGAGGTGATAGTTGCGTACGATATCTGCTGTCGTGATGATAAATCTTCCAACGCTAGGGTTCGGATTATTTCTTCGAATAGTTTCCTACTCTTAGAATCCAACTTTGAAAAACGATTCAGCTGTTGCAGACGAACATCTGCAGTGGAATGTGAAATTTTTCAATTGTTTATGTCTTCTTCTACTTCTTCATAGCTTTCCTACAGTCTTATTGCGATGCCTGCTGCAAGAACTCTCCATCCAATTATCCATTGTTTAAAATAAATTAATGTTGGATGTAATATAAATAAATTTAATTAATAGTAATTAAAAAAACAAAAAAAGAGAAGAAAATAGTTTCTTTTCCCAAATTGATTCGATCTTTCCAGGTCTTTCCTGTACTACCTGGTCTTGAGTTTTGGTTTCCAAAATTCCTTTGGACTTATACCACCCCTTTCGCATATGTTCTTTGCTTTGATAACAAATTGTGAACTTCCAGTTCCTGCATTTTTTATGATTCCACACAAGCTAAATTTTCAAACAGTTTTTTAGCCCTGGAAATGCTTTTGGTATTAATTTTAGTTTTACTAATATTAACCAGTGTGGTGGCCCGTGGCGTTGTGGGTATGTGCGTCGACTCCTACGCATTCGGACCTACATGCCTAGGTTCGATTCCTGATACGACAAGAAATCACCTCTTTCGAGTCACTGACAATGCTCAAAGAGTATAACTGTCTAGAAAAAGCTTCTCAAACTTGGCCGTTCGGAGTCGACATAAAACTGTAGGTCCCTTCCACTCGTGATAGAACAATAGCACGCATGACACGAGTGGTTGCTGAGAAGCTAGGCCCTGGCCCTCTACGGGCTGTAGCGCCATCCAATTATTATTAATATTAACCAGTGTCTGTAGTCCTGGTCCAATGTCGACGGACCAATCTTTCGTGGCCACAGTTCTAACTTTTCATACAAAATGTGGTCGGTATAGCGTTTCAACTGGGTCAACTCTGAAGAAATTAATTGAAAATTCATGTAACACTGAATCAGTTGGAGACGCTAAACACTGGAACTCAACAATTTTCAAATTCAAATGCCATACCATTGCATCATATTTTTTTGAAAATCAGACTGGTCAGCAGTGACTGTTAAAGGTACTCGTATCGTGATGGATAATACAGTTCTTTCTAGATAATACTGATGTGGCGAATATGAGGTTTCAACAAGACGGTGCCACATGCCATACACCTCGTGAAACAATTGAGTTACTGCACAAGACATTTCTTGGTCGTGAACTCTCTCGCTTCCACAAGCATATAACCCGTACATTACAGAAGGAAATTAAAGCGCTGCATCAACGAAATTATCATCCGAAATTTCGACAAAAGAGTGCGTACATATGTGCCAGCAAAGCCGTGGAGGGCATTTAACCGATGTGTTATTCCATAAAGAACCCTATCCTATGCACTTTATGATTCAATAAAAAAAATAACGATCTAAAGTCTAAAAATTGTATTGGTATACATGATCTACGACATGATCACACAAGTCAGTAGAAAGTTGGTTGTGTAAAGGACGGACGCACCCTCTATCACGGTATGTGACATTAAAACAGGGGGCAGTGACTTCTCGATCGAATGTGTCAAATCAACCAATCGCATTTATTAGCATGCGTCGATGATCTTATAGCACTTTTAGATCTGGTTTGAAGTATTTAATATCTTGCACGATCAATACATAATTCTGACACGATCAGTGAGATTCAATAACCGGAAATGTGAAAATGCCCTTTTCAGGACCATTCTGTAGGTATCCTCAAGACGACAGATTTCCTTTTGCAAGTGGGATTAATATTACATTAAAAACTACTCGCTGTATTCGCCGCACAAAAATGGAATTACTCAACTCCTAAAAATTCCACCCATGACAAGCTGTACTCGAGCTTATTCAACAAATGATGTAATATTGGTCGCAAAAGAATATCTTGCCAGCCATCAATAACTTGCGCCTCTGTCCGGCAGCGCTTTAATTTCATTCACAAGTTGACATAAACATACCGAATAAAACAGTCGTTGATTGATGGTGACTTCGAATCCATAAGACTGAGCCTTTCACATTTCTTTTCGGCCATATGTCTTACACAAAAAGTGGAAAAATTAATCTCGTCTGACTTTCGCATCTTGCGCAAAGGTTATCACATCTCCTCACATAGTCTTACCACATCTGAATGGTACTCATTATCAATGAACTTATTTCAAGATTGAGTGTGACTCTGTTTGCTTACTCTGTGATGTGGTAATGAGGCCACTAATCTTTGGTCTATTTAGACGATTCATTCTAAATGAAACTCACCGCAGCTCACACACTCACACGCAACTTGGTGGAGGCACAATTATTCAAATTCAAACTGTGCCATCTGCATGCGACCATGGAAAACATTTAACTGACTGAATAGAAATGAGATAATCCAGATTAGTTGGAAAATATTGCCTAGTCTTTGAGTGGATGAATGAATTGATGCATAGAGAAATGTTACAACGATGAGTGTAACGAATTGAAGTCGTTCGATTGAATGAAATATAATCCCTTTGAATGGTCTGCTATGGTGCATGCTTTCATTTGTTGCATGACAGCTTTAATAAAATTCGTGCGTCACTCTTCTGTATTCGTGCAGAAACAAATAGAAAAAACTACAAATCTTTTAACAGCACAGCAATGGTAAACAATGGGCAATGATTTGCATGGATAAGAATTTATTAGTTGAAAGAAAGTGGCTCCACGCCATGTTTTAATCTTGTCTTCGAATTCAAATCTTGACAATCTCCTCGGGAAGCATGTGCCCTTTCTTTCTTTGGATACGGTCGCAGCTTCCACACGTGGTTTGTGTGCTTCTGTCTTCTCACGATTGCCCTTCCACTTCTTCATGACCATTGACAGTGGGTATTTGTGTATATAAGATAAAAGTACAGTCACCAAGGCGACACAACGGCTAGTATCAGCCGACAGTCTGTTTTGTTGATCATCATTCGCGTAGCTTGCACACGTCCACTTTTAATCGAAGCTGGATTGGTAGTGCTAAGACATCTTTCCATGTATTTTTAGATAATTAAAATGCCATCAACTAAAACGGATAGTGGTATAAAGGAAAAAGGGAGGAGGTACATGTGCACACAGATCTTAAATGAGAAACGTTGCGATATTGTTATGTCCTATCAGTTTGATCACCCGCTTTTAGGCACCAAACCAGATATGAGCGTTATACTCAAGGTTTAGGCGGATATGGACTTTATAAATTAAACGCACATAGGAGGGGCTGAAATATTTCCTGCATCAATTGAATTATTCGTCTTTGGCGACGTCGAATATATGACGAAAGTGTTTGGTTGATACACATACCAGCAATGGAAAATCTTTCGATTTTATAGACACAAGATGACTTACCATCAACTCTTCCAATGTGAAACATTACTCGCCTCGGATGCGCTGCAACATCCACTTGTCAAGTTATCATTATATACATATATAAAATAAAAAGAGAGGTGACCAGACGCACCGTTGGCGAAGTCCAACACCTAAGGTGAAAGGTGTTGATTTAGCAGCGTTAACCCGAACACAGCGATCACAGCTTATGGGACTGAATGGCCATCAAAAGAGGACCCTCAATCCCTTACTCCTGTAGAACAATCCAGGAGAGTAGATCATTTATTAAAAAAATGAGAAAGAGTCTCGTAACAGAAAGAGCACCGTTGAACCAAACACCATGAAACACCACCGTTTATTAAGTGGATTTCAGACTTCAACAATTTGAAGTGAATGGTTCGTATGGTCTAATTTCTGGTCTAAGTCTGTAGAAGAAGAGATTCAATGTCTTGAGGCTAATTGGGCCATGTAAATAAGGCCCGATGCACTCTTTTAACAAGCGGTGTAGTAAATCGTATTTTTTTTTTAAATTTTTGTAAAAACGAGCTTCTTAATATCTACTACCACTTCGATTTTATTTATTTACCACACGACCTGGACGAGGTTTTGGCAATCCACATGACCCCATGATAGTGCCAACTTTTGGGAGATAAGTCTTCTTAACATATCACACAAGGCTTTCTCTACAATTTTGCTTTTTCACCTGAACGCGTTTATCATCGTTCGGATAGGACCTTATCAGTCTAACTACCCAGATGCTCACACTGCCGCAGATCCTGGAAAAGGCTTCAGAACTGCAGACAGTCTTAAGCTGGAGAAACTTATTGTTGTTGAGGTTCAGGTGCCCTTTAGCACGCAAAAATTAGTGATGATTAAAATCAACTGTTGTTGCAGCTACACATTTAATTTTCAAATCTCGATTGCTCACTTCAGTGTACAGCCAAAATACAAGGTCAAGGTTTCCTCGCCTCCTACTCAAACGATTATCTAAATTTAGCTGGTGATTTCCAATTTCACAGTGTTATCAGCACATTCACTGAAGCTCCATAGTATCTCAGTCTCTGAGGACATACACAGCTTTGCGAATGTCAAAGATTATCAGACACCCAACCTCTGAAAAATTCAATAGAATACCTCAACAAACATGTTTCAATTGATTTTTTTCTTTTTATTATGTTCATTCAATCATATTAACGCGCAATTTCACAACAATATTCGTATGTACATTACTCTTTAAGCACAAGCATTCTTACAGTCGAGCTCTGACTTGAATCGATTTTCATTTCCACCACAGCCTCCGTAGAGGAAGAATTCGCACTCTTTGGTCGCGGCATTGTACCAGTAGCTTGGGCCGGCAGCGCGACAAGGTCCAATCACTTTTGGCAAGGAGCACACTGCAAGACAAAATCGAAAATTATATTAAATCCGTCTCAAGGGGGGTATATTTTGTTCAACAAACCGGACTGATCAGCGCTTGCTCGAATGCCGAAAACCAAGGCAAGAACAACAAACAATGATAGAAGGAACTTCATCTTGACTGGAGTCTGAGTATTTTTATTCTGTTATGGATGAGTCTCTAAATTCACTTGTCAATAGCGCGCGGCTGAGATGACACTGGTCACTGAGTTGCAAATGAATCAATGTTTATACGGTAGCAACCATGACAAAAGCGAAGCTGATAATTGCCCAGAGATGTATGGATTATATAATCTCTAAAAAAAACACAAGGCTTAGCAGAAGCTCACCACAGTCACCACACACGCTGTATCTCCATCTGTTTGTGATGTTTGGTACACAGATGTGTACGAGAACGAGTTTGATTTTGCCATTATATCGGTACTCGACTTTCAGTTAGTGGAAAACCCCAGAGTACACATATATTTATATTTCATCTCTTTAACAATCATGTTGTCTGATGACGCAGATACGGTGAAGTACGATTTGGTTACTGTGCCACTTCCTTCATTGACCCGCTAATATATTCTACCTGTACACCATGGAAGCTTATAATGTGAGAACCTCGAAAGACAGTACGACGTCAAGAGAATGCGTGCCAGGCAATTCCCCATTAGGGTAATTTTATAAACTATTTAGTTGGGTTAATTGGATGATTGAGGAGCTACAGGTTTTAAACTGATAGACACATTAGGAAGATATATTGCTTATAATTTGGGTACTCCTGAAGTTTAACATTGGAGATGAGATCAAATGGATTTACTAAAAACTTTCTTACAATATGTCTCTTGAAGACACCGTGAAACCTTTCTAAGTTGGCCACCCGAGGTGCAGACTTCTTTGAACAGTTAGGCAGGTGTTTGGAAGTGACGAATATCTCGGCGGTCGTGACGTTCTGGGACTGTGCGTTGACTACTACGCATAAAACTTTAGGCATAAAACTGTAGGTCCCTTCCACTCGTGAGAGAACAATAACAACCACAACACGAGTGGTTGCTGACGCAGAGTGGGTATAATATAATAGTTTTCTTTTTTCGTTTTGATTAGTTTTTCTTTTCTTCGAATGAGGATGAAACACCAGAACAATGATCAACAACTTTTTGCGGTCAATGGCGGCGTAGCATCCTAATTTGTCGTTCCAACTAGACCCTCCGCGCACACTGCTAAGCAGACTACGTACCTGAAACGTGATATTCTTGGCGAAAGTTTGATTTTCGCACATACTGCATAAAAATGTGCATAATATAATTAATACACTGGACGTTCTGTATACTCGTCGCGGATTCTCAACATGCCGTAGTGGAGGCTTTTACGGCGATTGAAGAACAGGCGAACAGGGAAACGAACTGGTCTCAAGGTCAATGAGGACAAAACAAAATATATGCTGCCGACCAAAAAACGTTCCGTCACACACCACCTTGCACAAAATTTCACGATCGACAGCTACAATTTCGAGGTAGTAAAGGAGTTTATCTACCTCGGGGCAAACGTGAACTCCACAAACGATATCACAATGGAGATCCGTCGTAGAATCGCCCTTGGCAACCGGTGATACTTCGGTTTGTCAAAACAACTGGGCTCAAAACTCCTGACTCGAAGGAGCAAAATCATGCTCTACAAAACTCTTATTTTGCCAGTCCTGCTCTATGGAGCCGAAAGCTGGACGCTAAGCAAAACTGTAGAGCTGATTCTTGGTACCTTCGAAAGAAAGGTTCTACGTCGGATATATGGTTCCGTCTGCGAGGAAGGCGAATGGAGGAGAAGACATAACCGCGAACTCTACGAGCTGTACCAGGATGTGGATGTAGTCCGGAAGGCAAAAATCCGTCGACTGCACTGGCTCGGCCACATCGAGCGCATGGACAACAATGCTCCAGCAAAGAGGGTCTTTGAATCCGAGCCTACTGGTTCGAGAAGGAGAGGATGATCGAATCTCCGGTATAAAAACCAAGTAATCGCGGATGCAAGACAGCTTGTTCTTGATTACTGGAAGCAGCGTGCCCAGGACCGTCAACGATGGAAGGCAGCAATTGTTCAGGCTTGTTCTTGATTACTGGAAGCAGCGTGCCCAGGACCGTCAACGATGGAAGGCAGCAATTGTTCAGGCTCGGACCCTCCATGGGTCGCCGGCCTGATAAGTAAGTAAGTACGTTCTGTATACTGTATAACAAATGCCGATATTACGAATGTGCTGGCGATTTCGCTAGCAGTCCAGTCTACCTAACCTAACCTATTCCACTTACAGAAAAAAGTACCGAGGCTTTTTGAAACTGGTTCAGGGGGAATCTACAAGCAACATAATCGCAATAGCTACTTTCCTACAAATGATATTTAGCACTTACCGTCAGTAGCAATTAAATATACATTGCAAAACCCAAAACAAAAGCAAATAATAAATCAAAAAAAATTTGCACATTCATGTTCGTATGCAGGCTTAGATACTTCAGAATTTGTGTATATTTAAATCACAGACAGTTCGATTTTATAAAAATGTGTACTACTGCTTAAAAAAGAATATGTACATAATACGACACCACTTGGCATAATATGACACCACTTGGACAAGTAATCAAAATAAATAGGATAAAAGCTATTCATCATCTATGCCTCCTTCCTGACACTGTTGAAGCAATTCAGGTTTTTATAAAAAGTGTGGTGATCTGGCGGGATAAAGTGCAACAATTCAAGAAGGTCATTCTTTTTTCAGCTATGGTTGGTTTTCTCAATGCATCTAGTTGTGTTATGGTCACTAACTACCTTTTTCAACACTGACTTCGTTAAAGAGCCATTTTTTTCATTGTTGAGTACTTGTAAAGAAATGATGGATTTTATAGAATCCAAGCAACTGAACTTTTTGAGCGATTGGAAGACATTTTAAAGGACATCACTTGCACTCATTCGTATTACCTTGAATGGTTGCCTTTTTCGAGCGGTTTTAATTACTTCGAGCCAGTTTTCTTGAAAGAATTTTTTTTTATTTTTTTCTGTTAGATAAAAATCTTGGTCGCTTGGTAAATATGAATGTCCACCACCGACTAACAAAATCCGGTTGAGATACAACATACTGACAGTACAACGATATCTTTATTATTTCAACTTACACCACTACTGCTCTATTATTTTGTGAGATTATGCTCTGCGCAAAAACGATTTGTTCAGCTTCATCTGCTTTTGAATGCCAAAATTTGGCTTACAACACGTTTTTATTGATAGTTGGTAATGTAAGGAATTTATGTAACACCAACCAAAAAATGTGGGTTACACCAGTTTTGCGCTGTTGGCCTCATATGTACTTACGTCTAAATTAATAAAAATGTTCAGACACATTCTTTGTAAGTAGAAGCGTTACGACTACTGATTTGGTCAGGCGCCGATTATTAAATATTTGATTTTGGAGGAAAGTTGTATAGATGAATATTTGCCAGTCAATAGTCAGATATCTGCGCGAACAAATTGGATTTTGTAATTCTTAGAACCTTAAAAGTCGCTAGGTCTGAGTGTAGGACATACTGGAGTGGAGTGTCCAGACTTGACTTGACCAATAGATTTTTTTCACTGTGGCTACGTCCTTAGTCTTCGCTAACAAGACTCGGCAACACACACATTGGGTCGAGTCATCATAACTTGGATAGACGCAATGGCATTGCCAGCGAAGTCACTTGAATGATGTACTATTTCACACAGAATGGCATGAGTGTAGCTATGTATGAATATGCTATGTAGAATGTATATACAATATTATACCTCACATCCTAGTTGTTCCTTAAATTTCTTTCCCTTTTTTTCTTATCTAGTCACCCTGTGGAGTTTGTTGTGTTTACTGGAATGTGGATAACTATCTCTTGTTATTAATTATTTCAATTCATTTTCAGAGTAGTGCTGAGTGCAAACGAGTGAACTGAAATCATTGTGCTGGATCACAAGCGAGTAATTGAGTGATCAGATTTTAATCGATCAATCTGATTACCAATGTTACGTCAACAAAAAACTACTGACTGCAAATAAAATCTGTAGTAATTCAGTAGTATATTCCCAAGAACTTTTTAACAAAATTCCAAACAAAATCCACAAAAACACAAAATTGCAAATTTGATCGAATTTCCAAAAATTTCAAGTCATATAAACACATTCGGCAATTAACAAACAAGCTATATGCGATATTTTTTTATTTTTTTTTCAAATCACTTTCACGTAGATTTACATACGCAGCACTTATCAGATAGTCCGTTTACGATTTACAAAGCTTTTCACATTCATCCTTAGTGTTGAACAAATTTGCATTGCCCTTGCAACCACCATAGGAGAAACCCTCACACTCCTTAGTGACGGAATTATGGTAGAACATAGGAATCAAGCCACGACAAGGTCCAACTTCCTTCGGCAATGAGCACGCTAAAAATATATAAATCTTATCCACTCTCTCCGGAAAAAGGATTAATACAACTACGAACCCGACTTATCTTGATCTGCGTAGACGCTCAAGGTTACAGCGAATATAAAAATAGAAACGATTAAGAGCTTCATAGCAATAAATTGAATTTAGATACGTCAGGCTAGAATATTCTTTCCGGGATCGCGGTTGCAAGATCTGTGAACTACTGATGCACATGCAGCCGTGTTTTATATACCCGCTGATTAGATTCAAGTCGGTAGTTATTTCTAATGAAGGGGAAGTTCACCCAACTTTGCTAATTAGCAAATGAAAATATTTAATGTGCTGACGCTCGTAAAGTTGCTTAGCAGAGTAGACTAAAATGTCAACACATTTTTTAAATTGCGACTCGGCCATCTAGTTGTGAGAAAGTGAAAAAGTGATTAACACTTTAGCGGAGACACATTTATCTAAACCATTTCTCTTTTTAAGCAATTAACTTTATGCGTGACATAGATAAACATTCAACTTCGCAGCTGCACCAGACGTCATCTTCAAAGGAACTAACCCAGCGGAAGAACAGGTAGGAAACGAAGACCTCACAACGGCCGAAGAAATCACAGAAAAACGTAGCATAACGAGAAAGGCGACCCGAGCCGACAAAATCACGAATTTCGCCTTGAAGCGAATGCCTAGCAAGTGGAAAGTAGTACAAATTGTTTCAATGCCAAAAAAGGTGAACGCTGCTAGTGTTTCTGGATACAGGCCTATATCGCTCTTGAGCAATATAAGTAAGATGCTGGAGTACCTGGTAGCGCAGAAACTAAAGCGATGGTCCACCAACCTAAACATCATCCCGGATACGCAGTATGGATCCCGGGAAAAAACATTCGAAGCTACATCCTCTAATGAAGTTTCAAAGCGATGTTGTTACTGCCCTGGACAAACACGCAGTCACCGTTGCCTGCTGCCTGGGTGTGGAAAAGGCCTTTGACACGGACTTGATACAAGCTGAATCAGATAGGATTTCCCTCCCTAAACTAACCTAACCCCTCCAACCCCATCGTTCAAGTGACAGTCAATCAACTGGGCGGAGCACCAAGGCGAGAGTTGCGCAAGGGTGGGACCGACACAGAGAACTCTTGTCTATTAGCAGATGATCACAGCAACAAGAAGCCTTACGACGACGCACGCATCATTCGCTTGCAAAAATACACGGTGACACTGTTCAGTAGCTTCTAAGAAACACAACCCCCAGACAACGCTACCTCAACTGATTTATGAGCAGAATTTCACAACGTCATACATATAACAACGAGCTGCATGCATTCTGCCAGAGCAGCGATAGCAGTCATCATCGAGGCTAAATCGATTACTACACCACCACCCCATCCCAAACCGGTTCCGATCAGTTTTCACGGCTCTGGCTCTTTTAAGATTCGCCGTACGGAATTGCGGACCCTCCACTCGAGAAAGAACAATAGCACGCACAACACAAGTGACGAGTGTGAAAACCCCAACAAATTTCAAGGGCTTTCTTGCAGTTTCTTCAAAATATCACGGATTTTTTGACATTTGTCGTAAACAAACATAAACAAAATGGAAATACTATTTATTTTTATTTTTCCCCTTTTTGTTATTTTTTATCTGCAAGCATCAAGAACTACACATGTTTATTCCTTCATCTTGCCAATGAGATGTTCTCAGTCGAAGATTCTCTCTCAGAATATGTAAACCTTCATTGACGATCCCCGGAGCCCTGCTCCAGTCATCCAGTTATCAAAACGAAGTTGTCCTTATACCTATTTCTGCACCATTCCGAATATCCGAAGCAATTTTTTTTTTAGAAGGCACCAAGGATCATCTCTGTTATTCTGCTTGTCGTTTATCTTTCCAGGACTGGTAGAAAAAGTGTATTGTAGATGATGATTTTGGGCCCTCTAATGAGGAGCAACGTTGTTCAGAGCAATTATAATATGGCATTTGTGGAGCTCACAGTTGTAGGTTGGCTAACTTCCTCCTTTAGCTGTCGATCGCGACGTTTTCTCATAAGAAGTAGGGATTGGTAGGGCAGAAAACATGATCGGTTCTTCGTCGTTCTACCACCAATAATGACACTGATTTGTAAACTATAGTACTATTCTTGTTTACAATGGCCGCACTTTTTTCTCCAGTACCAGATTGAAGAAATCACATGGTAGCACATCTCATTGCCGAAATCCGGTGCAAGCTTAGAACGGTTCGGAAATTCGTAAGCCAAATTCTATACTGCACAGCGTATACTACAGCCTTATGCGTCACATGTCCTAACTAGAAATCAATGGAATCTGATTCCGACTGTACTATTTCAAAACATCTTGAGAAAAAACGTATAATTTGAGACGGAAATCCGAATCTTGAAAACAAAAAATGTAATTCGAAAGCACATGTGTGTATGTCTATCTACATTTTCGAATAAAATGTCAAAGGGTCACGTAAACAGCTTTGGTAAACAAAAAAACTAATCGAGAAATGTGCAATCTTTCTATTTTATTTAAATCACTTCCAAGCTAGTTTCTAAACACAGCGCTTATCAGGCAATCCGTTTACGATTTGCAAAGCGCTTCACATTGTGCCCTAGTACTAAACAAATTTGCATTGCCCCCGCAACCACCATAAGCGAACTCCTTGCACTCGTTGCTGCCAGCGTCGTAGTAGAACATGGGAATCAAGGCAAGACAATGTCCTCTATCCTGTAAAAATAAGCACGCTGAAATTAAAAAGAAATATGTATAAACACTCATTTCGAAAATGATTAAGAAACTGCTTTACGAACCCGACTTATCTTGATCTGCGTAGACGCTCAGTGTAAGAGCGAATGTAAAAAGCAAAGCGATTGAGAGCTTCATAGTAATGAAATGAATGAAACCGCTGTCGGAAGACTTGTGAAGTGCTGATGCACATGCAACTGTGTTTTATATTCTCGCTGATTAGATTGAAGTCGATAGCTATTTCCAATGAAGGTGAACTTCTCACCCAATCTGCTAATTATCAAAAGAATTTTTTTAATGTGATCACGACTATTGCTAGTTGCTAGAAGAGTCAAGCGGCAATCCTTCTTTTTTAAAATCGCTCGTTCGCCATCTAGTTCTGGCATTATTCAAGTAAGTCCAGTCTTAGCAGAGACACGTGCAATTGAATATTTAGCGAAGGCTAGAACCGCATCGTTTTTAACGAAACTTTAATGATGACAAATTTACGAAAATAAAAACGTTTCTGAGATTTTTGAAAGTTTTGGCGTAACAAACAAAAACCAGAAAGCATGAAACATTGGGTCGGGGAAATTAATAATATACCGGAAAACGTTTGACGCTTCCAGACATGTGTGCGACATTCATTGGAAACAGTACACGAGTATCTATGGCGAGAGAACTTTTTCCTGGTGACTTCGTAGGATTTCAACAACTTTCAGAAGCGTAAAACTGCACTTGAAGCTATCTGACCCTCATCAGATCAGCTAGGCTTGTTCAGTGTGATTCAACGTGAGTCCTTCCTAGATGGAAACACAAAGTTGTTGGAGAGACATGATTACAGTAGATCTAAGGAGACTATGAAACTAGCCAAATAAATTTTCTTGTGATTGTTTGGTGTGAAACTGAACATAAGCTCTTCTTTGAAGACGTATCGTCACGTGAACCATAATTATACACTTATGTACATACAAAATCCTATACACGATCTTTAAAAGAACTTGTGAGGAAGTGAAGAACACGTTTCCAAGGGCTTTAATATAATTGATAAATTGTTTGAATCTATTTAATTTATTCCATATTCATGGGAACACAAAGTTGGTTTGAGAGTTAATGGAGTTTTATTTAATACGAGTGTAGAGAATAATAAAACCCTATTTTATGAATGCGAGACTGAAGAATCGTCGAATTATTCGCGGTCATTTTAATTTTTAGAAGCTTTGTGTTTCAAGTAATCAAAAGAGGCATTCTGGGAATGAGGAACTATAAATGCTTTTAATGCCAACATTTTCCAAAAAATTTAATCGAGGTGTTGCAATTCGGCTATCTGTTGTAAATGACTGCCGAAAAAAGCCAATACATATTTTCATTTCTGAAAAATAAAAAAAAATAGATTTCCGGGTGTAATTGAATGTGTAGGAACTTTTTACCAACCCGCAATGGAAGACTGAAGTTATTCAATCTAGCCTCGTCATTTTTTCAACATTATTTTTCTCCAACGATTAGATTCTTTTGCAATCGATCAATTATTCTCCATTAAGGATACCAGGCACCGCTATAAACTCAGACAATGACACCAGCGCTGAAATCAAACGAAGAATAACCCTTGCCAATCGCTGCTTCTTTGGGCTAAGAAAGCAACTGGTAAACAAAGCCCTCTCTCGAACAACCAAGATAACGCTCTACAAGACCTTAATCGTCCCAGTCCTGCTATATGGCGCGGAGGCATGGACTTTGTCAAAAGCGGATGAAGCTGCCCTTGGTTGCTTCGAGAGGAAAATTCTTCGTGTGATTTTCGGTCCCGTCTGCATAGACGGTGAGTGGAGGAGGAGATATAATGACGAACTATACGGGCTGTTCAGCGACATCGACTTAGCCAGAAGAGTGAAGATCCAAAGACTGAGATGGCTAGGTCATGTAGAGCGGATGGAAACCAATACTCCGGCCCGAAAAGTCTTCGAATCCACCCCGAGGGACGGCGCAGTAGAGGAAGACCGCGACTCAGATGGCGCACGCAAGTGGAAAGGGACCTCAACCAACTATGCGTGCGAAACTGGAGACAGCTAGCTAAAGATCGAGCTGGCTGGAGACGCTTGTTGGTTGAGGCCCAGGTCCACCCCGGACTGTAGCGTCACCTTAAGTAAGTAAAAGGATACCAGGCACCCAAATAAAATGTAAACTAAAATGTTATATGCACGATATTCAAACTTTCATCATCACCTTCTGGCCCACATGGTCCAATAACGAGGTCGCCTGGATAAAGCACGCACGAGAGATATTCAGGCCACTCGATCCTCCGCCATCGGCTCAAACTCATCACAGTTATTCCCAAGCGGCACCAGGCGAGTTTTTGGACTTGGACATCTCACATCTGGGAAGTTGGAGGAGTAACCTGACTTCCTTATTCGCTTAGTCAATCCTACAGGAAGGTAGGTAGGTAGGTAATTGGGTGTTCTAACAGCTCTGTGGCCGTGGCTCACTCAGACCAACGTGTTGGGTAAGACTGAGTTCGTAAACGCAGTACTGCGCTACTGCAACGTCAAACGTTCTTAATTGCAAACATTTGGCACTGATGCAATGCACCGCGTTTTAAAACGTCGTTTGCAGCCGCTACGCAATCGATTATCGTGATGCATAGCGATATAAAAAAATCATTGCATAGCTTCACAAAGGCAGTGATGCTTACGCGATGCGCATTTTTTGACGTTACAACACGCCTAAATTGTGCCTTTGCTATTGGTTAAGAATACCATGGCATCTACTGTAGTCCTAAAACCAGCCAGATTCGAATATAAATGCTAGGGGGTCTTTCAGTTCAGCACCGCTTAAGTCATCCAGTTCTATGAAATAGTGTTTTTCTAGAAGCTGTCTTTTTTTAGTTGCTAGGGCTGGGCATTCGCATGATGCATAGATTCTGGTTCTTACTCATCTCTGAAGCTTCTGCAAATGTCGTTATGCGGTATGTTCCGTCGCATTGCATGTGTCCCTCTGGCACAGTGCCCTGTAAGAACTCCTATTAGCATGCGTACACCCTTGCGACTCAAGCCGATCAATGAGGTTTATCTCTTCTTGCTCAGCATCGATTTGCCAGTTTTGTTGTGATTCCTCTATGCGAGTACAGCTTCGTGAATTGAAGCCACTTCTTGAATTTCTAAATATCCCCGGAACTGTTTCCATTTCCATTTTCAAAAGTAAACTCGACAATAACAAAATCTACACATACTTTTATTCACAATTTGCTTAAATAAAATAATTTTACAAAAGATAAATGAATTCTCAATGTAGGTGTATTTTTTTTATTACTTGAATAACAATAAATTGTTTTCTTTCTGATAATTATAATAATATTAGCAATTTATAAAATATAATAAATTCATATTTATTTAACAACGACGCAAATAGAATTGTTTTAAAAAATATTCTAGCAAGATATGGGTATAATTTGTTTAGTAAGTGATATTTAATTTAACGTACAGTAAGTGTATGGCGTACCTCATGCAAGCGACTGCACGTATGTATAACAACATTTTTATTTCAGCAGAACCAGTAAAGACAATGCCTAAAAATATAACAAATAGTCCATAGTATTCGATTGTTGTTTTGATTATATGCATATTATAATGTATGTATATACATTTACTCTGTGCGACATAGTGCTGACTACATTTAGGAAGACATTGTTCAATTTGAGGCACTTTTGTAACGCCAAGTTAAGCAGTCAGAAAGCTTCCGTCTTATATGAAAAATTTACAGATTCTTAAAATGTTTTGAGCAGGCAAATGATTGGGACTTTTTACGGCAATCACAATTTAGAAGTTGATGTCCCAACCAGTGGTGTCGTCTGGTGGTGGACCATCTGGATCCGGTGGGTAGTCATCGAAGTTTGTTGTGTCTGTAACACTCTTGACTGTTGGTAAGATAGGCGGTTCAAGGCTGCGATTAAGCAAACCTTCCCAATAGAAACCATCAAACCACCTAGAAAGCAAATTATACATGTTTTAATAAACTCCCTAAGAGCAGGTGGATGGGTTTTGTGGAACTTACTTGTGCTTTTGGATCTCACTGATTCCACCGCGCTGGTAGCCCAGACGTTCGGCAGGATTGTCACGGCATAACTTTTTGATAAGGGCCCTGGCATTACTCGTAATATTGCGCGGGAATTCAATAGCATCGATTCCCTTTAGTATAATGTTGTATGTACGCATGGGATCTGACCCAGTGAAGGGAGGTGTACCTGCAAAGAAACAAAACATCACAATTGAAACCACTTCCAGTTGGGAAAATTGATAAACCATACCTGTCAGCAGTTCAAACATCAGTACACCCAATGACCAGTAATCAGCGCTAATGTCATGGCCGCGATTTAAAATAACTTCTGGGGCGACGTATTCTGGTGTTCCACAGAACGTCCATGTTTTTCTGCCAGATTGCAGTTTCTTAGCAAAGCCAAAATCCACAAGCTTAACATAGCCCCTTTCGTCGAGCAAAAGATTCTCTGGTTTCAGGTCACGATAGATTATGTTCCGCGAATGAAGATAGTCAAATGCTTGCACCACACATGCTGTATAGAATCTGGTGGTGGAGTCATCGAAATTTCCCTTGTCACGAAGGATTGTCCACAGCTCGCCACCCAGGCAACTCTCCATCAGCATATACAGATATTTTTTATCCTTGAACGTCTTGTAGAGTTTCACTATGAACTGGCAGTTGGCCTCTCCCATGATTTCCTTTTCGGACATGATATGCTGCTGCTGACGCGTCTCCACGATTTGTGATTTCTTCATTTGTTTCAGTGCAAATGAACGTGTCGGGTCAGAGATCATCTGAACCAATTCGACTCGCCCGAAACCACCAACACCCAGTGTGGCAAGGACACGAAGATCAGTAAGATTAACTTCACGGAATTGTTCGTTGATTCTGTGGAAAATGGAATTTCGTTTTTTTTGTTAGTGGACATTTCATTCTACTGCTCAAGTGCAGATGCAAGCGAAACTTACTCAATATCACACCTCGGCTTGTTTGCAATTTAATAAGAAAATTTAGAAAATAATTTGCTTGTGAGAAAGAGCGAACACAAGAAGCGACATAATACACTGTAATGTTCAACATGTGGATTTAACTGAAGCGAATATCTTGAATATCTTACGAGGCTAATTCTGGTGATGGGCTAGATTTCAACGAAAACTGTAAAACAACCCTATTCTTACTATTTTTTAACTCCTATGCACAGGATTGTGTATTAAGCCAAACTTCAAGCAACACAAAAGAGAAACACTTTGCGTGGTATTCTATGAATACAACAACATTTGGCACTACAGTGGGAGGTGGACTAGGACATAGCATCTACATCAAACACTAGTCCTGAGTGGGACATTGTTTTGTCACGAATGGAGGGGATCTGCAGTTTTATAGCGTTTCATAAGCTTTTCCTAAGCAGTTGCACACTACGAGTCTCGCGGATATAAACTTGCGGAAGCTCACAACTCAGGCGGCAAATATGGTTGGTTGGTTTATGTAAGTGGCTATCCGATTTGTCTCAAATCGGGTACAAATAGCGCAGTTGCGCGCCGTTTTGATACCACAACTCGCAGACCGAGGTTGTTTGGTTAGCTAAATCCAGCCTGTGGAGTTTAGGAAAGGAGATTATGTTAGATTTGTTTTGGTTAGCGATCTCGGCGATGTCCCTAAGGAAGGGTTTGCCGAACGCGATATATCTTTTCTTGGCTAGTGCCGGACAGTCACAGAGAAAGTGAAGCAGACACCCACTCAGAGGGGGTGTCGAGGCAACTGCGACAGTGTGGGTTGAACAATATTCCGAGTTTAGCAGCGTGGATGTCTATAGGCCAGTGTTCCGTGCTTACAGCCACGACTCTAGGGATTTCGGAGCGATTTCGTTTGAGGTCATCAGTCCTTCTTTTAGTGTAGGAGGGCCAGGATATCCTAGAGTCTTTGTACTTGGATGACCCACCTTCTACTAGCTAAGGACAGGAAGTGTTGATAGATGGCGTGTTTGAGGTGGTTGATTGCGGGGCCTACCAACTCAGTGGGGGCGTTGCCGGAAGCTATTTTCTTGGCCAGTTCTTCGGCAATCTCATTTCCCTCTATGTTGCTGTGGTCTGGAACCCAGAGGAGAGTAATATTACACCTGCTACTGGCTTGTTTGAGTTCCTCCTTACACTGTTGCACCAATTTGGAGGAAGTGTAGGAGATAGCCCTTATGGCTGCTTGGCTATCGATGCAGCTCTACCATAAGGGCAGCTACTACTGAGGAGTTTACACGCTTCTCTGATCGCTAGTACTTCAGCCTGGAAGATACTCGAGTGACCTGGGAGGTGATAAGAGTTCGAGATATTGAAGACCGCCGCGAAGACCGCTGAGCCTACACCATGGTCTAGCTTTGATCCGTCTGCGTGAAATTGGTATTGAGAGACGAGTGATTGGTTTTTCCAGTCCTGTCTGAATGGATATCGGCACTGTGTTTTCGCGTTATCGAAGTCTATGGTGGATGTGATGTAGTCCGTCAGAGCTGGGGTTAGGTGCTCGGGTAGGAGTTGCAGAGCTCTGCTATGGCCATACGGTCTCGCTGACAAACCTGATGGCGCTGCACGTGAGTACATACTTGATGTAAAGGTCCAGTGGGGGGAGGTGCACGTTCAGTGCTTCGGTGGGGCATGATCTCATCGTCCCGGAAGTTCCGACTCTTGCCGATCTCTGGACTTTGTTGAGTTTGTGTAAATTGTATGTTTTGTTTAGGGCGGGCCACCATACTAGTGAGCCGTTGTTGAGAATGGGACGGAAAACTGCTGGGTACATCCAAATGGTTAATTTGGGATTGCAGGCGTAGCTGCAGGCGTAGAAGGCTGCACTTACTTTCTTAACCAGGTTTTCTAAATTGGACTTCCAGTTTAGCTTGGGATCCAGGATGGCGCCTAGATACTAAGCACTAGAGGAAAGGGCGAGGATAGTGTTGTTGAGCCGATGAAGCCTAAAGGTTGGTATCTTGGTCTTCGGTGTAAACAGCATCAGTTCCGTTTTCGTAGGATTCACGTTCAGGCCACAGTCTGTAGCCCAGAAGTGAATTCTAGACAGAGTCCCCTCCGTGATTTCGGTCATCGCTCGCGGATATAAAATTCCGGAAGCTCACAACTTAAGCGGCAAATATATTAAGCCTCATTCTCCCTATCAGTGACTAATGGAACAACTCGACGAGAGGGCCTAAGTGCATCTCTCCAGCAATAGACCTCTTCACATACCTTTCACATACTTGAGTTGATCCTTTCTAGTAGCCACGCAGAATTTATGGTAAACGATTTAAGCAATGGCCACCAAAATTGGACGTATTAGTTCCCACAGACAATCAATTATGTTGGCCTCACAATAGAGCGGAACATCAGCAACAATATGCTAATCAAATTCAAATTCAGAATATCTATTGTCGCTATTCTTTGGCCGAAAAAGACAAATGCGAAGCTAAACACTTCCGAAACACGCACTCAAATTATTAAAATATCCAACTTGCATGAAGGCCGTTCATTGACCATTTATTTCCACAGCAGCCATAAGCGAATGCAAAAAATATGCCATGCATCCATAGACACATAAATCTATTTTAAGGCCGTGACAGCATACACTGGCAAATTAACAGATCTGTATAAGTTATTCTGCAGTTCGATCTTCAAGAGGCGGAAGCATTTTATTAAACTCTACTGCAGCACAAACCACCAACATACAGACAGACATGTCTATAGCTCTGGTTCGGTTTAGCATATCGAACCGCAGATAGTGTAGTATTAAATTAAAGTGATGGGTAAATGTTTGCATACAATACAACTCCGCATGGATTGTGCATTAGAAAGTACAAGTGAAATGATGCTTCCCGAACCCTAGCAAATGTACGTCACGCTTCTCGTGAAAGTTCAAATGGCAAACAAACAATAAAATAACAAACCAAACAATTGAACGTTTGCGAAATCCATTGTACAGATGTGCTAATGTATTACTCACTTTTTCCTCTCCAATGTGCCCTCATCGTCGTAGCGATGTCGAATCTCATCCAAATTTGATATGAGTTGATTGAATGTCTCCCTATCGATCACTAGACAAGTGACACCATCCGGAGAATCACAAATAATATTTGCCGTACGAAGATCGTCTCTGCAAAAGAAAATAAATAAATAAATGTTAATAATGTCAATTGCTGCAATACGCAGCTGGCAGCTGGCAGCAGCAGAACTCACCCTTGAAGTGCTTTTTCACCAAAGAAGTCTCCCTTGCCTAAGGTGCGAATGAATTTCTCCTCTTGGGAGTCTTGCTGCTTTATAGTTACGCGCACTTGACCTTTCGATATAATGAAGAAAGTGTCGCCGCGGGCTCCTTGACGTACGATGTAATCGCCCTGTTGATAGTACGTCTCCTCAAGTACGTCTGATATTTTGATGAGAGTGTCTTCCGGCAGATTCTTGAAGATGGGCACACTGAAAAAATAACAAAAAAATAAAATAAACGTGATTGTTACATTAAATTCGTTTTTATGTTTCGTTTTTTGTGCGCTTGTTTCTTTTCATTTTTGCCACTTCCTTATTGTGGCATCGAACTCGTTGGTATGCCTGTTTGCTTGTCTGTCCGCTCAGCCGTCGTCGCAAGAGGAAGGCGAAAAATTGAAGAAGCAAAAAACGAAGAAAGTTTTGCACCTTGAATTCCTGTGACATTCACCAACAGGTATTACTCAATTATGTTGCCGGGCGGGCACAAACCTATTCCATAAGACCGCATGATTCATGCGAATTTAGTTCAACATCGAGCGACGGAGTGGATGGCAGTGAGCCGATATTGATAGCACAACATCCGCGCAATTTGTTGACTGGCTTGTCTAGCTTGAACGCATTAATACCAATCGGTCATTACTACCACCTTGCGCACCTTAGTGAAAGTTTGTTTGTGTACAATGTACACGGCATTGCAGAGCAGAGCAGAGCAATCTACATACATACATGTACATATGATATTACAGCAATGGGTTTATTCGATTACTTTGGGAAAATTGCGCACGAAATTGCCTAATCATCTTGAAGAGGATTGGAAATGCCCTCACGCATGTCTAAATTTAGTCACGCTTCAGCGAATTCTTTGCACTTAATTCGGTTGTGCACTTGTTTGGATTGCCTTGAATCACTCGTCTAGAGAGTTGGTGGAATCGCCTTATTATGGAATGATTTCACTGTTTGCCCAAGTTGCGGTGCAACCAATGCGATGGTATGGTACACTTTTTTTTGCTTTTTGCAAAGTGATGATGGACAGCCACGTCTGGTAGTGATCGATCTACATTCGTCCGTTGCCCTCTTCGTCAACAGCTAATTACAGTTTGAAGCGATTAAAAATAAACCGCTTGGGCGAGCTTTCTAAATCAGCGCTTGTTGTGGGTTTTACTAGTTTCTTCTTAACCAACTGTTTGTTAACTTTTTTCTGTAATTGAAATCGTCTGGATTTAATTCAAATGCCACTGGTATCTCTGAGTGCGCAGTTAGCAAGGTTTCATTCTTGGTATAAATATTGTGTGAGATGAAAGAGTTGCGGATGAGATGTGCATGTGTGCATGGGACAGAGTAATCAGAATCGGGTATTGCCGTTCGACTTTGGTAGAGAAAGTCTCAGGGCTTCTCGGAATTTGGTTAATGCTGTCAACGCAGTTCATTTTATTAGCTCCACAGAGATGATGCAGCGAAGCTCATGCGACGGCTTATAATTCACCATGCTAATAGTTTGCCACATATTTCAGTTTAACGATCCAATCACAAAGGCAGCAACGTTCAGAGAACAAATTGCACTATAAATATTTGCTGCACTACGATGGACCGATCAACAGGTATACATGCTGCCTGAATACACGAATGAATTTGTGCGGAAATAATTACCAAACAGGAAACAACACCAAACCTTAACGAACAAGCGATACAAATGCGTCTCAGTCAATCAAACTAAACCCTCACACGACTATATTCTCTCTTCATGTTAAAGACCGAACATTGCTTCCGAGTGATCAATATCCGAACGATTATTGCTCTCCATCAAACTCATGCAGCTCCTGATCGTTTTCAGCCGCCAAAGCAATTACTGCTTCACAGTGAGTAATCCATTGCTCCAGTTTAAATTGTGTAAACACCGTTGAAGAGACTTTTAATTAGCCGCGCACACATTCGAAATTGGATCGTAACCTTGTCTTCATTATGATCTTGCATAATCTCCTAGTCTCTGATGTCAGTCGGGCAATCAAGCATTATTCTCAGGAACCACAGTCATTGACATTAATGTAACATTATTTAAATGCCCCATGAATACTAATAGGCACAGCAGCATTTCTGTTTGTTTGTATACACGTTTTCTCAGCTTGATCACGAATCATTTAAGAAATTATAAAACTGTTACTGCACAGCTACACAACGCCAGACTGGTCACTCACCTACTGTGGATCTAATTTCAACAAGACTTGAAATTCGAGAATCCGTCTCAGCACCCAGCGGTTCACTTTTACTTTTCGGCCTAGGTCTCCCTCAAGTTTTGCCCTGAACGTGCATGGAATCGAATCTACGAATGGTTTCAGCATTTTGCATGTAACTTTAGATTTCTCACCGCCCGCGCTTCCATTGATTAGCGGTAGACATCACAAGCCGAACTTTCCTTTTCAGTTGGTGAAGCAACATCGCCGCTGCGTTTACGAGCATATTGTCATAATAATAGGCGTCATAAAAACGGAAGTTATGGGTGAAATCAACCGCAAAATATTCAGTATTGTCAAAGACAATGAAAGCGAAGTGTAAGTCAATTAATGGAATCCCATTGAGGGGAGGGAAGTGTGGAAAGTCCGCTCGTTAGTTGGTACATCACCTGTTTTTTTTTTCTTCGATAATGTGCACCTATTACAGCGACAGTGTAACGCTCCAAATCGAAGCACACCGCTCGACACGGAATTGCATAACACCCAGACTGCAATCAACCAACTGTGCATTCGAAACGCACGCGCATTATTTCCCAAGTCAATCTCTTCCCTGATGGCCAGTCGCATTTTATTGTGTTCATTCATTATTGACTGCTACTCGTACAGCATAAACGTTTGTGCGCTACTGATTAATATTGGGTAACACGGCGAGCGTCGACAGCAATGGACAGAATGCGATTTTGAAAAAATAAATATATATATAAATGTACACATCCAATCGTCGCGTCGCTTGGTAAAGAAATATCCAGCACTAAGTTACTTTTGAAAGCATTCAATATGTCTTACCTCTTGAGGAAGTCTGTATATTCCGCCTGTCGGATTAGGCCGGTGCGCATCATTATCGTCTGGAAGCATTGTCTCTCTATGGCCCATAGTTTACACTCGGTGATGGCCGTAATGGTGGCGGTTCGTTGGCAATTGTAAAGTATAGCCAACTCTCCAAGTACCTTTGCTCCGGACAGCGTCGATAAATATTTGCCTTCGCGGGAGACCTCGACACGTCCCTCTGCAAAACAAAGAAAAAACAGAAAGAATGAATTACCGCAATTAGTCATGCACAGCAACATCAGAAGCCAAGACATCGTGCCCCCGACACGCTGAGTTTACAAACAAAGAAGGTAACATCCATTTCATCGCCAAATGTCAAAGTTTGTGAGGAAAAGCTAAACCTGTGTGATTTCACCTGAAACGAGTTTCTATTCCATGACGTCTGATGCCCGTACGTTGATGGATCTTCACGAGTGAGGCGAAACCGCAAGAGTTGAACCGCTGAAGACCAATGCGGTTGTACATTCCTCGCTGCAGCACATCAGAAGATCTGCCTGCACCACGAACAGCCATACGCTGCTGCATCAACAATGCGCACGTCACTGCATCGTGGTTTTTTTTCTTCTTGGTTTTCTTTTGTTTTTCTTGCTGCTTGATCACTCATTTCTAATGTCGCGGAGTGGAAGAACGCAAAGTTTCTCTCCTAATTAGAGCCATACGAATAAACGGGAAGCGAGTTGTGAAGATATGTGCATGTCGCTGTTGTCCTCCCTCCACAGCCAAGAGATGCTATGGCTTAATGAAAACCATCAGACTAATTTGCACTTAGCGTGCTACCCCAACAGATAGAGAGAGAGAGAGAGACAAAATATCAAAATACCGACACCCGAAAACATGGAGCGAGGTCGTCGAAGTCTGTCTGAATGCGGTTTCGTGCGTTCACATAAAGTACACTTGGAGGTTATTCGTTGTGTTATTGTTTCGGTCTCGAGTGAGCACAATACACAGACACTCTGTACTGCATCAAATGGGGACGATCCAATTTGAGTGAGTCTTAATTGTGAAATGTAAACTCTTTCGAAACATAATGCCCTCCGGTAGTTATGAGCTCCGGTAATTAATTATGACATTGATACGACAAATGAGACGAAACGATGTTTTGATTTTCCACTTCTTAACGTGAGTGGGCGCGCATTCCACGATTTTTCTCTTAGTTACGATGTTTTCACTGCTGGCAGTTGAGTGAGTGGTGCTCTTCGAAGAAATATCAATTTTAATAATAGCTTTCAATTGCGCAATACACAATCAAATTTTGTTTCGCATCTGAAATCATTCCCATTGTCAGCCACTGTTGTGTAGATTTCTATCACCTGCTATCGGTTACATCTTTTTGCACAAACAATGTGATTGTCTTCAGTTTGCCTGCCTCAATGATGAGGGAGCAGAATGAAACTGTGGATTGCCAGTTATTTCACTTCAGACAAACGAGGGACACAAGGGCATAACCAATGGAGTCGAGAAGGGTTTCGGTTGCACCAAAAATTCGGTTCTAAAGCGGAAATAAATAAACCAGAAATCGTCGCCATAGTCGCAAAAAGTGCTCACTATTCTCGATTCGTGAGTGGAAAGTTTTGCTGCTCATTTATCAATCTATTGACATCTACACCCATGCGACGACAATAACAGTCTCCGCTTTGGTGTCATCCAAATCAGCAAAACCAATTCCAAACGCTTGAAGCAATATCAATCTTATGCTGACGTAAATACTCCCAAATTAGATAAACTTGTATCGTTGTTTATGGACTATTGAGGTTTTAGATGAACTCTGTACCGAAATCAAGAAATTAAACAATCATGAACTTTCCAATAACCGGTTGCGACTTAACTGGCTTCAGTATTAATCTAAACTTCAAGACCAATTGCACGAAACCAGTTCAAAGGAGTGAAATTTGCATGCAAGACCCTGTTTGATTATAAAACCATTTCAGAACTGGTCAACAAGATTTGCAGTTCTGACTGATGACTGATTCTATGACCTTCTAGTTGAAGGTTTCCAGTTGCATGCGAAAGTAACAACTGACGTAACACTTTTGAGAATGCTACATATCTTGTTCCGATTTCACGTGGACACAGGAGTGTATGCAAAAACACATGCGTTCCCACTTAGCAATGAGTTGGATTTGTGCTTCAACCAGCGTATGGGTAAAGCAAGGTGATGACATATGCCAATGACTTAGTCATGAATTTTCGGTTTCGGTTTAGAGTTGGGAGAAAACGAAATAGCTCATGCAATACAATACCCTTACCAAACTACACCGTCGGCATGATAAAAACCCATTTTTGAGAGTCAACTTCAAAATTTTAATCACGATTCTTTGCCAAAGCTTACCACATATTCACATCCCAGGCAAATCGGAAACCAACCAAAAAAAAAAGCAAACAGACAACCTGTTTGGCATTTCGCCTCTATTATCACTTTCTGAGAAAAGTGACAGTCGTGAAGCGACAGCTACTTTTCGCGAAGACCTGCCCCACGAGATTTGCATTAACTCATCGATTTTTAATTTGTTTGTTTCTAAATCAATCCTATAACCGGAGACCGTTGCTCGTTACGTTGCAGCTCGCTATCTGCTGTCTGCAATTTGACTTTTATCGCAATTTCTCGCGGTTTCTCAGTTCTGGCCTAGACTACCAACCAACACACCGTGTTCAACTGCCTGACAAACTGATTTATGTTGCAGATAAACAGCAAGACACTCTTGACATTTAAATGCCACGAAGATTCCACATGGGCGCACTTCTGAACTACGTGATTTTCAAAGTAAATTCAAGTACTTTATCTTTGCACATATGTATGTATGAATGCCCCCCGCCAGGGCGGAGAGCGTACTACTGCAAATTGTATCCACACAACTCAAGCAAAGCAATCAAGCATTTCAGATCCGTTAAGCATCAATAAAACATTTTTTCAGACCTCTCCCAAAATAAAATAAAAGCGAAACGAATACATGTACACATTAACATATTCTCTGCGTTGAGGAGGAACAAAAAAGCAAAAAGTAAAAGTCAATTAGAAGTCCAATAGAGGTGGGTCAGTTGATCTTGCGCCTGTTAGGTGCCTAGCCCAACTCACGCAGCTGAGAGTAAATCAACAGCTTTTGTCCCACATCTGTGCGAGGTGTTCGAACTAAAAGAATGAAAGTTTGACATTTCGGGGAGATTTGATGGCGTCAACGAATTCCTTTCCACCCCATCGTTCGAACACATAGCCACACACATGTAGTTAAGCTTTGCTACAAAAAAAAAAAATGAAGCAGATACCACAAGATACCAAATTATACCGGTTTTCGATGAAGACCAACTTGAAATGCGGCGTGGTAATCGATTGCAATACACGCCGCCGCGCCGTGCCGTGTCGACCTTCTGTGGCTCTGTATGGCATGATGTCATGTGCTGGCGGAGCAGCAAACACATTCAAAACCACACACAGAGAAGCGAATTTACTTACCATCTTCTTGATAATCATCAGTTCGGATGGTCTCTATATCCTGGTCTTTTAGCAAATTTCCGGTCCTCCGTTTGCGAGCATAAGTGTGAACAGGAACGATTAGTCGTGGTCGCGGTATGCTGAATTGATCGTCGGAATTATGGGTGCTGTTCGACGACGACGAACTTCCGGGTTGACGACGGCAACGATTTTCGTGAAGCGATAGTGAACCAAATGAAGTTTCCGTCTGCAACTGCAATGATGGATCGTTCAAGTTTGTGGTCGATGCAGTGAGTCGGGATCGACTAACGTTTTCATTTAGCTCCAACTGAAGTTGCGACTGGGAGTGTAATTTATTAAGCTGACTGCCATTGCTCCTACCAGGAATGTTCGTCCGTGGAGGAGGCCTGGGTGGTGTTTTCTTAGCCATTGGAGAGCCATGCTGCTCGTGGACGTCGGTCTGTATGGTTACACTTGGAACCCTGACGCTTTTGGCTCTTAGTATTGATCGTGGCCGGACGGACGGTGTGCTTCTCTGAGCTGGCGTGGGAGCGGGCTCATTTGGAGGAGTGTGAATAGATTCATATTTTCCATTAGTACTAATCCTAGTATCACAGTTGCGAATGGGTGGAGGTGGAGGCATTACTTTCTGCCGGATTGGTTGAGTTGCAATTACCTTCTCTTGGATAACCTCATTTTCGGCTGAGTGATAGCTTGTCGGTCGCTGGTACTGGATACCTTGGCGATTTTCAGTTTTCCACATTTTCCTGAGATCTTTTATGTCTAAAGTGCTGCAAGCGGAAGAGGATTTTGGCGAATACACAACTGTATGAGATCTGCGCAGTCCCTTCAGTGGAGGCAATTCACGGTTCTCTGAAACGGGTACCATTTGCCTTGGACGTTGGCGTTTCTCTGTTGGATCGAGAACGTAATGGTTTGCTGCATTTACCACTTGCACGTGGGGACTTGAGGGAGGTGCTGCCTTCTTTGGTGATATGCTCTCATTAGCTTCAATCAGTTCATCCCAACCGGGGTACTGCTTTCGTGGCTTTCGTCTCAAGGTTGACGGCTTGTAGCCATTTAGATCTTTTATAGCTTTGACGATGCCTCCGTCAGCTTTCTGCTGCTCGAGAGCTCGAATCTGTTCGAGTGTCACTTGATACTTGCTGAGAACTGAAACTCCCTCGTTCAGATATCCATTGCCGCTTGTTTGAATTGGCTCTGAGTTCACGCTGCTTATAGTCTCATGAGCTTGCAACCAATTTGCTTCGTAGAGGATGCCCATTGCGTTGGTCTGATCTAGAGACAGACTCGCGTCCACCGCCTTTCCTGGATAACGTTTAATTCGCATTTTCGTACGTTTATTTTATTTCCCGCAGATCTATGCGATTTATACAACCGAAATATCAGGTTAAAGCTGCAATTAAAGGTTAAATGGTCGTTAAATGTGATTACCTTTAGCTTGGCGCAGTTTCATCTGTGTGCTTCTCTTCGACCGCAGTGTGGCAACAACTGGCCATTGCCAACAATAGAACTTGTTTTCCACTACAAACCCAAACCCCACCCAATACACCGGGCACCTGCACAAGCACTCTTATGTTCTCCGTGAAAATACTCATTTTCTCCACGGTTCTCATTGGACCGTGACGCAGTCAAAAGATCAAATTCCAGGCAAAATTATTACCTCGCTTCAACACATCAAAATTTATGGGTTTCATCAGACTGTTACTATTCATTGTAACTGCTTGATGACAGAGATTTTTATGGGAGGTCACCGTCGACAATGGGTTTCATGGTACCTAGAGGTCTGGGGCTTGGGAGCACCTATAGAGTACGCATGCTAAGTAAAAAAACATGAGGCTAGTTTTCTTTGCGCAAATGCTAAGACAACCTTCACACGCAATCCAACGACGTGGACGTGCTCTCATTGCTAATTGTGAAACCGCTTAGCGATAGCTATTGGACGTCGACGACGCTTTTGTCTCTCGCTTGCTTTGCATGACAGTTTTACAACAGCGTGAGTGCCTGCAACAGTATGAGTGCAAATCCGATGATTAGGAAAATAGCTAAGATTGTGTGCTAATCGAGATTGATCTCGTAATTAATATATACAGCTATGCCGTTAGGCCGGTCGATTAAATATATTTTATAAGCAATTTAACGCGACATCGTTTATGAAACATATTACCTAATACTGCCGCAGGTGTAATCATGCTGGACGGATGTAAGCGTGTTACAAGAGAGAAGTCTTTTTTATGCAAGCGTGAATCAATGTAAGTCGCCGCAGTGGCGTGGTTTGTTGAGGTATCGACTCCTACGCTGGGTGTCTATCCTCGAACACATTTTTTACGACTAGTCACTGATAATGCTCAGGGGCCTCTCCGTTTGAAGTCGCTGAAGAATGGAAGGTCCACTCCCACTCCACTTGGATAGAACTGCAGCACATACATATGTGGGGTTCTTGTAGAAGTTAGATGTGGAATTTTTGGTGTAAATCATCCATGTCGACCATGATAACGGAAATAATGGGATTCTTACAGTACATCGAAGGGGAACTTTCAAAAATCAAATCCAAGTTATAACATTTACACTCGATCTTTACAGGACAATAACCACGCCTGCTTCACGAACATGTCTTGACAAAATCACAATCAAAACATCGTGTCGAAGAATCTCGATTTTTCAACATAACGAAACAAACTTTCTCACAGTCCACGGTAACTGTCGTTAAAAACGTACACCTGGGCGCCATTTTGACTATCGTAAGATGGCAGCAGAAATTTGCAAACCCCATCAGAATGCGCATCAACTCAAGTCGCATGTAGATTATATTGTTTAAATTCAACACCAAAACTCGCTTTCTATTCGATGAACGTTTCGAAGTTTACGTGAATTTATCGACCACAATGATCGTTTAGCAGCAGCGATTATTGCCGTTGAAAGATCCATACAACCGGCTTGCTGTGGTTTGCTCAAACCTGCCGGATGTGGGACGTCATGACGTACGTTGTGTCAAACAGAAAAACCTCGTTGTCGTTTGACAAATTAACCTATAAACCTCAATGATGGAGTTGATAGAGTTAAAGGAACTTGACACTTTGTGGATTTCAGGCTGATAAATTCGACATTGACCTAATGCGTTTGAAGTGTTGTAGAGGATCAGATCTTAATAAATTGCAAATTAGGGTAATGCCAGTTTTTACGTCGGAATCAGCTGTACCGAGAGAGATTAAGTATCGATGATACATTTGAATGAGAGATGGTTTTGAGTGAAATGTTAAGACGATTTTTAAATGACGTACAGTGCCGCTAGTTAGTGATAAATAAGAATTCATATTTTTATCAGCAAAAGGAAATATACATATACAATATACACAATCCTTTCAAAATGAAGGACAAAACATTATCAAGCACTTTGTTGTAGAAGAAAATTACTTCTTTAAACTTTAAAACCACCTCGAAAAGATAAATCATCGGTAAACTGGCAGCACTGGAGAAGTGATGCCGTGCAATATGTAAGTTGCTTGTCTCGAAATTCGATCCACGGACCTTCGGCGAAGAAGCAGACGCACCCAAGTCCCATCCTAACCCAAGTAACAGCTTAAACCATTTATCTCAGTATCGCTTAAATATGCTCACTTTTAACAATACCAAAGTGATACCATAAGTTCGATGGACGTAAACAACAGAGAAGCCGCGATTTTAAGTTATGAACTGCATCATAAAGCAGTGCGATTCAAGCCTTTCCTTATTTTGTCTGGAATTCGGTATGAAGATAATAAACATCCAACCATAAATCTTATTGGACGCATAAAATGTACGGGTACCACCTACATAACTACATTCATTTAAAGGAAAGCAATGCATGTGTCCATGCCCGAGTGAAGGAAAGTGAAGGTAGACATAGTGTTTCATGTGGGTGAGCAAGTAGTAAAGTTACGTGCACGTGGAGTGTGTAAATTCTTTTTAATTCTTTACGACTGTTAATTCTGACATGTAAGCATATTAAACAATTGCTGACGAAGCACATGCTTTGCATGTTGGTATTATTTACGTCCCAGACCTGGTAGAACCTTCTAGGGCTTGTCGTGCAGATTTCCGGATTAGATACTGATGGGAATTAACAACGCAAACTATCGAAAGTCACATACTCAAAAGTTCGCACAGATTCAGGCCAAAACCCTGTCCAACGACCAGTTCGAACAAAATTTACCCACGTTCAATTGAGGTTATTGAACACTTGGAGGACGTTGCACAGTTGACTCTGCCCTGTGATCAAGTTACACTCTCGTATCCAACAGCTGACGCCACAGTTTCTTGCATCTCAGACGATCACATATGGGGATAATAATAACGAGTTTTTTTTCGTTTGTGTGGATACACAATTCTACTTGGCACTCGTGTGCGGTGTGCTCGGAACCAGTTGACCTTGTGAACAGATTACAATTTATGCAAAATTAAAAACTCCAACTAACAAATACGAGATTCGAGATCCAAGACACTAGCGTATGACTGCAAACACCTTTCTCTTTTGTATACGTACGCGTACCTGCCCTATGGCATTTGCATTAGCTATTGCCAGCAGTTCGGCTCAAACGTTTTTTTCCCAGGCTGCGAGACATCATCGTGTCGCAAGACTTGGTAGCATGCTTTGTGTCCGCTTTACAGTGGCCAAACTCGGTTGTACACACTCACAAGTCAAAGAACACCTTTTGGGTCGTTCAGGTTACTGTGCCGGCGAGCATGAAACATGTACCAGATTTTTTTTTTCTCATGTTAAGCTGTCATACGCTTACCTTAATACGGAAAGCGGATCTTCGTGTGACTTCTTACAAAGCACCAACAACTAACATCACACACAATGTGCTTTAACTGAAGTTATTGCATAATAGAATTTTAAGGCCAATTCAGGCCGAAAAGTGAGCATTTGAGGTACATAATTGTGGCTGGCTTTTGAATGATTTCCGCAGACAGATACAGCGCTTGTAGTGCCGGTAATTGTGCGTCATAAGTCAATTTGTTGGCTTGAAAGGCGAGACCACTTGAGGTTTGATTTCTGTGCTGATTTTTTTTAATTCGATTTTAATTAGACATCAATTTGAATAATGGCTAGGTACTCTTGGTGCCGAGAAGAAGGCTTTTCATTTTCACTTTGGGCTAATTTTGGATCGGAAGTGGTTAGTCGGTCATCTTTTTGATTGGGTTTCCCGTTTTGAGAAAGAGAAAATCGACTTTATTCAAATTCCTAACTTGGATAATGCTTAAGTGGGTAGGCGAGTGTGTAGACTTCCTCTTGAATGATGAATAGAACAGATTATTCGATCTACAGTTCAATAAGGTACCTATGCTCTTCACTGGAATGAATTCGAATTATTCAAGTGCGATTGTGAAAACGAAACTTGATAATAATCTTCAAATTGAATCCAAACGAGTTGAATGCACTTACAAATCAAATGTATTTCAGTACTGAGATCCAAAGTATCTCCACAAGCATGAATCAAGGTGAAACCTTTCCAACTGACCTTGGACAATCAATGAACAACAACAGTAGTTTCAATACAGAACAAGACACCCATAAACTGAATAACACCAGCCGAAGTTCGTGCGTACGTGTGAATTGCTTTTCCACTTGTTCAAACAAACGTGAATTCCTCTTTCTGAAAAGTAGATTTTGAGACTATTTACCCTGGCAGGTCTCTTCTGGTGATAAGACAGGGGAGAGGACAAGAAAACATGTTCCTTTGTTTTTCCCTGGACCACCCGGACAGGTTATGTTTGATGAAAGACAATGGAGATCCTTTTGTTATTCGAACAAAGCCGAATAATTTAGGAAATTTGAACATGATTAGAAAATGTTACATCAAGCCGTGACAAATCATCACTTCGTAAGATTTCAAGATAATATTGAAGAACTGAAAATGGAGGAGATGAAGAGATATTTTTGAGATTTTTTACCTGTTGGAAGGGCCAAGGAAGTTGTTCGATTTTTCACAAACTGGATGGAGAGTTTTCGATTCGAAAATAAACTGACTTCCAACAAGCATGCATGTACATACATATATACTGGCATATGTATATATATGTAGGAATGAGGATATGAGAGTTAATTTTTTGTGAGCCTTGCAGTTCTGATATTATTCATAAGGTCGGCATAGACGTCTACATAGCAGCGAAATTCAGTCCATGTTCACAAATGTTTACACTTTAACGGAAGTCAAATCTGACCTGTTGTCTGCCGCAACCGAAGCAAGTTGCACAGATGTTCAGTCAACCTTTTGTACCGCCACTTCGACAAAATGGTTCACAAAATACCCATTTCATGTTCATTGCACTCCAAACAGGTATCGAGTTTTTGAAAGAGACGCATTCTCAAACATCACTGCAAAAGTGTGTGCTGCAAAACATAAAGGACCTGGACCATGCTGCGTATTCGAAAGACTTGTACAAACACATGTTTAGTGAACCACTACAAATATTGACATTTTAACAGACTCATCTCGTTATCTCCAAGAAGGAACTGCTCTTCTGCACCCGATCTAAAGCCGCTTCATTAAAATCTTTCGTATTTAACAACAGTAGCAACGCTTTTAATCATCACATCTCTTCAGAACTAAAATTAATTGAAATAAATCTCACGTAGTAATTGACACGCTTCCAATTCCCATTTCTTCCAAATCTTCAGAAATTTCGAAAACAAAGACCAAAATCGAATCATAATAGAATTGATGATTGACGAGTTTAAACTGATTAATTATCTCCAGCTTACTGACAGTTTGGACAACTCGCCTTCTATGGAATAATCCGTAGGCCATGAGTGTACATAGCGCACAAAAAGCACATTTTTCTTATCTCTGACGTTGCTACAGTTCATATTTAATCGCCATGAGCGAGAACAGAGAAGCAGAGATGCGCGACTGCTTGACCCCACTGGGGATCACCTAATTCCTGTAGCGGAAATAATTCTGATATTCCGATCCACACTTTCGAGTAAGCACTTCGATAAGAAAGCGTTTTCAATTAAAATCCAATTCCAATGACCCACTGGCAGGAATTAGGGCGAATCTAAAAATATATACACGGACCAATGATTCAACATGTGTATTTCCCCATAACAATTGCCAGTCGAAGATGACCTGGTTCATGATCCGTCCAGTCCTTTGCACCCAAAAGAAGCTCACAGAATTCGCTGCGCCGTCGTAGGTCCATCGATGATGATACTTACACAAGTTAAAAAATGTATACCCATATCCAAGTTGTCCATGCCTCAAATGATACAGCTGCCGATGCAGTTGCAGCTGCAGATGCAGATGTTCAACACACTCACACTCCCACAGACTAACACTTGTGGCATTTGCACACTAAAACAATTTGACACCACAAAACCAACGCGAAAAAATGCACTAAAACCGGAATACCACCAAAAATCTTGTAGGCAGTTAGCTTGTAGAAGCAGTATGCGCTAGGCCAGGTCAATGAGAGATATTCGCACGAGCCACAAAGCAATGCAGAGTGATTTTACTTTCGTTTGGGAATTTCCAGACTAGCACCAGCAGTAGCAGCTTCTTTGTCATGTATACACGGAACAAAGAAAATCACGCGAACTGCACTCCGTCACTTGGTGAAGGTGTAAACACGAAACAAGATTCACATGTGCACAGTTACTACCGCACCGATCAAGATATTCAAAGTACAGTTTTCCTGAAGGGTCACCACACGAAATGCAACGAACTACACAGAGAAAAAAAAACTACAGATTGTACTCAAATCAAAATAAAAACAAAACTCCACAGCTCGGACTGTCAGACTATGCGCATCAGACGCAGCGATAATAACACCACGCGACACACTATTCCCAACGACCACTTCGTAGCGAATGAATGAACCCGCAGTGTGCACCGAAATCGAAAGCTGAATTTCGAAGTCGAATTTCGGATGAATTCATTTCGCACAAAAAGAGGGAGAGCGTCCTCTCTCTCATTCTCCCGGTGTTGAGAACAGAGTTGCCATCGTCTGAAGTAATGGCGTACAGGTTTTGAATCTTCGTGACTGTGTGTTAGGTGGTGTACACATGAGCCGTGATCTACTGTAGAAATCGCAAATTTTGACATTTCATTCACATGGAATATTTGTTGGTCGCAGGTAACCACTATTTTTTTTATCGGACAAGCATTGACATTTCGGTTTTCCGTTAGTGGAGAAATGGCGATTTTTTTTAAACGCAGATTTGTTAATCGTGTCTGCTGTGAGCAACTCGTTTGACAAGTCTCCAAGGAAGTTTTTGAATAGAGTAATAAAGTGTTGTATACTTTAGCCACGTATAGTGAGCTGCGGCCATCACAAACTCTTACATTTCATTCTACCACATGACATTTTTTTCTGTTCGCAGAGAGCTCGGGAAGAAGTTGTGAATTTTTTAGTCGTGAACTTGTGCATCGTGTCTGCCTCTTTGTCAATCATCGTCAGTTTGACAAATTATATGAGCACAGTACGAATTGCGATCTTCGCAAAGTTTGACACTTCATTCATAAGGAGTTGTCTCATTCGCAGAGTACTACGGGTAGAATTCGAGAAAACTGACACTCCATCGCCAATTCGCTTGTCGTGAATTTGTGGATTCCGTTTGCCTCTTTGTGTATTGCGATCTCAGTTTGACAGTTCGCAAATAGAAGGATGGATTCGCAGAGAAACAATTTAATTTTATCGTTTATTAGGATATTTAAACTAACGTAACAAAAAACTTGATAATTCAATGCGCAACGGTAAATCGGTATGATCTGAAAATTCGTGGTCAGAGTTCGCCGTTCATGAAAACTTAAACCATTTATGTTGCAAATACAGAGGATTGAATATTCCTACAACTGCCATTGACAAACCTGATTGTCACAATGGGGCGCAGTGTATTTTGTCAAATCGTTATCAAAATCGTAAAATTGGAATGCAATGCGTGTATAAAACAGCGTATTGTTCGACTTTATTTTGTTATATGCTATTTATAGGCACAGCGTCATCGTTGTGTGTACAATTTGCATGACTAACTGCTTAAGACTCGGGAAGTTCCAAGACATCACAATTCCAAATGTACATTTTTAGGAAATCTCTCTTATCGAAGAAGTATTTAACCTCACGTCACAGTTTCGAAATGTGATTCCTCTGTTGCTCACCATGGACTCTGTCACTTACATATCAGTAGCAGATTAAGTGCTTTGATTGTTTTGAACTGTTGAAGGTCTAGTTTCAGTAATTCGCCAGACGCTTCTTCATGTCACTAATATAATGATATAATATGAGCGGTAGCGCTATTTTTCGAAGTGAGCTTGGACTTAACTTCAACGGCAAGTCTGTTTCTGGAACATCAAACTGTGTGACTGCAAGGAAGAAATTTGTGACAGAGCGTTATTTTATAAAGTTGTACATCATTTTTACTCGCTTTCTTAATTTAATTTGACAGTAAGTTATTTTCGAACTGGAACTAGGTTGCAATTCTTCAACAGCAACCACTCGTGTTGTGTCTGCTATTCTCTTCTCCAGAGGCGACACTTTTACTCCTTTACTCATGCATCGTACTTACGTCGAGTAGAGTACACAAACAAGTGTAATACTAAATAAAGCCAAAAGCATTTTGGCCAAGAACTCACAAAAAGGTGTGCTCTAATTGAACTTATTATTCACATTTCCCTACATACAGATTTTATTTATTTGCACTTCGAGTGCCACTTACAAACATTGAGTTGCCCGAAAGCACACAAAGAAAAAATTCTGAAAATAGCCTATGTACGTTTTGGACGATGATGGGACGAATTCATTTCGAATGAGTTTGAAAAAATGTGAATGTCCGGTGATGAACGCGATTTGTGACGTGCCAATATTTAGAGAGGGGGCAAAAATCACACTGCCATAGTAAAAAGTTGACAGCAGCACAGAATACAAGACAAACTACACTTAATACTTACCACCAACCCTAGCCCTGCAGAAGAGCTGTTATCAGTGATTGCGTAATAACAGAGTGGGGAGATCGCCCTATACTCAAACACGAGCTCTGCTACAGGTGCGGAGGTCTTCTGTGACCTATTCGAAAAATCCCTGGAACTAGAGCAGGACTGCAGCGCTTTTCAAGCCGAAGTGGCCGGCGAGGTGGACCAAAACGTAACTCACAAAACTATCACTATTTTCTCTGATATCGAAGCGACAATAAAGGTCATAGCATCAGACATTCTGACATCGAAAGTTGTAAGGTTCTGCAGACGGAGCATCAGTGAGATATCCTGGTGAATTCGTCGGTGACCCTCTGCTGACCGAAACGTACTGGAAATGGCAAGGCGGACGCCTTGCGAAAAAGTGTTCGGAGCTGGGAGAACCTCTAGCAATCCCATATGAGCATTCGCCTAAGCTCCATAAGAAAAAAAAAAAGAAGACGAAGCCCAGGATGGAGCCATAATTCGATGTCTTGACCTGAGTATTAGAGTGATAGCAACAACTTTATGGCCGATGGTAAGCAAGAGGAGATCAATATCGCTAATCGGTTTTAGTTGCAAGGACGTACGCATGCTAATAGGAGTCCTTACCGGGCATTGTGTTGTAGGTACACGCGCAATGCGACTGAACACACCGAACAAATCTTTCCATCATCTGCTCTGCGAATGTCCAGCCCTAGTAACTAAAATAAGACAGCTTCTAAGAAAGCACTTCTTTGTAGGACTGGAGAACTTAAGCGGTGTTGATATGTGGATCTGACTGCTTTTAGGACTACAGCAGGTCTCACGCTATTATAATACTCCATAACAAAGGCACAATGGACCCAACACATTGGTCTAAGTGAGCTACGGCCACAAAGCAGTCAGGGCACCCAATTACGTAGCTACCTACCTACGTGATAAGATATCACATTAACACACTCTGTCGACCAGTAGTCTGAAGAAGCCTGCAACAGTGAGCACACTCTGCAAGTTATCTAGCAAAATAATGCAATGCTCTCAAAGCCAATACTTAAATGCTAACATTATTCTTCCGTGTCGACAAAAAAGACAACAATCATAAGAATATAATGCTAAACTTCTAAAGGGCTCTTGATTGACAACTGTACATAGAACATCATACATAGAACTGTACATAAGTGCCTTAAAAGTTTGCTTGAACTATGAAATATTGAAAATAAATTGTTTCTTTTAATAGATTAGATATGGTAGAGAGATGTCTGGTGATAAAGTTCGTTTCGTCTATTAGATGTTTGGCAAATCCTAGGAATCTGTCGCTCAATCAAGTTCAAGAAGTGTTTCAGATCGACGTTATTTAGATCCTCATCGCGTTGTAAAAGTAAATGCCCAGCATGTTGTAACTAAAACAGAGTGGGCGGCTTGGTCGGGGTGATGGGTCGGAACGTTTCCATGTCAATCGAAATTTAAAGGAGGAAACAAATTGACATTTTGTACACATTTAATGATTGATTTTTGGAAAATTGCACTGCTCATTATAACTGCAAATTGTATCATTTTACTACATTATACCATGAATGAACTAAATCCTCTAATCTTACATAAATTTTAAAATTTTGACTTTCTAATATAAATATACAAATACCTAAGAGATTTGTGATGTAAGCGTAAGAATAACACCTGTCTAGTGTCAAAAAAGAACCCTGAATGAGGTTACAAAATAAAAAAAAGAGAGAGGTTTTAACAAACTTCATGGCTTGTTTTCCTTGCACCATGACTGCCCAGAAAATGTCGATTCTAAATGTCTGGCTTTATACCTCAAATCTCCAAGCAGCTCATTCCATATTTGTATTTCAATTCCTTACAAGAAGCAAATAATGTGAGATATAATAATAATATGGTTGGCGCTACAATCCGAGGTGGGCCGGAACGGAACTTCTATAGAAACAGCTATTGTTGTACAGGCTGTTGTCCTCTTGCTAGTGAAGACGAGCTACCTCCTAGCTTGAGAAGCATTTTATAGACACAACAATTCTGTGAGCACCGTCAGTGACTCAAGAGATGTGGTGTTCATTGTGCAAAACTTGAATTTACACCCGCGCCCATTTCAATTTTGTTTGCCGGTATGAATGAATTTACGGAATCCAGTGCCTCAGAGTTCATCATCATCATCCCCCGGCCCTCATGATCACCTAAAGGGGTCGCACGCACGAGATATTTCCGGGTCTCGATCGTCCGCCTCAGACTTTACATCCAATTCTCAAATGAGCTTTATTAACACAAAAGTAAAACACAACACAAAAGTAGGATCAAATGAGTCCAAAACTCCTTGTTATTCTCCATCCGATCGAGTTAAAAATAGCTGCTTACTAAACAAATGTTTTGATTTGAAAGCAGCCGCATCGTTCACCAACAAGAATTCGTCATGCATTCTCACTAAAAGCACGTGTTATTTGATTACCATTGGTTAACACTCAACCATGCGAGCGTTGTTTGCGAAAAGACTTTACAGAAGAATGCTAATTGCATCGGGAGAAGGTTATTTGTCACTTTTTCTTTTGAAATTAAAACGTTACGAGGAAAATAAAAGTAATGCATCATTTTACGCTATAACCTACTTCGATAAAAGAAACGCCTTAAACATTGCATTTGACGCATACGTATGTCGTGCTCCATTGGGCACAACATTTTTCCCACTTACAAACTTTCAAAACAACATTAGTGTGTGTCTTCAACTGCGAACGTCATTAACTCTAAACACGCAACTGATTCAAGCAAACATTCCAGTATTGCACATAAATGTACGAGGATTAATCAAATAGTAAGGAAAAGTGATTTCGATGCAACGCAAAGGCAGACACGGCGCCAAAAGTCAGTCAACCGACATTTTTTTGGATGTACACTGTGCTCTCCAACACAACACATTTTGATATCGAGTTACACCCAGTCCGGTTTCGCGAAGATTATCGCTGCCGCCGTCGCGGTCGTCGTCGTCGTCGTCGTCTGCTGCTGCGTCGGAACAACTTTGAGACTCGTGCTCGGGTTGGCGGTCACTTTTCATTTAAATCGAATTTTTTATGAGGACTGCTAACAGATAGCCGGCGAGTTCTGCTTTCGTGTGCAATTGGACGTGGTGCCGGGTACAGGAAGTGAGTGTTCACTACACTTTTACTTTTATTCGTTTATCACACCATTGGTCCCACTAGCAGGGAGTATGGATGTTTACCGATGTCTATCGTACATTAATTCTTCTGACATCTCACACATGCGTTTGTGAATTTAACATGTACTTAAATGTCTTGATTTCTCAGCCGATTCTTACGTTGCGTTGTGTCGTGATAGCGTGTTGCAAACGAAAATGAATTAAGGTGAAGTTTGTTGCATGTTTTCAGGATGATTTAAACAACATAAAACGTGGCATACTCTTAGGCAGCAGGTGTGACTTTGTTGCCAAGTTGTCCCAAAAACAAGTGGAGGTGGACAGGTGATATTTTATCGAAATGTACGTGCTTTAATTTGGTTTTAAGACTCTTAAGTGTCCGCCATCTAGACACGGAACCGGTCGAAAGTACGGAGTACGGAGTACGCAAGACGGAAATCTTGCATGTAGTGTGTACAAAAATGGTCTAAAAAACGAGTCTCTGAACCTAACTGGCGTCTCCAAAAGCAGGGAGGAAAGAAATTGGCTAATTCACTTGTTTGTTATTTTTTTAGAGAGAAAGAGAAGCCTTAGGCGGGGATATAAGTCATATAAATCAAAGTCAAATCAGGAACCTAGAGATGAGGAAGCTTAAACATTTTAGGCAACCTACAATATGCAATCATTCAAACTAAGTGTTGTATTGATACACATACCAAGGATGGAAAGTCTTTCGTTTTCATCAAAATAAGCGCATTTTATGATTAATTGCTTATTATTAAGTGTTCGCCTTAATGTCAGTAGACAGCCTTGCGTCAAGTCAAGGTCGGAATTTAATGGCCGGAAATGATTTCGCGTCTTGCGAACTGCGAAATTCGCAAAACTCTGACATTTCATTCAAATGGAATTTTTCCGTTTTCGCAGATAGCTACAGGTGGAATTAGCGATTTTTTGGTCATCAATTTGTGGACCGCGTCACTTTGTGAAACGCGTTTATTCTTGAAGGTCGTTAATTATGACACTTTGACTGTCAGCTGAGTTTTGTGGTATGTTTCGAAGCGCGAAACTGTTCAAACCACGTTGACGAAGAACAATGTTGAGTGCCAGTATTTTCTACACATGTTGAGTTTTGATGCCAGAACATTACGTGAATATGCATCTAGCTATCACATTTGATATTCACGACAAAAAATTACTGGCCATCTGATAACGATCTCCTTAGATGAGCTTGACAGTTGACGTCACTTTAAATTTCAAGGCCCAATCACAATTCACATATGGAAACTCAAGCTCATGTCGGAGGCACAGTGACAGTTAACGTACAGCCTAAATTGTTGGGTGTACTACCATGAGAGGCCAGGACTCTCAGACTTTTCCAAACACAAATCACATAACGACATGTTTAAATAGTTCAGAATTTCGATCCCCCTCAAATGGCTAGTGTCAACAATTGTTACACAAAGTAGGAGCTACCTGTACATAAGTGAGTAAAATGTTAACACAGTTCGAAGCTGGAATAGCAAACACTACCATGGTATTACAGTGGCTGTGTATTTCAGATCATTCAGTTCTACTGACTATTTCACTTGTTTTCCTAGTTTCTAATGGCTAATGAATCGGGAAAAAAAACTTTTTCGAAACGAAGGAGTAACTTATTTCCGCGGGTCGTAACATGAAATAGGCATTTAATTTAAAGCAATTAATGTCACCATAGCCTTGTTGAACAACTAGTGAGCCTTTAAAACGTTCGCAAGTCCACTTAAAGTGGTTGAATGAGAGAACGTGTTATTTGGGCAGCACAAACCCACACAAACAGAAAAACAGATAGCAACTAATGGATAGTTGAGTATAGTCTCATATCGATGGGTCAACGTATGAGTAAATTTCTGCGTTCAGCCTCCCTGAGTATAAGACAAACATGCAAACATATCTATGCACGTATATAAACAAATGATTAAACACAATTTGTGTTCTAGTTGATTGCTCGTACAGCAAGGAAGATTAAAATGTTTAGTTCGGATTCTTCAAAGAAAAAACAGATGCCTCGCGATAGAGAGATTCTTTTCAGGAAATACCTACTCCGTAACGATTAGTTAACGTAGCGTCTTAAGTAAAATTGTGTCCGAGGATCAGAAAGTTCGTGTCCCCTCAAATGGCTAGTGTCAACAATTGTTACACAAAGTAGGAGCTACCTGTACATAAGTGAGTAAAATGTTAACACAGTTCGAAGCTGGAATAGCAAACACTACCATGGTATTACAGTGGCTGTGTATTTCAGATCATTCAGTTCTACTGACTATTTCACTTGTTTTCCTAGTTTCTAATGGCTAATGAATCGGGAAAAAAAACTTTTTCGAAACGAAGGAGTAACTTATTTCCGCGGGTCGTAACATGAAATAGGCATTTAATTTAAAGCAATTAATGTCACCATAGCCTTGTTGAACAACTAGTGAGCCTTTAAAACGTTCGCAAGTCCACTTAAAGTGGTTGAATGAGAGAACGTGTTATTTGGGCAGCACAAACCCACACAAACAGAAAAACAGATAGCAACTAATGGATAGTTGAGTATAGTCTCATATCGATGGGTCAACGTATGAGTAAATTTCTGCGTTCAGCCTCCCTGAGTATAAGACAAACATGCAAACATATCTATGCACGTATATAAACAAATGATTAAACACAATTTGTGTTCTAGTTGATTGCTCGTACAGCAAGGAAGATTAAAATGTTTAGTTCGGATTCTTCAAAGAAAAAACAGATGCCTCGCGATAGAGAGATTCTTTTCAGGAAATACCTACTCCGTAACGATTAGTTAACGTAGCGTCTTAAGTAAAATTGTGTCCGAGGATCAGAAAGTTCGTGTCGTGGTATTATACTTTAAGAGCATTTTCAAGGACAGAAGAGAGGAGAAATGCTCACTGTTTGCCGATATGTTTGTATTAACAAATTGATTTATCCTTCTTCTGTTTAAGCCATTAAATTCCGCTCAACAGTATTGCACTACAGATCATACTCAGATGAATGAATTCCCGAAATAAATTATCTTATTTTTTTTCCCATAAGACCATTTTCATCATTGAGCATGAGGTGGGTGGATTGTGTTGACTATAAATTTTTCGCATCGTGCGAAATGGCTGGAGCACGAATTTTGATGGCAAATTAAAATAATTTCTGCGTTGCGTTAAAGTGTTTGATGATGGATAAGCCAGCTGTAAGAATGGCCACCGCGCTCATTTTCCTTCAAATTGATTCAGATAAAACCTACGAAATCAAGTTGCCCACGTCACTACAAACATAGATCGACGCTCCGGTATGTATAATGGCAGGGACTATCTGGCATAAAAAGTTTACACTATCGCGACCAGTTCTGCCGGAACATACAAATAAGAGATTACAGTTTTGTACTTTGCCATCATCTGAAATTTGGACAAATCATCGCTTCGTTATGAGGTGCTGATAAGTTTCAATAGCTGGATAATTCAGACTATGACTATGATTTCTGGAAGCCATAATTCTTTCGGTTGATGAAAATACATTCGATTATCATCACATTTTTATGAATATCTGATCATCTGTACAAAGAAGACGAATTGAGGGGAGGACATAATCCTTTACTATGCTAATTGCTTAGAAAAGCAGGGGTTATACGGAAGGTAAGCACTCGAAAATTGCTATTGTTCTTAGACGTACATATACATGTTTCCAAAAGATAAGGAAGATCGAATCTATTGCTTGGACAACAAAAAATTCTGACAATTGGTAGTAGTTCGGGGCAAACTGTGCTTTTTCGTAAAGAGCACATCACAAAAGTAAACCTTTTGCTTATTCTGGTTGTGATGTGTTCACAATTAAAAAAAGACAGTTATGAAAATGGTACCTTATGTAGTACGTGAGATTTTCTGTGAGGAATCAAAAATGTTGCAGAAAAGGATTGCTTGCATTTCCGCCCAAAGAACACGCATTTCCTTCTAATAACAGTAGAACCCCCGCTACTCCGTCGTTCCGATTATTCGATTATTCGTTGTCGGAGTTGAGAAACTTGTTGCAACGTCTCGATATTACCCTTCAGTACATCAAGCTGAACTCAACTTCAAGAATTGAAGGAACAATGCTGGCACAACATGCATATATCGTGCACATAACTGCATATGCAGTAGAAACAGTTTAATTTTTTAATCTCTTTTTATTTTTCATTTTATCTGCAATCACGAACAAAACTAGCAAATTTATTGCTCTATGACTTGCTGTATCACAATTTGTGACTCACCACACTTGTAAGGTCTTGTGGATCTCTGGGAATTGTGCCAGAATACAAGAGCTAACTGGCGTTTTGACATTGATGGAACACACATTTATGAACATATTTGCGTACTTTCGAGTACATCGCGTAGTTTAGAAAACGTTGGATCAGTGTTGGTTATTTAAACATTTTAAAATAAATTGCTGCAACTTCAGAATATAAAATGTAGCGAAAAAAATGTTAGAAGGTTTAGCAGAATTGAAAAGAAAATATAATAGAAATAATAGAAAATAGAATAGAAATAATAGAAAATTTATTTAAAAAAATAAACAAATTGAAAAGGAAAAGAATACTAAAGCAACGATATAAGGTAAATCCTCAACAGGGGTATTCACTCTTCGTTTTAGTTAGTTCTCAACTGTTATCCTGTATCGTTGGCATTTTTTTTATCGGTACTGTATGTAAATTGCAGGGATTTGTCTGTGTACACCCAACAGTGTATACCGAAGTGAATCATACTTCGGTAGCTTCCTTCATCACTGGGGAATAATAATTATTATTCTTCATTCTATTATTAAGAAGCCCCTAATTGATTGAAAACACTTTGCACATGAAAGATAATATTATAATTGCATTACAGATGTAATTGGTGTGGTAAGCAGTAATTGTAAGTAAGCTTGTAATCTGTAGTATGCAGATTTACTACAATTTGTGAGAGTTTCAATTAGTACAACTGAATACACTTAGAATGTTATTTTTGTCTGTGAATGCGAATAGATTTTCAGTTGAGATAAATTGCCATCGATTTGAGTCAGTTGTCTTTGAATAAATGATTGAACAAATTAAGAAGAGGATACCTTCATGACTAGACTGGATGAATGCACGTAAGATACACTAATGCCCAGTTTCACAGTGAAGGTTTAAACTTAAGTTCAGTTGAACCGAGTTCAAGTTTTTTGTTAAACTCATCCGAATTCAGAGTGAAATCTGAACATCAGTTCAGTTGAACTTCGTTGTGAACGTTAAACAATTTGTAAGGACTGTCGATGTATTTCCTGTGTTTTTTTAGTTTTGGTGCATTCCTTTTGAAAGCTTGTAGCGCGTCTTTGGTGTTATCGATAAAATCGGTATAGGTATAGATCTCAGAGACAGAAAAAGTACGAAAGCTTGAAAAAGAGCGAGAGAAACAAAATGACGCCAGAACTGAGGCTTAAACGAATAATTGCACTCTCGTTTAAGTGTGAAACCGAATAAATCAGTGAACTGAACCATAAGTGGAGTTGAAACGTCTATTGTGAAACTGGGTATAAGTAGCAAAGCATCCTTAGAAAAGTCATTGTGCATTGTTGGGCGGCGGTTTCATCGGTACGTCCTTCTTCGAAAACGATGATGGGATTGCTCTCAATCAACATAGAGCTCTATAAATGGATGATTATGAATTCCGATTGTTTGGAACCAAATTGGATGACGTGAATGTGAACGAGCGTCTACGAATTCAACGCCTAAGATGGCTAGGCCATGTAGATGGACATGGACCACACTGCTCCAGCTCGAAGAGTCTTCAACTCTGAACCAGTGGGACATCGCAATAGAGGACGCCCACGAAACCGATTGCGCCCACAAGTGGAGAAAGAACTTAACCAACTTGGGGTGTGACATTTGAGGCAGCTGGCTAAAGATCGTGCCAGCTGGAGAGGCTTGTTGATTGAGGCCCAAGTCCACCCCGGACTGTAGCGCTATTAGAAGAAGAGGAAGTAGGATGTGAACGACAGAGTTCCAAAAAGACGTCAATACGTGCCACACAATAGATATTCGGCATTAGCGATTTGAGGACATGGGTAATTCAAGCAGAGGCGGAGGGAACTGGGCACCTATGACGGTCTAGCTTATGGTCTTTCCTGAAGTCACAGATTCACGCCAATAAGTCACAAACTACCAGTGCCATCAAAGTCACAATAACACGTGAGATCACTCTGATATATGCGCCATACTCATAGAAAATGTAACCTTGAGTACAAGGCTCACAGCGAAGGCGCGGCATTCATTGTCATATTCCATACATAATGTCCTTGATAGATCGTTCAAAAAATCGTTAATATCTCACACTCAGCATGTTTTATTCAATTCAATAACATCTACTCATTCCGATGTGAAAACACTTTATGTAAAGAGTGGGTTGAATACGAAGCCAATAAATGAGTGCCGATGGCACGGATTATCTTAACTTTAAGGCCAATTTTTAGCAGTGATGTCAGGACCGAATGACGAGAGGAAAGTTTTGGAAAATACAACATTTTTCAACTACCCACCAAGAGCTCGGCGGACAAACAGATGTTAATCTATACCGATGACTAGAGTTATTGAAAAAAAGCAACTGCAAATTACCCTCTTAGAGCATTCTCGTGCGTTCCTTAATTGATTTCTAGCTCGTGTTCCCTCACACTCACAAACATTTTCATTAGAGACGAACCGTAGAGAAAATTTCCTATGACCCGCCCCATCGGGGTGAACACAATTAATCATCATTCGAACACTTAAATAAACGCTCACCTTCCATCACGTAAACAATGCTGCCAACATCTCCCTCTTTGATGATGAGACTCTTCGCCGCATACTTCACCGGGTACATACAATCGACGATTTCTCGAATCTGCGTTATGTCCAGATTTTTCATGAAGTCGTTATCCAAAATCGCCGACTTGATGAGGTCACGAGATCTGCAAAAAAACAAAGTTCAACAACAAATCGATTAGATAAAGCAATTAACGGGAGCATCATTAGTTCTAGTCAAAAACAGTCGACAGCAATAGGAACAGAAATTCAGACTCTTACACCACTGATTTTGGAATTTTGATGAGCTCACTCTCGGTGCCGGCCATTTGGGACAGCGGTTCGGCGCTGTAGCCCTGCCGCTTCAGTCGTGGCTCGGACACGTCAAACACTCTCGTGGACTCCACACCGGGCGCCCAAATGGAGAACTCCGCGTTGATGTTGCGTTCCAGGAACGCCTGGGTGAGGGGTCGCACAACTTGTCGGAACTTGTCGATCTCATTCTGTAAGTCAACAATCACAGTGTCCTTGTCTAAGCACTTATTTTCTGCCAATGATAGTTCGTTTGTGAGGCGAGTAATTTTCTCGTTGCATTCGGCAATCATCTTCTCTTTGATCCGGATCTCGGATCGCAGAGTCACTACTAGTTCGGACTGGTCGGGGACGTTTGGCTTGTCATTGAGGGAGGGAATGTCCGACAAGCTCCTGCAGGAGACTTGGCCCATACTGGTTTTCCGCATATCACCATGCACAGCACTCACGTCGCGAACTCTGACATTTTGCGCACTTGACAGTTCCCTGCGATAGATTCGGGTTTCACTCATTTCGGTACGAAACGGACAGTTTGACAGTTTCACTTGGCATTGCCTTAAGACGACGACATTATCGGTCAATCAGAGCCGAGCGACGGCGGCGCACTGCGCCTTCCAAGCAAGCCGAAATTAAAAATTCAAAATGGAAATTCAAACTGTCATTAACATTGACAACACTGTCGTGTGAAAGAAAAGGCTCTACGTGCGCGCGCTTGTTGCAATGTTATTTTACACTTCGGCAGCGGCAGCGGCAGCGGCAGCGGCAGCGGCGGCGTCGTTTTCCCCACTTTCATTGCGTCAACCGCCTTGTCAAGGGGGCGCACGATTGTGCGTGCTTTTGCTAACCAACCGTCAATGGATGTCAATTGGTGGCCGTTTGGCCTTAAAATCGAACACACAAAACGAACCGAGAAAAACAATTTCGATTTCAAGACTTGTATTTGTTTGTTTCTGTTTATCATGGAAAATTCGCATTCCGATCCTAAGCATGCATTGTTCACGTCTGGCTCATCGCATAGTATCACTGCACCTTCACTGCCCGTCAAACGGGGCTTCACTCCGCGGGCATGATTAAGACACACGCGATGCAGCGCCAACGCGCCTTGGCACAGAGCGCATTTTCGTCACACCACCAGCACAGCAGTACAGCAAATGTGGCCAATAAATAAAAACCGATTTCACGAATATCCAAGCTGCAGGAGGTGCGGTGCCCAGGCGATGCGTACATCCGCACGGAACGAACGGTCAAAGATTTTGGCAAACAAATTCGAAGGCGGAGAGGAAAAATCTAAAAAGCGTGTTCCGTCGTTTGATTTGTTATAGTTTACATGTCAGTCAGCATCGGGGCCGATTAATTGAAAATATATTTTTATCCATTCGAGAGACGGCAGAGCACTTCAATGGATTTATTACAGGCCGGCACATGTCCCACTGGGCAACTGGGTAAATGGGCGAACGGACGAATGGTTGAATGGGCAAATGGGGAGCACAGCTTCCGTTCCCGCAAATATATATATTAATTGGCAACCGGCGGCGGCGGAGTACGTGTAATCTTTATGGACAAGCAAGACGCGCCTGCCACTCAGGGCCACATCGGTGAATAGACTGTTTGAAAAGCGCGATGTTCTTCGGAGCATGAGCGATCTACTCTGACTGCGGAACGCTGCCAACGCCGTACATTCACACATCTCACTCCACTCCAACACTCTGCACATTTGGTCTCTTAGCTGGGAGTCTGTGCTTTCATCAGCTGATAAAATCGCGATACATTTAACGTCTGGTTAGCCTTTGTTCGTGCCTGTCACAAGAACGAGGGGGAGTGCGTACGATAATGGCATGGTTTATTGCTTCTCATAAAAAAATCGCGAGCTGGAAAAGCTCCAGAAGCCGCAATTCCTGCAGTTTGTCACAAACGCAGAACCAATTCGACGTTCGATCCAGATGCTGGCACTATTCGCTCAAAGCGATTATGAACTCCGCTGCGATGTGCGACTGCACTCCTCCGCACACGTTGAGGCCGACAATTTGAATATCTCCGGGGTACAGAGCGTAGCATAAGTTAAATTTAATTACTGCGTTTGCGGCAATTGAGACGGTGGTTTTATTTTTGCACCACTCAACGCAGCGTTCAGATTATAGAGCGTGACACAGCGTAAAGGTGCAATTTGTATCTCTGCTCGCAGCGGTTGATAGCTTGCGTGGTTTATGCGAGTAAATTGCCTATGATTTGACTCGAGATTTATTGCGTTTTTTGCTGCGAAGTGTCTGCAGGATCGGTGAGTTATGAACTGTCAAGGCAGGATATGGGGCTGGCGTGGCGTGGCTGTGCTGTTGTTTAAATGAATTGGGGATATTAATCTAGCACAGTCAACAATGCTCGGGGATTTCAATAAAGAGCCTTAATCGCATAAATCAATTAATACAACGACACGCCTTACTGTACGACTTGCCTTTCGGCGCGGGAAATGATAGATAGGCCGCACAGACGGCACTGAGAAACTTCTGTTCATTTGAGCAAGCTTCAGTCAGCTTACGAGTGTTGGTTGAGCTGCGAAAAAATTGCCTCTTGCGACCTTCTGATGACTCGTGAAGGTCGAGTGGAGTTAATTATAGTGTGCACTTTCTGGGAGGAGTGTCGGCTTTAACGATGTAAGGTTGGTCCGTCACAAAGTGGAGTATCATGACCCTTCAACGCGAACGTTGCGTCAGTTGAGTGGGGAAGTCAAATGACCAAGTTTGATACATTCCAATGCGATTATAATCATTAGAACGGGCTTGTAAATAATGTCCATAGACGCTTAGGTAAACTAACGTCACTGAGATATCTCAACAAAAATAATTTCTTCAGCAAAACACAAATGGCTTAAGAGAAGGTATCTCCAGAGAAGATGCTCTACTCGACTATTGTACTTTCCTCTACAAAGGTCTTGATAGCCAAAAGTACTGTGCTGGGCTCTATGTTGACACTGTAAAAGCTTATGACATGGTTGACCACAGTATTCTTTTGTATAAATTGCTTTGTGTGGGTTTTCGGGGATTTATCCTTGATTGGTTTACATCATATCTAAAGAACATAACCCAAAAAATTGGAGATACTTTTAGCAGTGCTAAAGAAGTAAATATAGGTGTACCCCAAGGATCTGTCATTGGTCCCATTCTGTTTCTAATTTATGTTAATTCTGTAATCGCTCTTCCATTTTGTGGTAATGTTAAAGCGTATGCGGATGATTTTGCTTTTACCTTTAGCACAGCAAGCAATCGAAACCTAGTTGCAGAGATTAACCACGATGTACATTTGCTTCGACTGTACTTTGCCATACATAAGTGGTAAGCAATAAAACTATGTTCATGTACTTTATCAGTAAAGGAATCTCCAACTGTTGAAATCAGCTTTCATACAGCCACTTGCGGTAGACACAACTTAAATTGTGTCTGTGCTGAACGAAGCGCTGGCGTTCCATTTAATGAACAAATCAGATGTGATGGAAACTGCTCCAACATAGGGATTGTTAAACAGTACAGCCTTAAGAATTGCTGTTCTACGAACACGTTTATCTGAGGTGGTGTACATCTTCGTAAGCTTCAGCCATTGATTGTTAAACAAAAAAATGGAATTAGAAAAAATATATAAAGTGACCCTTCTGGCTCATTCAATGGAATTATTCTGGAAATTAGAAGTGCCACCAGTAAGGCCTATTTGAGATGTCTATAACCTACGTAATTTTGCGACATACTCAAACAATTGAGCGACAGTAAATGGTCGGAAAACTTTAAATATAGGCGGAGAACTTTAAATTGGCAAAATTGTTTTCCGTACAGCTGATTTGAGAGTTATCGGTCATTTTGAAATTAGTTTGTTTTCGCAATTCATCATGAATACTCTCACGACTCCTATAAAAGTAACTCTTCGATACCCTTTATGGGCTGTTGGATCACTGGTCCATATGTCTTTTAAGATGATGATGATCAAAACTTCACAGCCAATGGTACATAGACATGACTACTAACATGCCAAACTTGGGTTTTAGAAGCCAACGCTGGGAGCCTTATTCTCGAAATACAGCCTGATGTATCGCGAAGAGTATGCGCCCACATGACCGAAAACATATTCAAACATCAATACCCATATCGCAACGACACGTTCGGGTATTCGGACTTTGACATTTCAAGTAGGATACATGTAAATCATTTGTTAAGTGGGATTGGGGCGGTCGCGCTTTGTAAGAATGAAGTATGAATGAATTTAATAAATTCATACTGTGCCAAAGTGTTTACGACCGAAAACCAGCAATTAAGTTGAAACGGAAGTTTAATGGTTGTTTACGGAATATAAAGATTATGGCGAGAACTTGACTGCAATGAATCCCGCTGAAGTAGATAGCGGTAATCAAATACATTAAGCAGTCATTCAGATACAGTATTTTTCTATAGCATTGAAAGTCAGTCTCGTGGGAGAATGTGGAGAGGAGAATCCCTTGTTCCCATCAGACAGCCCCTTATTAATAATTGATTTTATTTTTCTTAGCTTGTGCTGTAATCAAAAATATTGACATCTGTCACATTTGAGGCTCCTTCTCTGATGGAGTAACAATTCCAGATACATTTTCACTACACCACCTTCTGCCCCTCAGAGTCGGCATGAAACTGTCACTCGTTAAGGAACAATACCTTGCATAACATACCCATTTTTTGCTTCAGTAGCTATTCCTACGTCCACCTCTCCGATTACAATGTGTTATTTGAAGAGAACGTTTTGCTGTGTTTCTGCATGTTTCACGACAAAATTACCGTTATCACGAAAACCCTGACAGTTAAATCGATATTGCCACTGCCTTTTTCTTCGTAAGGGTAACAAAAGTCTGTACCAGAATTCCGTCACATTTTCTTTGCATGTGTCACACTTTGATCGGTGAAACGTGAATGCGAGTGTATCTCATCTCATCATATGACTCACATCGCATCTCACATTCAGTATCATAATCGAATATAGAAGTTGTCTATTATTAGTATTTCCTCAATTTGAAGCCAATCGCTGTTTCTTATCAATTCAAATGTTCAATTAGCTTCAATTCCATTACAGTAACAATGCCAACTAGGATAACGGTATGTATTCACTATGGCACTTTGATGACAGCAAACGGAACACACTTATTGTCAGCGTCAGAAATCATTGGTGACAGAAAAATGTCAGTTTATGACATTTAAACAAGGCACCTGGTATTTTGTTCACTGAACTCGATAATTAACACTCACTAGTGTGTACTTCTTCGGTTTATTTTTAAATTCTCATATTAAGATAATTGTACGTGGAATCTCGAAAAAGAAAAAAAAAACACTTCGACTGTCATATTTTCGTGACCTCTTTTTCCGAGGAACGAGATTTACATTTTTTTTTCTTGATTTTTTTTTCTTCAGATTTTGTCTCCGAAATGATGTGTGCACTCATTGAAAATTAAGCAATTAAATACTGTTATTATCGCACTCAATTACACAAGGAAACAGATCTAGCATGTTACAATGTAACAGACACGATAGACTTTAATTAAGTGTCATTTCCGTAGTGTCTGAGAACTGAATTGAAGTGATTTAATTATTTCCTCTTAAGATGGATATTTTTAAAGGCAAATTAAAGTAGTGCCATACATATGTGCAAAGGAAAAAGAAGAAGGTAAATTTCAACTAACTACTGACGGTGCTTATACAATCGCACCTTCACCATTAGAGCAGATAATTGTATCCCGCCTACGAACATCGAAGTTTGCTTTATTCACTAAAGAAAAATCGACTCGATTTCCATCATAATGGTGAGACATCTCATCAAATCTTGCACTAGGTGGGCTATCTAGTGGTTTTTTTAAAATCAAATGTTATTTTGACAGACAGGTATTTCCTACTCGAAATCTTGACAGAAAGTCAATATCATAACTCCGTGGAACGAAATGAGTGGCTTTACGCTTGAACAACGTTGGGAAATATTGAAACTGAGTGCTGTGAATCCCAAACAGTCCTTTTTTTGAAAGACGAAGTTTTGACCGAAATGAGGCACCCACCGCGACAGCTGTACGTAAGTTTGTGCAAAAATTTCGTAATACTGGTATGTTAGTGGACAACACTCATAGTCCCCGTCGTCGATGAGAATGTGGCTGCTGTGGCCTTCTTCGAAAATGAGGCTGGGAACAACGTTTCGGTCAACGGTGGGGGTTACAAAGAAATTTAATTTTACAGAAATTGAACACATGGATTTGGACGACCTATTGTTCATAAAGGAAGGCGCATCATGCGCAATCGATCTCCAAATTTCACCAAATTCCGATATCGTGGTGTCAGCTGTCTTGGCGATGCCAAATGGCCACCTCGGAGCTGCGATTTTTTGTGGGGAACCGTGAAGGATCGATGTCATGCCAACAGTCCGGAAACGATTCAACCACTTAATGTCAATCCGTGAGCTACAGCCCGAACCCATCAACAAGGTCTTGGAAAAGTGGGGTGACATAATGCGCTACTGCGAAGAAAGCCGAGGCAGCCACTTGAACGACGTTGTGTTTCATAATAAATGGGAATGTTTGTTCTTACTATTATAGCCATAATACATGGACATTATTTAATTTTGTTCATTTTATTGCATTTTTAAAAATGAACATATATTTAGCCCACCTTGTATATGTGCACAGTCCTAAACTTACCACATGCAAATTCTGCGGATCTTTGAAAAACTGCTATTGTCTAACTCATATGTAAAATAGGATAATAGTCCGTAAAATTTCCTCTAGAGCATCAATTCTGTTCTATCAAATCATTCGGTTCTTTAAAGACGTCGATTCTAAAAACGATCGTTTGACTCACAGAATTTCAGTCACTGGTGCAAAGAAGTGTACTGTGATACATGACAATCTGGCTAGACCATGAGGAAGTTAAGTAACATGAAGACCCTCATGTGACCAGATGACCAGAAGATTTCCCATTCGTATATTTCTCAGTATGATGTGGTTTAACGTGGTAGCAAGCTCAACAGAAGAGATGTTGATAGCGATCGTCTTACCTGCCTGCATTCAAATCTAAGGTAAACCCGAACATCAATACAAAAAAAAATTATTTCCAACAAACTTTATAAGAGTGGACAATTTCCTGGTGAATATGAATCGGGGTTACATTGCCAGAGATGAAGAGTCAGTAACCTTGTCGAGTGTCTTATTGCTATATTCCACTGTACCACCGAAAAGAAAACGCCTTCGAGCCCAGAACCAGTTTAACTCCACTTTGACAAGCAGATTCTGAAACAAGGTCGAAGAACTGTGTCGCTCATCTTCCACATTTTTTCTATTCCTAAGCAGTGTCAAAAATGTCAGTTATTGGGGAGTGAAGTAGCGAACTCAGTAGCATTTTTGTCGAGCACGTCCGATCAGAACAAATGCAATAAAATTGCATTAAAAATTAAATTTGAGGGAATTTTGTCTCCTCATTTAATACACTTCACTTAACATGTTCAGGTACTTGTTTATTTAGATAAGCATTTGCATTATCACACGTAAATTTACTAAGATCTATTGACATGCTCAACAGGAAAACACAACGTTGACTATTGATGTGAACATGCGACACCTCTTAGTAAACATATCGTCAGCGCGAAATATAAATAACTCGCCTTAAGTCAGATTACACCTGTTATCTGTGTGTCTACCAGTCGTCGCACAACTTCACTACAGATTCAACTCAGATCGGATAAGTCATTGTCTTCAAGATGAAAACGACACACAGGAAGCACAATCTGATACGAATTGCTGCTCTCTATTAGACCCTTAATTGAAGCTCCAAAAGAGCATCCCCTCCATGAATGCCCCTGATTGAATAGTTCCCATTGAAATCTCCAAACCATTCAGCAAGTATCAACAACCAACCTAAGAAATACTCATGAAATCGCTGATACTCTATATCGAAGGCCGAACCTTACCCACTTATTAAGAAACACAATATTTCGAACATCATTTAGAATTCGTTACGATTAATAAATAAATTCTCCACACTCAAGCAACAACAACTTTTTTCTATTTTTAGATCGCAACACATCACTCAGCCGCCTATAACACAACCCGCAGCGTCGGCTGACCCTCAAAAGAAGCAATTGAATATCGTTTAAGCAATTGAAATCGCCTCAAAAGAATAAAAACGCTTTATTGGGTCCTCTACGAAAAATAACAACAAAGCCACACAAAACAACGCAGAAAAGGGAGCAACAATCGACAAAAAATGAAAACGAACGAAACAGGCAATGGCGACAAACAAAAACAAGGGGAAAACGAAACCGGCAAGCGACGTGAGATTCACGTGCGGTATCTAATTGCCGCGAATTGATAAATTAATGCCAACAGTAGATGTACGCCATCCACAATCCGCACCGTTTCGTCTCTCAAAAATCCGGTTCTTAGACGACGATGTGCGAACGATTCTAATGGGACAGCAAGTTGGATGCTCTTACACCATCAATTAACATACCGAACATTAGATAATATCCCAGAATTCAATCAAAATGGAGCAGTCCATTTCCGGGGACCACATTTCACCGCAAAGTGACATGAAAGGATGTTGGAATTGAAATTCCAACGCAGGCAATAAATTGTTTGCTGCTCTGTGTCCCTGTGTCCATTCTCGATTCCGAAATGCCCCCTTTCTCTGTCAGTCGGCGATCACAAAATTGAATACAAAGGAAACAAAAACACAAGGAAACGTCCGAGCGCTTGTGACTGGAATTTTAATTGACGGCCTGCCGAAATAAGTGCACAACGTTATGCGTTATGCCCGATTGGGGAGAGATACACGATCGAGATCTGAGATCCGAATTCAATTCCAATGTAATAAGTTTGACGAGATATCCCTTAAGGAAAATGCTCACTAATTGGAACGAATAATCTGGCGGTTCGAGATAAATCAAAATCGATTAAACTCCTTCTCCGCGCGAGCATCCAAGACTGGCCCATAGCCTGTTCCACACGAATGGAATTTGTGGCACTCCAACTACGGTCTATCGCATACCAACTCTTTAATTACATCTGCTAAGTATGAAGACTGAACATGCCGCTAATTATGACACCGAGCGCACTTGAGTGATCAGCACGGACATTTGACAGCCCTTGACAGCACTTCAAGCAAATCTTTATAATCGCACGGCGCGGCAATCAATCAAAACACCGCATGAATGGCTTTCAATAAAACTGAATAAATGGAGCGAAAGGAGATAATAACTTTTCGGTTCCTGCGCACCAGCAAGTTTCCGGCGTGACCACTGCCGCCATCTGTCAGTGAGACTGAGTTCTTCATAAAAGCTTCGACGGAGGCGGCGGCGCTGCTAACAAACTATGCGCATGGTTAAACAAGGCCATCAGTCCGTCATGCAAACTTGTGATACCACCAGCACAGCTGGACAGGTGCATGATCAGCTACGAAATCATCTTGTATACTCCATCAATCACGACTCATCACATGTTGCTGCTAATGGAACGCTGTGCGATTTCCTTGTGAGAATTAAGTTAGCACCAACTAAATCGATCAGAATACTCGTGTCTATTATTAGCTGCCACTACCAGCGATGTATAGACACTTGGCTTTACAGCTCAATTATCCGTCGATTCGGCTGAGTCAGCAATGGGCAGCACATATGTATGTGATATATACGCTGCGAACGAGTTGTGTTGACACCTCTATCTGCGGATAGATCGACAAATCCCTGGTACCAGCCGCCGATTATTTACATAGGCGAGAGTGGCTCGCGCAGTGGCACATTGTCTGCCACCTCGATCGATGGGATTATCCGCGGCTTACCGTCGCTCAACACCTGCATCACGCCTAAGACCCAACATTGGGACAGACAAGAACAACACACGTGGGGTACAGGCCGCCATGTTCCACGCCACAAATATGAGCATAAATCAATCCCGCGGCTGTATCGGCTGCAATCAGTCAGGTGGTATCCTTAATCGTGTTTTGCTTGATTTAAGGCGGTCCTGTCACCGAGATTGAGGTGTCTAATTAATGCCTCTTGTGCTGAGCATGCGTGCATTGAGACGATCGCCTTTACACATTTCTGATCGCAGTCATTTGGGGCTAATCGGTGTCAGGAAAGTCAAAATCTAAGAGTAGCACATGCATTGCCAGCGGATAGCCGATTGATTTCGCATTCCTCTGACTAGACGCCGAGAGGAACCACATCAATTAGTCAGTCAGGTAAAACCGCGTGAAAACTGCACTAATGATTTAACGTCAAGGCGTTGACGCGCTTTTCGACAACAGTAACCTTTCGAGCGGAATCGAAATAATTGCCCAGTGCCCGAGCAAACCAGTGAGCACACAGACACACGCACGACGTCCGATCCGATTCGCATCGGAATGGTTTACGTTTACACTCGTGATTAAGCGCTCGAGACAAGTCGTTAAACGTTTTCGCTTAAGTCGTGACCACCTCCAGTGCAACAGAGCGAAGCACAATTAAGTGTGCACTTGTTAATCTCTCTAGGGAATTAAAGTCTCGGGTTTGACTTACAAATTTAATTTATCATGTGCGCTGCAGCATAAAAACCAATTACTCGTGTTATATAGCAAAAAGTGAATTAATGCACATAACTTTGGCAGCGCAGATCGGTTTCCGATGAGTACATCTAGTCGGGTTTTACGTTTACCGACTGCTATGTGCAGACTTAGCGTCACGATTTAATATTGATTTGCGTAAATCCCACATCAGTTCTCTGGATTAAGGTGGAATACATGTCGGAGGATGTCACGCAACCTTGGGATTGCTATCGACGCGCAACGCTCAGAAGCGCAACGAGCACCATGGGCTTAACTTTATGTTCTCCTGTCCAACTGTCAGTTGTTCGGCGTGAATTGGTTTACCAGTTCATAAGGCTTACCTTGACGAGGTGTGGAGTCCTTCGATGAAACCTGAATTGAAGGAGATTGCGAAAAACAATGGGATACCGCTGAAGCATGTTGACACGGAAATGTACTCCGAAACGCGATACCCTTGTTGCGGCGGACAGCCACAGGATCTGACGGTTGAGGCTTTGCAACATTGTAAAATGAAAGGAAAACACGATTCTTAAACAACCTCACTTTGGCGAAAACAAAAATCCACCTAGCAGTCTTAACCCAGTAATTACACTGTCAACTAGTCCACACCTCGCCGAATCAACGTGTCACTGTACAAAGTTGTGAAGCTTAATTGTGATCAAAGAAGACAGCAAGTGTACGATACAATTTATCTAACGTCACGATGTGTTATGTGACGAGTAGAGCTGCAGTGTCAATCAAAAAAGAGGATCTTTGATACTAAGGGAGAAATAGGTTTCGGGAGGAGCTTAGAGAGGGATTCAAATGGATTTCGAAGGGGGTTTTTTTACATCACTCTGACTTGAGTGACGTTACTAAGTGAGTTATGATTGCTTTGATTGCTGAGCTATGATAACATTTTTAAGAGACCCATATACCTTGAACAATACACTCTCAATATGATCAGTCCATGTGTATTTCTCTTTTATACATTATTCCAAGATTTGCATATCGACGGCAATAGAGTTACGTTCTATAGAGGACATATTTGAGAGGAAGGGCATTTTATTTAGTCAACTTAGTAATTAAGCAGGCAGCTGAATCTTTAACCATACCCAGAGGAAAACTGACATATTTCAATAAAACAACACTTTTGGAAGATCATTAAGGATCATACAGAATATTAACGGACCGAGACTAGAACCTTAGGGTACGCCATTGTGAACATAACACGGTGAGTACGATTCTCGCAGAAAAAACTTATAACTGGGACTACAGAAATTGAATTGAGTAGCCAGTATGTGACAAAGTATTGACCGGTTAACATCGCTGAATGCTTTCGAAAAGTCAAGTAAAGCTCGTAAGGTTATCTTATCTTAGATTACATATGTCGTCTCTTACTTTTAGAAAGGCTGTAATACATCTCCTTTAAGGAATCCTCCAATAATGTGATCTTTAATGACTCGACCGACGATTGACTCGATTACTTCCAGCAAAATACAAGAATAGCCGATATTCAGACGGGTTTTTAGGAAATGGGATCAACTTTGCTTTTTTCCAAACCGCAGGCTGCGTCGACGTCTTGATGTAATGCAATAGAGAATTTGATGTAAGGAAGTATAATTGGAAGCAACATTTTTTATAAAGTTGGGGTTTTGTATTATCCAGTCCAACAGACTTTGCCTTTATTGCACAACCATCTGAGTATGTAACTACCAGAGATAAAGTAGTAAAGAGATAGTCAACTTCTACCTCTCTTACCCCTTGATTTCATCTGACAGCATTTTTTTATAAAATGTTCACAGACAGTGTTTGTGAATACGATTGATCAGAGAGCAACTGCAGGCTGCTCTAAAGCCTTAAGAAGTGTGCGTAAAAATAAAGTAGTATGCGTGCCTTTAGAGCAAATCAGAGATAGGCGAGGGGTTTTTAGGCAAAGACTCAAACCCGAGTTGGACATCTCTTTACTACTTCATCTCTGGTAACTACTCTTTCTTACTTCAAACCCATAGCATGCAAACGCCTAGTTTAAGTCACCACCAGTTCTTGTTGCAATTCACAATCGCGTCCATTTGTCAAAGTCACTATGCGTAGGTCAAATGTCAGTGGCCTAGGTGGTTTCCTGCTCTGTCTAGTTGATGGAGATTAAGAAGAAGACAAGCAAACGCCTAATCTAAGTTACCCCCAGTTCCTGTAACAATTCACAATTGCGTCCAATAGGTTCCGCTCAAAATTGATCCTTAGTAACTTACTGACCAAAGTTAACAATATTAGCCAGCACAAGGCAAGCATTTAGGAAGTAATTCCGTGTCCAAAAAACAATTTAATTCTCAATGAATAGCACTCAGAAGCTCGTAGCAAGTACAACCGGCACTGAACTTTTCCCAAAAGCAATTTGTCTAAAAAGTACTTTGGTGAGATTATTATTGGAAGGTGGAAATGAAAGCATAAATCTTTAATTATTTATCAGCCCCTTCAACGGACACCCAGTAATAATTATAAAACGCAGCAAAACGAAAAGTATACCGATAATTATTTAGTTCACGATAACGTTTGCGTATAGCGCATAGTGTATACCTGTGTATGCTTGTTCGCTATTTGATGATCAGAGATTACTAATTATAAACAGTATAATGAATTGCTCAGTAAATTTATAAAAGACCACTGGCTACCACAGCTATCAGCTTAGATCAAAAATAAATCGATTGTGAATTGTCGTAAAATACGAACACTGTTGAACTAAAGTATTCGGCGGGTGGTAATGGCCGGCACAGTCTGGCTGGATGTTGATCGTTTGAAGTTGAATGCTTTCAGACTGTCGTAGTCTCTCTTTGCCCCTACCTGTAGCTAGGGGCAAAGATGGTACATTTCTGAGGTCACTGACAAGGCTCGGGAAGTGTTCTCACACTTCGCCGTTCCGAGTCGGCATAATACTGGCACGCACAACACGAGTTGTTGCTCCAGAACCTAGGCTCGGAACAAAAAATTCGACTCAGGGAGAATTCGACTTAGGTGGGTTAATGTGGTTTCCACCACATTAAAATTCAAGGAAACAATTTAATTAATTTGGTACCGCTTTAAGATTCAACACCATTCTTGTAACAGGTCGAATATTTTTGTCCATCAGTATATGCGAATTTGCAAACACTTTTGTTTGAGATCTTGACGATTTGGTTCTTCGATAAGAGTTGCTTGTTTTATTTTTGTTTGAGTCTAAAAATATCTTAACTGATGGAGAATGTTGCGTTTTTCGTGATAAGGGTATATTTTGGAAAGAAATCAATGAAATCACTGGTACGCTACCGGAGACAGATCTCACACATAGCAACGTCAAGGTACACCAATTTCCGACACACTTACTTTTTCGCAGAAAATACAAAATCCTGTTGCCATGGACATTATTATGTCTTCATTATGTGTACACGACAAATAACGTAAATATACATGCAGTACCGATAAAGAATATTGTATGTAGATGGCAAATATAACAACGAAGATTAGGAATCAATTGGAAGCTGCCGGCTTTATCCAAGGAAGTACATATATATATATATATATACACCTTGTGAACTACGTGTAGTATGTAAGACTACTGTGGAGTTTGGTGTTGAAACATCAACAAATTTGTGGAGGTTATCTTAAAACAAATCCTCGACAACAGCCAGAGATCGCAAAACTCGTAAAAATCAGTCACCAAAAGTCTATCCTAGTTCAGTTAACATTTGTAGGCGCAAGTCAGAGTGCACATAGCCATGCGACGATTGAGGCAATCAGAAATGTTCCATAAATGGGTGTCGCCTACCACAAGTGGGGAGAATAAAAATAATTTTCGGTAAGTTTAAGAAAACCATCCTTTCACATGCTGATCGTATCATGAGTGTTCCCTCTATTTTGGTGTGAATAAAGATAAACAATATTGAGTAACCCCTTGAAGAAGTTCAGTGTGCATTTGAGGACTCTTTCAGATGTAAAAACGTTTAAAAAAGAGGAACACTTTGGTGTATTAGGTGCAAAACCCTTAATAAAAGGAAATCTGGAATGGAAGATGAGGATTTCATAAATTGTACACATTTTTGTCCGTGCTTGCTAGAAAAGGCTAGAAAAAAACTCCAGTCATGGAATTAGAAAATGCGTTGGATGGAACATTTTGAAAAAAAAATCCATGGCGTTGATTTGAGCATCTCCCGAATCTGGAAAAAAATATGAAGGCCCTCAATTCTTCGATCGATTTGGGAAATTTCATCCACAGATTTGCTTTTGCACATATAGCACACTTCCCAAACTGTTCGATACAGTGGATTTATTTTCATCTTCTCAATTCTTGGTATGGCACCACCACGCGTTTCTTCAAGAATATCGGAAAGAAACTGATTGATTAACCATTTCATGTTACGAAACTCGAATGTATACAGGTCCTTGAAATTATCCCCTGTGTCCCCGAAACGCAGTGAATTATATTGCATAGTATATTTAAATACGTTTCTGAAAATTAATATTCCCTATGTTGTTGATCATCTTAAAAAATATTCGACTTATTCGATTAAATTTGACAAACCTCCGCTCCAGTTTTCAAACTTCAACTTGAGGGGAAGAAACTACTTTGAGGAAATTTTGTATTCACTCCAAATTAAGAGTTCATTTTCACCAAAGCACTTTACTCATGAGTTTTAAGTCGGAGTATTCCCTCAGTTTTTATTCACACCACCCATTGCCTCTGTTTCTTCTGTAGTGCAAAGGATTGGGGGAGTTCTTAGCTTTCAAATGGCCATTCGTCGTAGAAATGAACTTTTGAAGGTAAGCGGTAGCGATGTCTTGTTGTAAGGTCCGCAGTTTATTTTCGAATAGTATTGTGTTAAGTGGCTTGACAACGATCTCTAAAACATGCGTTTGGTAAACTTTCACTTAGCGTCTTTTTACATTATAAGAGCCTCTCCACTAAACCATCGCAACGTGGAGCAACGAGAGCTTGTTCTCCCGCACTTTGATACTGTCCCAAATATCATAACTCGTTAAGGCGCCAGTTAATTCTGTTAAATAAGATGTCAGGAAATACATAAAAAGCTGGATGTTTGCAGTCGAAAGTGTTCATCCCAACGCTACAATGAATCATAAGGAAACTAATGCGACCTTGTAGATCGGAAAATGGGAACGACGTCTACGTGATTCGACTGAACGAAGGGAGATAATAAGATCAACTGCTAGTTGGTTCATTGTCTAGAATTTGGAATGATTTTTATTTCTAAAAATGGAAATACAACGCGTTCTCGTCATATTTAAGTCGCGGAAAAAAACTCAGTTATCCAACTAATTCAGGGTTATGGGTTTTGGCATGTGCTGTTTGGCGTGTGGGGCTCAGGAGAAAAAAGCTCTCGCTGAAGGTAAGGCACACAATTGAGTGCAATGATAAGGAACCTATCCAATGCACGAGAATAGACACTCATCAAAAGAACAGAATGACCTCTGTAGATAATCATTATGATTCCGATTAGAACCCCACTCGCGATAGAGATCAGACCAATCAGCAGAGATGTGATATGAACCAACTATTTCCGCCCAGTTGCCATGCGAACCAACTCTAATTGCATTTCGCACTGTCGCCAATTTTACAAATGAAGAGGGTCAAGTCAACACTCCGCACGAGGGGTTAATTCTTGGAAAAAAACAACAATTCCCGGGGCAAGGCAAACAATTTAATTGCCCACCATGTCGCGCACCCCCTCTCTCACTCTCGCACAGTCACCACCCGTTACTACATCATTCCAATTAATTTTAATTGGTCCTTATTCATTGCAACCGCCGCACTTATCATATGTGGCGGCAAGCAAGGATTCAATTAGTTATCTCAAGCCGAATGGCGACCCCACATCGCCATTGATGAAGTCATCTGGTCGTGCCCACATGCAGCAACACACTCGGCCACTTGGGGACACCGGTGAACTTTGAGGAAATTCCGCACGCATTGTTCGTGTGTATGGTCTGGGCCTGCATAAGAAACACCTGGCCAGCCCATAACACTGACTTCATAAATCACGGGCAAAATTAAAACCCAGCAATCGGCAGATAATTTACGAGTGCGCCAGTCGCGATTTCAAATTGCAGACAGGGTGGTTCTCTTGAACTACTGTACCACCACGCAGTGGGGTTCGAATTCCGCAACCGAACGCAACACCCGCCTTCTTGAACACTTTTACTGTCACAAAGTACGAGTAATTTGCTATGTAGAGGCTCATAATGATCAAATTTCAACACACTGCTGTCTGCGCGCTGGGTCCATGACCGAGTTTGCAGCCTGCGTCGACGCGTTCGCGGCATTAGATCATGGGCCCGAGATTTCCAGAGACGTTGCACGTTCCATTGGAATGCAAATCACGACGCAGACACGCACTGAGAAGATAATTTGTCAGCATTATTCAAACTGACATCCATCGAGAGCACAATTATCAACGCGTAGCGCCAAACTCAACCACCACCAGCACGTGTTGGGACCGCGGTTACGCATTTTGAACCACCCGAAAACGAATCCCATTAGTCGCTCAGCTGGAGGGATGTCAATTCGCTCAAATTGCGGTTTTAGGGAATCGAATTGGTGTTTATACGCCTCCTGTCCAGACATGCCCCACAGTTGGCGCGATCGGATTTTGACACTCTGTGCGGTATCATGTCGTGACGTATGATTAATGTTACATGTTCCGAATTCACCTGTAGCCGAGGGTAGAACATGTTCCACAGCAAAACGTCTTATCGAACTGGATGAGCCACGTTAATCGGCTGCAGTTGCAGACCCACCGGCCCCAGGCAGGGGGAGTGAAACGCTGTAAGAGGCTACGCCAGCCCATGGACCGACTGCACTCTAAATCTTGTTTGACAAGCAAAAATTAATTACTCGCGATAAATTTTCGATCGCCTTGTGGCGAAAGCATGGACTCCGGACCGACCCAGAGAGACACGGCCTCGCCAGACGGCCCCTCGATACTGTATCTCGGAGCTAGCGTGCGGTCGCGCCACCGCAGGCTTGCAGTTGTTGTCCTGATCGCAGCCATAACAATGTAAGCAGACAAAGTTCCTTGGCTGCAGTCTGTCCCTGGCAGCAGTGGGGTCGCGACAACGACGTCGTAGCAGGGGTTGCCTGCCAGCAGAAAGTCGGCGACGGCGGCGCGATCTGCCAATCAAAACACAAACAGTCCGGATGATGAATACTCGCCTCGTTGCCCTCCCGACGCCCTCGCATGCCGATCAAAAACTATAAGCCCCAGCGCCGCGGCCGTAGCGTATGAGTTATGAGTTTATTTCGTCGAACCAGAATCGGCCCACACAACTCGACAGGTACCGACTGAAGGCTAATAAAACTGTCAAAGCTATAAACAGTAGTCAGGAGGCGGCTCGTGTAGCACTGGTGACGTCGCAAATCAATTTCGAACTTAATTAAGTGATTGGAAGTGATTGACTTACCTTTCGTCCTTGTCGTGCTTCTGGAAGGTGACATGGAGCAATGACTCGCTCTGTGGTTCCGCGGATATTCCCTGAGCGCGCTGCCGTTGCGCGACCTGTCCAGTTTTCCGGGCTGGAACGCCTGGCGATGCAGCTCCACCGGATACATGGCGGCTGAACGGGAAAACGCTTTGGAATTTGTCAAGGTGAGATTTCAGTTCGGCTATCTCCGTGTCCTTGTACTGGAGGGCCATTTGCATTTCCTGGATCTTCAGGTCCTTGGCCTGGATGATCTGCACGAAGCGTTGCTCCTGCGGCGTGGTTGGCACGAACGAATTCATGATGGTCAACGGAGCAGCGGGCGACTGCTCACAGTTGCTGGGCTGGATGAGGAGTCCTTGCATCTGGTCGCTTAGCAGTTTCGCACTGTAGCACTGTATGGGCTGTGTAGGGGCGGCAGGGAAGATGCCCTGTGTCTGGGCCTGGAGCTGGTGCAGTTGATGGTAGCGCTGTTGTATCTCCAACTCCTGCTGGTGCAGATAGTTGAGAGTCTGTAAATTCGGATCTGTGTTGATTGCCTGAACGCCCGCAGGCACTGTCCCGTAAATGAGCGTATGCGTAAGTACGTCTGCTGGCTGCGCCACTGGACTATTGTTGTTCACTATTCCCAGTTCGGGCTGGAACTGAAAGTTCGTGTTCGGTTCCTGCTGCATCTTGCCGTCGATCGTATCTGGATTCTGTCCACTTGTCGGACTTATTTTTCGCACCTCGGTGCTGCTGGCGTCCACTGGGCCACTAATAATATCCGCTTTGTTGCTATTTGGTTTGCAATTATCGGCGGATGTCAGCACCGGCCTTGTGCCAGCGTCTGTTGATGTTACCTCGCCTGTGTCTAGTTCCGTGGGCGCTCTTGGGGGTGACGGTGCTTCGGTTTTCTTCCTGCTTGTAGGTGGAGCTCTGACTAAATTGTCGTCACTTCGATCTGGCGGATCCAAAGCGTTGATTGAAGCACCATGAAAGTGTTGTGTTTTCTTGCCGTAGTTGTTGCCGTTTGTATCTACCTTTGAGGTGCTGTTGTTGCTATGGCTGTTGGGGGTCTTTGCTGTATTTTTACTTGTGTTGATGATCACTACGCCTGCATTGAGCGGCGACTGAGCTGCTGGGACGGGGGTGGTCGTAATCACTCCTTGAATATTCGGTATTTGGTTCCTCTCTGATGTGGCTGGCCTCTTTGTTGCGAAGCACAGCCGATCAAAACAAATCCGCATGCAAGCGATTTTGTTGAATCACCGCGGACCAGAACAAAAACGAAGTTCCCTTTGGCGTCTCCCTGAAAAGAAACAGAAAAACATGTGGCTCATTACAACGTACTTACAACAATCTGAATCTGTTACATGGAAAAAAGCGAAACGTAATAAAAAAAAAAAAAATGTGTCACTTTGAGATGCCCTTTGCATGCCAAGCAGCAGTGGCAGTGCCAGCAGCAGAACCAGCGACTTGACAGTCTAGCTTTGATCGTGTCACTGATTTGCATGTGTAATGAGTTATGTCACACTCTGACGACTGAATTATCAGCGCCGGTAGCTATTTTTGGAGAGACCTGTACCTTACGTGACGGTACGTGTCGCTAGTTCTACAGTATTCAGAGTAAACAAGACCCCCGTGACCGGAGCTCACTGGCTTTGCTGATAAGACTGCTTTGTATCATGGCGAGTCTGACATTGACACACTTTGGCGGACAATAGCGCTGCTGCCGTCGCGATGGAACCTAGGCTCAGTAGCCGCTGGAGGTCGGAAATTACCGGGCGGAATACACAAACATTTTCATTTTTGACTGTCCACTGTCGAGCTAATTAGATGCGGCCAGCTTTCTGCTTCCATTTTGGTAGATATGGAAATTCAGAGCGACAACCACGGAACAGGCGAACTGGAGTAAAGCAGTCTTAGTGTGACGACTGTGTTGGGTGTGCATTAGTCATCGCTGATTGGTATTCAGCCCATGCGGTGAGTGGCTCGAATTCGAAGCGAAGAGGCGCGACTAATAAACACAAAAACTGTCGAATTGCTATGCTGCCTGCGCCCACGCAATACGGAAAAGGCAAGTGATTTCGGGAGGTGTTCTATAGTACATTATCGGGCGATAATTGCCGAGAGTCTTGGTTGACACGGCAATTTGCAAGCGTTTGTGATCGCAATTCAAAGTGCTAAACAGGGTGTATGTCGGAAGATATCTTATTCCGATCACGTCATGCATGCACTTAAGTAATTAATTAGATGGTTATTTTTTCTCGCCAATTAGCTCGGGGAAAAAATTTGCGACTGATTGTTGGATCAGTGCATGGAGCTACATATTAAGAAAATTGTGTGTCATCGATTTATGTTAGAAGCAAAGTTTGGCACTTCGCAGCACTTAACAGACGTAAGCAGTGTGATAATACACGTGAATATTGTTATTATTTTTGTTCGCCAGTGACAGCGTCCAAGTGGATTGGATGCCTCCAAAGAAATATTTACCATCGCTAGACCTTCCCCTACCTCAACACCATTTTCAACTCAATCTTATTCAAATTGTGCAGCTCGTCAGCGAAGTCTATGGCCAAAAAAAAAGTAAAATATTTTCTCTCCCGTTCGAGCTGGGCAATAGCTAAGGAGAAGGCGAACAGATTCGATATCTTCTGGGCCTTTATAACTTCAAATGTAGTCGTTGTGAGGAAGGTATAAAATCACAGATGCGTATAACCTCACGACTAAAGCTGGCCGCTTTTACAGGTTTTTTTTTTTCCGCGGCTTATGGATCATTTCTTGTATCCAAGTATAGACCGGTAACAAAATAGAGGGAGCCCAACTCGTCCACGCCTTCGTGTGGCAATACAGCCCTAGAGCAGTGCTGCCGTCTTAAAGACCAAGTTCTGTGCTGTACTGTGTGAACCGTTTACGCCTCCTGATGCACTGTACTAATTAGCACGTATCACCGCGGCTTCCTGGCCAGTAAATCAATAATTAACCAAATATGCGGCAAGGAGCCGAAAGCTGAACAATAAGCAGAAAAGTAGATGCGTAGAAGGTGGGCGATGTGGCCTGTACTAAAACAAAGAAGGACTAAATCACTCCTGGAGTTAGACAGGAAGGTGGTTAGTAAAATAACAGGGGTGCTAACTGGCCATTTACTCATAGGCAATCAGGCCCGAAGAATTGGAGCACCGTATAACGACGTCTGCAGGGATGAAGAAGAGGAGGAAACAATACTACATTACCTCGGAACATGCCCTGCACCCGCGGAAACAAACCAAAAAAGCCACCAAATGGCTATGAAAAGGATCAGAGGTCAGATGTAATCTCATTTAACCAATCAAAAGAGAAACAGGTAAACAAGCCGAACGTGACACCACAGTGGACCAGGTGGTTTAAATTAGCACGATTTTCACCTGTACCTACCTACCTAACACACGTTAATATCATAATTGAACATTGAAAATAATGTGGACTGTAAATAGAACCTTGAAAACACCATTTTGAACATCACTTAAATAAGACGGCTTAGAATTATGTGAAACAGCTTGGTTGTCAAATGAACGATTTGCACAGGAGTTGAATTCGGAAAATAGCTTGAGTCAAAGATTAAATTAAGAATTGATTGGATGAACACATTCAAATGCTATGTAGGGCTAGTGAATTAATTTTATCCTCATCCATAGTTCAGACAGATATATCACAACTGTATTCTGACCACATGTGTATTGACGATGATTGAATGCGCCAAATTGAGGATTCAAACATCATTCAACTGTCCGTGAAGAGTAACATGGACTAATTCCAAAAAAACCTCTCCAAACCGATATATGCAGGTTTCCAAAAAAATAGGTCGTATCAATCAAATTACAGGGAACAAGATATACATCGAATAAAAATAGAAAACAAGTCCATAAATACTCCTACAGTTGTAGTTAAAGTCTTTTAGCACTCTTTCGACTAACAAACTTGGGCTATTAGCTTTACTCGTCGCCACTTTACCACTTTCACTTATGTAAATAATCAAGCTGGGTGCACAATACTCATCTGCTCTCACTCCATTTGACATAATTGACTTTGAAAGTTTCAGTTGCATGCTCAACAATCAGAGAGATTTTCTTGAAGTTAATCGAAGAAGCTACCTTTCAACTGAACCAGCTTTCAAACGACCAGCCATCGCGAGCTTCTTCAAGGAAAATCAATCATCCCGTTCCCGTGTTTTCAGTGAATGACACGCTTGTTCAGATAAAGTAGAGATCATACAATAAAGCTCAGCTGGTCCGGAAGTCAGTCACCCTAGCACAAGGACTACTAGTGCATCAGTCAAGCACAATGTTACTCCCTGCTACGGCTGTGTCATTTGCGGTCGACAAAGTCACCCATCCCGCAAAACTCGAAACGGTCACCAATCATATTTTTAGCCCCGCATTATCTCTCGACGTACACTCAAGAATCTCAAGAATGAACCGAAAACGAAACGAAAGTAAATGAGGAAACTGGTTTCAACTGAAACCTGAACAAATACGTACAAAACAACATTCCGGAACAAATAATCTCCAAGCAAGAGCACTCGCCTCGGCGCAGAAAAGGGTGTTACAGTGTTAACTTTAATTTCAATCGAGTTCTCGCTTGCCACTCCGCTGCCTCAAAGAACGCCAGTCGGAGTGCTTTGTCTCGCAAAGCCTCTCCCAAGGATGCCTGTCCAACAACCGAGAAACATCCTCCAGCATGTCAGATGGATATCAAAACTCGCACAATTAACGATCATGCGCCTAACTTAACGTCTACCCGGTGCGTAAGGCAGCTTTATCTCGCCTCATTATCTTTACAACTTTTCCACCAGCTTCTGTGTCCGATCCGATCCTACTGAAGCAAGGCGCAATTTGTGATCTCGAACACTCACAGTACATGCGTATAGGTGCGAGGTGGAGCTACAAATTTGGCGACATGACCAGGCAACTTTCAGACACCCGACTAGTCTGAGTGGAACGCTGCCGCAATTATCGCATCCACTAAATTCTCAGCTCAATTTAATTGCATTTTAATTCATTTACGCCGTGCAAATTTATACTCCCGAAGCATCATAAACTGGTGGGTTGTGCAACGCCGGGCCGCGGTCGGCGAGGTGACTGGACTTCGTGCTGCGCCATCAGGCACATGTGACAATAATTTCTTGTTCCACTAATTGAAGAGACGTGACATGGGCTTCTTCATTGGCCACGTATGTCCAAGACTGAAGACACATCATCCTTCGACTCCTTCGTGTGGGCATATTTTTCGAAAGGCGTTTGTCCTTACCACTCGTCGCCTCAGACCGATGGGAATATGTTGTGACAGGGGCTTGCACACTGCCTTCGGGGGGTCGCACTTGGGGTGGAACCTGAACACGTACCCGTTGTACTGCACTGCGACGTCTCATCACACCGAAGGTCAGATCAGAATCTCAGCGGCCTACCAGTTGCACCAGTGCACACTGAGACGCGGCGAACGTGATTGGAAAAATAAAAAGTGCGCTCGTAGCTAATGATTTCGCAGATCGAGAATCAAAGCTGTCGAGGTAGAGCGTCGAATGCCACAATTGGTCGGTGGGTTGCCCACACTGTCGACGCACCTAGCGCCTGATCAGGCCTACGTCTAAGTAACGCGTCAGTGTACGCGCACTGAGAACGCATTACCCGCGCGGCGGACACACCTTCCAAGACCAATTAGGTAACGATCGGTTCCAATTGGATCGACTTGTGTTCAAGCGCCATAATCGATGTGGTCGATCAAATCGATTGACATCCTCTCTTGAGACAGATGCGTTGGCACTTGTGCATGCAAACGCCTCTCATCTCGACATCGTCGATCAAAATCGTTCATCTTGCTACATCTGCTCGCTGCAGCAGTGTGGTTAATTACCAAGCACCGTTGTCGGTCAAGCACCTCTTGGCAGCCAGGCACTATGCATCGGCCACCGCGCCGCCAGACTCCGCACTCACTGGTCGACCGAGCGCTGAGGGGCGTGTAATTACAACTCCCAGCAGTAGCGTACCACGCACATGGAAACTGGTTTCAAAGATGCATGTGGAACCAGAGACAGCTAACGCAGCGCCGATACGTCAGCGATTTCGCGAAATCGAAAACAGCTACATTTCAACTGCACGGCAGCGCGCCATTCATCATCTCCGGGGTGCTGGCAGAACAAAGCAAAAGCAGAAGGAAAGAAATCGAAAAATCGACTCAGGAGCCTAACCTTGAGTCTTTCAATCTCTCGCCCGGCACACCAGACTTTTGTTTCTGGCTGCGACGAATGGGGGCGATTCAATGACCCGCAAACAGGAATGCCTATCTCCCCCTGTGCATGTCATTTAGTGGGGAACACTTAAGTCGCTGCTGCATTTGCCATATTCTTCAGATGATTGCAACTCGAGCGTGCTCAGAGACCACTGGATGGGGGCTTATCTGGCAAATTGGATAGGTAAAGCTGCGGCACAGGTTGGTGTCGACACCAGTTGACAATCGGGAATCGACATAAATTCTCATTTATGGCTTGAGCATATCGACATCGTCGTTAGCCAGGAGTTTAATTGAACAATCCCATTCTTGGATGCGCTAATATGACAGCGCAGGGGAGGATTTGCCATGTAAATTAAGTCGCTGTGATAATATTATTAGTGGACTATGAATTGAAGAGCAATAAAGTTGTTTCTTTACACATTCACTTACTAATCTGGTATTCAAATGAGTGCGCCTCGGACGACGGCACACACACGGCAAATGCAAACCAATTCGTTACGAACGGCTACTGTGCGGCGTTTGTTGTCGCTGGCTGGCTATTGTGTCGTATGGAAGAAGGAAATGCATTTTAATTTACATTTCACAAAGGCTTTCCACACATCGGTTCCATTTGAACTTTGGCAAGCTATTTAGGATGTCATGCAGTCACAGGTGACAGGCGAAAACTGCTTAAGCAGCAGCTGTAGTTCGTCTAATTAATGTGATGAACTTCACAGATCAGGAAGTCTTACCTGTAACTTGGGAAAGGCACGCACGCTTAAGTATTTCAAGATGTTGATGCGACATTTACTTGCAGGAAGCAATTTTATGCGTTTCTAGGGAGTAATCTGAAATGTTTTTAGAGTCGGATACCATCAAATTGGCAGCATTATTTTCTCTGACAGCTGATTTGACAGTTCTCGGATATTGTGATGTTAGTTTGGCTTGACAACTCGTCATGTATAGACTCACGCCTTTATTATTTTGATCATGTCGTAAATTCGAGAAACTGAAACTAAAGCCATTATCGAAGAACGATTACATCTAGTAAAAGTCACCAGTGCACTTACTAGGCCGGTGGAATCATTGGTCCATGTCTTCAAAAATGATTATGGTCACAACATATGCAATTATAGGAGATTATAATCACTTTTTGTGTTTTATTTCAATTTAAAGTTCTTCGCCTCTAAACAAAACACCCTTTATTTACGTATGTATGTAACAAAGCGCATCTGAAATGGATTGGACCTTCTGTCAAAAGTGGCGTTGTAACTTTCAGTATTTTCTCGTGTCGAATCTGCGGAAAAGCTCGCATGAAAATCATTGAAAGCCTCCGAAATATCTCATCATAGCCGACAAGGATGACGTACAATTCTCACAAGTTGAGTCTGTCTGAATATTCACATGGATTGACTTCCCATTCACTGGGATTTTCTTTAAGTGGGTCACATATGTACACTTTTGTTAGAAAATTTAGTGCAGTATGTACAGAATTTCATCGATTTGCTGAGCTATTTCATTGAGTTCAACTAACCACTTTTGGTAAAAACTTAAGTGATTTATGTAGTCTGAAGGCAAAATGAGTAAATGCGTAGTTTTCCAAATACGACAACTTATTTTCTTGGAAGTGTATTTACATTTTTCTTCTTTCATGTCAACAAAAATAACAAGAAAGTGTCATGCTGTTTTTATTTTTTTTATAAATTAGAAAGTTGTTTGTTTGGATGTTTGTGGAGTTCTGTCTCACAAACGGCTGCACGAATTTGGACGAAACTTGATACATATGTTGCTTAAGTATTGAATTAAGACATGGGTTAGATAATGTTGTCTGCAATTCAAGAGTTGGTCAAGTTGGTAAAGGACTCCTAATAACGCTTTGGGATCTGCTCAACCACCGATCATCATCATCATCTTACTGATGTAATCACATAAGCCATGAAATATACATAAAGGACAAGGAACATAAATTCTAGTATCAACAAATGCAGTTCTCCTGACAAACACTCCCCTTAATGTCATAGTTCACGCAATCCTGTGCGTGGTTTTTTGCCACTTTTTTTTCCAGTGGACGTTATTGTTTCTACAGCCCTGGCAGCGAAATCAAATTAGTGATGGGATCGTAAGAATGTTTGTATCATAGACACAACAGGTTTGATATCCCTATCAAAAAAAGAATACCATGTGCTGTAATGACGTTACCACGACTTACCCGTTTGGTCAGAATGATAAAACGTTTGATGCATTTTATAGTCCCATCAATTTAACGATCTTTGAAAATGTAGGAGTCTTTGAATTTAAGTACAAACCTATGGAATATCTGCTGAAGCCCTAGCTAGTAAACTTGCCTACAATCAACCGTACAAGTGATTAAATAACCCAGCCACCTGAGTGATGCTAGAAGTATATGTCATATATGGCTAGATTTATATGAATCCTGTTACTTGTTCGTGTAGACGTCAGCATAGCCACAGCATCATAAAGCCGACATGACGACCCATGGGAAATGGAAGTGACGTCAATTCCTGCTGTTTCTAATTGTGAGAGGTCACGCATGATTCGTGACATGTGTCAAAGTCAAATATGCTCAGTTAGGCTTGCCGTTTCTTCATGAAAAGACTTAAAGTGGAACAACGCTTATAAATCGTTTTTTTTATTATCAAAACGTGCTCGTGCCCTGGGGAAAATGTCTTCAGCGACGAAGATCGTTTCTGGTTATGGGTATAAACAAAGTAGCGCCGCATTTTGCGCCCTCAGGCGATACAAGAGCTGCCAACGCACTCAAACAAAATTCACTATTTGGTAGGGATTATGGTCCTACGGGCACATTAACCCGATTTTTTTCAAAGATGACCGTGAGAATAGCTGTCGCCCAAATTGCTCACTCTTTCAATCTGATCGACATGTGATATCAGAAAGGCAGGACCACTTGCCACAGAACACGTGATTCGATATGAAATGATTTCGGTTACCAATTTATCTCTCGTTTTGCAGTAGGATTTGACGCCTTTAGACTGCATTTCATGGGGATACGTCAAGTCACTCGTCTATGCCAAGTCAGCGTGAATTGAATCCTTGGGAGACTACATTACACGTGTTAGTAGCGAAATAATATGCAATATGCTCGAAAAAGTGAGCAGTGACTCTCTATATGGTAGTCGCAGTCAACATTTACATGAAATAGTCTTTTAAAAGTAAATAAAAATACAAAGTGTACACAGATACTCTATTGTAATATCCCTATTTTTAGACAGTAAATAACCAAACTCTTACTTCAGTTTGTTTCAGAGAATCCGAGGAGAATCAATGAGGATATCTTGGGTTAGATCTTATGGCGATTCTCCACTCCAGCATCAGTTAACTAGTGAAAGCATAGTTGAGTTGAGATAACCTAAAATGTTCAGATCAATGTTCTATCCGTACTTAGGCAGATTCAGATCAAAGATTCAGAATTTTCATGCAAGAGACACCAGAATGAGTCACTTTGATACATACATCTTGGTATCTGGGAGAGCTCTTTAGTGGCACGAAACACCCTGAGTTTGACTAAGGAGTGACAATACAATAAAATGGAAGTTCCCATACTGAACAGATTAAAAGGCGCCAATTCTATATTTATTCGAAACCACTGAATTAACACTTAAAGTCTCACTTGCTTTCAAACAACAACAAAAAGCCGTTCTTATCAAAGCGTTATGCAAATACATTTGGCAGGTGCTCCCTAACCTAACCTCGCAAAAGATAACCGACATTCGATGAAACCCGATAACATCGTCAAACAACTAATTGCAACTACACCCAATTCATCAAGGTCTCCAGGGCAACACGGGTACACAACGAACCGAATAATTTACGTAGATAAGGGTACCCACTGTCATTTATCTTCGCATATTCAGTGTGCGTCATAGGACTGCACGTTACAAAAAGACTGGCTAAATAAAGATTTGCGTTGAGCCCGCGCTGCCGCCACAGACCTCTACACCGAGACATTTGATGTCACGGAAACTTTTTTGTGCCAACCACTCTGTAGTTGATAACACTTGTAGTGAATGATTCGGGAATGTGAATGATGTATGCCGGGCGGGGAATCTCACGGAGTGAGCATGCCAAACGGGTTTTGTATCAAGACACGGAGCTCTTCAAAGGTCCATGAGATCATATGTAAATATGTGCAAATTTCTCGCTCTCTTCACGTTCGATGCGTTCATTCGGAAGTCTGACGGCGATGATCGTACCCCGCATGGATTTGGATTCAATAATGCTCTTATAAATAATGAATATAGAGTAAACAGCTTTTGCTTAAACATTCTTAAATAAATAAAGCACGTACTCGGTTCAATGGACTGACGTGTTGCCTTGTAGCAGCTTGGGCGTGAGTGTCCTTTCATTGTGGCAATTGAACAACACAGGAAGGTTGTCGCATGCATATTAGCATTCAAATTGCCTGAACCTTGCTTGCGAGGGATGTCAGTTATGCAGGACTGATAAACTAAGTCGCAAACTAGAAGAATGTGAACTGATGATATTTAAACGATGCAAGATGTCAGCCTAACGGAGATCGTTTCATTGATCACCGAAATGGTTGATGGAGGCAAGCACACGTTTTTATTTTGTCAAAAGTTCAATTTGTAATGAAGACAAATGATGACTGTCCAAGGACATTGGGTCGATGACATTTAAATCGGTTTGAAATACTACAACGCAAACTAAACTCAACGGTCAGCTTATTATCATGAAAAAATACTTAATTTACCAACAGCAAAAAATATTTAAATCTATCGCCAAAATGAATGATTGAACGCTTGTAAATTGAGTATAATTGATTGTTAACATGACCAACTAACCATCGGATTGTTAAACAATGAGGAGGCGCGGCAGATGAATCAACAGATAATTGTTAGGTGGCAGCTTATGACTCATGGAATAATTGAAACTGTTGTTTTGAAGATCCATTTGTCAACGAGCAGAATTGTCAAAGCAACCATTTTAGATATATTATTATGTACAATTTATGGTTAGATGATGTTAACTTGAAATTAGGACTTTTGTTGATGTTTGTCATGTCACATAGCTTGAATGCCGTTTTCTTTGCAAAGTGGCTTGAAAAACATCTGTATTGACCGGTGACCTTACCCCACCCTCCATCATAAGATAACTGCGAGAATAATACCGAAATCGGAATGACACGTTCGTGTGTTCGGGATTTAGCAACATCAGTAGAAATGTGCATACATCCCGCGAAAGTTGAAATGCCATCGCGTGGGTTAGCTTGTGCACAGACCGTAATATCGTAAGATCAAGCAAGCACAAAGTTTGAAGTTATAGCTACTTTCTCTCTACTCTCTGTGGCTTTTAAGTACTTGTTCTTAATCAATTTGTTTGTTTGCTTTATGAACACAAGTGCACACATTAAGGTCCCATTTTTTGACATAAAAGTATCGTAAGCTTAAACTAACGCGTGCCAATGTCTATCAAAGCCAATTTTATCTTACATCACTAAAGATTTACGAGACCATTAATCTGGTGGTACGGCAAATATACTAATCTTCGCAAAAATGTACAGCGACGATTGAACAATATTTGAAAATGAGAAATAAAATGAAATATGGGTGGCGCTAAGAACCGACCTACACCATGACCAAGCCTATACAGCGAGTCGTGCGGCTTATGTCGGAGTTGGAGATCAACAGCAGAATAAACCACATACACTCATCCGACAAAGGAGACGAGTCAGGAGCGATGATCAATATCCGGAAGCAGACATCTTAGACGATCATGCAGAAACATTCGCCCAAACAATAACATATGAGATATGCAATGACACAATGAGTGTCGAGGCGAGAAAAGTGGAATTTAGATTTAAGTTTTAAAATAATGTAATGCGCTACAGCCCGTAGAAGGCCAGGGCCTAGCTTTTCAGCAACAACCACTCTTGCTGTGTGTGCTATTGTTCTCATATGAGTGGAAAAGAACTACAGTTGTATGCCGACTCCGAACGGCCAAGTTCGAGAAGCTTTTTCTAGACAGTTATATACTTTGAACATTGTCAGTGACTCGAAAGAGGAGGGGCCGAGAACATTTCCAACCTAGACGCCGAGGTTCAAGTGCGTAGGAGTCGACGCACAGACCCACAACGCCACGGCAGTTTTAAGACATACTTCATTGAATAAAGTTCGACAACAAGACAGTATACCACTACCAATTAAGCACTATTTCTCTGAAATCGACTCACAACTGCATACGAAAGCTAACAACAGATGGGACAGGACTACTTCCCGCAAAGTAATACAAGTAAACGAAATATGTTGTCTCGCAATCCTGAGTCAAGTGTAATCTTCTAGTCGGCAATACAATTGGACATTGTCTGATAGGATACCATGTCCACAGACTGGGATTGGTCTCGTCTAACACATGCAGGAACTGCAGATCATTGGAAGAGATCGAAGTACTGGAGCATTTTCATTCTTCTTCAACTGCCAAGCACTGGTTAACACAAGAAATAAGTCACTTGATACATAATCACATCAGTTTTGAGCTCGCTTTAAAAGTCATTCGGTATACAGAATCATAATGGCTAAGCAAGCTAATCATCTCTAGCTGTTTTCCGAAAGTTTGTGGTGGCACTAAGGACCACCGTTGGTCTACTATCCTAATAAGTAAGCCTAGTTTGAGACTAAATTTGGTCGTCCTCGAGTAGAGGATACGTGAAACAAGTTCACTTTATACACTGATGTAATGGAAAATGCCTCTTCTTGAACTGCTTTGTATGTGCTTGCAATCACAAGACGAATGATCCGTCCTTATGCATATTTGCTGACGACACATTTTGGTAACGACATGAAGATTTCATGTAACAGTCAACAACAAGTATTCAACGTGTTTAAAATCGGGCCACTAAAATGATTGATCCATTCATTGTTCGACGAATTACTCTTATTCAGGATAAGTCCCTCCGTATAAACTTAACGTGTAAGAAAGTAAATTGCCTGGCCGTCTTTATATAAATGGTGTTCAAATACTCGGAATACTCTCCGTGGAAGTAGCACGTGAAAAATAAGCAACGAAATCCACAGTGAATCTGAGAGTAATATCAGCGAATGGTGCGAATAGTGTCATATCCTTTCTGTTGCAACTTCCAACGCTAAGAGGGTGACACTATAAAGAGAGGCTCGCGAAATAGAACAGACTATACCCCGAACTCGTTCGTTAGAGAACCCAGGCACATGAAGGGGATGTAGCGGCCCAAAGACCAAATGTAATCTCTATTGCCAGTCAAACCAGCTACAACATCTCCAGCTGAAAGCACAAAACCAAATTCTAAAAACAAACGTATTAACTACCCGGGAACTAAAAACATTATCGAATTCCAAAATATTCCATCCTTGAATAATCTCAATTCGTCCGAATTTACAAAACTATTGACAATACCCACGCTCCATGTAAACATTGTCTTCGAATATGTACATCATCGAGCACGTTCGTTTCTATTTGCGTACCTTACATTCAACGTAAAGGTGATCAAAGTAAAGAATTTCCAAAATTAATTACAACCAGAGCTTGCTGAAAACACATTTCGCTAAAAGCCTTCAGTTGTTTATTACAACTTCAAAAATATTGACTGAAGGCGTTACGTTTTAAAAGTCGTTCCGCACATCGTAAATTAATTCTCAATGCCCTGCGGATTTCCTGATGCAAATGGAAGAAATGTTCAAGTGATTTAGACATTATTTCATAAACAACGTCAGAGACAGAATGCAGAGAATCAAGTGTCTGTTCGGTATAATGTATAATAATAGGATGCATTGATCACCTCAGAGAACTATTATACATTGTGGTATGTCTTATGGGACATGGCAGGGTGAACACAGCAGTTCTTCATTGAGTCATCGTTGCACGACCTGTTGCCTGTACCTGGTTAAAGTCCTATCTATTGAAATGACGTTCATCAACACTTTATGTAATCTGTTGTGTAAACTTTGTTGTGTAAATAGACATGACACGGCACGGAACACGATTCCTCTGGCTTGGGCTTGCCAATCAATCGGTTGATTCGACATGATCTTATGACTGCATTTATGCAGTGCAATATTCAATCCAGACAAATTGTGTATTTTTCAAGTTCGAATCATCTAAGTTAAAGACATTATCTGTACTTTTGTGAAAGAGTTATTCGTAGAAGGTCGGCCAGTTCGTGGTTCTAATTCTGTCTAAATTGCATACATCATACATAAATGTCATCCGAGTCCGTACATGTTTAGTCTAAGATTTGTCATTTTACAATAGGGATGTTGAGCGATCCCTATCGCTGAACGTGATAAAATGGTGACAACTTAGGTAAACTAGTGATTTTTTAGTGTGTACATTATGAACAGATTAAGGTCGACATAGTCGTTTACCTGAGCGCAAAACTGTAAGAATGAGTTCGAATCGACTGGGTTAGGGTTTGTTACAATATTTAGAGTATTCAACTTTAGCCATTTCACGGCGAGCACATCATTTGGGCTTGGAGGCAGCTGAGCAAATATACGTCGCGCTTGAACACCATGGTTGGGATGACTGTTTTGCGCATACAACATTGTCCCCACGGATAGGACTCATTTTTCACAGCATTAACAAACAAAATTGCATCCACAAGAAAACACGGTTTGTTTTGGTATTGGCATTGGTTCATAGTTCATCGAAAATGAGGAAGATGTAACCGTCACTTTCAATTCTCATCGCTATACCAAAATATTAACCGAATTCTTTTCTTTGCCACACCTCACACAACACAACCGATCTTGGCTCCATTTCAAGCAAAGTTGCCCTGTTATTTCGCGTTTTGATGTCGTGAATTACACTTCAAAATCGGGTGACTTGTTGCCGTTGGAGACTATGTTAAAGATCGTGTTTATACCCAACGTAAGCGCCCGACACTTTGCAAAGGAATATGGAATAGTCAAGATATGGCCTACTTATTGCCCGAAATGTGCCGAAAATAACCTAGTCAGAATCGAACCCTGCAAGATATCCCATAGGTGACACTTGAAAGATTTTATATTCTATTCATATATGGCAAGATCTAAACAAAACATTGATCAGCATTTAAATCTACAGTCGGGCCCACAAAATGGACGACCCTGTATACCTACATACGATCAAAATGTGTTGACAGTTACGACATATTATTGCAGACTTAAACACAAATCAGCTGATGAGCTTTATTGGCAGCTGTCAACATCAATTCATTTAATAATCGCCTAGCTGATAAACTGCCAACAGTAGCAGACATTGTCGGACAGACAACACCATGCAATGGAGCTTGTTTACCGAACTAATTATTTGCTGAATGCATTGCATCTCACTAGCAGTCCCCCTGTTCAACCTTACCCAACAGTCACACATCAAGGGACCATCGCTGATGGCCGATACAGGGTGTCTCATACATGTGCGTTGAAACTTCAAATCACTTGAAGCAATTTCAAAAATTACTTCCGTTGAATATAAAGCGTAGCAATGATGCCATCGGCCACATTCCAAACCCTACAATCACGAATGTTTCCCAAACAACGACCCTCTGGCTCAATTATATGTAATTAACTCGATCGCAGCTGATGTTCCAGTTCGATTCGTTAGGCAAACACATCAGCTCACTGGCTCTGTTGCTAAGTGTCAACATTTGATCAACCGAAGCATTAAGTGACATTCAAAGAATTCGGTGGTCCTGTTGAGTGGTACTGACAATCACGGTGCGCTAAAACCAGATTCGATCGCAGTTGGGAACAGTTTGTCACTAAATGGCAGGTGCACACACAAATCACTTTACTTTAATTTAAATCGTATAGAATTAATGTTTTCATTTATTTTTTTTTGCAATATCCAAGCATGTCAAGCGAAGCCATGAGGTCCAGATATGGAACCTATGCATGCATGCGTGCAACGAAACGTCGTCGTTGTCGATGCCATGGGTAGACTTTTTACACAAAACGGCACAAAAAATGAAAAATAAATCGAGAATAAATCAATTGCTGCCGTTTTTAGACACATTTCATGGAATTCCTTCACAAATCAAGGACCACCGTGATAGGCCACTTCTAGACAAGCCAATTCTGGGTCATTCTGCCGCATGTACCCACGACTGGACAGGTTATCCTTCTTGACAACAGAGCAACACAGAGACATCACTTCAGCACAACCGGATTGGTTTAAGGCTTAATAAAGTCAAAGTTGTGACGCTAAGAAATTTTTCAATTAATTTGCACGAAACTTCGACGACAGGTGCCGTTAATTGATCATTCCCCAGACTCTTCGATCATCGATTAATCACAATTGCTAAAGCAAACACAAGCCGAAGCCGAAGCCGAAAGAGTGTAGCGCAGAAGTAGTCACCCTGTTACCAGCGAATCACGACTATTTCTAGCCTCAAGTGCTCGCTGTCCGGCTGGACGTTCATCGTTATCAATTAACAGATAAATTGCATAAAAAAATAGCAAATTACTTTTTCTTATCAATTTTCATTTCAAACACGTATCCATGAGTGCTAGTGTCATCTTGTCGACGACAAGGTTCTTCTTCGTTTTTTGTTTTTGCTTTTTGCTCTACTCGTTGCAATCGATCATCGGCGGCGACAGCGGACTGCCCCGAGTGTGTGGACCGCTGTGCCCCATCCGAGTTTTCCTCAGAAGACGTTCCAGAAGGATGGCTGTTTTCAATTGCAAATGAATCAACGTTAACTCGAACTCGATAAACGTGAGCCATTAATAATCAAATCACTCGTTGCAAATTTATTCGTCATAAGTTAAGCCAACGCACTCCTCCTTCAGTGAGGCAGCGTGGACTCGCTGCCTGGATGGCACTAGCAAGTGACCGGGAAGCAATGACACAACCACAACAGTTCAATTAGCTGCGCTTTATTGGGACAAAATGTATCAATAAGTGCAAATATTTAACTCGACATCACATGACACACGAATTATTGTCGTTTCTGTGTGCCGCGCGGAGTTGTCACTGAGACGTAGAACGTATCACATTTGTTTGTTTACACGCCGCGCCGCGCCGCTTCAAATCACCGCCTGACTGACTGAAGATTACTTACGGGCCACACAGATAATTGCTGACTTGACTTGGTATTACCTTCTTAGCAATTGGCTTCCACTGCCGGCTTAGCAGCTCAACAGAAGGTGATTGTTTATCCTGTTTCGGCGATCGGGCTGTTTGAAGTCGTTTGCAACGGTTATCTCAACAAAGATTCACCCCGTGCTGCGTCGTCGTCGTCGTCGTATGTATGGAAAACCGAAACCGAGTTTGCTTTCGCGTGCCAAGAGTATTGACGAACCGAACCTGAAGAATGCTAAAGATACACTGAATGGATTGGCAAACAGTGAAACGGTTTTCGCCCCCCATCAGATAATCGGCAGCCATTATACCAGTTTCACGACCAACACTCCACCACAACCTGCTGCCTGCCAACTACCCTATTAGCGGCACCATCACATTTCGACGACCGAGCGACGACGACGACGGCGCGCATATCATGGGCCGGGGTTCGCATGTCGTATCATCGAGGTTGGATCATGTTCGAGACGTTTGAACAGGCTAACTCGTTCGATTAAGAATCTTACACCGAATTGGAACGGGATTTGATTTGGATGGGTCGGCGAAGGAATAAGGGGAGAGGGAGGCGTTCATACTTTTTGTTGGTTTGAATATTTTTGAATGAATTTAGTTTTAATCGGCTCGAATTGTTATCACTTTTTTTGAATTCAAGAAAAAAACAACAGTGACATGCTTTGCTTTCTGATTACCAACATTCTTAAGTTGGCCGCAGTTGTAAGTCGCTTTACCGATGCAAGCAGATAAGGAAGCTTCCTTGGAGAGAACTTTTCAGAGAAAAAGCTCGGAGCTTTCGGACCACAACGATTCTCTTTTCTCAGCGTTATTTCCACGCGCTCTTAAAGTATTTCTTGGAGTTCTCTTTTCGCTGCACAAGCACAACACATTTCACAATCGATTTGAGGATATGCTTCATATGATATTATTTTGATTTTAAAATAATACAGCCAAGGTGACATTTGGCTTTGAATTTCGATTGGAGGATGCATTGTTACTCAGCGACTAGGTCGAACAGAGAGGAATTGTGTCATTGTGTGAATCGATATTATTATGACACATTTGCTGCAAGTTGCAGTGCTGCCAGCATTTTCAACTGTTTTTACCACACTTCAAAATAAAATTGACCAAATTCTGGGGAATTGACCTTTAATCCTGGGGGAAAATTTTGGTACTCAGAATCTCAAACGAAATTCTGACACTTTGTTATGGGATAGGAATTTGCATTGAAATTTCGAAATGTGGTAAATTAAAAGAAAAGTAAATATACATATTAGAAAATGAATACTTTTAATTCAAAATAATGATTGAATGTCGAGAGGAAGTGTCCAAGTTTGGCGATTGTCAAGAGTTTACTTGCGACAGTTTTTGTTAGACAGTTTTAAAAAATGCAATAAACACCCAGTATTAAATGAAAATGCTGTTGCCATTCTTAAAAAAAAATGATATGAATGGTGAACAATATTAAGTGTTATATTGATAGTTTCTAACAGTAACAAATTAGTTAAAACGATTTCAGTGAAGTGAAATGCAGCTGAAAATGTGTACATTCATACATATATGTGTATATATATATTCCATTACGCGATTCCACCTCACCTCAGAGGACTTGACAAGCACTCATAACAAAGAGTAGAGTAACAAAACTGACGTTATTTTTCTCGATATTCTACCATTAATTGCACCCGAAATTAACAGTTTGATATATGTTTTAAAAAATTTTATTTTCTACCAAATTTAAATTTTCAATATGAATTTCTTCCCGCATATGAGCTGTCAGATATCCGTGTAGGACTCTTGTTAAAAAAGATTCCACCAAGGGGTCCTGACGGTCGATTCGCCAATTAGCCAATTTATGTCGCACTGACAGCATTAGCAACAAGCACTGGCCTGGAGTCGTAGACGAAATCACAAGAGTAAACAAATTTGGTGGTTAATTTACATTTTCGAGGTTCGAGGAAGCCTCCTTTTCGGTAAGAATACATGGAATGGTAAATATCTTCGGATGAAATGTCCGTTGAGATATTTCTGCCCAAAGAAATCAGTATACAGTGGTGGTCCAGTATAACGAATGCCTATACAACGTACACTTTCTTCAAATATATAACGTACGACACTGTTTTTGTTACCTTTGAGAAAAAGTATTCAAAGCAACTCCCTAGACTGTGGATGTTTATGGGTCTGCTATAAGACTGGTAATATTCGCACATTTATTCAACACGGCAAATTTGCTCGATATTGCGAATTTTTCGATTTAACGAATACGCCTTGACATTAAATCATTCGTTATACTGGACCACCACTGTATTTTACATTTTTGCATTAGTTACATGTTTTTCACATGGCTGCCAGGTTTAATCGATTATGAATACTTTTGCATTCCCACTCAGAAATTAGACGGAAATTAACAGTTTCTTGAATGTTTTTAATCCCAGTTCAATCAATGTGATTGATTGTTATTCAGCCCTGTTACCAAAAACAGCGTTCTGTGTTTTTCGCTCACATTTGGTGTGCTGCAGCACTCAACGCAACTTTTCGAGTCCATATTAACTTTACCATCCGCAAATTTATTATATTGTATTTCGAGTTACTGACAATGCTCAAAGTGTATAACTGTCTAGAAAAAGCTTCTCTTCTGGCCGTTCGGAGTCGGCATAAAACTGCAGGTCCCTTCCACCCGTGAGAAGTCAATAGCACGCACGACACGAGTGCTAGGTCCTGGACCACTGCGAGCTGTAGCGCCACCCATATTATTATATTATCAGCAAATCTAAGACTTAGTGTCTGTTATGATACGCTAGCGATTGGGCCACATACAGCCATACAAGCCAGCTACGATCGAGGCCTTAGAAGCCAACATTACTCTTGTAATTGAACAAATACCGATCGCGTAGGTCCCATAGTCCCGACCAAAATTTCCACAAAATCATATTCGAAAAGTAAATGCTAAACACAGTATTATCGGGCCATAATAAAATCTTCACCATCTAAATTCATTTTAAATGTAAAAAAATAAAATAAAAAATTAGATAAAAAAATATTTAAAAAACTGGTTTTAACGAATGACCCTTTACATCAATTATATTATATAAATTCATACTACAACATTATTAAATTGTTTTTTTGCTAAATTTCGATGTACTCACAGGGTATACTAGTGGATGGTGGTACACTGAATTAAGAGTCCTAAAATTAGCTTCAATTTCTCTGTTTTTGTTTTAAATTTAACCATTTTGAAATGGTGAGCCCCAAGTCCAAACATTTAAGCCCCCAGTCGAACACATAATCTTCTGATAAGGTCTTCTGCACATAAATCAGTGCAGAAATGTTCGGGACTTGACTTCACAGTTCACTTTCAACTTGTCCACAGAAGATTTTGAAGGATTATCTCAAAATTTTCGGCATTTACTCACGAACATTTTTTGATATTTACACGTGAGTTGGGCTTTTCTGTGATTGGTATGTGAAAATAAAATAAAAACAAGTAAAATCGAATTCATTTTAATTCGAGACATTTTGAAGTCGCACATCTTCTCTCTTCCACTTACCTTATGAAAACAAAACAGAAAAACATTTTCAAAAGAAAAAAAAACAGATCCTTCGGTTCGATTGTATCGCTAAAATGTAGCTGCTGTCAGTTCGCAAAAATATCGATCGTTTAAAATACAATTGATATATTTTGTTATCTTAACCCCAATATTAATGTCTATAGGCGAGCTCTATTATCTTGACAGATGCAACCGCAAATTCGCCCTGCTATAAATTGGAAAGCACATGAGAACATTCAATCAGAATCAGTCAGTCTCAGCAATCAATCTGAACAGTTCTGTATCATAAATCAAAATGAATTACAAGCTAGTCGTTGTTTTTCTCATCGCAATAATTGCAGTATCCCTTGCGCAAGGTAAGTTGTTGTATTACAATTAACCACATTTGATTTTAACAAACACGAAATTCCATAGACTGCTCAAGTCGTCCTGATCGTGGCCCATGCAAGGCTTATTTCACTTCGTGGGCTTACATTCCTTCGTACGGCAGATGTGCTTCGTTTATTTATGGAGGATGTTTAGGAAACAACAACCGATACAACAGTAAAATAGAATGTGAAACAGTTTGCAATAACTGAAGCAACAACTCAACAAAGGTTCACGTAAATATACGATTCATGTTTAATTATTGTCTCCAGATTTTCAATAAATTGTACATTTTACTCTTTTCGGCATCGCCTTTTTTTTTATAAAGATGCCACAGTGTGCGACAGAGAACTTTTCGGGATGTCCTCTAGCTTATCTAACAGGTTTTTCTTTACTTATAGTACATAATTATAATGTAGGTGGCGCTTCCGTCCGATTTGGACCTGGATATAGCTTCTGCAGCAACCACACTCGTTGTACGTGGTATCACGAGGACATTTGATCATAGCCAGTCACTCGAAAGAGTCCTTGAGTTATGAAAGTTTGATTGAAACCAGAACACGAAGTAAGGGTCGACGTTCACTCACTACACCACCGCGTATATTTTTCGTTTTTTGCAACATCTGACACCTGTCTTGACACATTCCTCTAAGTCAAACTCAAAGCTCAAAAGTTTGACATGCCTGCTCTAAGGCATTCAATAAAATACAAAACATAGCCATTGAATGAGCCAAGAGGGTCTAAAGTAAGCTATTTTAGAATTTTCTTTACAAATTATAGTGATTTGACGCATTACAGGTTCATCCGTTGTATGGTTTCGAAAGTAAATTTAAATAGAACACATTTTTGATTACGATTTCGACAAAATTTGTATTAAATTTTATTGTTTGGAGCATTATCCATTTTGCAAGCATATGACATCGCCATGCGAGTACATGAAGGACTCTGTTTTAATAAGCTTATTTTCTATCACTTGTCATTACATATCGGGCAATAACTTCGTTGCCGGGTCGTTTGCTCTTATGTACAATACAATGCCTTACCTTGGTGGCCAGTTAACATCATCAAAACCCGAAATGATTCATTCAGGATTCAGTACGGCCTTTTTGAAACCATATGTCTTCCGTATCCACATTTTCGATTTGGGGCCAATGACACCATCAGACCCAATTTGGAAATGTGGATACGGAAGACATATGGTTTCAAAAAGGCCGTACTGAATCCTGAATGAATCATTTCGGGTTTTGATGATGTTAACTGGCCACCAAGGTAAGGCATTGTCTTGTACATAAGAGCAAACAACCCGGCAACGAAGTTATTGCCCGATATGTAATGACAAGTGATGGAAAATAAGCTTATTAAATCAGAGTCCTTCATGTACCATACTCATACTCGGAAACTTAGACGCGGCTTTTCACTTCCCGACGTGCGGGTAAGTTATGACTGGTAAAAAAATATTGTGTGGTCTGGCGGCTTCCATTCTGACTGAGTTGAACTGTATAAGGGTGTAGATGCAAATCCAATCTAATCCATAATGTGCTCATACTAACCGTTAGGTCGACCATAATCCGCTTGTAGTGTCACCATATTTTTAACAATTAAACACGATCAATGATTGTTAAGCGATCTGTTTTTTAATAAGACAAATCTGAAACTAAACACATGAAGTCTCAGATGACAGCTCGGTTTGACGTATGATATTGAAACAAGGAGGTCAAATCCGGACTCGGATGAAACATCGGACAAAAAACATTCTCGAATGTTTTTTTTCCGCTAAAAACAGCTGAACCAATAAATTGTCCACGCCCTCCTTGATGTCCAAACGATCTTTGATCTCCAATTGCGGTCCCAACCGTTGCGGCAATTATTTATTTTTCCGAATGCTTTAAAATACCCAATCAATTTGTCAAAATTATCCTTATCTAATTATCTGACTTTTATTTGTCTGCCTGTCCCAACGAGAGTCGTTAAAGTGCTCTCGTCCATGTCGGAACATTTTAATCCAAACGCACCACCTTGTGACCTTCAAAAGCTGTCAGCGAAAAGTCTGCTTATCGAAAATAGACCCAGGCTCCCATTGTCAATCTGAAAGCAGAGAAATGGCGGCAGAATTCCCGATGGAATCTGATAATGTGTCGGTGGTCCGGAGAAAATAAAACAGATCTTGTCCGGAAATTCAAATCAGGCGTTCTCTACACACCGGCCCACGCATAGCCATAAGTCCCAAGTGAAATTGACAAGTTCCACCGAGCAGTGCTTGCGTCAATCCGAACCAGACAATAAATAGACCCGTGTCAAGAGAGCAACAGAGAATGAAAGTGCTCTTAAGAGCGACCATGAGACATTCTCTCACAGCCTCTTCGATAAAAAGGGCATTCTCTCGCGATCTCTTTTAATCTCTCTCTCTCTCTCTCTCTCTACTTACCTACACACATGCATTGCGGTGAACACCGATTGCACAATTGAAACGAAACGAAAAAAAAGTGTTTTCATTCCCTCATGTGTGTACGCTCTCTCGCGTATGTGTTCGTTTTGTTTGGTTAAAAATAGATTTCCATTTAAATTATTGCCGCGCTGTTCGCTGGTGTCCCCAGTTTCGGGCAGATATGCCACACAATTGTGGCTGCAGCAATTGACTTACTCACTCGGCCTATCTGCCACCTGAGCACATGCAAATGACGCATTGCCCTCCAGTTGCTCCTCGCGCTTGGTCTCCGGAGTCAGCATGTCCGGAGAGTCAGAACGAAACCATAGGAACCATCAGAAGCACACAACCCAACGCAGAGCAGCTACACCACTACAGAGTGTGACGTGACACGCGATCGAAAATGACAAGACAATCGGAATTTCTACTGGAGGCCAGATCAAAACTGGTTTTCGATGTAAGTCAGTCTTTGAGTTAGATGGCATCGGCTGCACGATGACGCGACTAGCACTGATTGGAGAACGCAGAGCTGCCAGAGCCAGCGTCGCCCGTTACCCCATCCCTGTGACTAATCTCAATCCCTATCTATAGGCGCGCGCGTTATCTGACTCTATCCGTGCAACTATCGCCATGCCATCTCGCCGTGTCTCCGAATATAGCGTCCTTATCAGCGTTGATATTCACCTACTTTTATATGACAGTCTCTGGCTGGCCTCCCCCAGCGTGCGGGCTTGGTCGGTGGGCTACGGGCTACGGGCTGCGGGCGATTCATCCAGCGAATGGAATATTTTCTTTGTGTTTGGTGTTTTTCATTTGAGACTTGATAAGAGCCGGCCCGTTTTGTAGTCCTCGCATAATTGCGCAGATAAGAGTCGATGGGCTTTGCTTGACTGTGTACTTACACCCGAGCTGACGTTGCGCGCTTGTCAATGTGTCAAGTCGTGGCACCCATTAATTTATGAATTTAATTTGCCTACGATCGATGAGGCTGCCGAAGCAAGCGCAAGCACACAAACTGCTGGATTATCGACAAAATCATGGTATAAGACCGGTAACCTGAGTCGCTGGGAGATCACGTTCGGTATGGTCATCGTCTACTTTGCAGTTTGCAGTTTACACCAGCCCGTCAAGACACCGCCATCAAATGGCTGCATAATTTAAATTGCATTCGGTTACATTATTTGCCATTGCGAGTGAGAACAAAAAAGTAGCAGCAAAATGCTGACGCAGACTACAGTAGTGGAACTAATTAGTGAACGCAGCGCAGAATGCATCTATGTATGTGATGACTGGTGACATTACCGTGGGAAAGTTAGTGGAGGAAGCACAATGAACTCCAGAAGAACTTCAAAAAACTGTGCGTCACAAGACAATGCGTCACACTTGTGATGTTAGTCATACGTCTGAGCAGTGGGATTTAAAGCCAATTTCACTGTGAAACCAAAGAACAGACTTTTGAAGGAAGGCAGCTGCTATTTATATTCAAATGAGGGTCACTGGTGTACCTTTTAGGTGATGTTTAAATTGGTTATGGAAATTAATTTTCGAACTTTGAGTCACTTTGTCTGTCCTTCCGCCTTGAACATCACAATTATTAGTGTCACCAAACCCTTTCAATTTTTGGAATGGATTAATATTCATACGTGACACATCGCGTAACATGGGACAAATATTGTATCTGTAAGAATGGGACTGTCAACAGAGAAAATAGGAATAACGTCAGGAATGGGCACGGTTTTTGAAAGAAATTCTCGATCGGGATATTATAAGCTGAATGGAGCTTTCTATACGTCAGTACCAGCTTTGATTTCGAGAATTTTCGGAACGCATTAAGCTGGAATTATAAAATTTATGCTGGAAACAGAATATATGAGACCAGAACTATACACCTGGATGAAAGCTCTCGAGCCTATGTTGGGACTACAATCAGCGGTGTTACAATGGATGCACATGGCAATTGCCAGGCCAGTGTTAATTTGCGTTGTTCTTGCATGGTGACGGGAAACATCCAAAGATCTGTGCATTTATCACAGCAGCACTTCTGCATACACTGTAGACATATATTTCCAAGTGGCACTATCAGTTTCTGACCCGTATGATCCAGGTTGCAAGAGCAAAGCACACACGAGAGATCTGCAGGTCACTCGAGCCTCCGCCGTCGACTCTAACTCATCAGGAGTTATGTCCAAACGGAACCAGTCGAGTTTTTTGACTTAGAGTCGCATTCAAGGCACATCTTGGAAGTCGTGATGAAGGGGACATTCGTGCCACATGACGAAACCATCAAATCATAGCCCTTTGCGTTCGAACAAGCAGATGGTCGACATTCCCTCGCGTACTGCCATGTTTCTCACCCTTACATGACGAGTAGCTCCCTCAAAAGCACGAACAATTCTCATCTCGGCGGCTTGTGTTAGCGATATTATTCTTTCATAACCATATATGAGAGAACTGGAACAAATACTGAGTGGCGTCTTTGACAAACCATTAGTTACCAATGCTGTAATCAGTCTCCGAGAGTAAAACCGATAATGCAAGCTGACTACAAAGCATCCTCTGAGGATTTCGAAATTAACTTTAGAGATATGGACGCAGATGTATCCAAGCAAGACGAATGACAGGATCTGCGTGTTTGCGACTTCGCTTAAAACCTCACTGTCCTTTTTTTTCTATTCCAATTCTGTTTAGATCCCCGACTGCATACGTGAAGTCGAAACAATAAAAGAGGCTGTACACTAAGTGTCAATGGTCCATTAGATGCCAAATCCATCATTTTATATGTAAACAGTGAAGCAGACATTAAGGCTTTGCCCCTTACACCACACAGCAGATTTTTACTAACAGTCACCCGTCAATAAGTAACGTCTGAATCTTAGAAACAAATTGTCGAAGCATCTGTGGCTGTATGTGTTCAAAAACATCAATACTGGTGGCTTCCGATGCATCGATTGGTTTTGGTTTGTTACAGTAAACTTTAAGTGGCCTTGGCCTTTAAATAGAGATTCGGTCTTCCTCTTCTTCTCGTTCTCCTTTCCGAACTGGAACATTGGTGTATATGGGCTCGATGTGGCCGAGCCACTGCAGTCGACGGCTACTTTCTGGACTACGTCCAAATTCTGGTACAACTCGTAGGGTTTGCGGTTATTTCTTTCCCCCATTCACCTTCCTCGCAGACAGGACTATATAGAATTTCTCTTTCGAAGGCACCAAGATTCAGCTCTGGTGTTTTGCTTATCATCCACTTTTTGGCTCCATATGCCATGACTGGTAAAGAAAAAGAGGGCTCTGGAGGACATGATTTGGTACATCGAGTCAGGAGTAGCGAGCCCAGTTGTTTCGACAAGTCTAAGTAAGAATGATTCTCAAGGCCGATATTGAGTCGGATTTCCACTAAGATGTAGACAAACTCCTTTAATACCTCAAAACTTAACTTAGTCGAACCTCCATAAAGTAGAATAATACAGAATGACAAAATATGGCGAACAAAATCTTCGTGTTAGAGAAAAATTCGACTTAGCGAGTGTTCGGCTTAGAGAGTCCACTGTATCAAGTTGATTATCTCATTTGATATAAGTATATAACGTAACGCCGACTTGCTGAAACCACACATCTTGCACATTAATGCGGTTTCGGAGAACAAATAAAAGCATTACTCATGAAAGATTTCTAAAATTTGGTAATGTCGTTGAAGCGTGTATGTCGTCGCGATAAAATTGCAAAAGCTTCTGAAACAAAATAACACTTATTAGAATTTGTTTGACAGATATTATTGTCTCATGTCTGATAATAGTGACTGGGTGAAAAGCAGCGTATGCTTGATATCAAATAGTTTTAACCACCAAATCTCTCCTCTTGCAGATCGCCGGGACGTATGAAAATATTTCTGAGCCACTTTCTGGGGGAATATCGGATTCGAACGTAATTCAACTGAAAACAAAAAACTACTGAGTTAGAATGACTTCACTCCAGAGCTCCTCCAGTGTTCGGAAAAAGAGAAGATGCCAAACGATTATCTAAAATCAGCAGGATGCATTTTCCTTCTTTTTCATATTAATCTGCGTCTACCGTAAATTTGTTTGTTCCGTGATGTTTATTAGAAAAAATATAAACATTGTTTTATTAACAAATCAATGGTAAATAGTTTCCAGCTTCATGAGTTCAATAAAGTTTGGCAACAGATAACTGCAGTTTATTTGCAAATAACCTGATCTTATTTTGTGTGCTATTAAATTGAACGTCGATTAAATGATGTTTACTTGGAGATTCGCGAAGCAGATGTTCACAAAATTCGAATCAAAAGCAGCTACGGAACTGCATTCCACATCAGCATCAGTCATTTTTTGCAGGCATTTCCATACGGTTAGCGTATTATTTTCATTTCGAACGAAATGCTTATGAGATAATGACAATTCCGCGAATTCCGCGAGGAGTGTTAGATGCAAGTTTTGATTTTTAGATTTTATTAGATTGAAAAGCTAATATTTGCGATAATGTTGAACAAAAAATTTAATATCAATTTTACTGATGTGGAAATTTACACAATTGAGAAGTCGTTCAACAAACAGAAGGATAGGGTTATAGCTCGGTCATAAAAACATTTCTCTGATCTCATTCTGAGAGTTCAACGTACACATCATCCGACAGCCATGTGATGGTTTGATGGGGAGTCGCTTATTATGGAATCACCAAGCTACATTTCTGCTAAAGAGGTGCTAAAACCTCAGTGAAAGTTTACGAAACGGATATTTAAGAGTACGTTGTCCAGTCTCTTAAGCCGGCTAGTACTAGGTTCAACAAAGCAACACTTGCCGTAAATACAACCAATTCGAATTACTATTTGTTGATTGAACTCAACACCACATTACCGTTCACTTTGCTTTGTGTGTAGAGTCACGCTATGGCTGTATGACCTTTATTCAAAACTAAATCAAATAAAGCTATCGGGGACAGTTTATCTCATTCTAAACAGAAAGAGCAAAGGCAAATGTTTACAAAATTCACTTGATAGTAGTACGATAATATGAGAGTAAAAATATACGCTCGATATTTTAATTGTCGAATTTTATTTCTTAAGTAGAAATGAGATTTAGTACAATTTTAGTACATTTCGCACAATTTTAGCTAATGATAGATACACTTTTTTGTAACTGATCTTGTTGTTCAACAGAGGGTAAGAGTAACCAAAGTTAAACAGGAATAACTTTTATTTTCCAATTTAAGTATTTCTTACTTTTTGCATGTTATAATGGGTTCTTGGAAATTTATAATTAATACATACAGTTCACAACAATGCGTTCCATGGTTATGACGAAAAATAGCCAATATTTTAATTTTAGATCAGCTCCCACAATCTGATGAATAGGAGTTTTGTCATCAATACTGCGGAACGAAGTTCAGTGGCCGCTGCGCAAGATGGTGCGACTGCCCACATTGCTGGAGAGACCACAGATCTTCTTGGCTTCCTTGCTTCCAAAAAAATACAGAATTCCCTTGGCCACCTCGTTAAAAAAGAGACTTGTCGAGAAATTATGAGATTTTTTTCCAAAACTGTGAAACTGGTGAAATCCCGAGATAGCGACCTGTAACTTATAACCTGTCCTCCCTTGACACCCATAGAACAAATCGTTTCTTAGGTTTTGAAAACAGAACTCCCCAATATTTCTAGACCCACCTGTTAATGACATAAGTTGTCCCTCATTAATCTTCGGATTTATTAAAAAAAAATTCTCCTACCCAGAGTCGTTGATGAGTACACAGCGAAGGAAACCATGCAAATAATGTTATTTCCATAGTTAAACCATTCACTGACCTGTATACAAAATCAGTTCATTAAAATTGTACAAGAAATTAATGGAATCACCATTCTTTTGTAAACACTCGTACCGACTATTTTTATCTCGATCTTAAGTTAAAGGCTGCACTGGTTATCCATTATTCAACAGGGTAACCACTCTGTCATTTTGCACACGCTTGGTGACTGATGGCTATCGAATACCTGCTCGTCTCTAGATGTGTGACATTTGGAATCACCTTAAACTGAAAAGGAGATCTCACAAAATCGCACTTGTCTTCTTTTAGAAGTCACCGCGATGTTACCATCTTCATTTTCGTATATTTCTAATTTAGAAATACTTCCATTTTTAAGTCTCTTTGAATTGCACTAAAATGCAAATATGTTATGAACAAAATTAAAGTTTGTCCATGTATTATGCATGTATGAACAAATATTCCCATTAATTACGCAATACAACGTCGTTCAAGTGGATGGCTCGGCTGGCTTCACAGTAGTGAAATCTGTCACCCCAATTTTACAAGACCTTGTTGATGGTTTCGGGCTGTCCAAAGAGGTCAAATCGGACCTCCGCTTAATTGACATCGCCAAGACGGTTGATAACACGCTTTGGGAATTTTGTATGGCTGTAGAGAACGTCCAAATCCATGTCTTCAATTTCAGTAAAAAAAAGTCGGTTAACAAGCCTGTAACCGTTGATGGAAACGTTGTTCCCAGCCTCATTTTCGAAGAAGGCAACAGCAGCCACATTCTTATCGAGGATGGGGACCATGAGTGTTGCCCACTAGCATACCAGTCTCACCACAATCCTGCGTACAGTAGTCCGGGTGGGTGCTTTATTTCTGCCAAAACTTCTTTTATAAAAACGCACTATTTGGGCTACACAGCACTCACTTTGGAAAAAAGTTGTCAATATTTCCCAACATTGTTCACGAGTAAAGCGACTCATTTCATTCCGCGGAGGTAGATTTCGGGCGGAGAACAGCTGCCTGTGTCAAAATAACCGATGATTTGAAAGTAACCATTAGATGGCCCACCCTGTATTCATTACTACATATCCACCTGATTCTGTTGATTAATTATTGCACACCCATGTCACCACCACTGCTATTGTCACTTTAAATATGCTAAGCAAAGACCGCAGTGAAAAAAACTCGCTTGTCCGACACCCACATCTATTAAGTAACATCAACATGATCGATTCACAAAAATTCCCCAATTCAAACAAGTTACTTGTATGTGCGAATGTATGTGGAGCAAGATGCATCCTGGCAACCGAACAATACCCGATGACATAACTCCACAAAAGTGTGTTCTGTAATCGCCATGGGTTTAAATTTATTAATTTGCTTTTATAATGCTTTCCAGAGCGAGAGAGATAAAATTAATTTATTATTTGAATTATTTTTAGAAACAAAACATCATAAATTGGTTACACACCAGGTTTCGGTTGCTTCGATAATATTTATTGCTTGAATTAAATAAATAAAAATAAACTTTGTGTTGCGTGGCCACCACTTGGAGATATCAGTTCCATAATCTTAAGTCGTGATAATACAAATCGGCCATATCCCGCACAAAATATTGGTTTTGGCTTAGTTTTGACAATAGCTTGAGTGCAAATAGTTTCAAGTGTGTGAAATGTATCAACAAATTGCTGCAGGTATTTTTCTTTATTCGTATCTTTATTGTGCTCACGAGATCGAAATAACAGACAGTGAAGATGGGAAATAAAGCACATTCTTTACGACAAAGAAAATCGTTTTTTAGAATGGCACATATTTTATGTGTCTTACTCAAATGAAAAATAAAAATAATTGCTCTATTATATGGTTATATAATTGGTCAATCAAAGTATGGCCGAATTCCAAACATTTTCGAATTCTTAGGGGTTTTCAACAGGAAGCTTGTAGTTTAATGTAAATGCACCCTTGAACCTTTTCATGATCATCAGTCATTGTCAGATCGGGTTGGCCAGTCATTTTTATTTCATTTTAATTCATTTTGCTTACATGATAGACAAAAATGCTTAAAACTAGCTTAATTATCTTAACAAATGTTCTTACAGCTAACCTTCTGGCCCTATGAAGAGCCCTTCGACTTAAACTGAGTGGTCACGATGACTTTACTGCTTCCAACCTTAAGCCAGGAACTTTGGTGCGAATTGAAAAAAAAAAACCGCCGTATCGGCGCTGATCAACTGAATTAGGTGTCGTCAGAATCAAACCGGCTTATTTTGCGGTTGGATTTGGGCCACCTACACTCGTATAGGATTGTGCTGACGCAAGAATTGAAGCCAAACATGCATGGACTCACGGAATGCCGTGAGTTCGTTAAAGCTGCCCGGTGGATCCGGTTTTAAAAAAAAATCCTCCTCTCGGAGAGGGCTCGTTTTTTGCTCAGCGGCTATGTCAACAAGCAAAATTGCCAGTATTGGAGCGAAGACAATCCGCAAATGACTGCTTGGAGCGATTTATGGCACGGCTGGAGCATCGGAAATATTTCTTTCGAAAAGAGGAAGGAGATATCGAAACGGTCAATGGTCTCAGGCATAGAACCAACTTTTCGACCCTCGCAGTTGAGTAGAAGTGACTATCAGGCCAGTAATTGAAGTCATGCCATGCCCGCATATGTCCGAAATAATTAATTTTCATGCAATCCAAGTGGTACCATAGAAAGGTATGCCGATCGGGATTTAACCCATGAATCGTTAGTGTCGGGGTCTAAGTTCATCGACCCCTGTAACCGGATCAGAGTTATCCGCCACAACGTTCAAAATGTCCTCTATTCGCAACGGAAGTGATTATAAGCTCCATTCCAGAATTGACCAAAATATGTATCACAAAAGCTGTTGCATGTCGAAGTGACCTCATCTGTTGCATCGCATCGTTATACTTTTAATGATTCAATTAAGATCTCGCTCTCGCTTTCGTCGGTACAGTAGGGTGGTATCCAACCATGACATTGGAGTTGTAAATCAACATCGAAAAAGCTGGTCACTGAGGAGTGGATACTGCATGTTAACACATTTCCCAAAATTATAAGAAGGTCACTGTTGTGCGGTTGACTGATCGTTTGTCTGTTTGACTGTTAATTTAGATCGAAAGACACACTTTAGGGCAGTGTCTCGTATTTATGTATTATGCAATAGTGTATTTTTGACGTCAGCGCAATTATCACATGGTTAAGTTCAAGTTATTTTCAAAACTCTTAAAAGAAAACAATATAAGTATTTGAAAAAAAAAGGATGTTGTAACTCATTCCCCTTCTGTTGATAGAATTGAGACAAAGTCTTGCATTACTTATCAAGGTCTTTGTAATAACAATTTATTTTAATGTCCGGTTGTCCCTGAAACTACGATGACTGTGAGGAGGCATCTGCCCTTCCGAACCCGAACAGTTAAGTCTTCAATTAATCAGATTGATTGGACTGACCTACATAATGTATATGTATTTTCCGTACTCAATAGTGGTTCAAATCGAATCAGCTGCCAACTATTTGCTATATTCTTCTAAATATTTCCTCCTCTCAAATGAACACCAGACACAGCGTTTATTAGATTCACTCCAAGCAACTACTTGCCACCCTTAACACGAACTCAACAGCCAACAGCATTTTGTCGAGAAAATAAGACCAACCAACACATTTCCAAGCAACACTCACTCAAGCAAGCTCGAGTGGCAAGCAACCACGTTACAAGCACTCCCATTGTTTACATCCATAAAGCACACACAAAACAAAACACATAAACCTGACACGAATGTGTCAATGTTTTATGGCCCCAACTACGACTCTCAGATTCAGATGCGGTTTAAGCCCATCACGTTCTACATTACATCATCTCGGTCTCTTACACCATGGGGTGATCAAATATTTGAGCAATAATAATAATCCAGCAGATCTCTAGAACTCAGTACAAAAATAACCTAGTCAATCGGAGACAGATCACGGAAATCGCTGCATGGGCATCGCATTCCATTTTTGCTGGCGGCCACTGTATCTAGTGATCGCGTACGAGTACACTGCTCTGGTTGCCTGCGGCTGGCACTGGCTCTCGCACGACTCTAACCAAGAAGACGTGAGGCGACAGGCGATAGGAACACGTTTCGTCTCCGCCAAGAGAGAGAGAGATCAATGTTCCAAAAATAGAAAACAAGTGGTTGGGGTTGCCTGTTCGGCGAAGAAAAGCAGAGCCAATCGCTGAAACAAAGGCGACACAGAAAAACACTGAGAGTGCCACAGGGATAGTTTCCGCCCCCTTATTCGTTCCCCTGCCCATCTTCTAACAATTTATTATGATTTTGTTATTATTCTTACATTTTTGTCAGATCAATATACAAGCTAGCTGGATCGAAACTGGAACCAGGGTAAACCGTGGCGATAATCCTCTCCCAGGTGGTGTTGCACTGCTTCTTTTCGGATGTTTGTAATCCACTCCTGATCACTGATCACCACTGGCAGCGTTCCGTAATCAGCAGCAACAACGTTGGTTTCGAAAGTGAAAGCGCAATCTCGCGATGGGAAATTTCTAGCACAACACTCGCACAGATCACTCCTCGACAGCGGCGGTAACACTTCAAAACAGGTCGCTTAGACGCGCCGTGCGTTCACGTCAGCGTCCGGTGCACTAGGTAGGTCGGCCAACAACACAAACCACAAACAACAACAAAACAAAACTAGTTATCACCTATACCGGTCGGCTGACTGGCAAATGACGATCGGGAAACCCGCAGCCGCGCCACGCACTCGTACACAGTGAGTATCTGCGTCTCCGAGTGTCTCCCTCCCCGACGAAAGAATACAAAACAGATCGTATAATCGTATGCACAGTACAGGAAGCACGAAATTAGAAGGAATGCAAGCGAGGAAGCAAGACCTCAGACCTCAAGCGCGTCAGACGTCAGTCGTCAGATGACCGACCCGACGATCAACAAAAACCAAACCCGAAACCAGATAGTACGTTCGACTACGACTGCGGCTACGTTGTCAATGAATTCGTCTCGTCACGTCACGCGAAGTCGCCTCACTTGCTGGGATTTAATAAATTCACTTAAGCGCTCGTTAATCTAATTCGATTGTCCGACGCGTCGTGTCATGTACCGCACCGCGTGGAAGCAACCAAAAGAATGCGTAGATTCTACGGAATTTCGGGTCACTTAATCGCTCAATGCCGCATCTGGGATACGCGGATGGCGTCTGAAGAAGGTATTTATTTATTTATCTTTTGTGTTGTTGGTCTCTCGACCACACGGTACACTGTTCACTAAAGAGGCTTACAGACTCTACACAGATGAAAAAGTCACGCAGCGCACAGAAGTCAGAACCTCCGCTTCGAACCTCCACTGAACGCGTTCACTTATTTCAATGTGGAAAATCGCACTGAGGAGGTTATCACGTTCGAAACCGCTCTCGGCCACCGCCGGTACTGCTTTGCTAGTGTGGTGCGTTGGTGTGGGCCTTTGTTGCTCTCATCTCAGTTGCTCCACACCAACACTGGCGCACTGAGGCTTTTTTTATAAAGTCAGCGTGAGAGAGAGAGAGAGAGACATGGATCGGAAGAGCGGCCTCTCTTCGGTGTACAAATGCGCTTCAATTCAGCCGCATGGTGGTCTATTTCCAGACTGACGCAGCGTAGCAGGTGGATTTTCGTCACGTAAAACTTTCGTGAAGCTTCAGTGCTACAATTCACCAGCAATAGCAGAAGCGCTATAATCATCCGCAGCGCTGTAGCCAGTCATCTGTCCTCCTGACCATGGATTTTCTAGACTTGCTGAGCTTTTACTTAAAAAAAAGCTCGTCTGCTGTTTGCCCTCGAGGGAGTACCTACTGCCTACTCTTAAGCAAGTTCGGTCGCCTCATGGCATCGGCACTGCACGTACCCGCTGCACTTAATCGGGTTAATTGCGGCGCGGTTCCCTTGTATTTTGACAGACAACAATTCCGAGAGCGAATTACGGCGGACATCTCAATCCAATGACACTCTGGCTGTTGACTCGCTCGATTGTGATAATATTCCGGCGTTGACCTTACCGCACCCGCATACTGAAAGGAGACCAGAAGATGTGTCACACTCAAAACAGCCGTCTGCTGGCATTCAGCGTATTCCGCGACATATAATGAGCCACCCATGGACGCGGGCACGTATATTTGTGCACGCGGACGCTGGCGAACAAGTGTGTGGGCCGCCGCACAGCCATGCATATGGAGAATGTGCAGCGAAATAGCGCTTTTGTTTATCGCCCTGAAGCTGAAGCAATTAATTGATGCAATTATTTATTTACGCAAATAAGGCCGTCGACGTGCACCGGCACCAGCAGCAGCATCGAACAGCCCCGTCACCGCACCGCAGCCAATGCCTGTTTTTGTTTGTATGTAAGGCATCTGGCATTCTTAAGTGCATTCGTTCGTCTGTCCGTCCGTTCGTTATTATTATTCAACGAAAACTATTGTATCCACCACTATTTAGTGCTTCAGATTCATATGACGCCGCGGTGATAGTCTGTTTATTCGCACGTATGGCGTATGGTTGTAATTGTTGATTTAACATTACTGCAGTTTGTTTATGTAACACGGTTACTCAATGCTCGATAAGACTGCGCATAGTATTGAGCGTTGCTTCCGAACAGACACGGTCAAGGATCCGAGCAGCAGCGCGGCGCGGCAGCAGGGTGAAATGGAGAGATGGCACGTGTCGCATTGGCCATTTAATGTTTATCAGAATTTGTCGCTGAAATTCTTCAATGTTTGTTCTATCTGACAGAGATGGGGTTGTTTGAAAAGCGTCAGCTGTCAAGACGAACATTTGTCGCAATGGAACGACGTATGTACATGTATGTACTTTCATCACGCGAGGCAGAGAAAAGACTACACAAGTGCAGGCTGTTGCTGAGCACAAACTCGGCGCCGATCTGTTTTTCTGACATCGACGCTTGGACAAAGTGCAGTGTGGCATATGAAGTTATGCCAATGAATAACCTACAATGTCGTTTATTGCTCGAGAATGCGATTTCATGACGTAAGGTGACGTGAAAGTGTCAACAAGTAAGTAAACACAGCACACCATTATTCCGATTTTGCTGGAGATGTTTGTATCTGATGATGTTTTGGTGGACGATTCGAATCAGACGAATCCGAGCCAACGGATGGTGATGGCTATAAACATTTATCGTTCCAGGAATATTCAGTGCGTCAAGATTGCCAAGTAGAGAAAATCAAATCAAATATCGAGCCAAAGAAATTTCATGACAGATATCGGCATAAAACTACGATCGTTAATATTTCCATGGCCGGAAATTAAAACAAGTATTTGAAACTTTATTGCATTTTATAACTAGATATCGAAGGCCATGGACTTGTAGCGTGACTAACAGCTGTGTTTTTGACTGATTTGGAATTAGAAATATAAATTTAAGTGGCAGATGATTTCTTCAACTCAACAAGTGGGTCGATATTACAAACGCACAGCCCTGCTCTGTAACTTGTACTTTGTAGTTAAATGCGACTGTACACGATTTCTCTTATTCCATAAGTCGTAACGTCCGAACATCTTCGAACACTTACTTGTCTAATATCGAATGTATCACATCGCATTCGAATATTTCTTAAGTATTTCGCATATCGAAAATATTTGAATTTTAGCGGTTTCTTAAACTGAAAATGTTTATTAATAAATAAGCCCCGCCGCTGGAGCCATTTATATCCGTTCGTTTTTCTTTTGAGATGGGAACATTGCTAGGTTAGTCCCAGTCCTTGAATGCAACCGATTAAAAGCGTTAAATTAGGTAAGCTAGTCGTAAGTAAAATTTGTACGGTATGCAAGTAAATGAAGCAAAGAGTACAAACAAAATATATAACGTTGACTTTGTGCGCATCATGTCAGTTGTTTTAAGTTTTTTTCTAAATACTTGAATGTACTGTGCACTCATTTTGGAAATCCCAATCGGTTTATGAATTTATTAAATCTTTTGCCTGGGTTATTTGTAATAACAAACATTTTTCTGAGCTCAAGTGTCTAAAACGTACGATAAACGATAAAGAGCAATACGAACAGAAATTTAAATAAGATGGCTGATTATACCGGGAAATTGAAACTACATACAATCAAGCCCTTGTACATGGAATAGCACATCATTCAAATAGTAGCCCCGGCTTCGCTGTCGATCCAATTTGTGATGACTCGGACCAATATGTGGGGCGATAGTCCGTCAATTGCGTGTCGAAAATCGGCTTCGAGCTTGTCCAAATTAGTTGGCTTCGTAGGGTAGACATACGTAGCCCAAGAGAATCAAAAATTGAGTACTGCAAGGACGATTGATGACATTTTGTATGACATATACCGTCCCTTTGTTGGAACCACAGCTCAGTTATATCAAATATCAATGTTGTTGAGTTCTGGTCACATAAAGGTCGGCATCATAATTGCAACATTGTTGCCCCTGCACTGCACAAAATATTATCTCTATGTACTTATGAATAGAAATACTGCCGCAGGTTTGCAGCAGGCGAATATTATTAAAAACGTATTCATAAATGCAAGTAGGCGATACAAAAAGTTTTGTGACGTTTCATTATATCGCTATCCTAAATATTCACAATGTTACTCATGTGTTTTCGTTTGCTATATTCCCCTGCAATCCTGCAACAAAATAAAAATCACTGCGAAGTTGATCGCAGTTTGACTGTCACATTGCTTTTATGAACGCAGTTACTGACTGCTGTCATGCAAAGGTAATGCAGCTTATTTACATTTATGAACACAAATCTTGCAGGGCTGCCGCAGTGTGACGTTTATGAACTCGGCCAAAGTCTAAGGACTAATTTAAAATCGCTCTATACATGAGACCATTGACGGTAACGATGTCTCATTCCTCATTTTGAACAAATGAAGCCAAACACTCAATTTCTGTGGATACATTGATGCTTTGTCGAACACTTGTGGATTGTGTTTACTCCATTAAATACAATTTAGCTTGTTGATATTGCCGCTGAACCAAAAATGGACTTCGTCCGAGGGGATGATTGTAGGATTATTGGGTATTTTATAAATAAGATGTACAAGAGACACATCTTACTTCCACCTAGTCTGAACTTAACGTGTACCCGCCATTGGTCGATTTGCTGCTACCCATACCCAACGTTTAATTCGGTTTCAATTCGAAAGAGATACTTGACGAATGTCAGAACCGCAAGGCCAACCCCAAGGTCAACCTTACATTATGTCAGGAAATATAGCCCGGCTTCAATTCTTACGCCAGCACAATCATTAACGGATGTAGGCCTAAATCCAGTCGCAAAATAAGCCGGGTTTTCTGTCTAGTGATGCCCAATTCAGCTGATCGACTGCGAATCGACATTTCCGGGTCTTATTCGGTGCTGCTACATATGGGTTCTTCATTTCGAAGCACAATACGCATTCGTTTCCCTTTTTAGAATGTATAGAACTTCGAGACGAAATTCTACACCAGCACTCCTTCCAGATTGGATTGGATGTCTGACAATCAGACCCTGGATAATCCCGTGCGTATCTAACAGGCGGATGAGAGGGTGGGCGTAGGTGTGTACTCCAAAATCCAGTGTCCTCAATATTGCTCTCGCCTTGAAGCTCCCTGACCACTGTAGAGCTTTTCAGGCAGATACCGTTGCGATAAAAGAGGCACCGTCCGCGCTCAACTCAAAAACATCCCTTAATTGCGACTTAACTCTTAACGAGCATTTCAGTATACACCTCATGTGATTGCCGGAACACTGGGACATACCGGTAAATTACAAAGCCGGTGGGTGTGAAACAACCTCATCTCTAACATCAGGAGAAGATCCACCTTCTCTGCCGATCGCTACAACCTACCATCGTCGTAAGATACACACAATTAAAACCACCACTCACAAATGGCTAGAAGACACAACCTGTCTTAAAACATAGGAAATGTGGCCAGTATTAAATCTTAAACGATCACTCAAGGCTAAGACCTTCACTCAGGACGACATAACCGGACACTGCACAATATTGGCATACACGCTCGCAGGGTGGGTGCCCCACACAATGATTTCTCCAGAAACTGCATGGATGAAGAAGGGGTAGAGACCACAAATCACTTCCTCTGCTCATGTAGCGCTCTGACAAGTCATAGGCACTTACATCTAAATAGTGTCAGCATTAGCAAGCTAAACCGCTTTATACGCACCAATTGGTTCCAAGTTTAGAGGATAATAGTTCCTTTGATACAACAAAGAGAGATCAAGGTGACGAGCATGACTATATTGAGACAGTAAACAACTGGACGTGCGAACGTGGAGGGGGTTATTGCTCATAATATGATACTTTTGGTTGGTATTTGAAGAACATCAAACATATTCGCTTCAAGGATGATTATTAAGAATACCTGCATGTTAACGAACCGATCCATCAAATTCTCTTAGTCTCCCTTCTGATTTGTTAAGTAGCCGATCGCCTGTTCAAGTTATTCGCCACGTAACCCTAACAGCTATTCCTTTGTTTACATTGCATGCCATCAGTTTAAACATCGCATTAAAGTCGAATAAATTCCACTTGCGGACGGAAATGTTAGTGTCAGTGAATTATTCCAAGTGATGCAAATGTGTTCTGTAAACACCACGTTTTCCCCAAACTCGGAAGTTGGTGGGGACCGAGTGTGAGGGAACAATATTTTGAATAAGGAACGCCGAGCAAAGCACTTGCCATACGCGCACACACTGCACGGCAAAAGAGAGTAAACGACCCCGATGCGATCGTGCATTATTCGGTAGGTCAATCGCTCGTAGCCTTTTCCTTTATTTGTGCTGATTATGAACGATTGTCACGGATGCAGTGGGCTGGGTATAATGTTACGATGTCATATTTATGCCGGAATTGCTAATTAAATATTGCTCATGCATTTCTTGCCGATGATGATGGGGATGGCGTTGGAGTTGTGTTGCGACCGTCTGTAGGATTCAATTTAATAATAAATATGTACATTTATGCAAGTGCATCGTAACAGTGCTCATTTGTGATAATATTCTGGCATTTAAAAACCATGTGTTTTTGGAGGAATTTTTCTCATGGCAATCAAGCAGTTGTACATTTTTTGGGCAGAAACCAACAGAAACCGAAAAAAAATGTTTCAGCAACTTGTCAAACTGAAGTCGCAATCTAGAGAGGTGATGTGATCCACAAAAATGCTATAAAAAAACGAGCAGTGAAACGTGTAGCAGTGAACATATTTTTTTGGTTTGATTGTTGATATTGGTGGCATTGGATAGAGGATGTGGCCCAGATGACGAACATAGTGGCGCATTATTGGTAATATATGTACTTTTATTGGATAGATAGATAGATAGTTCTTTATTGCGCATAAAACATTACAAGACTCAATACCACAGGTTTTGCAATTCAGAGATATGTCATCTGTGAAATTATTATATAACAAATATGAATTGATAAGTTTATATTTTAAGAATAAGACCCTATGATTTAAAGAGATACTTTTAGTAAAAACCAAAATCAAGTTCTTCGTCGGTTTCACAGTGAAATCTGAACCTCAGTTCAGTTGAATTTGGTTTGTAACGTGTGATCGAACGAAATTTGGCAGCACTTTCCATTCGGTATTGGCTACAATTTGTAAGGGCTTTCGGTGTATTCGATGTATACTATGTTCGTGGGACATGATACGGACGCCTGCAACAGGGGTGGAATCGGCTAAGACGATTTGCTATAGTTGATCTTCGAATCCATGTTTCTTGCTCTGCATAATTTGATACTCATTTTAAAAATCGGAAATTTGCCATCACTTTAATGGCAACTAAATTGATATCGTTTTCATGTCCAATATAAATATTTGGAACCAATGCACATTTTTGGAATTCGTCTTATACAACAAAACTTAAGTATTATCAATTTATTAACACATTTTTATCGAACAAGAACTAAGAAAAAAATAAAGACGCACCACAAAACTTCCAAAGGACTACACCAAAGGAATTCTAAAGCTGCAAATGATAGCGAGGAATTGTATTAAATAAGGAAACTAGAGGGAAAGTGTTGCCAAGACGCGTTTTGTTTGTTCACATTACTCAGAGTGTAATTTAGTTGATAGTTGAATTGTACTATCAAAAGTTCGATCGCCTTAACCGATACATCCCAGGGCGTATATAATGTACATTTGTATGTTTTGTATTTTTTTATTTATTTCTTCTGATATGAGGAGTAATGGAGTACACGTGGCCTATATTTTTACACCAGTGCGTGGCCTACTATGGCCTACTATGGCAGACCATTTAATAATGTTAATATTTTTTTTATTTAATAAACATGTAAATGAAAAATGTATATAAATAATGCCCCATCCACAAAAAAGGCGATCTTACCTCTTGCAACAACTATAGAGGTATATTCCTGCACAACGTCGCCTACAAGATCCTGTCCAGCGTACTGTGTGAACGTCTAAAGCCGTTTTGCATCGCACTAATCGGCACGTACCAGAGCGGCATCACCTTTTCATCGACTTCAAAGCCGTATACGACAGCATGGCCGAATTCGGGATCCCGGGAAAACTGATCCGGTTGTGTCGCACCACGCTAACACATACACGATGCACCGTGCAGTTAGACTCTCTGAGCCGTTTGAAACTTGCACTGGATTGCGGCAAGGAGATGCTGTAAACACGGAAGGCACTTCGGTCCAACTGTTGGAGTACGCAGATGACATCGACATCGTGACGCGTTCTCAACGTGCCGTAGTGGAGGCTTTTATGGCGATTGAAGAACAGGCGAAACGAACTGGTCTCAAGGTCAATGAGGACAAAACAAAATATATGCTGTGGACCAAAAAACGTTCCGTCACACACCACCTTGTACAAAATTTCACGATCGACAGCTACAATTTCGTTTGTCTACCTCGGGGCAAACGTGAACTCCACAAACGACATCCCAGTGGAGATCCGTCGTTGAATCGCCCTTGGCAACCCGTGCTACTTCGGTTTGTCAAAAGAACTGGGCTCAAAACTCCTGACTCGAAAGACCAAATCATGCTCTACAAAACTCTTATTTTGCCAGACCTGCTCCGAAAGAGCTGGACGCTAAGCAAAACTGCAGAGCTGATTCTTGGTACCTTCGAAAGAAAAGTTCTCCGTCGGATATATGGTCTCGTCTGCGAGGAAGGCGAATGGAGGAGAAGAAATAACAGCGAACTCTACGAGCTGTACCAGGATGTGGATGTAGTCCGGAAGGCAAAAATCCTTCGACTGCACTGGCTTGGCCACATCGAGCCCATGGACAACAATGCTCTAGCAAAGAGGGTCTTTGAATCCGAGCCTACTGGCTCGAGAAGGAGAGGAAGACCGAATCTCCGGTATAAAGACCACGTAATAGCGGATGGAAGACAGCTTGGTGTTGATGACTGGAAGCAGCGTGCCCAGGACCGTCAACGATGGAAGGCAGCAATTGCTCAGGCTCGGACTCTCCATGGTTCGCCGGCCTGATAAGTAAGTAAGTAAGTATTAATTTATAGACTCAAGCATTTAATAAATTTTATAAAAATTAGTTGTTTAAAACTAAAATTAACAAAAATAGCACTGTAAACGTCAATATTTCATATTTTTTGTGTAATTAAACTTTTGTATACTATGTACTAGTATGTACTGCAGCCTGGTGAACGGGACAAATCCATTTGTTGCAAGTCTTGTACCATTTTTTTTCCTCACCTCGCTAGGCTTCAAGATCCGGTAACACTCTCAATTGGATCTTCGAAGACATTGTCAGTCTCCATCTCCAAAAGACATCTCTGAGAGATATAATAGATCGTAGCACACGTAGCCTTGTAAGCTGGAAAAATAAATCAAATGAATTATATGTACCAAATTACACTTATATACAGGTTACTTCGTAATTTAGTAATTATATAATTTATTTATTTATGCGGCTAAGAAATCAAGAGAGGTAGTGACCTGTTGAGAAGTTTATTTGAGAGGGCTTATCTAAAATTACACCGCTCTTACATAAATAACTTTTAAGTTATAAACAGAACTGGTCTGCTATAGTAGGCCACGCATGTACTCCAGTGTTAACCCTAACTTACACCCTTGGCCAATAGTCCCATTTTTTCTTTGCATAAAAAGGCGGAAGGCTTCTGATGGCGGTTCGAACTGCTGAACCGAATGAAATTATCGTTCACCACACTGAAATTCACCTATCACTAGAATGATTTACGAATATGTGAATATCCTGCAACTATATAGTAAGCTGCTAAGCAATATTAACAGTCACCCCAATCAGGACATGCAGGAGCTGCAACGACTTCTATTTGAGCGCAGTCACCGATTTAATGATTTATTCAACTCCAACACAACGCAGTTCTACAAAAAGAAGGTAGTTCGCTCCAAAATGTTTTATTATATGTATATTTTCGCCTCTTTTCTCATAATCATTAAATTATTACTGACACATAAGATTTAGCATGTCAGATATATTGTAAAATGATACAATATTTATGATGTCAAGTGAAATAACCGGGGCACCTATAGTTCAGCCGGCACTCCCACTTTAGTAACACGTCTGGTAATAAGCTATTTGTAAACTGATGACAAATATATGTAATAATCTAAAATCTAATCTAATCGACATCATTCACCCACACAACCGTATGAATATACTCAATTAAACGAAAGTAATCGCTTACCTTTATTAGAAAACCTTATAAATGGTCTATATATTATGTACAATATTCCCAATATGTTAAGTCACTACGAAGTACGTTTCAAGTTTTAACAATCAAACTTGTCTTAACAAAGAATAGGGCTACAGTACAGACAGGACCATAGTGATTTTTTCACACGGTATCAATCAAATTCAACTGTAAGGTAACAGTAGTAGAAGCTTCTCTCGACAGCGACTAAATTTATCTCAATAATTGGTTCATCTTGACTAACGGAAACATTGAAAGTGCTGCTGTCACTTCATCTTCGCTGAGTTAAGAGATATTTTTCTTTCTCACAGCTTCGAGATGTTTAATCGACCAAAGGCGAATAAATACCATGTGTAGCAACGAATTTACAAGCCATCTTCATAATCTTTCCATCTTATCTTCGATAGTCCGGAGTCTTGTTCAGCTCTAGACAAGGAAATTTCGCCGTCCCTTTGGCGCAGAGGATAGCGCGTTGGACTTCTAATCCAAAGGTCGCGGGTTCGATCCCCGCAAGGGATGCAACGTGTGCTCGGTGTCAAAACCGGTCACGCACAACTCTTTTTTTTCATTGTCAATTTCCCAATCTGATGAACATAGTTGCCCTTCAAATATGTTGGGGAAGAGTGCATGCTTCTGTTCGTGCCAAATCCAACAATCACAGTTCATTGCAACCAATATTGAAGCTTTTGTTTGAAAGCTCGGCGATACGTATCGAAGTATAATTTTCTGTTGGGTGCTTGGCTTGGATGGAACAGCCACGTCGACCATCCCGTTCGGTTTGTGTCTCTGAAAGGGAAAATAGTACCATGGGGAGTTTTTGAGACGGGATATTTCTCCACTCAATGGAAGCCAGATGTCAGCTGGAGTTTGAAATAAAATGGCGTTTCCAGGGAGGGGAAATGTCGTGGCCACACCCTCGGCGACGCACACTCATGCAACAGCTTCTAGCCGCGTCTCACTCTACTCTACTCTCCCTCGATGGCCGACTGCACGTGGTGTCAGTGGCAGCGCCAGTCATCTGGCTTGTTTCTCCACCTCGGCGCTCTGGTGGGGGCACATGATTAGATAGATTTTTTTCTTGTTTTTAATCACACACCCGTTATTGAATCTAAGGGGGCATTAGCAGGTTTTGTTTGGCGTGTCTTCGCGGAACCTGGCGAGCATGTTTCTTGCGCAGATTTTCAATTACCAGACTTTTCGGTGTTTCCCTGCTGGCGCTGGCCGAAGCCACCGAGTGCGTGGGGTAAAGGCAGAGTTTTCCTCCAGGACGACATGGTCGGGTGCAGGGGCATTGGAAAATGAAATTGTTGTGATGGCACCCCGATGGTGAGTGAGTGTGGGCGGTGTGGTGGGGCGGCATATTATCGGCGAAATACAATACACAGGAACGGTCTATCACATTTAACGGTTTGGATTTTTCATGCGACCGCACACGGGCACTCGCAAACAGGCCAACAATCACGTCCTTGATGAAGCTCGACGAGCTGACAGGGTGGCTTGGTCAGAGTGAAAACGGTGGCAATGGGTGGCAAGTGAAATGAGGTGGTGGCGGCCAGCCTTCTTAGCCTAGTAGCGCCAGGGGAGTAATAACGTAACGATATATTACATCCCCAAATGGGAAGAGCGAGCGTGCTGTGCTGTGTCTTGGTACATGGAGCACCAAGGCAGCGGGGGACAAGGGAGTGATGCTGTGTGCGGTACGGTAAATGGAATCAAATAAATTGCGCCATCAAGAGAAAAGATTAAGCAATTTATATTTTTTATTCGCCTCGCATCTCGTACTTGCCTTGGCTTATACATCCGAAACGGAACTGACTTCCGATGGTAGCAGGCGATGAAGAGGGCCCAGCCGGGTTGGGGATGCATGGAGGTAGTCAGGCGATTAATGTCCGTCGGGTTCCCTCCTCAGTTGGCCATAAATGAATCCATTTACTCGTTGAATTTGTGTGTTCGGTATATCTTGTTGGTTGTTCATGTCGTTCTGGAAATTTATCTTGTGCTTTCAAAATTGGTTACAATTTTTTTCTGTTTTTTTTCCTGTTTGTATAAATGATCTTAACTTAAACACGATTCTCATAACTCTTGTTGAATTGAATTATTTGTACAGAATTTCATACATTTTTTTTTAAGACTTTTACATTTTAATGAGGACCTGATATTTTTCATGTCATTGTTGATCGTAAGATTGTTCACATAAGTCTGAAACAGAGAAGACAGAAGACAGAGAAAATGTAAGTACACACTCATAAAATCAGATGATCCGATCTGGAAAATTAAACCAAATGTCTTAAGTAGTGGGTATGTGGGTCGGCTCCTGCGCAATTGTTCTTTCCATGTCACCTAAATTTGATTGCAAATTAATATCTTATATGTATCTTTGTTAAGCAACCATTTAGTACAGACTTTAATCAATACAAGCTTCATAATAGTGCAACAATGCTAACGTGTGCATGGGAAATAGCCATTTAGTGTCACACGCGATTGAATAATCACGGGCCACATTCGCAACCGAATCTGGTTAAAGAGAAGAGAGATGTCTCAAAATTACGTGCAGTCGAAAACAACATTTGACTTGGTACAAAATAAACTTTGAAATCATAATTGAATTTCAATAAATAATATGACGTTTTTCTCTCAATTGAACCATCCAATTGGGCTTTCACCATTTTTTGTTTCGCATTCTTTGCTATTAGTGTATTAGTATAAACGTTTACCCTTTAAACATGCACCGACCCATGAGCGATCCCATTAAATTGTCTACTTGCTCAAACATATCTATAGCTGACATGTTGCCAGTTGACACAGCACCCGTGGTCCATACTAATAAGTACTAGGTCTGGAGTCATTAGGCTTTTAATAATATAATATGGGTAGAGGGCCAGGGTTTAACTTCTCAGCCACCACTCGTGTTGTGCGTGCTATTGTTCTATCCGGGACCTAAATAATTGAAAATACGATCTTTCTTCTACTTATTGGTTACAAAACGGATTTTGCTTTCTTATAAATACAGATTTTGAAAGTTTGTAGTCAAAATACAAAATCACTCATCGATGAGAAAATGAATGTTCCCCATGCATGGTGTTCACCAAGGATCCGTTCTTCGTTCAACTCTCTTTAATATCTACGTATCTGGCCTATTTGCCTTGGTAACAATGTTGAGTTGGCAATGTTTGCAAATGATACTGCCATATTCACAGGTGCGACTTTATTGATCGATGAATATAATTTACTACAGATCTACAGCCCTTCACGAATTCGAGAAATTCTGTCATACATCAATTGTCCAGAAAACTGCAAATACAGTATAACTTCAGATAAGAAACATGTATCCACTATTATTCCACAAAATAAATAAATTAATAAGAGTTTGCAGGAACTCAAAACTTAGCATTGATAATAAACATTTAATATATAGGACAATCTTCTAAGCTATTTTGTTGTAGGGAGCTTCTGTCTGGTGCGATTGCGGAAAAAGGTTAAAATTAAAAATGCTAAAAATGATGATACTCGACATGAAAACTTCATGATAAAGCTCATGTCAACTTGCTATGTCTCCTTATTGATAACTCTAAAATGTTTTTCTGATGATGAGCTTATAACTCAATTCAATATCAACATATTACAGGGAACGCTCATAAGCGGGGCGTAGAAATAACGTAACAAGTAGCCCGCTTCCGATTTTCAAATTTTTGCTTTAGATCTTATAACGATGCCCGAGAGGCGGATATTTTTACTAAGCGCTTTAAAGAACCAATCATAACAAAGTCTGTCAATATTTAAACCTTCGGTTTTAAAAAAAAGCTCTTTTTTCATTCACATTACCATTAGATTGTATTTCATTATCATAACTTCGATAAAATTTTTTTTTTTTGCGTAAAATTTCCGCGGCTTTTTTACAGGAATTTTGTACAGGATTTTTGTGTGTAGTTTTCCCCTGAATAAAAAGTCTCTCTTGCGACATGGTATACCCCCAATAAATGCATTATAAAAAATAAGGGCTTTTGAAGTAAGTGCTGGAATCTGGCATGACCGTAGACTTAAACAAAACGAACAAAATTGGACGAATGTTTGTTTCAATATAATATATAATGTATTAACTATGTGTAAATCCAATATCTATAAATTAAAAATATTTTTCAAATTATACGACCGATTTTGCTATCCACTGTCAGTTTTCATTCATTTTTATTTACTTAATTCATAACAAACACTTAAATACTAGACAAAAATGCTTGAAACTAGTTGGATGAACGTTGTTACTACTTCAAACTTACTGGCCCTAGGCCGGCACTCTAAGCTAAACTTAATCTTAAACTATGTCTTTCGACTTAACCTAACAATGCATTTTTAAAAGTAAATAAATTTTACTGTAAATTAAGATTAAGAAAATTATAAAAAACTTAATATCAGAACTGATTTTACTAAAACTTATATACTATCTTACTACCTTAAATAACTTAAACTACCTTAAACTATATATGTGTGTATTATGATATACGATATACATATATATGTCCTTAATATACATGTGTATACACATAAGTACACATGTGTACACATGTGTAAATTTTTTTTACAACTTAACACTACCCTAAAAAACTACCCTAAGATATGTAGTTGCAGCTGATAAAATTGCGTTTAATCAGCTGCAAGACAAAGACCAATATGCACTGCCCGTTTTTAACCCGGGTCTAAAGGGTTCGATGAGGGAGTTCCCTCACTGCACAGCCACCAGAATTTTCGGTGTTGCATTGCAACATCCCGAACATCTCGCCTTGATACCGCCGTACTGAACCGGAGGAGACCCTCCTCAGCTCGTTGTGCGACGGAACGGTCGTGGTTGAGTTGTCCATCCACAGTCGAACGGGCGATGTGGAAGAGGAGCGGTACCGCATTTTGCTCTCCACTGTAACTTACTCACCATTGCACACATTCTTGTACTACGCAAAGATCTGAGAAGATGCCTAGGAGAATTATCCGAATTATCCTTGACGATTAGAAGTCCATAATATGAATAGCTGAACAGTGTAACAATATACAAGCATAATTATTTTCGAATAAATTATCTCAATTCTAGCCAAACATATGTTCATGTATAGTACACGCGTTAATACGTAATATTGAATAGATTAAAATCTGTTGAATGGTTGAAGGGTTGTTCGAAAATATAACAAAAGGCAGTTGTAATCAAGTTTCGGACCGGTTATTTTTGTTGTGGTAAATAAGGCGTGGATGGATTTCTGATCTTTTGATGAATCATCTTGCCGCTCTGGATTTTTTCTGACCATGGATCGTCGAATATGTGATCCTGCCTTGTCTTGTCTTAGCCGACGGCGAATAAATCAGAAACAACAGCGAGTTGTACAGAAACATCTATTAAGACTGCTTTGGGAACTATAAGCACACGAAGTATATTAATTCGACCAAATCAGTCGATCGACCTTTAAGCAATTTTGAAAAATTATTCTATTGCATGGAGCAACAGTGCCTTTTTTTATAGTTTTATTGTAATTAACAATTATACTGAAGCATGTGGCTATAGTAAGTTGAGAGGCCCTAGTTTTTACGCGAAAAACTTTCCTCATTTTAGTCTGCACCTCTTTTGAGTCACTGACAATGCTCTACTCTCTAAACCACAGCGTCGCGTCGCTCTACTCTCGAGCATTGGCAGTGACTCGACAGAGGTGTAGACTGTCTGTCTAACTGTCATTTGTTAGAGAACAATATCGCGTTGTAGCAGAAAGTCAAAGTCCATCGCGGACTGTAGCGCTATCGTACAAACGAAATGGAAGTCGAAAAAAAATTACCCAAAAAGAACCACCGTCTTGGCGCCCTTTCGCCCTCTATCGCTGACATCAATCCGCCACTACGCTGCGACGCTCTGTGTATTTATTAAAATTACTTTGAATCATTTATGTGTCGTCACACGTCGCCTTTTGAATGCGATCCATACACGCGTGTATTAAAAACAATTTTATTAACACTTTTCTCTTGCGAATTTTTAGGAAGGCGCTAAAAAATTATTACATATCGCTCCGCTCCGGGTAGTTGACGGCCGCAAAGTTGACGTCGTCTACTGGCCCCAATGGAGGCACTCAGTGATGGATGCCCCGTCATTACAGTGATAAACGCAATAAAACCGCAATGAAATTTTATTTTGGCCAAATTCTGCGGAGAAAGAAAAAAACTGCGCCTCTGACTGTGCCTGTGCCTGTGCCTGTGCCGCACCATAAGTCTTCCGGTTCGGAAATAAATACCTTACGAACAGTACTTAAAAGCTAAAGCAGCTATAAAAGTTCATCATTCGAATGGGCCGCCATGGCAGAGGCATGGAGTCGGACGAGTGAATACGACGACGTAAAATTTACTGTTATACGCTGAGCCCACTTAAATACCCTCATCGTCTTGCAATAAGTGAATCCTTGCTTCGTCCATTTTGAATAAGCAATCGTCGGGAGATCTTCGGGTCTTCGTTCATCGTGTCCTTACATTCGAAATGGGCGGCAGCAGGGACTTGATGCCATTCGTTCCGTCTATTCACTCCCTCCTCCCGCCACCCACCACCGTCCCACTCTATGCCCACAGCGTAGACTCTGTTTCAGCATTGGGAAAGTAATGGCCGCGGACGACCCACTGAAGAAATGAAACATTTTAACCCTCAACTGCCGCACAATAACTCACGCAAATGTTACTCAGTCCCCAGTCCATCCTGGCCCGGCCCGGCCCGTCCTGGCCACCTAGCCGCCGCTCCCATCGTGTCGTGCCTGCTGTCGGTTCCGGCCGTAAAATAAAACCATAAACGCAGTCGGAATGAAATTAATTATTTTCCATTAAACTTAAGTGTAATATAAAATTTCCTCGAAAGGCAATTTAAACCGTCAAGTGCCCATATAAATTACATCAGTTTCGCACAAAAAAAAAGTACACAAAAATAAACGATTAAGGGTTGGTGCTGTTGGTGGTACTCTCGCGAGGTGGAGCACGACCAGCGGCGCCGGGGTTGCAAGAAGCTCAGCAGCGCAGTGGCAAAAACAGGCAAAAGGGATCGTTTATCCCATTACTCACCACCGCCGAACGCCAAATAGGTGGTAGCCAAGAACCACCCCAAGCAGCAAGCATACCCGGTCACCCAGCCACCCAACAGCCCAGCCACCCGACTGCCGCGCCGCACCGCCCACATAATCGAAAGTTATACACCAAAATAGAAAAACTGAATGGCGATTACTTGTGGGGAGCAATTTAGTGAATTGCTTGTGTAGTGGTGGGCGGCGGTGGTGGAAGTCACCCTGGCCATTGTATTACCGCTGCGACAACACTGATAAAACCTTCACCCACCCCGCTGGCGCAGACTGCTGGCGAGGCAAAAAGGTAAATAGGGAAAGTCGAAGAAAAACCAAAAGAAAATGAAAAAAGGAAAAGAAAACAATTCGAGGGAGTGTTAGGGACATTTTCTTATGTGTGCATTGTTTCTTCCCCTGAAGAACGACTGTGTGGGTGAGCAAGCACCCCCCAATGGGTCGGACGATTGGTGAGTATACTTACGTGCCTCTGTGTGGGAGCTCGGTAATCTAAATCTGATGAAATTAAGGAAAATTGATTGTGGCTCTAGGAGGAGATAAATTGAAATGAAGTCAAATGGAAACTGTATACACTTGGCTTCAAATTATTTCCTTTCCTTTCTTCTTCGTTTTCTCTTCTCGTCTGCTCAGCTGTTGTTTTGTTTTCCCACTCTGGTGATTTTTCTTGTAACAGATATTAATGATGCTTTGTTTTTTTTTTTTTCTCCTTTTTGTGTGATTTTCAGAAAACGGATTTATGTCTGGTGGAAGCTAATAGATGAACGTCGAGCACGTCGGCTATCCGCCCTGTGAAGTGATTAGTCGAGTCAATAAACTTTTTGTCGAGAGAGAACGCAATTGGGACACGATAAAGGAGCTTGTGTAATGTTTTTTTAAAGATTGTAGGTCCTGGTGAAAAATTGTGCCTTGTATTTTGTAATCCTGCAAACTTAGTTGATATCGCTGTTATACACATACATATTTGTGACTCAAGCTTAATCGAATGTAGTATCCTCTCCTTCTCGAATGACTTTAAAAATATCTCTTATAACAGGGATGTCCAAATCAATCACTTCAGACTGTTGATTGAATTAGTCGCCATAGCAGTTTGTATTGTTATATTTATATGGACTTTGATAAACAAAAAAGAGAAACATATTTTTTCTCCTTTCCCAATAAAAATCGTCTACGATTAGACTAACATTTTTAAAAAAATATTTAAAAGCTGGATGTAGGACAATATCACAAATAACACTTGTGGTCATTGCAGAACCTAGGCCAAGCTCGGATTTTCGAGCCACCAAACTTTAACATGGCGGGTTCTTATTGTATTTGTGTATTAATTAGTCTAATTAAAATGAATTATTTTTCTTAAAAATGAAATTTAAATACATTGTACGATTTTATTGTACCGAACATACTTGGATGATCCGCAAACGCAAACTGTACCAGCATACCAACAATGACATGTGTTCATCTCTTAAAATATCGAAGACAATACTATCTATTCAAACCCTATAATAGCTGGAGTACCACAACGGAGTGTTTTTGGACCAGTTCTAGAATTGCAATACGATGTATGATCTAAAACGAACGCTCTGTACTAGGGAAATTTACCGAATACAGAAAACTTTCTCTAATAACCACAGGAAATAAAAACCAAGCATAAAGTTACAATATGCACTAAATCGGATACACGAATGGTATATATGTAGGTACTTTAGTTTCTGGAGTCTTTTGTAAGTCCATTGGGTTAATCATACATTCATTTATCATCCAAATTGTTATAATTCCAAAAGTAATATAATAATATTGATGGCGCTACAGCCCGTAGAGCCCCAGGACCTACCCTCTCAGCAACTACTCGTGTTGTGCGTGCTATTATTCTATCAGTGGAAGGGATATACAGTTTTATGCAGACTCCGAACGGTCAATTTTGAGAAGCTTTTTCTAGACAGTTATACTCTTTGAGCATTGTCAGTGACCCGAAAGAGATGGGTCCGTGAAAAGTATTTCTTGTCGTACCAGGAATCAAACCTAGACAGGTAGGTCCAAGTGCGTAGGAGTCGACGCACATACCCGCAACGCCACGGACCACCACCAAAGACATTACTTAAATTGTATAAAATAAAAATAAATGCTCAAACTATTGGCGAGCAGCAGTTGATGAAGTTAAATCCATTCAGACTCGGGGATTATTTTATGATTAAACTTAAGTGGGGGGTCATGTTAAAGGAAAAGTAAAGAATTTGAGGTAAGATAGAGACAAATTAGAAAAATAAAAATAAATCATCTTAACTTTTGCAAATTGAATAACAATGTTCAGTCTTTCTACAGTAACAGTAAGGACAACGGAACTCTTTTAAATTTTATAAATTGTGTTTTTTTAGAGGTAAAGAACTTTGAAATGGAATAAAAGAAAGATGATTTTTTAAATTGACATGAAATTTACTTTATTCGAAAGATAATCTTCTGGCATTATAATTTAATATGATTTTTTTTGGCATATGACCACCACGGCTGGCGGCAGGGCCAATTTTCGACTACTTTTTTGAACATTTGTGGCGAATGTTGTCCTCCAAGTTGTCAATCGTTTCGGGCTTATCGGCGTAGACTAGGACATATCAACACAGAAAATAGTCAAGCGGTGCTAAATCGAACGATCTTGGAGGCCAATTCACGGGTTCGTAACGTGGAACTATGCTTACCAAACATTTCCTTCAATAAATCAACTGTGGTACGAGCTGTGTGACATGTTGCGCCGTCTTGTTAAAGCCACAGCTCCTCATGGTTCTTCAATTGATGAACGAAAAAGTCAGTAATCATTACTCTATATATATTGTTTTTAAAGAAGTACGGACCAATTATTCCACCAACCCTCCCATTAAGCACACCAAACAGTCAGTTTTTGTGGATGTAACGGTATCTCAACATACACTTGAGGATTATCATCACTCCAATTACGACAGTTTTGTTTATTGACGTATCCATTCAACCAAAAGTGAGCATGGTGAAAATGGAGGTAGTGCGCGATACGTACCTCAAACAGAACCATAATTTTCAAAATAAATTTGCACAATTTGGAAGCGTTGTTCAGGCGACCGTCTATTCATGTTGAAATGCCAAGCCAAAATAAAAATAAATCACTTGACAGCTGACAAAATGGCCTCCAGTTAAAATAGTTTTAAGTTCTACACCTCTAAAAAAAAACATCCTTTACTTTTTGGCAAAAAATATAAAATTTCCTGAACTAGTTTCCCACTAGTTTTGCCTTCATAACAAGTTGAATTTCTATTTTAACAAATATACCACCAATAGAAGCACCACCAATATTTATTAGTATGCACTTAGTAGCTACTGCTATCGGTCTGATCGTTGCATTTAATTTTCAGAAGAAAATGTCGTCTAATCCAAGTTCTTGCTATCTCTAACCCAACTTGATGTTTAAGTTACCCAGGATTTCTTACCTTGGAATTTTTTAATTAAAATCAAGGGATTTTCATGACCAAACATGTTTTTGACCCAAACAAGATTTGAATATTGGTGGCGAATTCTCGGCATCGTGGTCATGTTCGAAGAAATATTGGCCTTTCCACAGGCAATATAGTGTTTTTTTCTTTCGGCTTCGTCAGGTGGAAAGTTTGATATAACATTGGATGATCGGACCCGTTTTTGTTGGATGTGAATGAAGAAGACAAAATATCAAACTTTATAGAGAGTAGAGACATCGACAAAGTCAGCTGATCTAACGTCTACTGAGATTGGGTTAACACTATGGCCTGAATCTAATAGGCAATACATTTCTTCCTTTCACTGATCACATGATGAAAATCAATCAAACCTCAATCAATTTATAGGTAGGTAGCGAAGGATCGCATTGGTCAAATATTTATGTGACTCTGATACGATCTGATACGATGCAACGTCTTTTTAGGCTGAGGGTATTTTGCTTGAATTGATTGGAATACCTAAATTCCACCTTGTTCCACCACCTATGATAAAATTAACCAAATCAACGGTCGAAGGATCGCATTGGGTAAATTGGTATGAAGTTGAAGCGGTACTGATACCACATAAGTTTTGGGACCAAAAATAGTCGGTATATTCCAAAAGCATAGAGCCTAGACTGATTTCATAAATCACTGAATATAAATGCAAATTACAACAAAATCTTCATCTTCACTTCACTTTATAAAAATATGAAGGAAGTTTTTATAATTACTTTTATTGTAGAATATTGTAGAATCACAATATTTAAAAGTTCACCAACGACAAATCACATTTACGGTCAACAGTCGGATCTGATTAAATTGGTAAGACTTGTAGGAAAGTGTTTGGCGGAGGCAGATTTGACAGCTCGAAATCGTTAGCGACTCCATGAGCAGATACGAATTTCGGTGACAGGGTCACTTTGCTTGGTCACATTAAACAAATATGATTCAGTCACATACCTTTTTCTGTTCATTTCGGCCATATTTTTAAAGAAAAGTTTGAAGCATTTTTCATTCAGAAATTGATCATAATTGTTGCGACGAATTTCAGCCGACGAAGTCTGTCCGACTTGGAGGAAGGAAATGGAATGAAGTAGACCATTTTACAATATACGACACAACTTTAGCACCGGCATATCAATACCAGCAATATTCCTACGCATTGTGTAACTTAATTTTTGTATCAAGTCTTCGATAAAAATAATGGTGTAAGAGAAACAAGGAATGCTGGGCAGCTTTACGGAGCGAAATGTGACAGACGTCACTTCCCTTGTCTTTCACTCCATGTCAGTTCAAAAAAACTGATTAGGTAAACGATTTGAGTAAATCAACTTTTGAAGCTTGCAGTCAATGTGGTCTGGTCTGAAGCTGAATATTGGAACCAATTGAAATTGGACAACATTTTCAACGTCCCTTCTTTTTCAGTTTGCAAAATATGAGAAGAACTGCATCTGTTTGATTTATTCAACCCAAGTCACCAAAATTGAGACACTCAACTTTCCAGGTGATAATTCTCTTCATCGACCGACGAATATGACAGACACATTTTTTGACAGTTGTCTAGAGATGAAGCTAGTTAGTCATACTGGCATATTTTTATGCGCATTTATTTCTGCTTATCATTGCACCACCACTATTGTAACTAAACATGAACCACACAAGACGTAACTAACTCTAAAAATATAACCACGAACTGATCATATAACATCCATACCTATACAAATGGCAGTTGTTGTCTCTCTGTAGCCTGCAGCTGCATTTACAACTTAAAGACAAACACCATTTATTTAGTCCCTAATATCGCAAGCAAAACGAGCAAGAGAAACAAATGAAAAAGAGCTTTTACAAGAAATGCAGTTGAACATTTCGGAAGTTCACATTATAGAGGTGTCGATTCACATTTTAGAGAAATTAACATTATCGGTAATTAACATTATTGAGGGACTACTGTACTGTGTTGAATAATTTCAAGGGACAGCATCAATTCAATATCCCAATATGGTTGATATCTTGTCTACACGCAACTGTCTTAAAATCTAAAAAATTAAACATTCATCTGCGCAAGCGTGGTTATTTCTTGTAAGCAACCTATATGAGCCTCACCCACTCTCAAATCGACCCCACAAACAGTAAAAGCTCTTCATCGTCCTAATTTCCCATCTGTACCTAATCTAGAATTAAAAACCTATGCACGTATTTAATTTGGTCAGTATATATTAAATGTCGTTATGGCGAATAGCATACATTTGTACGTATGTAAAGTTTTCATTATCAAACCACTCCCTTAAGCCCAGCTCTGCAAGATCATGCGGCCGGCTGCGTCCTGTTTGCATTTTATTTATTATCATTCAAGAGATTTCCTGCGTCAAGATCTCGATACGAATCAGATATTGAAAAATCCCTGCAACGTTGCCATCTGACCATCTGAAAAGCTTGCCAATCTGAACGCTTTATTTCAATCTATGCCAATCACCACCCATCCACCCCTTGCCCGAAACACCGTAAAATAATCTCATGACTTCAGAGAATGAGGCTACTACCATCCCAGCCACCCACTCACTTTCCAACCACAACCCCTTTCTCGGTCTTTTCCTCTCCGCCAGGGCCTTCCCTATTTGCTTTGGCCCTAATCTGTTTCTAGGAAACCAATTAGTTATCCGCACCCTGCGACACTCTGCAAAACAAAAGGAAATACAAACATACATACACAGCTATCTGCGAGCAGGCAAACGAATACAAAACGAGGCAAAAATCGAAACAGCAAAACGTAACACCAACTCGTTCCAACGGGGTGCTCCCCCCCACACTCACCCACCCAGCTTCGGTTCATCCATGTCCTGTTCTTGGGCTGCCTGCATAGAACAACAGAAGAAAATTAATACAAATAAATTGAGTTGTCAGAAATGATCTCCCAAATAAATGCCTTTGTGAGTAATTTCTCCCCTGTCATCCCCCAAGTGAAACACCAACAGTGAGCCAGGCATCGCACAGAAATCTCTTCGCAATGTTACCAACCCCACAAATTGAGTGCAGACCAAGGCAAACATACTCCCACTGCGTCCGACCTGCCATTCTGCCACTCTGCCATTCATCCCCCGTTCGCTTCCATTCCATAATGCAAATTGAATTTCAAAGCGAGGAAAACGAGAAAATTTTCTTCGTTTAATGGCGGCTTCATAGGTGGTGATAGTAGCTCATCCATGCTGGGGAAAGTCCCAAGAAAACCATGAAAACCGTAAAAATCAAACGAAAGCAGCTCCATTCCATCCGAGTCAGGGATGGGGGCGTCTTGACGCGCAGTCTCCTAAGAGGGGAAATACTGTGGCAAGTGCTCGCAAAAGAGCAGTACGCACACACTGCTAGTGCGGTAGTGGCACACAATAAAAAGGAGGCGTGTCCACCACCACTGCCAGTCGGTACTCGGTTCTATGGAAGAGAGCTCAATTGGGGTGAATTGAGCAAACAACCCCGTTGTCGTTGTCATCATTGTCATGCCACCGCTGCTGCTACTGCCACTGCTGCTGCCGTTCCTCTAGCTGTAGCTGTAGCTGTCCGCCATTTACATTGGAACGCGTTCAGAGTGAAATAAACCCTCGTGACAATCGCTGACGTGGTTGATTTCATTCGCAGACTTGTCCCGAGAAGGTTGTCGCTGTCACAGACTCTTTCATCTCGCACGAGCTGAGACCATTGGAAGTTTCGTGTGTTCCTTTTGTGCCGTGACTTTACCAAGTACTTCCTGTGTGTACAGTGTGTGCTTACTGCCTCGTGCAACAAGCGATCTTTGTGTTGTGATTGTGTTACATAAGTTCCGTTGCAAAATTCACTAGTTCCCACGTCCTGTCTGACGGTGAAGTTGAAGACAAAGTTTCTGCCAAGTGTCCCCACACCCGAGCGTTGGAAAATTGGATTTACCTGTGTGTGCCGTAACTTTTTTGAAACGGTGTATGTGCTGTGTACCGCTTTTCCCAAATTTTCAATGTGAGTGATGAAAACTTTTCGCAAAAGTTAAATTGTTCCACCGACTCAACAACGAGGACAACAAGAAAGGACTACGACGGCGGCTTGTTTCACCTGGCACACGGCGTACTCGTACTCGTACTCGTTTTGTGCTGCTCTTTTCGAGGATAATTAAGTACTTGATTGTGCGAACGAACGATACCACAGACAGATCTCTCATCCTTGTGCTGTGTGCTTATGTGCTGAATTCATAGCTGCCTCCTTGCAACGGAGCGACGACGTGAGTGCGGTGCCAGAAATTCGTGCGAAAAAGTTTGTGTTTGTGTTCCGTGGCTGGTATCTGTTGAGAGTGACTTTAACTCCGCGAATACTAATTGCATCGAGCAATCGGTGTGCATTCTGGTTTGTTTGCTAATTAACATCGCTTTTCCCCTCTTCGCCTCTTTTCTACGTGGAAACGTGCGGCGGGGCTTCCTGTAGGAACCCGCTAATTTAATTTCGACAAAATTTTCACGGACGGGAACAAGGTAATTACTTTCAAAATGTGTGTATTTTAAAATATATGTCTTGAGAGGGGTTGGTAAATGGATGAATGGATCCTTGCAGAAATGGAGTCTACTCGCGAAAACCGACGGGGGACTTCTTCGTTCGCGTAGAACTACGAAATATTTTCGACAGTCTCTTGTTCATAATTTGAAATGTTAGAGTAGTTTGTTATAGTTGTACCGGTTACAGTTGCGACGGAATTTCATACTTGTTACAGTGGTTTAGGAGAACTATTCCGCTACTACTCACATTACATGCAGGACTTGTGCAAGTGACCTGGGTTTGTTCTAATTAAAATTGTTGTGGTATTTCTCACTTTTTAAGTCAATTAAAGTGGATGCACTGTCAAAGAGATTTGGAAATTTGTAGTGCGAGTTCTGAGGGAAGTATCAACTTAAGGCCAAGATTGGTCACTAAACTGAAGAAAATGATGAGTAAAACCAGCAACTAGCAGTTGAAAAAGTTATTCAAGATACTTTCTTCTATGGATTATGCTGAGGTTGACATAGAAGGACAGTTAAATTGATGCGTAGGCATAGTTAAGTGATTCAATTTAAGAATTTTTCAAGAATCTTTGAAAACTGACTTACTGCACCAAATTTAGGAAAATAACTCAGTCCTTCTGAAGGAGTATTGTTGGCAATTTCTAATTTACAAGGACGATGTATTTGATTTTAGATGTCAAAAATATGCTTATTTTATTTAATATCGCCGAAATGTTCACAAAACAGGATCTCATCTGTACATTTTTAACTGATTTTGTCATTGGCAGGAACGGACCTTAAAATATTGACATATTTAAAACAATAGCGAATTGATTTCTTGAATTGAACTTAATTTCTTGTGAGTGTTGCTTAAAAAAATACAGTTTTATTCTTGTTATTCTTGCGTTCTTCAGGTAAAGTTACAGTGCTGTTGCTATCTGAAGAACTGAATCATCTTGTTCTACAGATATGCGTCAGGACTAGTATAATGATAAGAGAGTTTCACAGAAATTGAAACAAATGATATTTAGACAAAGATTTGCTAGTGGTGATTAAGGTAATTTTCTTATTCTTTCAATTGCTTGATTATCCATTCCAGTTCAAGTTCAAATCAATGTTCTGACCAATGCCGAGTTTCATACATTGACAGAGTGTTAAAGGTCTTCCAATAAGGACATGAACATTTTGTACTAACTTATGCCAAACGTATCAATCTTAGCGCTCAATATGATCAAGAGGTTTCAGAAGGGTTTTTTTTGGTCTTGTAAGCAGGTATTTGTGCCGTGATTTTTACGCAAATTGTGGAGATTCCCAATGTTGTGAACGTCGCGAAATTGCCAGATTTAGCTCATTTGGAACTGAAGCACGTACTACGGTTGTGATGGACATTCACTTGTGACTCGAATTCATATAAATTAATGCTCTCATAGTTTCTGTGACGGGTTTACTTGTTTTGCTCAACTTTCTTAAAAATGTTGTGTATTTTTATCTACTCCTCGGTTTTACAATTTTTATGAAATGAAAGAAGTTTTTCTAGGCTAGGGATCCTGATAAAGATCGTATTTTTACTAGAAAATGTGCAACCTGGAAAGTTGACCACTGTTTTAAGTTGGGCTGAATATTTCTGAACAAAGAAAATTTCATAAAAAATGTCTATCTATGTTGGAAACCTATCTGTCTTGGAACTTGGACGGAAGTTTCCACCTTACGCATGGAAAAATCTGCGTAAGTTGGCCACAGGCAATGCTAACTACCACATTCGGATCCATACCTAGCACAGCAATTGCAGGGAGTGGCGGTACAAGAACGAACATGTATTTCGTCATTTGCAACAATATGACGCAGAATTTTAGTTTTTCAAAAAAATATTGAAGAAAATGGTACAAAAAATGTACACCCTTACAAGTTGGCCACCTGGCTAACTGGGTCAGAAAGGTTCGCATCGCTGGTGGCCATATTTATGGAATTTTTTTTAAAATGAGAATGCTATCGAGCCTTTGAAAATACTGACGCAGAGTCCGCTTAGTTGAATGTAATGTCATATACATATCTCGGGAAATTTCAATCTGCCCTTTTTCTGGAAAGTCAAGGACAAATTTATTTAAACTCCAGCCTTACTTCGGCTGATGAACAATCTGCAAGCATTAGCATTTCCAGATTTCTCATGTGAAAATTTAGATGAATTAAAATTTAATTGAGGTTCCTGTTTGTATCGGATTGTAGGTACACATTTTTGCATAGTACGATTTCACTGTAATTGTGATAGAAATTAAACTAAAATTTATAATGAGCAGATAAAGTGATTCGTGTTGGATGACAGCATTTTTGGTTTGGAGAGAACTGGTTTATCACCTTTTTTTTGCTAAAGTATTGATAACCTCGCAAAATTTGATAAGTAAAATACTGACTAAATTTCCTGTTTGCAAAATAGTTTCAGGACATGATGATGTCAGTATTTTACATGTGCACTATTTGCAAGCTTATATGCTTAAAAAGAGCTTCATAAAAACCAAGAAAAAGCTTGTCACCATCAATTTCAATGTCCAAGAAGTAGTTTACTGAGTTCCAATATGATCGTACCAGGATAAGTGATGGCGAATGCCAGAAATATGCCATAAAATGGAATGATATTGTACGATTGGAGAATTAAAGTCAGTGGGGTGGCTGAGCTTGTATGCATCTCAACTGAGCGAATACATTACATTATACACGAATATTTTGACATGAAAAGCCATCCAAAGGAATGGTACTGCGATTGCTCTCACCCGTCAATAAGAACAGCCGTGAGACCTCTTAAAAGGAGTGGCAAAAATCGGCTACGGTCTTCACACCACATCCTGCAGATTTTCAAACCTAAAGAAATGCCGGGCAGTAAGAGATTTGGGTCGAATAAAGAGGTCAGTTCATTTATATAAATAACCGGCAAATTAGCAAATGATGGGTTTATAATTGCATAAAAACTGTATAATCTTCCACTTTCGTTTAGAAAAGTCAATAGAGTAAAATAACAGTAAATGCGTAGTAAATCTGCAGAAATGCAGTAGGTTTAGCGTTCATGAAGATAGACAAATTATATATTTTTTTACAATAATTGACTTAAATTTGCTCAAGATTGCACAGATATATGCTTTTTAAAATCTTACTAATGAAAATTAAATGTTTATGTAATTAATGTATTAGATAGAGAAAGCAATAAATTTAGTGACTGTTCGGAAAAGACCTCCATCTGATTCGCGTTCATAAAAGGTCTCCAAAACTTTTGCTATGTATTTACTCCAAACTTGTTTGCTTTTATGAATTCATCCAAAGGCACGGCATCTTTTTTAAGAACCTTGAGAAAGTTATTTTTAAAGGGAATATAGAAATTAGAAAGGTACTGGTCTATTGTCTTAAAGGAGATTACATTGACAACCAAAACACTTATTTGCCGAAAAAAAATATTTCTTATTCAAAAAGTCACAAGCTTATTAACTGACCCTCGTAATATTGATCAACTGAATCCGGATTGCGATACGTGTTGATCTGGAAATGTATGTATATGTTCAGATTTAATGGGTTAAAGAAACTCAACTATGTACATGGACGTGTTGTATATAGATTTTCTGTTGATACAAATTACAGCCATTGTTACAGTATTAGATGCTATTTCTATTAAATCCATTATTGAAGGTGATTTTCAAATCAGCAATTTCCACAGAAACACAGAAATTGCAAGATTTCTTAGAAAATTGGAAGAGCGGATTACTTAAGGAAATTGATTTCCACTGGTTTCGCTGTAACTGTGAAGGAAATCCCTATTATACAACGGAGAAATGTTATAAGATATTAATGTGTTACAATTATTGGAATTTTCATGATTGTTTATGTTTTCATACTATCGGTACCGCGATCTATTTATCGTCTGTCACTGTCAAAATGTCAATAGGTCAAGAGTTACACAGCCTTATTATTAGACATCAAATCCTAGAACAGCTTAGAAAAATCCTTTCAAGATAAACAATTCCATTGATTGAAATGGCCACGGGTTCAGAAGTGCATACTTTTAGAGTGTGGGCCATATGTCTACCTATCCTTTAGCATTTTAGCATCAATACACTCTCGGCCAATAAGTATTTACAATTTGTCATGACTTACTTGCTCGATCTGCTGATTGACGTGCAAAATGATCTGATCTGAATCTAGATCTGGCAAAATGGGGCTTTGATGAACGAAACATCTCACAAATGATTCCGATTCTCATGGAAACGAAATATCACAAAGCTTATAGAGATCATGGAACATCTCTTATTGATTAAGTGAAAAATTAGAGAATTTTCAAAAAGGTTTCATAATTTTCAAGACAAAATACAGGGTGGGCAAAGAAGAACTACTAATGTTATAAACTTGTACCTCTTGCAATACTTTGTTATAATTAAAGTTCTATTTTCTGGTTTATTAACATAGACTTTGTCTATTAAATATTCTAATAAAGTCGGGCGTAGCTAAATCTGGTGAATGAGATTGTCTAAGGGACAATTTCGCACAGTAAGTTCATAGTTTGTCTTGGAGTGTACTCAGTCGTTCCATATTGTTGGAACCACAATTGGGTTGCTGCTCCGCCATTGGCCGCAAAAAGTTCTCTATCATTGTTCATTGTTAAAGAAATATGGGCTGATCACTTTTTTGGTCATAGCACCGCACCAAACATAGCATCTTTCCGGGATCCACAATCTACAGTGTTGCTTGTTGACATACCAATGGATGCGCCATTTACATTGCGACATTAAATCATTATTAGTCTTGTGGTAGCAGTGTCTTAAGGTCAAACTTTAATATCCGCCGGATGGATCATTTGCAACCCTCTGTCGCACAGATTCCACTTATTGGACTCCACCAAACTGTGAATATTTCGAGAAGTAACTTTTCCAGGGCTGTCTGACCATTGGAACCCGACCAAACTCCAAATCATGAAGGCTGTGGCAGCTGATCTTGAATTAAAATATTGGCGCTATTTTCGCTACGTCATGGCAATTGATCGTTGACAAGAATATAATTTTTTGAATAGAAAAATAGAAAAAATTGATAATTTTAAAGGGCTGTTCGGTACTGTATGTATCCATCATAAATTTCCAAGAACTCGATCCTAACTTGTTTGGTTATATTGGCCCACCCTGTACTTTTGAATGCATTTCTGAATAAAAGTCAATAAATTGTTAAAATTCGTCAAATTTGAAATAATCTCGATCCTCGAGTGGAATTTTACAAATTCACACACAAATTGAGTGAATCACTTTTCTTTTTCATTCACATTCAGAGTGATGTTGATGGACGTCCTTCGAATTACGTACGTCCTTACAAAACAATTCCTCTACACTTCCTCGACATTATTGAATTTCCTGAAGCATAATGACATTATCCTCTCATCTCTGTTCATTCACTAGTTTAATCGGCGATAAAATCCGAAAACTAATCCCCCATCTCAGCGATCGCGATCGTCTCGAGTACCACGCCGTGTTCGTGTTCGTGAAGTGTTTTCGTTCATACCTCGCCCGTGAAATTGCACGCTCCTCTCAACGCTCAAGTGCTCCACGGCACAATGGTCCACACGATAACCATCTTGCTCCAGCGCGCAAACATCCTTTCTGCGAAATTAACAAGCCATTCATTCGCAAATGAATTTAATTCGAATTACAATAGGCACCATAATGAAAACAGTCTGCTTACCTAAGCTAATTTGTGTCAATTAAGCGTTTTCCAAAAGCAATCGATTAAATGCGTGGCCCAGTTGGTGGATTCCGATTATGTAATGATGCTCGCAGTCCCACGTTGGGTGGTGGCAGGTGGGGCCGTTAATCCCGCCCATCGGCAGAGCGTGCTATTTTTATGCATGACCCACTCGGCAGCGGCAATCGAAAAAGTCCACCGCTGATGCGGCTGTGGCCAAATCCTTAAAAATTGCATGAGCAATATCGGATTAAGTGGGTCGATGAGGCTCGCGATAGGGCCCGCACAGCAGACTTAATTAAATAAATATGATTCGACATCTACATCGTCGGCCTGAGCTGGATACCGGCCTCTCCACTCGATCGAAAATTCAATCCGAAAAGCCAAAAAGTGATCAATTAAAATGCAGTTTGAATAATTGATTGTAATTAAACAACCCTTGCGGGCTACAGTGTCTGCCGGCCCAGTCAAGCCGCGCCGGTTGCCGGTTGTCAGTCGCCGATGGCAAAAAGATGGCGTCGCCGACCGATGGTCGATGGTCGACGCAGCACAAGCCATCGGAGAGTCTCCACCACATCTCGTCTAGCAGCAGACCAACAGCAGCGTTGGCTGCGGATGTCACCCCTCCCGCTCGATAGGCAAATTAAAAAAAAAATGAAAAAAAAAATAAAACACGCTCCTTCATCGAAGACTGCAGAGGCAAGGCAAAGCAAAAAATAACCGACCAACTGGTAGCTCTGAATTGAATTGATAAGCCACAAATTAATTAAAACTGGCGGCGGCGGTCAGTTCTTTTGGCGGGCGTTTTTCTGTTCGATTATTCCGTATATTTCGTTTTTATTTCTGTTTTTTTTTTTTGCTTTCGCAATTCAATAAAGAAATTATTGAACAAAATTGCGGAAATTTGATTAAGCGATGCCGATGTCCACGTCGTCATCATTTGGAGCGCTACCCTGAGAGCGGTGGTTTCGTTTTTCCTTGTCACGTTGTTGTGTTGCATTCTACTGCTAGACGGTGGGTGGGAGCAGTGTGATTAGCATGTACATAAACGCACCACCCTCAGATCGTTTTCCGTAACATCACACTGAGCTCGCTGCGTGGGGTGCACCCGAAGCAAAGGGTTAGAAAACTGACTCAAAGGGATGATGACGCTATTGCACCAGTAAGACCAAGAGGGACGAGTAATTGACAACATAAGCTGCAACCTTAGGCAGAGTCTCCATGTCTCATCACCTCCAATCAGCTGATGCGGCATCGGCGGCGGTGGCGGCGTGATGCGAAAAGTGTCAGCGGATTTTCGTGTCACGCTCAGCGGATGAAAGCACAACCGACAAGCGGCAGCCGAGAGAGGGCCTATAGGGAAAATTATGTCGTTACGGGGAACGTAATTGAATTTAAAATTTAGCAAACGTCGCAAGTATCGTTGTCATATCATAATCATAGCACTGATGCGGGTCGCCGCCACGTTGTGCGCTGTGCCGCAGCATTCATAAATAAAATCTATGCCGGCTGCTGAGCGACACACGGTGTGACAGCGGGGAGGGCAGCAGAGGGGCACGTAGACTGTAGACGGTGGCAGAGATCTAAACATCACCGAAACTCAAAGTGACCATGCGCTTCACGTTCACGTTACCTACGCTCAATTGCCACAATCAAATTCAAAAACAATTGCCTCAATTTAGCAGACGACTACAGCGGGCAGACTACGACGGATGTCGGATGTCGGAGCGAAGTGTAACACCATCGCCAGCAGTGTGATGTGGTTGGTATATAGTTATGGCAAATTGACTGCTGCTAATGGCCCGCTCGACAGGGGATGATATGGAGAGCAGACTCCGCTCCGTCGCGCCAGCGTCCGAGATTCCATTGCACAAATGCATCCATCAGAGAGTCACAGCGGCAGCCGTCACCGTCACCATCACCGCCGCCACCGCCAAACTTATATCTGATTATGAGGCGAATTTTCATTCCGCCAGATTGCAGGTCAGTTCGACACTGTCCATCGCGCTAGACCGATACTGTTCGCTAGTCTCGCTCTATCTCGCGAGAGTCCAAACTGAATTAAGTGCAATATCAGTTCTGATGGCATTATGGAATCGCACGTGGATTGTAAATAATCTCGGTGATAATTTGCACTTTAGATTTCCCATTTCCATGCATTGCGGTCTGCACTCTGATCTGGGTTAGCGCTTGTAGGCGGCAGTCGGCGCGGCGGCGAGGAAGAACAGCAGAGCACCGTCTGCTCTCCGTCCATCGGCAGTGGGCAGCGAACGGTAGTGGCTATGTCATGCTGCTTAATTGGGATTGTCATGGCTTGCAAGCAAGGTTTCTAATGCACGCTGGGGCAGTGGGCGGGTACTCAAGCCTAGACATCTTCGACCGCCTCCGATGCGTCGTCTAAGTGTGAGCTTCGTCCTCTTTTTCTCCACGTGCTGCCGCAGCTGACTCACACTGCGCTGAAAATATTCAATAAAGGCATCGAATTAATATTAATTTAGGGCAATTTGATTGAGTCACAAATAATTCGTTCGTGTCGAGTGTTTACATAAAATGTCAGTCAGGCACGCAGTTTATGAGGGAATCCTGGGTGCACTGAATGCACTTAGAATGGTTGGCGCACGCACACACTTCCAGTGGCGATGGGCAAAAAGTAAGTCCAGTCAGGGCCGGGCGGCCGGTGGCGCGGCTTTCGTCGCATTCGTGATCGACGTTGTCGGGAGAGAAAATGCAATTAATTTGTGCCAGCCAATTGATTTGTTTAAGGACAATTTAATCAACGGCGTTATTATACACAGAGAGCGAGACAGAGAGCGCGTGAGAGAGAGAGAGGGGGAGAGGGGAAGAGATTGCAATGCGGCACTTGTGCAACCAAACTGCAGGCGTCTATGGAGTATGGGCCGACGATAGAGCACAATGGCAGCACAACACGCCCCATGCTCGTGCGGTGGTTCTCTGCGTTTAATCGAATCGAATCGAATCGATGTGTATTTGTCGTGCGCTTTGAGCAACAATAATTTCTAATTGAATCGAATTTAAGGTGCAATTGACAGTAATAATTGAAATCTGATTGCTGGTGAATGAGTGAGTCCTGATTCGAATGTGAATGCGCCTGTAAAGCGAATGCATCTCTGATCACTGACGACCTTGATGTTTGCGAGTTGATGGAGGGTTTATTTTGGTCGTGTCGATGCGCTTGTTGTCTATAGTCACGTTCATATTTTCTGAGAACGTTGGACATTTGTGTGGTTGATGGGTGAGGGGGACCCACCAAGAACCGATATGTATATCATGCGCCACATGGTGTTGAGAATTGAGGGTGCATTCGAATGACAATACACGGCAGATCACGAGGAGGAACACAATTTGAAGTGATTGCTGGTATGTGAACTCTCAACTCGTGGCGTTAATTGGACCTCGTTTTTTTCAATGAAGCTCGACAGAATATGCAGAAAATAACTGCAGGGAACTTAGTCGAACAGTTTGTAGAAAACTATAAAATCTGGCACGGTGGCAATATTTAAAAAAAATTGATTCGCTTAATAAATGATTTGGTTAAATTTCCGAAAGTTACCCACAGCTGTATATACTTTATTCAATTGAACATACAATTCATGGTTTGCGTTTGGATAAATGGCGATTTTACATAAATATTCAGAACAGAACTTATCATAACATTTTGTGACTTAATTTACTTAATAATACGAGATAAGAACGATAAGAAAAGCAATTTAAATAAAACCCAAACGGTATGAGATATACAATTTATTCTTTCTTTATTTTGAAGTTCCACTTATGCCATTATATATATATGTAGAATTGCACGTCATTCAAACTGCATCTTTGCAGACAGTGCTTCAAGTCGAACAGTCATCGGTCGAACTTTTGATGACTAGGTTCAATATGAGCATCGTTTTTCCATCAATAGCGTCTCGAATACTGACCTCGAGCTAGTCCAAAGTGGTTCTCTTGTTGTTGTAGATCGTATGATCGCCGTGGCAAATTGTTGAAAGCTCGCCGGGATATGACCTCCTTCACAACATTCACATGTCGCTTGTATGACATGCAATTTTGGGAAAACCGCAGCTCGAGTAAATCGATTCCATACCCCGCACTAATGAAGCATAGCAAATTCCGCGAAGCAATGGCATCCGCTTACGCCGGATGGAATACGCCGCGGCCCTAGAAATACATGGCGAAGAACAGTCGAGAAGGAAGCACGTCAACTGTGAAGGAGTTGGGGAGAACTGGGGCACATTGCAAGAAACCGCATACGATGGTACGTAAGCATTGTACAGGCTCTAGAACTCATAAGGGGATGTAGGACTTGATGATGATGATAACCCGCACCAAACAGTCAATGTTTGTGGATGCTTGGACGAACATTTGTGGATTGTGTTCGCTCCAATAATGGCGATTTTTTGCAAATGGACATAGCCGCCAAAAATGGGCCTTTTTGCCAAAATCAGAATCGCGGGGTTATCTCTGAATGGTCGTACGAATTCAGTTCTTGCTTCAGTACAATCTTCTACTGATCCGCAAAATAAGTCGGGTTGACTCTCTAGCGATGCCCAATTCAGCGGATCAGCGCCGAATAGACATGTCTGAGTTTTCGTCGATAATGGCCGCAACGGTGGCTATGTTTCTTAATTTCTCACTAGTCTCTGTCTGGTTAGTGGCTTAAGATTCAAAGAAGTGTATAGACTGGTAAACTTAACCATGGTGAGATGTATTGCCTGCATACCGAAGCAATGGTGACAAGCAAACTCACGACGAGATTCCAGGTGCATATTTACAGCTGAGGCGGAATTTCGATATTTTTTAATAACTTCCGCTTGTTCGGCAACCTTGAACGTTGCATGTTAAAATGCTGAAACAATACTGAATATTTGACAGCTGGTCGTAACTTTGACAGCTGCTAAAACATATTACTATCTGGTTGCCCATTAAATTGTGATATAATACAAATCAAATATAATTTCATTAAATAGTCATTTATTTGGCCACCCTGGTGTAGTGGGCAGGTGCGCGAACTTCTACGCGGCGGGTCCTGTATTCAATCCCCAACACGAGTAACTCTCACAATTTATGGCTCAACCTTTTTTAAGTCTTTCAAATGCTCATAGAGCATAGCTGTCTACAAAAACCTTCTCGTCGTTCGCTGTCAGTATGAAGCTAAAGATCCATTCTACTCGGGAGAATACAATAGCATGCTAGACCCAGGTCCCCCCAGACTGTAGAGCCACGCGCATAGTTATTATAGCCTTTCTACTTGTTCTTATTGAAATTCGTGAATTATTAATAGTTTAGTTAATCGAGAGCGTACTTCCGTTTAGGTCTCACTTCTGCGCAATTTTGTTTCTCTCGCTCTTTTTCAAGCTTTCGTAGTTCATTCTTTCTGATATCTTACTTATGTCCTTTAACCCCTCGGGGCATAAGGCGTCAACCACGCCTGCGCGCAATCTCGTTCGAAGTTCTACAACGCGTTTCAGCTCTCTCCAACTCAATCCTAAATTTCCTATCCTGAGATCTGAGGTTCGGTAATAAGATCTATTCCTTGTATGATTATCAAGATGTTCATTTTCCGATAAAGATGCACAAAAGCGTTTTAAAACTAAAAAGCACAGGAAATACATCGAAAGCCCTTGCAAATTGTAGCCAATGCAGATACGCACCAAATGGAAACTGTTGCCCATATTTTGTTCGATTGCATTACACAAACCAAGTTTAGATTTCACTGTGAAACCGGACATGTTAAACCAAAAAACTTGAACTCCAACTGATCTTAGGTTTAAACCTTCACTGTGAAACTGGGCATTCGTTTTTCAGTAGAGGCAAAAAAATATTCTGTTAGACTACTAAACAATGTTCCTAAAAGGAAATATTTATGGAACAACTTAATCAATTGCAACTTAATAGAGAGGTTTGGGGATAACTAAAATATTCGGTTGTGGTTTAAACTCAAAAAATGTATTTTTGTGTTGTGACACTTTTGTGCTGCATGTGCGATATCTCCAAAGAATCAAAATTGTATATTTTTTCACTTAGTTGCGTCTTGTGTGGTTCGTTTTTAGTACTGAAAAAAGTTCCAGTAACGTGAATCCCTCTAAAAACCCGAAAACGCCTTGTTTTATTTATGGCGTATCAATATTTTTCAACCGGATTATCTTCGCTCTAAATGCGACAATCATGCTTATTGGTATATCAATTGATACGATATGATCCTCATAGTTGAACATAATGTTTTCATACTCGATAAAAAATTACACTGCAATTTGACAGTTCGTTTTGCAGAAACTTGTTTAAATGCTCCTTTGCAACCGGTCCGCCAATGTTCTGATCTAGACCGCTTCAGCGAAACTATCCTCAAAGCGTCACCTAAAATTAAACAAATTTGTTTTACAAAATCGTTTGATTACAAGTCCAAGCGCATTTTGGTAGTAGCTTCCCACTAACGTCCATTGCGAGTCACTTCCGATTTACTTTAATTTCCAGCCGTTATCTGCCACTGCCAAACACTCTTTCACTTCACACAACAAAAACAAAAAAAAAAGATAAAATAAAATTCTAATTGAGCGAAAAGAGCGTGAGGAGGGGGAGAGGGACATTCCCTAAAACAAACTGCTTCGCATTGCACAATTCACAACCGAATCGGGTAGCTCCAAAGTTACGGCGGGCGATTTAAGTAATTGCACGCCCAGCAGCGAGAGCCGAACCCCCGAGTCCACCCAAACCACTCAGTCCGACACCACCGCATTCCAGTCCGAAAACAAATGTGAATAATAATTTTTTAATTTATCTGAATTATTTTTCAACTTTTGTGAATTTATTACCCGAACACGCTTCTGCTGCGGCTCTCAACAGTTTCAGCTTAATTTGTGCGAATAATTTGCACCTGAGCTTGAGCGGAATGATGAAGTTAACCCCGGCAACGGGTGTGGGTCTACTCCATTTCATTTCACTTGCTCTGGTGGCGACGACGTGCGGAGAGTATACCCGGTGTTTCCCGGTGGAAGGAACAGCAACACCGTCCCCATCGGCAGCCGGGGAGAGTTTCATAGATTTTCATTTCCAAATGAAATTTAAAATAACAATTTCTGCTTGTCGCTCCGACACGTCCCCACCGGAATTTGGGTTTCTCATTTCATCCCTTCTGCTGCGGCAAGCGCCGGCCTGTGTTTTAATTTGTTATTCCGTGCCATTGTGTGCCTGTAGTTGTGCATTCGGGGGGCTCGTGTGGGTGTGTGTTTTCAACTTTTTTGCCATTCGCGCCCTGTTGCTAGCTTGTTGGCTGGCAGGCTGGCAAAGTCCATTAGCTAGTCGAGACCCTTTTAGGGTGAATTACTATCCGCCTCCACGGTCGCCACCGCACCGGCCAAATGGAACACACATATGCTGATGGAGCTGCAGCATCTGCACCAGCTGGCCATGGTGGTCTTTCATTCCGACAGTGCACTGCACCAGCTGCCTTCATTTAATCATCGCTGAGCGGTGATGATTTTGTGCGTTTAAAATGCAATTTCCACTCAAATCTAATCCGGCGTCGGCCTGGTCACCGCGTTTAGCATGCCCAATGGAAATTGCGACCGAGTGAGTAGAGCGCTTTCTGCATCCACATCAAATTTGCCCAGTTCTGCGGCATATCTACTTACCCGTGCTGCTTGCATCTCTATGTCTGTCATCGCTGGCCGACACTGATGGTGTCAGTGTCGGTGTCAATGTCAGATGCTGATGCTGGTTGCTGGTCGCTGATGCTGATGATATTTCACGAAATTTTAGCAACAAATTACATTATTTGCCATGATACCTGGGCATTAGCGCTCGCAGGCAAATGGAATCAGATTTTGGAATCCTAAATGAGAACCACATAGACACAGAGTAGAGCGAACGCTGCTGCTGAAGCGAACTTGTGTACGCGTGTAGGCCCGTAGGCCTGTATGCCGCCCTCCGGCACAGTCGCCGACGTCGACATCCAATTGAATAATTGAAAGTTTTAAGTGTGACTATTTTAATCTCGTATCCAGGTCCGTGGGTTTGATGGTGACGCTAATGCAGCAGCAGCAATAGCAGCAACTCTGAGGCAAGGTCGTTTGTGAGATCTGGCAAATAGTGGCTAGTGGAAAATCGGTTCTAAGTGCCGGTAGCTTCGTGGGTGGATGGCTTAGTGATTTATGATCATTGGTCGCAACGTGTGTCGGAGAGTCGTCCTCCAGCGTGTCCGCTTCGGTATGGGAAAGGATACCTTCTGGACGTGCAGGTTCTGCTGGCAAAACAATTGCCAAATGATGTCATGTCGGTGCGAGCAGTTGCTTCATTAAATCCACTGAAGTCCGCCAGCAGCAGTGGCTGGTGATGGGGGATGCACGAGACTGCGTCCATCATCCGGATGACAATTTATAGAAAAAGCACTAGCACGGCCGGATAGGAGAATAGACTGACTGACTGACTGACTCGACTGCGCCAGACCAGACCGGACTTGTGTTTCTGTGTTTCGTCTTAATTTAGTTAATTCAAATTAATCAAGGGAAATTGCATTTTACTGCATGTGAATGTGCATAAATTAGCGTAATTGGCGTTAGCTGATGCAACATGGAATGGGGCTGGCTTCGATGTTGTTCCCATGTCGCATCGCAATTAAAAAGTTGTCGATGACCTTTCATTTTACGCAGATCCTTTCACTCTCCCAAGACTTCCTCGAAGCGTGTGAGCCTTGTGCGTCATCTGCGTCATCGGCGTCCGTCGCGAATGGAATGTGCTGTGTGTCAGTATCTTAGCAATCGAAACGCTTCCATGTTGAAACATCTGCTGCGTCACTTTGACAATAAAATTAGCGACACGAGTCACTGCGCTACTGGCGTAAATAGCACAATTGAGAGGCACTAATCTCATTAAATTAACTTAACTGGGACAGTGCGCGGTCTTGGATGATATACGTTCGGCTGGGCTCCAGTGTCTTTTTGATTTCGTTTCGTTTCGTCCAGGCTGTATCCCCCCCGACCAAGTGTGGGGAATTAATGTTAATTCAATAATCGTACGAGTAGTGTAAGATGCGTACTGCTGAGGGCCTTCTCCACGTTGGAAGGGTAAGATCTTACACTCTTTCCCTCCCTCCCTCCCTCTCCCACTTTCCCACTCGCCCACTGTCTGTGGCGACGTGTGAAGAGCCGATGAGGAGGCTTGACAAGTGCCCTTAATCAAAATGTTGAATGTGTTCCACTTGAAGTTGAATTTACTTATTAACTTTTTTGTTGGCTGCTTGTGATTGAATGTTGGCTTGTCGTTCGCGCTATAATTAATGATTTAGCAGGCGATGCATGTATGACGGGGTTGACGTTATGTGACGGGTGAATAGCATCGACTAGGAACTCCAAAAGATGAGGGCAATTAAAGCGTTTAATTTGGATGCCAGTAGAATTGGGCAGAATGGTTTATTTAATTTCTCGGGCGTTATGCTAAGTGATTCTCAATCGTTATGATGTGATTTTTGAGAATGTTTTTTGTTGAGGGTTACCCTAAAAGTGTGTATAGGCCTCTAGAGAGGTGGCTTGGAGTTATATAATTAAAGCTATCGACCGCTGTTGTTTATTAACAGAAAATTGAATTAAGGAACATGGATTTAAGTTCAAATGTCGTGATTAACGAAATACAGAGTGATCTAATTGGTTTCCAGTGCTCCCTTACTGCAATACTTTTACTTGAGTGTATACTTACGACAGCAACTTTTGCAATCGATTTTAATAACTCCTACAAACACTAGACTTCCTATTCAGGAATATTGACCGACACTTAGTGCCACGACAATTTCGATAAGGTGTTCGAAACCCTAATCCCAGAAAGGGTCTTCTGGGTATGAAACACGTTAATACGGGCAGATCAAAAACGGGGAAGATTCATGTGCACGCGTAAAAAGATTTGACAATTCGTTTTTCTAAAAGACTTCCTGATCACTGTAGCATCCTTTGACCAAAGATTATGACAATTCCCCAAGAACTGTTATGGGTCATATAGAATTGAATAACCACTCGTGACATTTGCATTTTTACAAGTAATCAGGCAGCCGTCAATGCTCTACAACACAGCTCTTCAAACTCTATGTATAGTTTGGGATTCGCCTGTGTTGTGCATAAGTCGATAGAGGCATGAGCACTGGAGCACTGTGATGGCCAATACTTTGTAAAGGGTGATCTATCGGATAGGACATCTAGAAGTCATTAAAAGAGTAGATAACATTCGGGAGTTGACTTTTAAAAAGTACTGTGAAGTACTTATACCAAATAGGGAGGAATAGGGCATCAACCCCACTTGGATAAGGATGGAGCCCAAAAATGGTGTGCAGATGAGTAGAAAGCTGTAAACAAAGTAGGGGCAGGAGTGATGGGACCAAAATGCAGTCTACACACCTCTCTAGAGGGGAACAACAATATTTCAATGTGAATTGTTTGCAATCAACGAAGGGGCACATCGCATTAGGGACAGAAAACCCACAAACATCGAAGAAAATATATTCACTGGTAGCCAAGCGGTTCTTTAGACGCACGTTAATTTCAAAGGCCACTAAGGTCACATGCCACTAAATACGCTAGCTGAAAATAGCTGAAAATCAGACAAAGCTGAAAATGAAAACCACGAAGGTAATGAAAAGACATATAAGTCAATGCAGGTGCCCAGATACCCTTCATTGAGCAATGCCCCCCTTATGTATTCAACAATACAGACACAATCTACATAAATGCGTCAATAAACAAAGTTTTCGAACAGCCAATAGGGTGTTAAAAACTCAAAGAAGTTCATGTAACAAAACTACAATCCATTCTTTATTCCTAGTTTAGAGGGATTGATTAGAGGAACCTGAATAGGTTAAGTGTCATTAGATAACAAAAAAATTATAATCCCAAACGAGCCAATGAAGCTTAATAAAGCTGACCTAAGAGTGGTATGTGGAACACTAACAGGGCACGGAGCATGTAAAAATCATATCCACAAAATTGGTCTTATCAAAACAGAAAACTGTGGCCAGGCTAAAGAAATAGAACATGCATTAAAGGGAAAGACTTCCAAGAAATCCTATCTACAGAAGTTGTCAAATGCATGAAGACCAAAAGAAGCTCTTTATGGTCGCAGTACTAGTGTCCTTTGTAACACACATCGAGTTCAGTGAAGCAACAAAATATTGAGTTGTTTTATTTAAAATGCCATCTTGGTTCTTCGAGGGAGTCCTATTACTCCTTCGCCTCCAATCATGTGACGGTGCCTTGCTCTTATGTAGGTGAAGTTCAAATAATGACTTCATGCTATTTTGTCTTTTGAGCGAAGTTAGGTTTAGAAATAAGCTACTTTTTATTTGTGCACATTCGATTAGTGTCCGACTCAGTTTTTCAATTTAATTCTTTAAAAAACTTTGTTATCCACGATTGGAAATCGATAGAATTAATTTTGGAATGCGTATCGATTTTCCCAACTCCCTCGGGACCGCCCAGTTTCACATCTGTTCACAACCACCCAAAGCATCTTGCGAATGTCAATTAAATACATTAGTCGGAGTGTGAGTTGTCCTGAAGTGAGATTAGGACGCCAAACACCACTGATTAGCTCCGTCTGCAAAAGTGTCCATTCATTCCATCACGTATTCAATTACAACCAATCCAAGAATGTCTACACCCTCAAGGCATATCCATGTCACTGTTCAATATTCAATTTACCTCACCACCATCACATACTACAGTATTTTTGTTTAATTCTTTCAGCTGGGTCCTGCAGCAGCGGGAAGAGGAATGTTCTGCTATCACTGTCCGCCAGCGCTACACCCAGCCGGGCCCCATCCGCCGCGGCTGCCATCACTGGAATACCCGTTTGCTGCCACACATCCATGTACGTACAATGTTGCCATATTTGCGATTCCCTAACGAAGTTAGATGAAAAGTTCAAGATAATCATTTTTCTCCGCATCTCTCCGGAGCAGCAGCTTGCCCATCCCATCCCCTAGGATGCGCCCATGCACACACATTACCGAATTATCGAATCAGCAATATCAAGTTACATCCGTCGCTGTCTACGACGCGTAGATTCCTGCAAAAGATTACCGTGTGATGAGCACTCTAGTCGCTGTTATCTATTGATTTATGAGCATATGTGCTCTCGAATATCTCCCGATATCTCTGCGAGAGAATCTTGTGAGCACTTTATTAACGCGGGACAACTTTTTCTCGAACTGAGCGAGTGTGCGCCACTAATGCACATATCCGCATAAAGTCGGGGAGGGAGTTTGCTCGTCGTCATCGGAATTAAGGCAAATTAAGTTTCGGAACTTGTGCCGATCGAGTCTGAGGAGGAGACCAGCTCGAAGGGATGAAATTCGATATCACTTCGACAGACAGGAACTCGATTAGCTTCTGCACCGGCAACGTCTCCCAGTCAGTCAGTCGCTACTCAACAAGTTTTGGCCTTGCCCCGCAACAACACACAGTTGTCCCCATCTTCTGGTCCGTAAACGATGTTAGCAGTTTAATTTTTCTATTCAATTTGCCAGCTCTCTACAGGGATTCGATGTGGCTCGGTCGCTCGGACAGACGCGACTGCAGAGTCACTGCGGACGACAATTAGTGACTCCATTTGCGGGCTCCTTTCATGGGGCCCTGACGAAGGGTGACCTCGGCTATTGTTGTGTGACCAATTCGTTCCTTGTCCACGTGGACACATGGACTCATTAATGAATCCGATGACTGTTGGTGGGATGATGCAAGCAAACGAACGGAAAAAACATGTAAATTCGCTTGCTTTCATGCCGAATTGAAGGTGACAATTGATTGTATTACTCTCTCGTGAAATATGTATCATAATTTGCGCCTGTCGCCTTGTTGCCCTGTCGCCAGTCAGCCATTCGACGAATTCCATTAGGAGGCAACTGTGTTCGTGTTTTTTCCCTTTTCATTTTTTGCAATTTTTCGCCACCCATCCCATGAAATTCCAAGTAAATCCGTGCATTTCCTCCGAATCGATCGATACCGTAGCGCACAGCATCACCTATATCATCACCATCATCATCATTGGCATCCAACGTACAGCATGTCAGCATCCAGTATCAGTGACAGTCGCAGTGGCGAGGTTAAAGCGGAATGTGTGCAGGTGCGTCGATTTGTCGGTGTGTGCCATTGACGCCGCCGTTGGCTGCTTGCATCTCAAAGGTATTGGATTCACATTACAAGCGATTGAGTGCGATTGCTCCGAGATTCCGATCCATTTCCGCGAATTATTTAGCATGTAAATCGAGCTGGTGTGTGCACACACTCATGAAAAATTCCTTTAATCAAATAACCGAATTGAAGCCCTGCCAGGAGTGAATGTGGGATGGATTGGCCTTCAGGTTGATGTCGCTCTCGCATCTGTTATGTACGCAACAACACAACTATGCAGGGTGCGGCTAATCCTAAGTGTTGTGGATTTCATTAATTTATAGTTGATGTGAAAGTCTAAGCGTATGCATGTAGTTGCTACACCCAAGGTGTCGGTATGTGCAATAAGCCACCTCAAACTGAATGCATTAGTAATCTCCGTGCTCCTCTGCATACACCACCTTTGGCAACCACTACCATTTACTTGATTAGAAGGATATTTAGCTTGCGGCCATCAACACTTCCTTTGGTCGTCGTCGTCATCGTCGTCATCGTCGTCGTTGACGTCGTTGTTGTTACACACTTTCATCCACATCGAGATCCAGCAGAGTCGGTGCACAAGTGTCGATGTCTAAGGAATCCCAACGCCAACACCTTCTTCTCGGTAGCCTAATGAGATAATCTCAAGAACTTGTAAGCGCATTAGCAAGAAATACTAAAATTACTTTACTCTAATGGGTATGTGTCCACCTGGATGATGAAATCCAGGACCAGTCCATGGAGTCTCTTCTAATTAATTCCCATCAACTTACACTTGCACACACACTTGAAAGTGTGGTGCGGATGAAGTGCTGTCTATGTGCCAGAGTGTGCTTCCTAAGTACAAGGAGATCGCTCAAAGGTGTTAAGCATTATTGCATTTAGTGTCTCAATCATTTATGCGAAGGACTTGGTCCCAAGTTGTGCCCTGTGACCCATCGTCCCTTCCTCTCCGTATCGCACGCCTTATCCTCATCAAAATCAGATAAAAATCACTGATCCTTGCGCAAAATGTTACCCGTCTCTGCACCCGAAAGCAAAAAGAGAGAAAAAATCGGGTGTAAATATCATCCACGATGAAAAATCAAAGAAAACCTGATTTACATTTGAAATTGAATTCTTTTTAAGGACCTCTCACTGTCAGGAGAGAACGAGAACGAGAGACGACGGTAAAAAGGCTCAAATGCCCCGATTATGCCAAATTCAATTTGCCATTGAGAATGTGACACTTAAAACATTTTATTTCTCGTTCTTTATCCCCGCTCTTGATTCCCTGACTCCCAGCAGACGTCGTCTGGCATAGGCCACAGATACCGGGAGGGTTCATCTCCTTTTTGTCTTTTTTTTTTTTTGTTGAAAGCAAAAGGGCTGCAGTGAAAGCGATACTCATCACTGCACCGTTGAAGGGGTTTGTCCGCCCAAAAAAGAGCAAACATTTTTACAGTAATGTTTCAAATTTGCATAGCTCTATTAAAATTCATAAAAAGAATAAAAAATAAGTGGAAGAAGTTGCTGCTACTACACACCAAGTGTCAGAGGGACTGGTCCAATGTAAAATTGCAACCCTCCTCAACACACAGCCACTCCAATTATTACCATCACCACCGCCGCTCTGGCACAGGAGCAGCCAGTGCTTCACCACTCATCCCAGGCTCAGGGAACAAGATTACAAGCAATTTTCATAACGAGCGTTATATTAGTTTTGGCCTAAGTCCTTGCCAAGGACCTTTTCTCTCCTCTCATCGTCAACATGACATTCGATACGGGAGGAACACCGTCGTCGTCGTCGTTATCATCATTCACACACCGGCACTTTCCACACACACTACCACGAAAACGAGACGAAAGGCTGAGAATTGATTCTCGATTCCTCACTGATTCTGTGAATCCTTCGAACTCAGTATGGAAATTCAATTATCCGCCCTGGCGCAGGGAGGGTCGTCGAGTGGAAAGCCTTTAATGATGGTTATACCAACTGTCTGAAAATTGAATTACGTCCTTTATGTAACGATAATCATCAACAACAAAATGTCTACACTAGAGTACAGTGCGTTTGTGTGAATGCGTGTATATCGCATTTCTAATGGTGTGCTGATGGCGGTGGTGATGTTTCTGCCACCTAAACTTGTTGGCCGAATGAACTTAATTCGGATGAGTGAGGACAACACACTCACCCTGGCAAATGGTAATGGTCTGCGCGACCAAGGGGGTAGGAGACGGAGACAAAGACATGTGTTGAGATAATGTTGTACAAGGAATATTTAATCCTGTCAGATGAGATGTGTTATAGGATTACCGTTTTTAACACTAAAATGTTTTAGGTACATGATGCTTGATCTGTTTTGTTGTTTGTTTCTTCTTCTGCTTTTTTTTTGCGTAAGGTTTCGGCGGGCTTGTGAGGGATAATTGAGGAGTAATTGCCGGGGTACTTGTGGTTAAGTTGACAATGAATTTTCACACAATTCAGTGTGTCTTGCGAAGTGATCCTTCATTTAAGGGATGACATGTTCGACAATTTGAATTTGTATTTTGGCAAGGTGCAATTAAGAAATTTTAATAAAACATTTTTGGTTTGTGAATGGCGGTAATATTGTAGACTGGATAAATAAAAATAATAGATTGTTTTTAGTGACGACATCTTCGAAGAACCTAACACTATTTTCTGCGCTAAACGTACATTTAAAGTGAACAAAATTCTTTTAAAATGGACAACAAGCATCCCTACTTAACCCTGGAATGGTATTTGGAGTATACTCGTACCGCAGCTTTTTTTTAAATTCCCGCCAATCCGAAGCAGCACCAAAATAAAATAAGTCCAATCTGTGCAAAACAAATTTATTTTATATTTGTGACAAAAAAACTATTATTGAATTATAATTGATTTTTTTTTTTGGGATTTTGCCAAATAATCTTCCTGCAAAAATATTTTTTGTTATGGGTACGGTTGTACCCCAATGTAGCATACTAAGTTTTGCAAAAAAGTGTAGCATTCCAGGGTGGAAAAATATTTTCCAAGATAAGGCAAGAAATCAAAAAAAATTAACTTAGTCAAGCAAAGTCATCAATCAAATCGTGTTGAGAAATCGTTTAATGTAAATCTTGCTTGTGGCATTGAATTGTTCCGAAACTTAAATAATGAATCATTTCACCTGCAGTATTTCCTTGAAGTACACATGGTTATTAGATTCACGTGATCTCCTGCCAGTGAGGTTTAATATCACGGTGTCTTTTTACCTATAGGCCAATACGCTGAACCAACGCCTTAAGTAGTTGCCAATTTTGGGTTAATGCTTATGGACCACCTTAGTGATGTGTGAGGCCGATCTAAAACCATGGTGCTCCTTGGGTTGCACCACCCAGTTGGATTATGCAACTCCACACCGACTTGGATCATATATCATTCACGCCTCGAAGTCGTACACTCTATTCGTCATTAGTCGCGATAAACTCCCAGACATGCTGGTATGATTTCCACTTCTAACCTCGATTTTGACTTTTAAACCACAGCCACCACGACACTTCCACTCAACTGATCAGGCTGAAACCAATGCAGGTCTCAGGGATTTTCCTGGTGCACGTGGCACCAGACTATAGCCTCTGGTCAAGCTGTTGCAACCTAATGGTCAGTGCAAGTAGGGTGCCAGGACTAGCCGCCTTATGTGTAAAGTGTCATTTCATGTGTCTCAATCTATGAACAAGGCAGTGTCAACATTTTTCAAAATCTTTATTTTTGAGTTTGTAACTGTCATGATAACGAGCACTAGAGTAGGGAAATATCATAAACCAGTAGCTCTTAGCTCTGGTCACCTACCTAACCTAACCAAAGACTCAGGGTCGCTTGATAGATAGATATGGTAATTCCTGCGGTGTAACTCTTCTTTGCAGTGTCTTTAATTTTTGTATTGAGTAGATCACAAAGCAATTGGGCTAGATCTGATTTACTCATGGTTCCAACTTGTTCCTTGGACATTGTCTCTAGTAATTGTGTGTTTGTTAAATGCTTCCGGAGATGCTTCTAGAACTTTTCTTTTATTCATGTGAGTACTGGATGAGGTTGTGTGTCTTAACACTCGGACTTAAAGCTTATTACGGTTCTTATAGCTCTGAAACTCACTTGAAGTTACTTCTGTTGGCTTTACTTATGCTTCAACAGTTCTACGATGCAGTTGTAGGACTTATTTTCTTATTGCCTACAGGCCAAGATTTTCATATACGCTGTGGATGCAGGTACTTTAGTCGGAAGTGCACACACTCTCCAGTTGCAAATGAATAAGTTGAAATGGGGACTGAAATGACTGACTGACTGAAAAGATCTGAAGAGACTTGTAAAGAAATTCGGCAACTCGAGATTTCTCATTAAGTCTGGATAATAAATATGAAGGGTCGACAATATCTATTCTTTGGCAACCAATAAATTAATAGTGCTTCAACGTTTGAGGTGCATGTATACTTCTCCAAGGAATCCATCACACTTGAATAAATCATGTCATAGATTGCACAGAGGAATCTGCTTTTTAGGTTTAGGTTGCTGTAAATAGCCGAAATAGCTTCAAATAGTCATCTTATCTTAGTGGGTAAGGAAATTAAAGAAAACATAGACGGCAGCATTGTGGCTGTGGCCATATTCCGAAAATAGTTTCACACCAGTATCGTTCGAGCGGGAAGAGAGACTCGTGAAAGGTGGCACTCCGAAACTCTTTCAGTCACTAACATTAAATTTGGTTAAATTGCCTAGGCCCTTTTCCTCTGATACAGATCAGTTTTAGTTGAAACTATTATTATTCATAAGAACTCATATTTCTAACGATAAATGCATTTTAAAATATAATCATCCCAATGTAACCTGACCCGCCGTGTTTGTGGTAAACCTATTCATTCATTAGTTCTCTACTTATTTCAAATAGTTATTCGTGTGTGAGGCTCTACCGTAAAGACTATATCACCCCCACTACTTCCCATTCACATGCCATTCCAAGGGGCATTGCCAAAACAGTTGCCCTTCGGAATCCGACCTAATCCGATTATCCTTGCTCCAAGGAGCGACTACCAAAGAGTTGGGTACGGCGGCCAAGTAAAGCGGCGCACTACAATTGAATTTCGTAATTTACGTTCGCTAATTAATTATTTAAGCGAAATTGAAAATTAATTTTCAGAGAGTCTAAGGAGGCATGACCTTTGTGTGTCGAAAGGCTATGTCAGAAGTTTGGAATTTTTAATTCCAATGCCCATGCTGATACTTTCACTTTTCGTCTGTGTGTCCCGCTAAAGCGGCGCGGGTGCGAACTGGAGATGATAGCACATGACTTGCTGGAGTATACACAAGCAGTGCTCATGAAATAATTACGTTCCAGGTGGAGAGGGATGGCATGCGGCTTCCTACCTGGTGCAAAAAGAAAGAATTTAAGTCAATCTCGTGGGGCGGATTAAGAAGGGTTGAAAATCCGTTTAAAGTGGCAACAAATTTGTCCGGCTTTGGGGCCGCTCGGCAGTCCTTTGGAGATGTGCAAAACTAAGAGGATTGTTCTGAATTTTCTGCTTTTGTATTCCAGATACGAGTTATTCCTACCATCCTGCCATTCATGATGAGACCTTCGTTCGACGCAAGCAACGGAGGAACCGGACAACATTCACTCTGCAACAAGTGAGTTCAGATTTAATTTCCTGCATTAGCAATATGTTTTTAATTTTTTTTCATTGTTTTGTGATTTTTTTTTTGCAGCTTGAAGAACTGGAGACTGCATTCGCTCAGACCCACTACCCGGATGTGTTCACACGCGAGGACCTCGCAATGAAAATAAACCTCACGGAAGCTCGCGTTCAGGTTAGTTAAGATTTTGTGTGGCTATGACATGCATTCGAGTGACTTGCAAGAAAAAGACAAGAAGTGTCGAATGTTCTTCAAATAAACTAATTTTGTGTTTTAAATGGGCCTTCAAAGAGGATTTATGAAAAACAATCTTTTTTTGCACAGCAATTTAATTATACTGTAAAGTCGGGTTGCACAGAATGCATTGTATTCTTAATGATATATTGTTTTTGGTTGTCTAATTATGATCTACATGTGTACATATCTGGTAAGAAACAAAAATCAAAGAACTGTTTAAAGTTCAAAATACCAAAAATAGTTGAAAAGCATCTGGCAGTGCAGACACATCTTTTTTATTGTGCGACTTATCTGACCATGTAAACATCTATGCGGGTAAAAGCGGGTGGCAAGCAAAGCTGAGTGATTATCAAAGCTTGTCAAAATGCACCATATTAAATTTTAAAACTTCAATCTGAGCATGGTGTGAGGAATATAAATTGTGCTGGACAGTTCTATTGTGGCCCTGCATGACGTCTTCGAGGGAAATGTATGTCAACAGAAACTTAAAGGCGGAAACAGAAGAACATTTTTCACACACATGAAAACAAAAACCGGATTTCTTTTCAATATTTTAATTTCTGCAACCTTTTACTGCACATTGTTGCATTTTCCTATATAATACCAATTATAAATGAAGTAAATCCTTGCATCTTATATACATTTCCAATTCAATTCCTGTTTTTCATTCTTCATTTTTGAATATATCAAATTGGATTGTGATGTAACATATGTCCAGTCTCAAAAACGGACCTTGAATGACGTCACAAAAAAAAATAGATGGCGGTTTTGACAAGTTGTCCAGCACACCTTATATTCCTTACACCATGAATCTGAGTAGTTTTTTACATCCAGTAAAAGTTTAATATTGAATGAAATTCAACGACTTCTTCCATAAAATGTGAAACATAGAATGTGAATGATCTAAAAAATGTACATGTTTTGGAAAATACCGTATTTATGTACCTCTAAGTATTTAGCCGGTTGCGCATACCCTGCAGTCGTTACGCAAATTTTATTGAAGGTCAGATAGGTACGGGAGCTCATGGTGAAATGAAATGAAAGTGTGCGGGACAGTTTCTTGGAGCATTGCGTGGCGTCTCGCGGGAATTTTCTTGTCAACAGAAATTTAAAGGTGGAAACAAGTGAAAATTCGAGTGCAAATCTCATGCTACTGTTTTAATTACTTTGCAAGCAAATGGTTGAATTTATGCAGACCTATGTATGCATATTTTTTACATCTGAAACGACTTCGATGTTCCTCAATGGAGTTGTGTGATTTTTTTGTCGGATGTTTTTGAACGCTGCTGGAACACCGAGACTCAAAAACTGGTCCATTGCACAACCACGCAGCAACCTACAAGGCAGTTGTGTGATAAACCAAATATAAAATATTTTCAATTGGATTGTTCAACTTAAACTGAAGTGAAAATTTATTTTCTTCATATTCGTGCTAGCCCACATTCGTAATATCCTATAATAAATTGAACAATAACGCAAATGCATGGGAGCATAATAATCGATTAACATACTTTAGATTGTATTTCTTCTCCGTCTTCAACTATATTTTCGAAATTGCCATCAAGACAATTCACATTTTCCTTAACGACTACTGCAGATAGATTCTGACTCACTACCGCCTTTTTATCTAGTAAACACTTTGTCTCGGCTGTGTTCAATAGTTTACCTTCGGTGAAATTTATGCAACAAATCTTGACTTCCTTTGAACGTTTGAATCAAATGAATTTGTCTTTTTCAACATTTCCCCGGAAAATTATAAATTTCCAATACACTTTTTTTTGTCGGTGAGTGTCGATCTTCGAGAGTTTCTTTTTTTGATAGATTGAACCGAAATTGTAACCACTTTTTTTATTTCTTAATAAATAACTTGTGTTATTTCTTTGGCGGCCGGAGAGAGAATGCCCGTTTTTTAGACAGAGATCACTAAGTGACCCGTTAAAGTCGTAAATTATGGTAACATTTGGAGTTGCCACACGTCTGCAAAAACGCATCAAGCAGGATCCACGCCAAAGTTAAAAGATTTGGTCGATCATGAACTTTTCTGGCATTAAATCGCAGTGCTAAGAATCGGTCAGATTATTTCCGAATGGTTTGGAATGGTTTCAGACGCTCATGGGGCTAACTATATTTATTCGACTTAATTAATTGAAATCGTTAGAAACGCTTAGTGGATTTTTTTATGTGCATCAACATTTTTGTTTATTTATTTATACTAGTTGATTTGCTTTATTCAGCCATATGTTCATCATTCAAGCTTAATCAACTGTTTATCATAAAAAAAAACTCTATCATTCATGTTGAGAAATCTGTTGTGCGCAAAAAATAAATATGCTCACATACAATACAACTAAATATAACACAAATCGCGTGCGAATTCCAGCTTGTCTTATTTTTGATTGATGCCGGTATTATTATTAGCAACTCCTCTATGTATACATGCCTGTCAAAGCAGACAGCAAATATGCAAAAACCACGTGCAAGCTGTCAGCCTTGATGAGTGGCACGCTCTGTGGTTGTGATTTAAAAACAAGAATAGGGTTCCTTTCCGATGAATTCAGTGATCTCAAGTTTTTGCAAGATTGAAAGAGAGACTGACGGAAGGTCTCAAATGTAAAAGGTCCAATCCCATTAAATCCGTTGCGTGCGTTGCGTTATGTCAAATGCGGCCCACAAGTGGAATGCATCACGACGGATGATATTTTTATTTAACTTTTTCATACCTTGACAGTTCCTTTCCCATATTTATCGGTTGAATGGATTCCGGACCTGGGCCTGGGCCTCAACAAACAAGCGTCACCTTAGTTTTGAAAGATAGATAGAGATTCGTCCATATCCTGAGATTTTCTGATTTTATTGTTTATTCCAGTCTGGTAAATAGGGAGTTCTAAGGGGCATGAATGGCAAAGCCTTGTTTTTGATAAGACAAGCCCCGTTGTTTGCTTAAAAACCTGCCACGTTGTCAGCCACATATCAGATGAGTACACCAGACATAAAGAAATCCAAGGAATATCTGAGAACGCTGCAGCTACTCTTCTATCCACAACCCGCTGGCGTAACTGAAGCGACCTCTCTCTCACCAGTGGAGGTCTGCATAAGCAAACCAATTAGCACAATTTTCCATTTTTATAAGCGATTATTGTGGCACTTTCCATGCAGTGGCTGTCATCATAACCAACCGCCTTAACAAGTCACTGTTTCGTCTGTCCGAATCACAGATTTACAGATGTACAGACGTACACAGCTTTCTAAGGAACTATCCAATTAGTGGGCACTTCCCCTCCTGGTTGGAAGAGACTTGCAAGTGGTCTTGACAATGTGGCAATTGTCTCATTTCCATGCGAGTGCATGTTCCAAAGCGTGCAAATTCGCATTCTCGTATAAACGATAGGTAGTAGGTGGTAATGGCAAACGGAGGTGGTGGAGGTGCATCAAGTAAAATTATCACCAAACGAGGAAGCTTGCCTACCCCCAGAGTATAATGGGAACTAACGAGAACAACGTGTGGAGTGCCCATTTGTCGCATAGAATCTCATATTTCCGGAGCAATTACACAAGGATTGTTTCTTGTTCCCTTTCGTTACCGATGTTGATGAGGTTGGCGAGGTCTTCTGTTGGCACGATACTAGTAGCGTCTGATTATCACATAAGCAACACAATTACTCTAAGTATTGAGTGCGACCCTTCCTCGTCGAGTGCACACAACCACTTGGTTTCGGTTTGTTTTTCCCTAAAACAATGAGTCCTTTGTCAAAGAGTGCTATTGTTGATGTTGTTGCAACACAAACAGTTGGTACCGCTTAAGCTTTTTTTATTTTGTTCTCTTGTTTTTGCTTTGGCACTGTCAACGACTGCCATTCATGTCGAACCCTCCAATTACTGGCAGCGTTTCCGTGTAATTTTTCAGCAAATGCAATTTTCCCCGCAGACGCGACCGCGACGCCCCGAGCCGATTATGGTCACAAGCCCATGTGGCAATTAAACAATAAACTTCACATTAATTCTCACGAATTAATTGGCGCGGACTCTAAACCATGTGGCTCTGGTGTACGCCGCCGCGCCTTAGTCTGCATCCATCACCAAGGGGATGCTGGTAGTAATTTTCAGCTTTTTTCCCACCACTTCCAAGTGACAGATTGACAAATTTTCGTTTATGAAATTAGTTTTGCACACCGCCAATGACAATTGAGCGTCTCTGCTGCAGGGAAGGGAATTAAAAGGAGACCAAGAAATTTGACACTTGATACCTCGTCGTCGTCCTGGTTTACACGTGCACGTGCCAATGTGACATCCACTCTCCGGCACAGTACACACATGAGCCCATTTCGAAGTGTTTCGCATTTGACTCCTGTCACAATCGACTCGAAACCACAAAAAAAGCCTCCTTATCAAATTAGGTAAGATGATGTCTCGTCTCCAGATGCCCTGAGATGTTTCCTTCGCTTCTTTTCTTTTTTCTCTTTTTCAATTCGCCTAAAAGGGGATTTAATAAAATTCAATGGCTTCTATTTTTTGTTTTCTGGTCTACAGCATCTCCCACAGAAGTTCCGCTACGTTTTGACAAGGGTGGATAACGGCCCTCCCCCGCCATCAGTGGCGGTAGCATTGCAGGCGAGCACACGCTCTTGAAACTTGACACCAATCTAAATTGTTCAAAATGGTTTTCCTACCTTGTGACGGGGAAGCGGCAGGGAGCAAGGATTTCGTTGGGTCTAAGGTCCGTGCTTACATCGCGGTTACAAGGACGAAAAAAAAACCTCAAACTCCGAGGAGATTTGTATTACGTTATGGTTCCGACGTCGCTTTCTTGCGAAAGGAAGGAAAAGGAAAGGAAAGAAAGATATCTAATTTTCCCTAATAGAAATGGACATTATAATTTCATTTCCATTTCGGTTTCGTTTGGAGTTGAAATTTAGACAAAGTCGGGAGATTTTTTAATCTTGTTGGGAATATTCTCAACGGACAGCGGTACTTACATTTAATAATTCACGTGAAGAAGGAAAAATGTTGTCCATCTGCGAGATTCTTCCTGCCGTTGTTGCTCTGACTGCGGGATCCTTGTTTCCAAGAATTACACGCATTTATGTATTTCATATCGGCGGAGATAATTTCTTATTCAATTCAGTCTTTTTTTTGTTGCTTTGTTTCTTCGTTTTATATATTTTTGAAAACGAACTTTGGGGTTCGTGCTCTGAATACGATTCCCTTTGAGCAACTTAATGCTGTCCGAGATTAATCCTTTTTTTTTTTTTTTCTTCTGTGAATACCCTTTTTGGCGGAATATTTTCTATTCTTTTCCAATTGCAATCATATTAAGTAGAGAAAGTGAACGTGAATAATGTACGAGCCTTGAGATGTGTTTTGAAGGAAACAGAATTTTAACAGACCTAAAGATATTGAACTTTAAGTTGTTGCTGTTGGTGTCGTAAGTGGGGGAAGCCATGATTCATATTCAGTTAGTTCATACGCAGTAAAGTCGTAAATACAATACCGAACAATCACGTACGGAACATCGCTTAATATATTTTTTTAATTCAATTCATTTAAAGGTGTTATTGTAGATAATATTCTCTGTTATGCTACTTTGTGCACATTGCCGGGGGTTTCTACTTGCGCTTGCTCTTGATTAATGTTCATAGACAGATATGAATGCAAAGTTTAGGAACAATTCAATAATTGCGTATATTTGATTACTGGTGGGATCTTACACTTGCTGATGCACCAACATCATTTAATTGTCATCAAATTTATGTATCCATCATTATTTTCAAATGATGTCATTATTTATTCCGAAAACACCGTAATAACGCACAGCAAAATTATCATACATAGACGCGCCACGAAAGAAAACATTTTGTATTTCATTGATTTTAGTAGATAGGCTTAGTTTGAACATACAGATTAAATAAGCCGCAGTATGGCACCTGTCGTGTGAGATAAAATGTCATATAAGGGTTTGTTACAGTGTACATGTTCAATCAAGAAATTATCCATCAGAAGCTGAGTTTTAAGAACAATTGGTGTAGATCGAAAATGGATACGCATTTGCTATGTTGCCATAAACACTTGTGTCTTTTGTTGCATTGTACTCGTACAATTGACTTTTCTACAATTCGCGTGCTTTTGCAATTCAATAAGAGTTTATCTAGAACGTCCGGAAAAAACAAAGATGAGCTTAACACGGCTATGAATTACCCCCCAATCGGTCTACTGCCGATTTATACCTAAAGAATATGAGTAGCGCGACAGGTCGAGTTGGACTTGGCCCTGTCCTCCTTCTACAGCGTTCATTCGTGCGGTGCGTGGTATTTTCAAGTACGAGTGGTTGGGACCTACAATTTTATGTCGACGGTTTGCCATTTCATTTTTAAAGCCTTCCAATTACTTTTCAGAAGAAAATAACTGCTTACACATCACCCGAAAATATTTAAATTTATCTTGTTTGGCTGCTCAGTGACAAAACTCTCACGAAACAATTGTTAACCGGATATTGGTTTTTGAAAATTCACATTCATTTATATTTCTTTATATAAGTTTCTGCTTTTATTATTAAAACAATGGAGATTCTAGCTAGAATTTCTAGAAGTAGCGTTTATTAAGAAGGAACAACTAAACAAATAAAGTACCGAATCAGGTACCAATTGAGTCACCGGTAGCAATAGAAATTTTGGTAATGGTTTTGTTTTGTATGATGGCACTCAACGCGTTAAGTAAACAAATTTAAAAGAAAAAAGTTTAAAGAAATGATTGCTCAGAAATGTAGTTATTGCTCGTCATTTCAAGTAGACGACCGTTCAAGTCGTTGAAACTAAGTTTTTTTTCCAAGATCACTGATCGACTAGTGAGTCTCGAGAAAAAATGGAATTAATTCGTGTGCATTCACGATTTATAACGACGCTCGACTTGGACGACTCAAGACGTCGTAGTGGACGGAAATTAGTTGGATTCACCGAAGTAGCGACCATATCCAACCATGATTCGTTATGGGATCTTCATAAAGACGTCATGAAATTAACATCATAAGGAATCGCTTTAACTGCCTTGTCCAATTATGCACGCCAAGCAGGCTGAGAGTCTTCACCACTTATTCTCGCTGTATTCTGCACGATTTTCTCCAGAAGGAGGCCTTGGGTAAATTTAACAAGATGACCTCGTTGAGTCCATTACCGACCTTGATGAAGCAGCGACAATTCTCCCAGCACAACCTGACGAGTTGGGCGGGAGTATCTAAACTAGACATGGCGAACTAAACAGTATCAAAGAGCTCTCGACACACTGTCTTATGCGACCTTGAAATCGAAGAACATGCGATGAGTGCCGATTTGTATTTTCTGGTTTTTTTTCTAACATCTACCGAAGTGCAAACAATTAGAATAAGAGAATATTCACGAAAGGGTTCAGGCACTCACATAAAACGGCGGAGAACTTATTCTCTTTTCTCTCCTTTCTTATAGACTCAAAATATCCCTCAAGCTATTTTCTAGCAAGATATCTGAGTGTTTGCAATTTGCATTTTATTTTCAATTAAATCCCGAAAAAGAGTACGTTCCCTTAACCTTACAAATTATGCTCTACTTACTTAATGTGTATAGTTGATGTCATTCTTGGTCACAAGGCCCAGAAGTACATGATTATGAATTTATTACCCGACACCGTACATATAGTCCTCCATTAAACCCCGACATCATTCAAATAAAATAAGATTTGGGTGTTAAACTACCCAAAATAAACAAATTACCAAAGAAATACATTCTAATGTACCCTTGATCAAGATATCTCTTTTTTCCCTTGCTGGACACTTAGAATTTATCGACAATCATTTCAGAATAGAAAGACATTTATTCACCACTCAGAAGTAACAAAACAAGTGAGTGCAAACAATCACACACTCGACTTCCCACTCGCCTACGGTTGGTCTTCCACTGCCTCCCATCGATACCAGCAGCGAAAACTTCAATTAACCCATCCCGAAAAGAGAAATTCATCCATTATTGGACCCCGACAAAGAAGGAGTCTAGAATTACAAAAATTAGCCCAGCACACATACTTCAGTGCACCGCGGCCAATTTGTCGGTAGCTGTACCGGGATACCACCAACAGATCCTGCGCCCGCGGCACAGTGGGTTGAGTGTAATTGCATTTGGTCGAATAATCCTTTAATGCTGATGCTAACTGATGGCCACATCCCAAGATCGAAAGGGGTACGGCACTGAGGCGATGCTTATAGCTAACACATCTGTTCATTCATTCCACTTGAAGCGAACGCTCTCAGAATTGAGGAGGGTGAACGTGAAACACAGCATCAGGGCGAGAATTTGACTGCGGTTTGGGCGCAACACACCCCTCGGGCAACGATTCGATTCTTCGATTGTGCAACAAGAAAAACACACATGTAATTATATTCATGATCCCGGTATGATTCTGTCTAAATTACCACGGAACCTCCGCGCCACCGCGCTACCGTGCCACCGAATCACTTACCGCTTCACAAGTAGCTCGCTACTCAAGTATTTGTTCTCATCACCACCGTGGGTCGTAAGTTGCAATTGCAACCCCTGCCAGGACTCGTCATTATTTACAGATTAGTTTCTGTTTCATTTGTTTGTTTGTTGTTTCTGGTTTATTGTGTGTGGTGTTTCGATAAACATTGTAACAACTGGCAGGCGACAATTGGGCTGGATTCCTGGGCGGACGTGCCAGCCCCGGGCGAGACACTTCACGTCGAGTATGCCGATCATTAGAGCGGCAAATTTTTGTTTAATTTAAACCTCTCTTCTCTGTTTGTTCACATGGATATCTGGCTTTTCAAACGGGCCCATTCCCTGGGCCCCTGCCACAGTAAATAAGCAAACGAAGAACGAACAGTGCGTAAAATGCAAAAGGAAGCCGACGAGGGTGCCGCCCAACCGTCTGCCCGCCTGTCGCCCGCCCTCTCCAGCAACCCTCTGAATAATTCAATTTCCGTGAAGTTCATTGAAATATGAAATTGTTGTAACTCACTTTGGCGAGGAGCCCTCTGTATTGTCTTCGGCATCTCCAGTCTCCACTCGCAACCCATGGATGCCTCCGAGGCTTCTTCTCCGCCCACAAATGTCTTGGAATACAATAAATTCGAAAAGCTCTCACCATCACATCCCTCGAGCGCAGACAATGTGCGACGCGGCGCCGTAAGTGGAGGGCGTACATCTTGTTTGCCATTAAGGCAAACTCTTCCCCCAAAAAGTGGGTGGATACCGAAAGAAAATCCAGGAAAGGTTTTATTTATTACAATGTATCTGGTGGGGGAATCCTTTTCAATTGTTTTCGTCCTTTTTTATAGCCCTGCTATGGTGTATGTGTGTGGCTGTGTGCTCAGTGCTCACCCGTAGGGCCGGAGGGGTAATTGCGCTCCACCCGCTTCCTGACAATATAGTCGTCCTTAATAGAACAATTGAAATTATAGCCATGATTACAAAGCACCACACCCGCTGGCTGTGACGACTGACTGTGTAAGGTCTGTATGTGTGCACGTATCTTTGAGCCATGTGCTCGCTCTGGGAAGACGCGCTTGGAAAGCATATACGCACGCACATGTATGTGGAAACATCCAATTTGAATTTTGATTAGGAAATATATTTACTTGAAGGATGTCGGGGAATGCGCGCATGTATGTGTGTGTTCTATTCCGTTCGGGGACATAACAATGCGGAAGGGAAATCATTGCAAAGAAAATGATTGTCTCATTAGTTAAGCAAATAATTTATGGCCCTCCTGGTGGCATCCACTTGCGGTGGTGTGCTGTTTGACGACCAGATGCCGAACGGAATGGTGTTTGCCGCTGTCTCGCAAGGATAATGATATTGTTTTGATAAATTCCGTTCTGCAAATAAATTGGATATGTGATTTTATTTATTTGCCTGTCGGTGGGGACTGGCAGACAGGCGATGGAATTGTTTCTACAACGCCCACATCATGTGTGAGTGTGTCTGCGGGTACGGGTGCGGGTGAGTCTCACTCAAGTGCAAGAAATAAAATTGGAAATCTTGAGAATTTGGCAAATCGTCAAAAGCCTTCGGGCGTTGAAAGCCGAAAACTTTTCCAATCAACTTGATACGATATAAGACGCCCGAGAACTTGAGCGCCGTCGACTTTGAAACTCAATTCTACGCCTTCTAAAGTTCTATTGTGATTTGAAAATGCAGTTGCCATCGCTATGTGCCAGTCATGCAGGCAGATGGGCGATGAATGTCTGAGGAATGTTATGGCTTTCTGTGTTCCAATATCGATTCTTGGAATCTTGTTGAGACTTACTGAGGAATTATACAAAATTGCTTAAATTGCATTTTTGATCTTGGCATAGAGACTATAATTTGCTTATTTCCATTTGATGATTTGATAATATTCATTATGAGTGACGTAAAGGAAACTCGAACGAAATAAGTAGAATTTTGGCCACTTCGTACTATTATAGTACGTTTACACCGCACCTAAATCCAACATTTCGGCTAGTTTCCAAATATTCACTATTTCGCCATTAATTGTACAGCATTCAGCACGTCATTTAATTACTTTTCAACCGGCTGACGTAAACAAAACCAGCTGTCAACAAAATAATTCGAGCAATAATTGCAATAAGAGGAATGAATTACTGGAAAAACATGTACAATCTTCAATCTTTAAATTAATATAACAAGATTTCTAAACAGAAAAAATATTAGCAATCAATTCTGACACTTGATGTCATTTGAAATGTTGGAGTTCCAGTGGAAACGCAACATTATATTTCGAAATTTTGTTTCCGAAATGTTGAATTTGGGTGCGGTGTAAACGTACTTTAAGGCGATATAAATTCAAATTCTACATTTATTCAGTGTTGCCCGAACTAAATAACTAATGAAGGAAAAGCGCTAATAGCATAGAACCCAGAAATGTGTGCTATGCATAGTTTTTTATAGGATAAATCTCAATATAACAAACGCCAACTTACACACAGTCTAGAAATCGGTGATAATTTTTTCACTTCGTATTGCCGGTTTTCCGATTTAAGTTCAAACTTCATTAATATTGGGAAAATGTAGCTTAAAATATAAGCAATCTATCTGCAAAGATTCATTCAAATCCGAACACTCTTTTTGGAGCTAGAGTGCCACAAACATGCACACATCAAAATTGTCTATTGTACGTTTTTATGTGTCCAAGCTTTCTAAAGCTTACTATTGATGGAATAGGTATTTTCAAATAGCCCAAGTGAATTGTTTAACCAAGCGACCATTTTGGATTCAATTGGAAGGAGGAAGAAAAAGTATCACTCCACAACCCACTTCCTGTGAATTACCGTATATGTGTCTTGGAAAGCATTTGTATCTTATACCTACAATATCCACTGGTTTTCATTTATTTGTTCCATTTTCATCTCAACATCTCACTATTGGTAAACAGTTAACTCTCACTTTCAGTGAACACCTTTGTTTCCAATAGTATTCCATTAACGAAATCAAACTGAATTTTGTTCCACTTAATCGATTTTGAAAACAGAACTGCGTTTTTTATTATTACGAGTATCTATTGCGACTACAGTCCCGAATCAGAGAGAGAATAAGAACACATAAATTTAATTTATAAACTAAGTAGGGGAAGGAAACCGCCATTGCTACTTGTACTTTCTTTACCAAATGATTCAGAGCCATAAGTATAAAGGATGTACTAGATGGCTTTGAATCCCAGTGAAAGCAACGCTTTTATCCGGTTTTCAAATCTGGTCCAGTCACCATTTGCCGTTGGGATTAAATTAACGGCACTATCACTGGAGTGGTGGCCCGTGGCGTTGTGGGTATGTGCGTCGACTCCGACGCACTTGGACCTACATGACTAGGTTCGATTCCTGGTACGACAAGAAATACTTTTCACGACCCACATCTTTCGAGTCACTGATAATGCTCAAAGAGTATAACTGTCAAGAAAAAGCTTCTCAAACATGGCCGTTCGGAATCGGCATAAAACTGTGGGTCCCTTCCACTCGTGATTGAACAATAGCACGCACAACACGAGTGGTTGCGAAGAAGCTAGCCCTGGCCCTCTACGGGCTGTAGCCCATATTATTATTATTATCACTCGAGTTGTCGATCAGTGGTAGTAGTTCGACTATAGGTATCATAAGTGTGTTAGCGATTTAGTTTGACAGCCCACTTACTACCTACCTACCGAGGTTGCTGCTGGTATTACAATGGACCAGTTTTGTGTCTGAGTGCTCCAGTCTAGCGTAAAAAACACCTCAGACAAATAAAAACAAAAAAAAAGATCATGGATTTTGAAGGAAAAAAAATTCAAGAAATGTTCCACAATTTGTTACACTAAATTTAAAAATGAATACTAAGCGTTTAATAATATTTTGGAATCTTGCATAAGTTGTTATTACAAAAATTATATCTATAAATTTAGCAGTTACGATAGGTGGCATAAAAAAAGTGTCAGATTCATTTTCCCGCCAATTTTGAGCTGGCAATATTCAATCATCACTGTGATGGAAATTACAAAATCTGGACCGAACACACACACGCATATATTTTGAAAATAGTAAAAATTCAACACAAAATGAAGAAAAAACCATTTTCGCGCAATTGTGGATTTAATGCATCAACTACAAGCTAAAAATCGGGATCGTCGAAACTGCGGGATTTATTGAAAACCCAGTCATGTCCACTTGGAGACAATCACCCACCAACTACCAAGAAACTGATTTTTTCCTGCACTGCACCTTCTTTTGTCTAGCTGACACAAGTGTGCTGCTGCTACTGGTTGCATGAATGGATTCGAACGATCTTGTCTGACTTTGTTTCGCCGCAATGGAAGTGGACCTCGTTTATGCTCAGCAGTAGGTACATATGATGACACATGTCACAAACTGCGCCTCTATTGCGTAACAAATTTCGTGTAATTCTTCAAAAAGGAATTACTAACTAACTCGTAAATAAGTCTACTCGAATGATTTGCCAAACGAACGTCAATTTATAGACGTGACTTTAGATAAAAGTCCTTGGCTAACAACTTCTATTGGAAAACCTCGGGTTTGCTTACCAACTTTGTCTGTGCTGGATATGTATTTTTGATGAAACAAATAAGAGAATTCCATAAAATAACCATCCTCATCTGCACAAATGCCTTCCTCCACTAATCTGTTTTTTGCAATTTGAATTATCAACTGTGCGCGAATTGATGAACCGAGCTCATATAAACGTTTCCACAGCCGCGGTACACATTCCCACTCCTGCTCATTCCTCAAATATTTCCTTTTTGTGTTTTCGTATGTATCACACGCTTCCATATTTGCAATCCGAATTACTAATAATCCCAGAAGACTGTTTTGGTACGTTAATCTAACTCCGATTCAACAACAAGTTACAGTCAGACTTGAATTTTTATCCATTGTTTCTGAATCTATGGAATCCGTTTATCTTACTCGTAGTACTCGTTGTTGTACGTCAATTTATCCGACCTTCCATTTATAACTAAATTGTTTTTTTTATTTCCTCCAGGTTTGGTTTCAAAACCGTCGTGCCAAGTGGCGAAAGGCCGAGAGACTAAAAGACGAACAGCGCAAGCGTGAAAATGGCGGAGATGCATCAATTTCGCTTGAGAAGGTACTTCGCCCGTCCAACCAATCAGACCCTCCAATGTTGATCAATTAATTGTTTGAATTTCAGATGGAAGACAGTAGAGATTCATCACCTGACATTACTGGGGAAATCGATGATGATCCTCGCAGCTCGCACAGTCCGCCACCGACAAGTCCCCGCGTCGACTCCGATCCTGAACGACCACTTTCTTCAACTCATCTCACCCAGTCGGCCTCACAGTCGGGCGGCTCGATAAGCGCAGGATCACCCTCACCCGGCATCAGGACACCACAGAACTCCGGAACCAGCCCAACCAACTCGAACAACACTGACTCGCCAATCGAGGTCGGCGGTCCCATGTCGCTGACATCACGCGCTCCGCAGTCCATCACAACATCCACGTTCAGCAATCACATATTTAACAGCTTTACTGAAAGGTAAGTCAAGTCGACTTCTCTGCCTAGCTTCGCATTCCCACATCACGCACTCGGCGGAGTCCTAATGCGCTCTTCACCTTCCGGTGCCGTTTATTATGCTCTTTGATTAAGCATAATGATCTGCACGTGCCGACAATCGAAGTCATTAGATTTGTGAGCCCAAAACAAACACTGGGCCGTGCATTTATCGAGTTGGAACAAAGTTCGAGAATGCACACTTCCTCTGCTCACATCCTGAGCACAGTGCTAGCCTGGCAAGGATGAAACAAAACAAGAGGCAAAAGTCATGCAACGTACGACCGAGCAAACAAAAGGACATTACCATTACCAATGTCGTTTCCGCTTCTGCCAACCCTCAACCACCTAACTGCCAGACAATCCCCGTAGCATCCCTTCGGTTGGCTCGGAATCCCTTCTAACATCGTTACGAGGGAGTAGGAAAATCCACATAAAATGGTGGCAAAATGTTTTGGTATATAAACACGTAATTGCCGGACCGCCCGCTGTGGTGGACGCGTGCGCAAGCCGTCTTGGTTGATAGCAGAAAAAGTCGAAAAGTATACACTCCACCGAATGCCACCCACCCGCCATGCCGCTATCAGCATGATTTCGCGAAGGGATTTCTCTCGCACGCTGGGGTGTGTACAACATCGACCTGGGTATGTACCCAGCCACTGCACCGTCTTGGGGGATGAGGAAAACGACTATGTTTGGTCGTTTGCTGGATAACTGCCTTGATTGTCTGGGAGGAAATGAAATCAGAGTTTCTTAGAGTTATATGTAGTTTCTTTTGGATCAAACGTCCTTCCGACAGCTCCCGTTCACCGCGTCCTCTTGATGTGTTTCTAAATCAATTGCCAATCGCCCTGATGTGCTTGTGTCTTCCTGGGGTGACAATGGGCCAAGAAAAACGGCACAGATTAGCCTGAATATTTATGAGGCGCTGATGGCCTTTGCTGCAATGAAGCGACTGACTGCGACAGGGGGCGCCTAATGATACGTACACAATTAGCGCTTGTCAATGAGATTGTTGTCCTCCTCATTGAGGGGGATGATTTCGATTCAGTGTGTTGACACATAATTGCTGAGGAATTTCCGCGAATGGGGGTGGTTATTACTGTTTAATTGCGATAAACACTGAATTGAGTTGTTAGAGTTGCAAATTTGAAAAAGGGGCTGATGCAATTATAGGATGCTTCTTTAATTGAAACTGTGCAAATATTTTCCGGCTGGGATCTTGATACACTTGTATGGGAATTCTGGAGAATGCGTAATCGGTGTAAGCGTTTATTTGGGTTCCATGACAATTGATGCCAAATAAACTATTTTTGGTAATATTTAAAAAAAAAAACCACGACTCCCCTAGTTCGATTTCTGACGAAGGAAACAATGGCAAGCTAACAACAATAAAAATTCGAGGTTTTAAAAAATGCTTTTAATGACGAGACATCGATAATCAACAATTTTAAAGAATCAAGCCTCAAACCAAAATCTGGCGATGGCAAATTGAAACAGTAATTGACCAAGGAATACTTGGCGACTACGCCGTAGACGGTTCATTCTAAAGGTCCGATTTTGGATTACTGCTTCCAGCGTTGCAACCGGTATTACACAGTTACGCGAGTAATGCTAAAGCCGCAATATTCTACGGGCTATTGGGACGTGGTACATTCCATCGCAACAACATGGCTGCAGTGGCGTTGTGGGTCCCTGTGTCGACTCCTACGTACTTGAACCTCGACATCTAGGTTCGAATCCAAGTACAATATTTTCACGGTCCCACCTCTTTCGAGTCACTGACAATGCTCAAAGAGTATTCCTGTCTAGAAAAAGCTTCTCAAACTTGTCCGTTCGGAGTCTGCATAAAACAGTAGTTCCCTTGAACTCTGCACAACACGAGGTGGTTGCTGGGAAGCTACGCCGTGGCCCTGAATCACTCTTTATTTCGTTTTCGTGGTTTTGTTGTTCTTCTAGATTGGCTGGGTACTTTATCCTGATCCATCCATTGTTGGATATATATATTTATGTATATGATATATGTTTTAATTAACATCGGTTTCAGAGAAATGCTGCATATGCGAGAGTGGAATGTTTCCAGGCTGTGTTGCGAGGTGCACTCCTAATTTATCCCTGCTCGTCATCTCTTCTTATTTACTTGCTTCTCAAGCCAGACGGTCATAGAGAGTCTGACCCTGAGCTTTTTTGGGAAGTCTTAAATAATGTCCTTTCTTCTTCAGGAGGCTCTGATCTAAATATCTTTTTAGTTGAAGCATTAGTGTTGATGCGATCGATGTGGCCGGCAGCCTAGTCAGCTAGTCATTGCCTTTTGGACGATAATTGAGTTGTGTCATGTCCCCTAATTTACATTCGTCGCAGGCAGGAATCAGATTTTTTCTACCCAAGCCAACAATAACTAGCTCTGCGATTCTGACTATAGTCAAGCTTTCGTCTCCAGAACTGAGGAAAGTCCTAAAACTACTTTTTTACATCTAGAATCATTTCTACCATATTTTCATATGAGCACCATTCTTGCATCAATCTTAACATCGTTGGCCTTGCCTAAAGTCAGCAGTAGTACAAAGACATAGTTTCTGTAACAAAAGGCCACTCCGATAATAATAAAGCTAACAACGATACCACACAATAATTCAGCTCTATAACACACTTCCTATGAATGGTTGACGCCACTTCGATTGTAATTACCATAAACCAGCAATAACCACCACCGGTGTGGAATCTCAAGTGCGATTCACTCAAATGAGGCGTTGAAAAAGAAAAACCTCAATACAAAATAAAACCGAAACTTATGGCAAGGTTCGGCCCAAGCGTATGTGCCTTTTTTATCCTATTGTTGCTAGTTTCTCGCCTTCATCCAAGGACTTCCCGTCGAGTTGCTGTAAAGCGCAAAAAAATCGAACGAACGAACAAACCAAAACAACCTCACTCCATGGGGGTGGTAAGTACGGATAATCGAGATCCTTTTAGAGAGCAGGATTTGTTTGTTTGTTTTCCCCCGATTGTCAATTCAACCACCACCGCATCAACTGAGGGGCGTTTACCCTTAGTCGTTATTTTCGCATGAGCACATCCGAATTGCCATTGTAGCGATTTCATTTTTAGTGAATTGCTGATCGAATTCCCCCTTGTAGTACTTATCGTTCGTTTTTTTATCTTAAATGCGATGCATCGAAAATGAGTGAGTGTCTCTGTTCAATATGTGATTTTTATGAAGTGTAACGCCGGACATCCGATGGGCTAATAAATCATCTAATGATGACAAACAACAATTTGGTGACCACTGATGTCATGCTGGATGGAAGGGTGGGGATTTAATGAATATATTCGGAGGATAATGAAGATGGGCATACAATTGTATGTCCCTTGCTCTCACCCACCATGGACCAGTAACACACCAAAATGGATAAAAAGAAGACCATCCAATATGATTCGTAGGATATATTTAGATCACAAAGATCTTACGCCCCGGACAAAAAAAGAAAACGCCACAATCCTTCGATCAACAAATAAAACACACACTTCTCGAAAGTAACCCACGAAAACGGTTAGATACACAACATCTAATTAAACTCCTCATCAGACGAGGTAATCATCTCTTGTAACTGCTAATTAACACACACATCCGCTGAGCACTCCTTTCCAGGCACCTAATCCCAATTCAGATTGAGATTGAATTAGCGCTAGCTCCCAGTGTGCAAAATAATTAAAAGAAACTTTTCGAAATCCGCTCGTGTTAAGTACACACGAACACACCCACCACCTCGGCGTCGCGTTGTGATGAATTTCATCTCTCGCCGCCTTGAAGGATGCCCTGACGTACGAGCATTGATAAAAAAGAAGAAGACACACAGAAAATGAGATTTTCACCTCAGCGCGTAGGATTTGTTCATTTCAATAATTTATTTAGTCTTAATCTTCCACAGCGCCAACGAACACAGCCCCAGCCACGGCTACATCGTAGTAAATCGAAATTAATTTAACTCTTCACTTGATCTTTTCCGAGCATGGAATGTGCAAAAGTCAAGTGAAGTGAAAGCGGGGTGAACCCAAAAAAAAGAGAAAAGGATTCCACTCCCTTCAATTGTGCTGCGAGAGCGGTGGTAATTCCGTAAAGACGCTACACTTCTGGAATTTGCTGAAAAGAATTTATAGCGTTGTCGTCGTCGGCGCGACGTTCCATTGGGGATGAGTGAAAATACAGAAATATTTTATTCATTGCATACTTATACATGTTTATGAGTGAATGAAATTGTAGCGCAAACACAAGGCCGACACGACGCGACGGGCCGCGACGCGGTGCTCCCTTGCGAGGGAGGTTATGAGAAAGTTTAGCAGAAAGTGTCTTCTTTTAATTGGTTTAATCGACAAAATGAATTAGTTGGTTACATATTCATGTGGCAATGGTAACCACAACGGCAACGGCATTTCTCTTGAATTTCCATTTAATTGGGTTAATTAATTGAAATTTATTAAAGTGGCATGTATACATGTGTGGGGTGTGTTCGTGGTGTGTCATCGATTCTAATTCAGTGTTCGGTGTGGTTGAGCATGTTTGTCAACTTTCGTTTCAATTGTTTGTACACAAAATTCAAATTGATTTCATTGGTTTTTTTTGGAGAAACAATTTATTTGTTTTTTTGGAAAGCGTTTGAAAATGTGATTTGTTACGGGTTTTGACTTGCAATTCCTCGCACCGTGGATAATTTTGAGAGTCAGTAAACTCTTTTTGACCTTAAACCACCAATCAGGTAGGTGAAAGAGATTGGAGCGAAATGGAGCAAACTTAGCCGAAAGAAATGTCGATTCGCCGCCGATCAGCTGAATTGGCCATTGTCAGAGAGGCAACCCGCCTTATTTTGCGGCTGGATTTGGGCGCTGGAAATATATGGCCGAATTTTCGCCAACAAAGTTACCCACTCGCATTATTGGAGCAAACACAATCCACAAGTGTTCGACTAAGCATCAAGCACTAGCAAAAAAATGTTGGTTCGGTTTACGGCATCGTGGGACCTTCTTTCTTCCGAAATGTGGAGAAGACACCGTTACCGTCAAAGGCCTGAGGTACAGAGCGATGTTAAGCGGCTTTCTGTGGCCAGAGCTCAACAATTATAAATTCAAGCCGTGGTTCCAACAAGACGGCGCTACATTCCGTGACGCAACGTTCTATGCCGTGAGTGAAAAATCTGGCGACTGTGTTATGTCACGGCCAGCTTCCATCAATTGGCCGCCGCGATTATGCGCCTTGATACCACTCCATTATTCTCTCTGGGACTACGTCAAGTCCTTAGTCTACGCTAACAAACCAACTCGTGGACAACATTCGAGACCCTATTGCCAGAATAGCGTCGCACATGTTGGACCGAGACACTTATTGCTTGAATATGTGTCTCAAACTTTTCAAACATTTCAGACTTCCCCGTTCGGAGTCGGCATACAAATGTATGTCCCTCCACTTGTGAGATAGCACAAGCAAGAGTAGTTACTGTAGAAGCTACGTACATTTGCTCAGGTTTACCACATGCTGCAGAGCTACCCATATATTTACAACAGAGAGGCTTGGAAGAAGACTCTTGGGGCTGAAGCTAAGTTGTCCAAGCGCATCCACCTTAGGCTTATCATCCGTATACGCCTGTCTGCATTCATGTGAAATTCATGGTTGAATGCGATCAAGGCAAACAGGGCGAAAGACAAGCCACTTTTCTCCCGAAGAAGCGATCGTCCGATCTTTACGAAACGTTTTCCTTTTTTTTAGTGTCACAGACACAGTGAAAATCTCACGCTTGTGGAATCCGGCTCTAGTTCTGCCACATTTAACTGAGTTTGCATAGACCTGATCGGGTAAGCAATTCGCTACAAAATGCATGGCTTCTACCCTCGTTTTGAATATAATTATGGGATAACACTTTCCTTTTAGGCTTTTCACTCGTATCCTCCGTGTCAACACACACAGGCACACACCGCATGTCCGCATGGGAAGTACGAGACGAACTGATGAAAATCAAAAAGCAAACACAAAGGCGAACGGGAAGGGTAGGCAGAACAGAGCACCAGAGGAAGTCTTAATTCGGCTTGGATTGTTCTGAGCACAAATTGCGAGTCGGGTGTAATGATGGGACGCAACCCGATTTGTCTGGACACACAAACCTACACTCTCAAAACACACACACCGAGTAGAGGCTATGTAGACGCCGAGTTTGCATCATTGAGATACATTGTGGCGCATCGCTTTCCATCTTTTCAAAAGGATCTCCTTCAGCGCTCTCCTCCAACAGAGTGGAAGTCATTTCTCTTCCGGCATTAGGAGGGTCCGAGCTCCAAAGCTTGTTTGAATTCCCCCCCTACGAGGTACATTTTTCTCAGCCATTCTGTCAGTATGCTTTGATATGGGTACGAGGAGGGCGGAGGCAGGGCGAGGTGGCGGTGTAGGGGATAGGGTGTGGTGCGCCCTTATATTTTTGAAAAGATTTCTGAATAATTCCTAAAAGTGTTTTGTTTGTCCCGTCTTGTCTTTGGTCGGGCAAAACGAGACTCTACCGGCCCGCCCCGTCCAGCCGGGTGGCAGTGTGTCTGTGCAATGTGTACAAGTACTCAACGATTCGACTGTACACATCCGACGTCGTCGCCGGTACTCCTGATGCAGACAACTTCCCTTCAAATGACGACTATGATGGTGGCAAATGTGAGAAAATTCCATAACAATGCGAGGTTACGAGTATACATATAACATGTCTGTTTGTTCCATGCTCCAGTCGAGGGGGCACAACTGCACAAGAACACAGAGGTGCCATAGCCTGGCTGCATTGTTAAGTGAGCTCTGATATACCGTGTGTGTTCCTTCAGGATTTTTCTTAATTAACAAAAATTGCTGCAAGGGTAATAGACGAACAAGAGTGAGACTTATGGACTGACAAATGGAATAAAGCAAACAACAAATTTAACAAACAAGAGCCTAACGACTCATGGGGATCCTCGGGGGATAATGTGCATGCGAAATTAAATTACGCAAGAGGATGAGTGCTTAATTACGGACATTTATCGTCGCAAGAAATTCCCTTAATTATATGCACTCTGATTTAGCCAAAAGCCTGCTTTGCTAGCTACTCTGGCGAGTCGTTGACACGCCATCGTCATGCAGTTGCCGCTTCGTGCGCGTGTGTGCAGAAAATGCACTCCAAGCAGAGATTTCTGCTGACTGATTCTAAATTCCGCAACTAAACGAACCCCTTTTTGCAGTCCTGCCCCGATTCCACTCAACGTGAATGGATTAAGTTGATAACATAAAAACTCACAAAGCCATGATGTAAACCCCTAATAGGATTTTCATTTAATTTAGGGCTTTCGGGCGACACATCTCTCCGCGACACATCGTCAAAGCATTCGCACACACAAGCTGTCTCTGTCAAGGCCTGCCGCGAGGGGGCCGACGAGTTCAAATTCAGATTGGTGTTGGCCCTGTTTGTGGTGGTCCTAAAAGCAAGTGGAAAAAACGAAAAAAAGAAGAAACGAACGTAATACCTCCGTTTGCCATGAAATTGTGTTTCCAAATTTATTCACGTGGAAACGTCGCCCGCCCAAAAGCTGCAAAACAAGCTAAAAACGTCCACGCGGCTCTGCTTGCTCTGCCCTGGACACAGGTTGATGAAATTTTCATTTGTTCGTGGTTCGCGGTAGAGTTCCATAAAGTTCCGCTTCTCCTTTCTTTCTCCGTTTCATTTCGTGTGCTTCTCGTTTTTTTTCGCTTTTATGTATCTCCTGGCAAATGTAATAATTTTTGAATTTTAAATATCCTACGGGCTTCCACTTAACTTTCGTTCCGACCGCAATCGCGAGGGAGGTGTGCACTGTGTAGGGCTGGTTTCTAAGCACCGACCACCGGTCGCAGGATTCCATCAGACCGTCGCCACACTACCATTGCCACTACCGCCGCCGTCAGTCGCCGCAAACCCACTCGTATGTATGTTTGTCTGTAGATGGATATAAATCGACATTGGCCTCGTCCTCTCAGTCTGAACAAGTACGAGTACTTTCCAAATTTAATATTCCAATGGAAATTATTATATTTCCCCCGAAAATTGCCTCACTAATAATGTAGCATCCCTGGCGGTGGGCGACAGTGGTAGATAGGGCGCGGCGGCGACAGCGGTACGGCGGGCCGTTGTGTGGGTTTGATGGTAAAAACGAAAGAAATTTGCAATAAAAAGTTTTATTCTCATGCAAAATTGATGGAGCTTCCATAATACGCCAAGGATATCATCGCCGCCGACCAGCAAGGAGACGCCAAGAGTCGGGATCCTTCCATGCACAAGTCTTACCGAATGAATAGATGGAAGTGGAGGGAGTAGGAAAAATTGGAAAATTGCATTTTCATTTTCCTCGGTGAAAAATTATAATCAAAAATGATTTTTCTTAGTCTGCACACTGCACATCTACATATTTGCATACGCTGCTGCTGCTGCTGAAGCTCGAGTTGGATCCACGGTGGGAGGTGGCCATGCATCTACTAGATGCGGGAGCTGTCTAAAGCGTTCAGCTTTGCATTCGTTAATGCGGAATGTGTGCGCTGGCAAAAAGTTTTTCAATATTTTCCACTGGAGTTGCACGAGAATCAGTAGTCAACGAAAAAACAAAACTAAAACAGAGTACGTTGCGGCGGGAAAAAAAATAAAATTCCACTGAAAGTGGTGGAGTACAGTGGGAGAGTGAAGAGTGAGCATCTGTAGCGTAGCCCAGCCCCTTTGCTTCCCGTTGCAATGAGATTTTATTTTCTGCAGTCTTTTACGTTTCACTTAGAGCTTGTGCTGATTGAATTTTAAAATTTACATGAAACGACGACGGAGTGTGGCCATCATGGTGGGCGCGTCGGGCGGAAGGAGTCGGGGCTTGTGGCAGTTGCGATGATTGCAATGGAATTAATTAGTTTGGGATTTTATTACTTTTTAACTTCATGATTTCGCAATCAATTAAAATTTGATGGTTTGGATTAAGAAAAGTTTTGGGTTAAATATAATACGAGAGTATCCCGGCTGGTAGCTATGTGCGATGCGACGATAGGATTGGTGGAAGGGGGATGCGTTGGTTATTGGGTCACCCACATTTTAAGCACAGAAGGTAATGTTGCGTGGCTACCATTTGCCAAGTTGGTTGATGTCCTTCTCCGCCTGTATGTGCCACTTTACATGTATCCTCTACTGAAGAAGACTTTTAACGACCCATTAAAATTGTTCATTCATAGACGCCTTCATGGTTGAATCTTCGTCTCCAATTGCCCTCAATGCAAACATGACCAAAGATTAGAAGTAGCAAGATTTCAAAATATTAAGAACTTCACTACCCACTTCAATAGATCTGGGCCACAGAACTGGTTTGGGATAATCAGTGTCTTAGCTTAGTTCTTTGAGAAAGGGCTCTATTACTCAATTGCTTCTTGAACCCAAAGGAGCAGCGGTTGGCAAGAGTTATTCTTGGTTTGGACTTGCGTATGATGATAACGTATAAATGGTGTAATCCAGGACATCAAGCTGTAGTTCGGAAAAAAAGTGTCGAAAGTTGGCTTTCAGATCTGAGTGTTGGACAAGTTTGTAATCATGTTTCCGTTGACTGTAAAGGTTAGACCATCATTATTTTTGAAGACATGTGGTCCAAAGACTCCACCGGCACATAAAACGCCAGAATGGTATTTCGGCAATGGATTTAGTTTGAGCATTTCCAATTGAACCATTTTCTTCAAAATAAATTTTAACAATTTGTAAACGTTGGGCGTTTTTCAAAGCGTCAAAAAATTGCGCATCACGCGTAGTGATGCAAATGTAATAATGCAAAGAAGGCGATGTTTTTTGCATCGTGACAATTGTTTTCTTTTCACAATGCATTTTGGAATAGTATGCAATGGCATTACCTTTTTTGTTTGCATTTTGGAATGGTTGCCATTGCAGTATTAGAGCAATGATGCGTTTTGGAAAACATTCATAGTTCATGCATGAGTCTAGTCATGATGAATTTGCAACAAACTAAAACCAAAACAACCAAGCTGCTACTAAAAAAAATCTAAAATCTAATCTCCGTCACTAAAAAAAACACCCTTTACCACTCGCGCATGCTAATACCTGAATGGAAGAATGTGACTTTAGATGAGTAAGTCGTCTTTACAGAGGATCCCCTAGTGTAACACATTTGACAGTGTAACGATAAGTTCGCTACTGACCCTGATTGGGCAGCCCATTTTCTCCACGGTTCTCCTGCAGAACCTGAGGAGTTTGGCTGGAATGTCAAAACTATGTGGGGCGGTGTAAAGCTCATCTGTATGCAAGCGGCCGTATGCGACTTGGAAATTCCACCGCACTGATTGGGTTGGAGTGGTGATTGCCTTGTAATCGCACAGGACATCCGCGAAATTTTGAGTTTCTCGACTTTACTTAATCTGTTAAGGAACTTTATATGCCATATTCGACCGACGTGCATAACCGAAAATCCTTATATGGTTTGCTCGGATCAACAACAGAAATTCTGGCTTAATCCGAAGCTGTCAGTTGTCTCTGAACAGTCGGACCATAAAGTGTTTTTTACGTGGTTACGGAGCTAGCCTCACGCACAACTTTCAACCCGGAGGCTTGAATCAACTCAAACTTCCGAATTGGATTGATTTTGGTTGAAAAACAATCATGAGTAAGAAACTAGCTAACTTGGATTCTAAATTATTTGTGTATGATTCAAGTTTCGTTCAGGTTTAGTTATTCAAGATTTGTTTCAGAGCACGATGGCAAAAAATGTGTGACCAAAGTAAATGTTGGGCGTACACGTTGATTGTTGCATTAAAAAACTCCGGTATTTTCACCAAACGAAAAGTTTTATCAAATTTCTCCAAAAATTCGTGATTTCGCCATATACTTTCGAGGTTTGTAAACCTCGCCATTTCGGCGAAATTCAGTTGAATTTTCTTGAGTTCATCCGTCCGTGAGAGGTTGTCAAACCAACCAAGCCTACAGCGTGGACTTCAATATATTTTGATGTTTATTTTTAGATGTCAAAACGTTTGTGGCTTTCGGAGAGAGGTAATATTTTTTAATACATAGCAATATTTTCAAAATTAGTTCCTGTCAACGAACAGCTGTTTTGCCGACCGCTATAAAATGTACAGCTAATGACATTTCAAAACACTTCAACATAACGGTCTATCGGGGTTTTAGTAAAAGTTCATCCAAATCACGCAATTTCATTTCGGTGGGAACATAGTATAACTTCACTTTAAAGTTGACATCACATTCAGTGTGTTTTGCCTAAAAACAAAACAAAAACTCAAATCTCCCGCAGAATATAAACTTATCTTTAAAACGAAACAACTTTTATTGGAATAAACTGGTTTTATAATAATTTCCCAAAAATCATGAAATGAGCTCAAACACAAATGTGGACTGTATGCAAATTTTCAACTTTGACTGCTGATAACGAAGACCAAATCTCAAATAGAGAACTTGAGACTTCTTATCGCACTTAGAAGAGGTATATATGTTACGTTCCCTAAAATTGCTCCGATTTAGAAAATAATAGGAACGTACAATTCTTATACCGTTAAATAGGGGTGTTGCGGATCTGATACTCAGTGAAACGATGGGTTAAGCGTTTAGGTCCCACATGCAACGGTTTTAACGGACGTTTGGGTTTGTTTTTCTACAATTTTGCACATTGAAATAGACATTTAGGCCTCTCCATGCGTACTTTTTTGGATTTTCTCGTTGCGTGCTGAACAAACGGCAGTAGTTCAACGCAGCACGTTATACGAAGCAAACAAAACAGTGACTTTGAACCTATCACTTTGTTAATTTGAAAACAGATCAATCTGTCAAAATATTCACACTCACAATTAAGTAACTCTTACGAATCACCCCGTCTCCTCGAATCCTCGAAGAGAATAACACATGAATGTGCCTTGGTCGTCTCGCATCGGGCGTGTGTCATCATTATTAATGCAATTACAAAACATACTTCAATTACTCTCAATTAACAATTAATTGAGTGTCTTGAGCGCGAAAAATTGAATTGTATCCAAATAAGATGATGCCAACACACAAATCATTCCATCTGCTGCCGGAATGAATTTGATAGATGACAGCACTTATGATGGCGGTGTGCGATCGTATCACACTCGCACTGTCACATCCACCAAAAGGGTTTTCAATTCACGAACACAGTCAGCCATAATCTAGGAACCCGCATATGCCATGTCGGGTGTCAATTATGTCAAATGGAAACACTCTTCTTTGTCGGCGTGTGTTGCGTTGCGACACTCCGACCAGCACCAGAACCCGTTGCCTCACTCATGCAACGTGAATAAAATCTCCATTCGTCAGCGTATTCCTGTAGCTAAAATATCATGTATCGTATTCATTAGAGAGGCCAGAGCAACAGCACAGATACCATCCATTCATCCATCCATCCATTTCAATTTCGGTACAAAATTAAATAATTCATATTTGGGATGACGGGGCTATGGAGCATGCTAATTAATTTCTGTTGGAAATTAATTAATTTTAATTTAATATGCGCGACAATTGCCAACTCAATCATGTGACTCTCTGCTCGACACTGTTCTGTTATGTTCTGCTCTGAGTGCGTATTTGTTTTGTGCGATGGCAGACTAATTAAAACCACGCCGTTCAAAAAGAGACCATTAATGTTGACTAATCGAATTATTTGTTTTCAGTAATGGGGGCTTTCGACCGGTGCTCGACTCAGCCGCACAAAGATCCAATCAACCGTTGTTTCTGCCCCATCACCACTTGGCATCGCTGAGCTCTCAGTTCTCACAGCCCCTGTTCTCAGGACTAAAAGGTAAGTTTATCAAAAATTGTCTTCTTCTTGTTGTTGTTTGTTTGTGTTGTTCGTGCTGCCGTTGACAGTGTGCCACTCAAAAGTTTCGGAAAGCGCACCTCACACTCCCCTTGCGCTGTCACTGAAGCATTAGACAGATTATTCCAAATCCAATCGGAGTAGAGCTATATTTAGAGATTTGATGGCTGTCAATCAATGCAAGCGATCCGCATCCGAGCGTCTCCCTTCGCCAGTCCTTCGTTCGGAATTTCTGAATTTCGGAATTTCCCATGGCAGGATGACAGCAGATTTCATTCCATTACGGAAAATTACATTTCATTTTATGAAAACCAGCAAGCACACCTGACACTCTCTCTCTCTTGTCCCGGCAGACGGGTTTAATACTTTGTACCGACGTACAGTTGTGCGACGCGACGCCACACTAGCTCCTTTTGTCGTAATTAAATTTCATTACGCGCTACTTTATCAAATTTTAAAAGAATTTCCCTGAAGAGTAGTTTAACTTTCAGCAGGGCACTCGCTTTTAGTGAAATTAACTTTTAATGACAGCACTCATCCTGTCATCGACAGCAGTAGCATCCCGCGCGCACACCAGGTGTACCCGTCGACCTGTAATCGGAGATTTATGGCCACATTAAGTGGAGCGACACACTGTCAGCGTTCAGCAAACAATGAGCACAAAAAAACATTGACTCCCCAGCAACCACAACAACCCTTTTAATGTTTCTCTCCTCTCTTATCGGTTTTCTTTCAGCCTTTCCCGGACTGTGCTCGTGCTGCCCGATAAAGCCACCCTCGGTTCCAGTCTCGTCATCCAATTCGCCGGGCTCGCCACCAATATCCAGTCACTCAGATCCAAGGTCCAGTTCAGTTGCCGAGTTGCGCCGTAAGGCCCAGGAGCATTCAGCAGCCTTACTTCAATCATTGCATGCTGCCGCTGCAGCAGGACTCGCATTCCCAGGATTGCATCTACAGCCACTCAACCTTCACCATGCGTTGAACAACAATCGCAAGAACGAAGCCCAGGATATGACAGCCACCACAATGAATGGCATGACAAACAACAACAGCAGTGGGCCTGACATTCAGCACCACCAGCATCATCAGCCGCAGCCGCAGCAGTCAGCGCATCCCCTCAGCCATCAGCCAAATGCTGTCAGTAACGAGAATGTTGATTAGGGATGCGATCCCTGTGCATCTCTGTGTGTATGATATTGTAAAATAGTAATTGAATAGTGTTAAGTGAGGTCCACAGCGGATACGTACGTTTGTTCAGCAATTTGTATTCTGGTGGGATGATGGGAGGTAGGGATGGAGTCCTTTTTTTGCTTAAGTTTTGGCGAAAGTTCAGACCGCTGTAGGTAATGACTTATGCATAACTTTGTTGCAGAATCTGATGTCTGACCTTTACACACGTGTTTCTTGCTTTGTGTCGCTTATGTCATGTTAGGCTACTCAACAGCGAATGACATCTAGATCGGAATTATTTTGCACATAACTACGAATTTGCTTTTATGACGACTGACTAGGTTCAACATTTGTTTAACGTGGTTTGCTTCTTTTGGTAAGCTTTACTTTTGAAGGCACAGCACAGCTTCATTTCGAACTACTCTTCGCATCTCCTCGCATTAAGGGAGGTGATGATAAGGGCAATGCGCTTTCGTAATAAAATAAAATAAATGAAATTTAAGTGAATTGTAGTTTATTGAAAGATGTTTTCTAGTTCGAATTTATCCGTTGGTGTTAGTTTGCAAGAACGATTGTTCTGATTCCAAATTACCAGACGTCACGAACTAGACGGCATACATGTCACTTGTGAATCCGTTAAAAGTTTTTTTGTTTAATTCCTTCGACCTGTTTGTGCTGCAGACAGAATAACAAAATTGATGACTCTTATTACCGATAGAGGGACAGAAGGTTCGAGACGAATTATTTCCTATGCCATACAACTTCTTGACAAATTAGAAATATGCTTGTGCGAAACTTTTGGACTTTTAATCGGGTTAAAACTAAATCTCAGTCATCATCATCATCTTCTGACCCGCATGATCCACTAAAGGGGTCGCGGGGGGTAAACCACGCACGAGAGATCTCTAGGCAACTCGATCCTCCGCCATCGACTCCAATTCATCGCGAGCAATGCCCAAGCGTAACCCTTCGAGTTTTTGGACTTGGTCCAACCACCTCGTCCTGGGTCTGCCAAGCGGTCGCCTACTTAATGGAATCGCATTCAACGCCCGCCTCGGAAGTCGTGATGATGGCGACATTCGTGCCACGTGACCAAACCACCGAAGCATAGCCCTTTCCCTTCGAAGAAGCAGCTGCTCAATGTTGAATGCCTTGCGCACTGCCGTGTTTCTCACCCTATCCCGGCGAGTAATTCCCACAACAGCACGAAGAAATCTCATCTCAGCAGCTTGCACTCGCGATCTTATTCTTTCGGTCATTACCCAAATTTCATGACCATAGGTGAGAGTTGGAAGAAATACTGAGTTGAAAACCGCTAACTTGGCTTTGACACCAAGCTCGGCCTTTCTGATTACAAAACTACCAAGCTGTGTCAAAACTGACCCAACTTGACCAATCCTACCGGAAAGCTCATCATTACTCCTTCCATCACTCGTGAAAAAGACCCCGCGATACTTAAACTTCTCCACCTGCTTCAATAGGACTCCACTAACATGCAGAGTGCATTGAACAGGCGTTCTGGAAATGACCATAACCTCCGATTTGTCCACGTTAACCCTCATTCCAGCATCAGCACATACGGCCACATACCTATCGAGTGCGTGCTGGAGTTCCGTCTGGGAGGATGTGAGGGTAACCAATTCATCTGCAAAAAGAAGATGACTTACCCTCAACTCTCCCAATGTGAAACATTCTTCACCTCGGCTGCGCTGCAACATCCACTACATATATACAATGAAAAGGAGAGGTGACAAGACACACCCTTGGCGAAGTCCAACAAATCTCAGTAGAAAACTAAAATCCTTTGTAACATGCTTTCTAACTTCGAACCTACACAATATCTACGAATACCGATATTTTGTAATCTAGACTTGATAATTTAAGATGTATACACATGTGCAGAAGAACTGCTTAGAAGGTCTCAATAGAGTGCTGTAAGGCGGCTTCTACACACGGTTGCGAGACATTGGCAATGAGTATGCAAGGGAGGTGAGACGTGATGGGATCGTGCATCGTGCCTTTTGCTCGAGGTTTACTTGAGCATTTGCGAATTATTCTACCTTTTTCCGTTTTTTCCTTTGAACTGCTTCATTATTGTGTATTTGAGTACAAGAAACTGCATGATTTGAAAGTGTAGAAGACTATCTTCTGTTAAAAAAAAACGCTTTTCACACTTCGCCGTATGGCTCCGGCATACATCTCTCCACTGTGTGAGAGCAAAAATAAACCTAGACCCAGTTCCATCTCGGACTGTCGCGCCAACCATGTTATTATTATTGGTCCGAAGTTTGGTTACGTGAAAACCCCGGTGTTATATGAATTTAGGTGCCGATTGTGTTTAATTTCACGAAGATTACGGATTATTAATAGGTTAATTTATTGTTTGACTCGCTAAGTCCAAAATCCTTAAATAAAAATTGTTATTGGTGCCGAGAAGCAACATCGTAACGTTCTGCAAAACAGCGCCGAACTTTAGAAAGCCAAAAGAGGACGCACTTCACACGCCTTTTGTCATCTTTCCTTACAGGAACTTTAAAGTATAAATAGCTGGGTCATCTGGAATGAATCCACATAATAAAATAACTTATCATCTAAAGGTTAAAAAACCAGAGTATTTTTTTTAAAAGTACGTCACCCTAATCATTCTAAAGGAATATTCATTAACCGCTAAATATTGTGAAAGCAATGTTTTTTGTTTCATGCTTTGATTTGCTTGAAAGCTGAGTTCAATATACTGATTTCATTCGTCAATAATTCACTTGAATCATCTGCATGTTTCTGTTTACCAATCAAGCCAAGCATTTTGAAAGAAATATTTGTTTGTCTACGAGTCAAACGTACATTTAAAGTCCATTTCTCAGGCTTATCTAACAGCATTGCGATTGCCAGTCGACGAGGTTATGAACCATTGTGTTTCGCATAAAAAAAAACGATAAAGTGCTTAGAATTGTGTGAAGAAATGGAATGAAATTTGGTTGAATTTGTAAAAATGCATGAAACATGGAAATGTAATGTGGTGCTATGAGGTAAACATTTCTTTTTATTGCAATTTCATTTCCTTAATGACAAAGGTTGCTCGTTGACATCTCATAAGATTGAAATGTTGCAACCTAAGTGGTTATAAACGACCAATTAATGCTAGCTCTCAGCCTGTTTAAACACACATTTCTTTGAATAAATCACAGAACGACTGTGTGCCTATCGAATATCGGACATTTTATGCGAGCACACAACTTAAATTGGAATCGTTCGTGTCTCAGACTGGACACCTTGGACAATCTGCATTAGAATCGATAATACATTATAAATTCCACAATAAACAAATTTTAAGATATTGGCAAGAATTACTGAGACGAACAGTATTTCATTGCTGAAATTTCTATTTCTCTGTCAGCCATCTACTTTCCCTGCCGACGGTCATTATTTTACCCCCCAGAGCACACTTATAACCTAAGACAACATCTCGCATCAGATTCAAAGTCATTGCCTAGAAATCTGAACCCGTCAGCGGACATCCACATCAAACCCTCCAGTCATTAGACCACCAGATTTGTAGCCACGATTCGAGAACTTCAAAATCGTTCTCGCCATCAATTCATTAATTTCCATTTTCATTTTGCTCTTAAGTAAATTCTCTGTTTTTGTCGCTTTAGTACTCTATATCTAAATCGATTAGTTAATAAGAACAAAATCAAGAATAAAACATTTTCGTTTATATAATCTTTGCTCAAATATTGCACATTTCCCGAGACATTTAGAATTCTTAGTCTTAAGCTATACAAAATGTAAGAGATTAGAGATTAAATTTAAGCAAACATGTTACACTCGAGGATACAAGAACGGAGATAAACCAAATTAGAGATTATTTGAAATAAACGACTTTAAAAGTAAGTGAACGTTCTGTTTTTTTGCTGCCCATTACATACAGGCCTGCTTGCAGAGGTCGAAGCTGTTGAAGCGGTTGGCGTTTCCTTGACAGCCGCCGTAGATGAACTCGACGCAATTGTCAGCCTGGGCATCGTATGTCCAACTCGGCATGTATCCCATGCACTGAATGATTCCGTTTCCGTTCTTAGCTGATTGCTGCAGGCAAGCTTCTGCAGATTTTCCAGAAAACACACATCAGAATCTTTTTTTGCGAAAACTTGTCACGCAACAAGGGCTTACCTGATTTTCCAGCGCTGGCTAGTGCAAAACAGCTGATGACAGCAACGAGGAGAGCAAGTAGGAATTTCATTTTGCTACGCGCGATCTTATTCAAGTTTGTTTGACAAATAATTGAATGTTGGTCGCATTCGGAACATCTAAGCAGAGAACCAGGCAGCTTCTCGAACAAATCTGTGATCGTTATCGGCTGGGGTCAGAGCAACCCTGGCGACCGCCCACAGGCGATAAGCGAATTAAGAAATCCAGCAACTAAATTATAGTTCCGTTCTCAATGCAAAACGAAACACTCAACATACACAGTACGAACGAGACCTGAGAGCAGCAGATAAGCCTTATCAGCTGCAGAGTGATAATTATTTCTCTCACTTGCGAGCTCGGCCGATGCAAGCCACCAGCGAAAGGGGCGCATAGAGAACCAGTGAAACATTCTCCACCGGCCTATATCTATCAAAACGAAGACTACGCTCTGTGACAATGTTTGGATCCGTGAGGTTTGCTTTCGTCACGCTCATAGTGGCTGCGTTGATGCACCAGATACCAACGCCGGCGACTGCTGCTGTGGCCTACGCACGGATGCCGGGTAATCAATTTGTTGTTGTTGACTTGACTTGACTGTTGTGAACTGACATCATGTTCATCACTTCTCAGGTTATTGCATGAAACCGCCGCCAACGTCGTCCGGCCGTTGCACCATTGACATTGAGGGCTTCTACTACAATCCGCGGACAAACGACTGCGAACGCTACCAAGTGGGACTGTGCCGCTCGACTCCTGGCCAGAGCTTCGGCTCGCGCTCCGACTGTTTGGCAACGTGTGTGTACACAACGCGTCTAATAAAGGATCAGTACTCTGTGGAGTGAGACCTGAGAGCGAGCTCAGAGGGGTGTGTTGTTGGTTACATATACAATACTCGTAATTTTGTTTCATTTTTATAGCCTTGTGTCTCTGTACTTGTATTACTAATAAAGACTACGAGGAGCGCTTGGGCGGGCAGGGTGGTGCCTGGCTTTCCTAATCTCGCTCTCTCCCTCTCTCGGTTGATAAGTGTGGAGTTTGATTTGTATTCTTTTGGGCCAGGATTGGAGTGAACCGAGCACAGATTGGACGATGCGCAGCATTTCTGGTATCAGGTCGAGTCACCACCAGTTGAAGCTGGTGTGAGGGAATTATATTCGGCCTACACATCCAATGCCGAACGAATGCGAGGGACTTTGCTTTTTCATTTCTGATCAGTTTCTGACTGACAACTGTGGTCATTTGTTGTGATTTGTGCGCCTTAAAAGACTGACGATTGTGCGATCGATGCACATACATTATTCAAATTGCTGTTTTTGTGTTTGGGTTCATTTGGTGTATCTCGCGACTTTGTGCTGTGCTTTGCGACTGCTGTCTGGTGATTAGTGTCAATATTTTTGTTTTTACTTTTCGGTTTGGTTTATCAAACGAGTTGGTATGAATGGATGCAGTGATAAGCGACAATCTGCCTGAAAGAAATAAATTAATCGTGCCTGAGAGAAAAGTGAAAGTTATTCAAAGAGCTGCGATCGCATCAGGAACAGTGTGAGGACACGTCCTTATTATCACGATTGTGTTTTGAAATCGTCTCAAAGATGAAGCTTGTGATCTTCTTTCTGTGCGTCTTGTCATGTGTAGCAGCAGTGCGGTCAAGGACAAGTAAGTGTAGTGTAGTGTTGGTCCACTTGTGGAACTTGAATTTGAATGTTTTGCGTTTTTGTAGAGATTTGCGACAGGATACCAACAATAAATGGACTCTGTGTCACTTCGACTCTGGGCATTTATTATGACGCTGAGACTGAGCGCTGCAAGTACCTGGGCTGCAGTACAGATAAAAGGATATTCACAACACTGCAAGACTGTGAAAGGATCTGCAATAGCACGCGGCGAAGGCGACTCAGGCGTGTGAATGGGAAAAGTTCCAACCCCTCAAAGGATTAGTCGTTAGTTTATTTTAATTTTTATTTAGCAACGTAATCTAAGGAGTCTGAATGAGAGTGTATACCCGTAGCCGTAGTTAATAAATACATAAATTATTTTGGAATTTCTATTTTTCTATTGACTCGGTTGTTTTTGTTTTTTTTTTATTGCGTTGAATACAGCGATTTCAGTCCGCGACCTAAATGCTGTTGACTTGGCCTTGCTGATACTGCGTCGCGTTGTTTATGAATATTCTATGAGTACAAAATTGACATCGCAGTTGTATGCAGATTCAATGATAGCAAATCGTAAGTGTCTCAAACACTTCATCGTCCATTAGTTCTTGTACGCAGCTCGAAGTGATTCTAGTATCGCCATGTGGTTAGACCGTGATCTCTAACGTAAAATCGGGGGTTATCACTAAAGGAGATTAATGGTCCAACATCTGGAGGTAAAAGTAATAGAATTTTGATCTACTAACCTTAATGGCAACTCGGCATAATAGAAAAAAAATTGAAAGGGAAATTGTGGACAGCAGATTGGTTCCTAGGAGAGGCTATGTATCGATGGTTGTTGGATAATGTTGTGTGAACATCGGCAATAGAGACGAGAAAGGTTTCTTCGAGTAGTCATGGACTTGTCTTTATTAGGCTTGTCACTGACGACAACAAAAAAGTCTTTTCGTTCAAAGGCGTAGGGTTTCTCGCAGAATCGTTAGTGGCTCGAGAGAGGAGGAGTCGTGAAATACGGAAGTTGCTCTGACTGGAATGGAATGTAGACCTTCGGAGTGCCACAATGTGGTAATGTGTGGCTGCTGCGCCGTGACGTATTGGGAAGCTGCCTCAGGATATAAGCGTACATCTAATTACACGGGTTCATATGGCACGAAGGTACGAGTGCATTCATGTAAAATTTCATATAAATGTGATTATTAATTCGCGTTTTATCTCGTACATTACATCAAATAACCGCGATCACGTGTGCGTTCTAAATATACGTGATGTTAATACACGTGATCACGTGGGCGACCTAAATATACGTGAACCGAATGTCAAATGGAAAGTGGAATGGAATTGGTTTCTACTTATTCAAAATAGAGTTCAGAAGTAGCATCCGAATGTTATGCCTTTTTAACTATGACCGCATCTGGTCTTATCTGTGTCTTATCACGGATTCATACAACTGATTTCCATCTAATTTCTATGAACGCACATGCGAAGCAACTCTGACAACTGTTGTGCAATGCAATCCCGAGTGGTTTGCTACATTTTCTGATATGCAAATTTTCTTAACATTAATACCAACAGTTGGGTTTGTGATATTTGATTCCCGAAGTGATGATAGATACAAAAGACTTTGTTGCTCCTGTAGTTGGAGCAATATCTTTTGTATCCTTTTTTGAAAATAGGGACAATCACCCCAGTTTGCCAGTCGCCAGGTGTCTCACCGCGTTCCCAGGCCACCTTAATGACACGAGAGAACCATAAAACTCCCTCTCTACCCATGGCCATGGCGTAATTTATATGACCGGCGGATATGCCAACTTTTAGCGATTCAAACGCCAACATGACTTCCTCAGTGCCTTGTTCGGGATTGAGCAGCTCTGCAACCCCCACATGTGACAAGGAAAAGAAATCTGGCTTCGGATACCGCCTACCCTGGTGTTTCAGGGCCCCATTTGGAGCCAGGCCTGAATGGTGGCAGTATGCGAGCGCCTCGTGACCGGCCTGTTACTGACGGCAGCCGGTCGGGTTTAGCCCGAAGGAATTAGGAGCCAACAATGTCCTCGTGAGCCGTTATGGGGGTGTGAGGGGATTCGCGCCATGTACTATCCAGTAAGTTCGGGGATCATACGGCAACAGGGCGAAGAATTTTAAATTAAAATAAAACACCGAAAAATTAAGTAATAATTTATAGCATTCATGTTTGAATATGTTTGAAAATATTTTCGGTAATTTGACTGTCGCGTACATGGCGTAATCTGTAGGTTCAAATACTCTTCGCAGTCCATCAGGCTGTATGTCGACAAAAATGCGTCTAATGTGTCTGTACTCTGTACCGGTCACCGTTGATGTTTTGACCATCAGCTTTCATCACGGACCGCTGGGCCACCGATATTTACATAAAGCGTTATATCAAATTAACATTTTTTACAAATAAGGTTCCGGTAAAGTCGCTTGATACTTTTACTGAATATTTATTAAATTAATAGAGAAAAAGATAACAAAGTAACCCTCAAAGTAAACGCTTTCTAGTCAACTCGATGTACACTACACCATCAAGTCTTACGAGTTCTTAGGAAATTTAAAACTTAAGTGTCCTTCACTTTAAAGCTGATCATGCTCAACTTACATCCCTCATAAATGTTCAGTTTTAGGAGCAAGGATGTACGCACGAGAGCACTCTGACTTGGCATTTCCCATAGCGAAAATGCGGGGACGAAGAAAATGTGGTATTTCTGGGACAACTGCTCTGAGAGTGTTCACTTCTAGCAAGAAGGAAGGTGTAATTTCCAGTACTTCTTTGATGACTTAGAAATGTCCCAAGTAATTCATAGTCCATCAAGGCGACAATGGACACAATTTGTTGGGCTATCTGAACCCCGGTTGAACGCCGAAAAGGCATCCGTTGAAATATACCTATTGCAACTAATTAAAATTAATTAAATTAAACTTCTTCTGAATCTTAAAACGGTTGATAACACCGACGGCACGAGGTGCAATTATGACCTACTCTCCATCCGAGATGATCACACAGCCTGATCAGGTTGACTCTTGGGATCTTATCTGCTTCATTACTGAGCACTGCGCCAATGGAAGTCACTGTAGGGTCTGCCCTAGTGTGCAGAGATGAGGAAAGGGAAAATTATTGTGCACCTTAATTTGCAGCGCCCTTTCCTCCCGAAGAAGAAGTCAACTAGGTAGCTTACATCTTCAATAACTTGGTCGAAACAAGCAACGTTAAGGTCAGCCATCGTCAGCATTTTGTCGGAAGATTTGACTGACTACCGCATGTTGTCGTCCGGCCATAGACGTCTAATTGAGAAAGCGCCAATTATGAGAACGACGTATGATTTGAGGAGCTCGACGTGATTCATTAGATCTGCAGACATTCAAATGATTGTTTAGACTATGAGCGGCGCACAATGTAAAACAATCGATTGAAATTAAAATGCTTCTTCTTTTGTAGAGCGTCTACAGAAATACAGGGAATGTACAAATATGCAGCATGCAGCTGAATATTTGAAAGCAAGTCTGTACGCACCTGTCCTCAATTCTGGATATTTGAACAGTTAAAGCGCAAAAACTGCAGGCTCTGTACAGCAGTACCATTTTCCCATTTAAGCGTAATTTAAGCTTACCGTGGCGTAACTTCTCCTCAGATACAGACGTCAGTTTTATTACGCGACTCCTTTAAAATCCGTGTCAATGCACAAAACTATCACAAAACTATCGACAATATACTGGTGGTGATTCTTTGACTAAATATGCGGAAGTAAATGGGCGACAAACAATTGCTAGTTAGCAACAGAACAGCTAGTTAGAACATACCAGGAAATCTTCCCATTGTTTGAGGTGCTATGCATCCGGATTCCGGTATCGTCGTTGAATACAGAAACATCGACCTCACGAGCACAACGCATAAAGTGACATGTCTTCAAGTGTGATATTGACCGCACCAAAGTGAACCAATTCAGTGAACCAGGTGGGAAACAGACACTGCTTGCATTGTGCATTCATCAGAAAACTAACCTGATTTACGTATCGCCGACAGTAGGTACGTTTTACTGCTACCTGTGCTAAATACGATCTAAACCGTGACCAATGACGCAGTTGTCACACTGATCACTGAACTGAAGCGTGGGAGAGAGAGAGACGATCAAAACACACTTGAGGGCGATCGATTACGATTTTAAAAGCGAAAGTTCCCCACCAACCATCCGCCAAGCCATTCATTAGGCATTCTGTGCCATCACTGTCTCGTGGTCGCATAAAGCTCAGCAGCACTGCCCTCACCTGTATGCTGTATGTTTGCGCTGACGAAAGCCCCGATCTAAGAGATCACCTTAAGCTTAAATTGAGACACTCCAGCTGTCTGCACTCAGTTGATTATGGCTAATTCGTGCGATTGATCGCTTCTTTAAGTTTTTTTTTTAGTTTTATTTTATCAGTCAGCCGCTGAATAGTGTTCGCAGTGCCTTGTGACATCTTGAAGTTGACCAGATTTTGGAGCGTTCAGCATCACCACCAACATGAAGAGCACTCTAGTCCTCCTCTTAGTTTTACTGACCATTCTTGCAACGAGCCAGGAGTGCGACGCACTTCTGAACCGAGGTAGATGGCTTGTTTTTTTTCCTTTTATCATGACAGTGACGTTCACTAGAAGCTCCACTCAATAGACAGGTGTCGTCAACCCATGACGGCGGGTAGGTGTTTCGGATATGTGCCCAGTTTCGCGTATGATCCCATCTCTGGCAGGTGTGAGCAATTCATCTATGGCGGATGCGGAGGCAACGAAAATCGCTTCGACTCGATGCGGTCATGCGAGAGATCTTGCAGAGGTGTCTGAAGGTCGTTTTTGTATTTAACTTTGTAAATAAATGTGAAACAATAAAAAATAAAGATTGCTACGTGTTCGTTGATAAAGCTTTGCACTCAATGGAATTGCGAGTTTGAATTGAAGTGCATTGATCCGTTGATTGCGTTCCACAAAAGATACCGTCAAGCGATGACTCTCCCTGACCCATCCAGTGTGCATAAACCTGATACACTGATATCGATGAGTCCGAAAGGATGTTGTTCTCTTCCGAACTTCCCGTTTTCATTACAGACATCCCGCACGCATTACTTCGACGCAAGCCGTGGACTTAACACGTCGCTCTTGCAGACATGGCTCGTTTTGTGATCATTATTCTACTCGTTGCCGCCATCGGATGGGCATCCTCATTCGAGATTCCAAGTAATTGCCGCAATTGCACTCAGAACAAGATAATTTCTGTTTCTTTTCAGAGGAATGCGTCGGAGAGACGCCTTACGCGTTGGGAGTGTGCCGAAAGACATTCACCGGGTACTTCTTCAACATAATTGCCAAAAAATGCCAGAAGTATGAGACGGATGGGTGCGCTTTGAAGGCAGGGAACGCTCACAGTTTCGCAACGAAACTCGACTGTGTCAGGAAGTGTAAGGAACCGCTCGAAGCGGTCGCCAGATCGCAAAAGTGATCGATAACAATTCGGAATTCATAAAGCATCTAGATTTTAGCAGTTTAAAGTAAATAAATCTAGTGGACTTTGCAATTTTCTTGTTTCATTAGAATTATGTAGTATAGATGCCAGTGGAGGGGCGCTTGTATGGGTGTGTTTTGTTGACGATCGATCGGTCTTTTCACAAAGTGAGCGATAATATAGCGCTGTGGTGCATGATTTACAAGTTAATTGCAAACATGACCTAAATTATTGCGTGATCTTGGTGAACCTTTAAGAGCTCAGCGATGATTCTTGATTATAACAACTGGAAAATAAAGTGCAGCTGGATGGTGCAGAGATATGCAAGGCGTACATGTCGATGCCATTGGTGTGGTGTGTAACAACGACAAAGACGACAATAAGGAATAAAATGAGATTGCATTGTTAATTGAAAGCCTAGCGAGTGGATGTTAATTTTCTTTGTATTGCATTGAACCACTCATTATTTTATTTAACTCTACTGTTCAAAATATTCGCAAATTGTACCGTTAATAGTGATTAAGATACAAATTCTTCAGATCAATTTGGAGGTTTGGCATGTTGTGCTTTACCACGTATCCTTTGTAACAAAAGCTTACAGTTGACGATTGAGTTTTGTTCTATGGAAAGTTGTTGAATGCTCGGCTACACTGTTGGCTCGAATATTTGTGCCCTGGCGGATCTGTTCAAGCAGGGTACATACATGTATGTTATATGAACCTTGTGCTCAAGCCCCTCTTCTCGAATTGAACGATAGTTTGATACGATTTTAAGTTTAGAAGGAATGACTCCAGAGCCGTAATAGCTGCCTGACTGTATGTGAACTGAGGCTGATAGGTTGGTGTCCCCCAAATTCGAACACTCCCAGTAGTTGAACACTTTTCGAAAGGAAACCACTTAAACTGCATTGAGTTTGGGGGACAAACTTGCGAGTGTTGGGGAAAACTGCGTGTCTTGTGTGGAAATTGAGTTAATACAAACTAGTGTTCGAATGTAATATAACCTCATTAAATTTCCTTATGTGTTGTGGGAAACAAAACGATTTTAACGTTTTTTAATCAATAAAGAAAGGTTTTTCGGTAGCTTTTCCTGCTATAGTAATAAATAATTAATTGTGATATATTTTCTTGCAATTTATATAAAGTTTTCAGTAGTAAGGTAGTGTATACCACATCTCTGTAAATTGTGCAATGTAGTTTTTAAGGAAAATGTAAATTTTTTTAGCTACAATAAAGAAAAGAGTTAAAAAAGATAACTCTAAAAATCTTTATGATCGGTATATGAACACCTTTTTCTTTGGTGATTGAAGAAATTATAAATTTTTGTTTTCTTTTAATTGACATAGTGAGACGAACATGTTGAACATATAGCAAAACCTAGTTAGCAAATGCCTTAAACTATATTCGTGAGAATAATTTGAGGATTCGCGCAGCAAGAAGACAATTTGGTGTGCCCCTTACCACAGTTCACAATCGAAACCAAATTGACTAAGTCTGACAAATTCAAGTATGACTTGTTTTTGGTATTGGGAAATACTTATATTCCGTAAAAAAATAGACGCCGAAGAAGATGGTTTTAGAAATATGTATTTAACGAGCATTCAACTTTACAGATTATGAAGAGGCTCAAAATAATAAATTTGTGCTTTTTTGCGCTTAAATTGCAAGCCAAAACCTAACAACTGGATAAGTTTATAATTTGTTTGCGAGTACTGTGATTTTTTAAAGTTAATGCTTTCAATAAAATTGAATAAAAATAAAATGAACAATGTATTTTGATCATTTAAATCGATTCAACGCAAGAAGATATCCAACTTCGGCCAGAATTACCTCTTGTTCAGGACAACGAAAAATGGTAGAGTATTGGAATTCTCTTGTATATAACACACCCTTTAATTCATTTCATCTCAACATTTTTTTATGAAATGGGAGTCGAATTCTCAGACACGTCGTATAAAAAGCACTGTCTGATGAAATCAATTGGCAAGTGAGGTAGAAGTTGGATATCTCCTTGCTCTCTTATTTCTATCCAGCCCGAAGTCTTCCACTCTGCGCCATTGGGATACCCTAATTGGAGAAAGACCTAAGCCAGCTTAGCTTGCCGAATTGGAGGCAGCTGGCTAAAGATCCTGCTGGCTCGAGAGCAGAGATGGCAGAAATGTCACTTTTTTCGAATAACAACATTTGTTACGTCTGCTATGTTATTGGGTAGTTAATGTAGTATACGCAACAAAATGTAGTGCACGTAGCGCTAAGTGACAAAATGTAGTTGACATGTCAATTTGACGTCAGTTCAGTTGTTTGTGAAATTCATACGTTACTTGGTGACAAGCGTGAGGACGGTGCTTGTGAAAGTGGAGGTATGTTGCCAAGGACCGTTTCCACTAGTTGAAATTATATTTGAAGCTCAACTTTTTCTGTGTATGTACTCGTATTCGCCCACGTAACACATGTAGGTAGTAAATGAAACAAATCGGGAGTGTAGTTTACTCGTCTAACTACGCGTGGTTAATGAAGTAGATTACCTCATGTAGTCTACTCTGCCATCTCTGCTCGAGAGGCTTGTTGGCTGATGCTCAGGTCCACCTCGGACTGTAGCAACAGCAGCAGCGTTGCCGATGTGGCACAATTATGCCACTTTTTTATTTAAATGGCACTGTGACACTTAAAGTTTGAATATGGCATTCTGGCATCCCTTCAAAAAATTAGCATTTTTATATCAATACTTATTAAACATCCACTGTATCACTTTCATTTGCCGAAAGAGTTGAACGTATTCAAAACATCCGCTCTATCAGCTACAACTATCGAAAGAAATTAATGCTGTTACTCTGAACAACGTTCAACAAAGTACGCTATCGTCATAATTTCTGCGCTTTGAAAATTTTAAATTTTAACAGCGAACATTGAAATTTGGACTTGTTTGAATGTGATTTGATAATTAAAATTAAAGTGGATCTAATAAAATTGATTAAAATTGACAAAAACCCATTGTGTTTTGGTACATTTCCGTTTGTGGCACCTAAAGCCTTAAAATGACACTTTTTTTGGCAGTGCTAGCACTTTTCAAAAAAAATGTCCGACAACGCTGACCAGCAGAAGAAGAATGTTCGAATTCATAACACAAGTGTTCGATTATTTGGGAATGAAAAAAACACAATAATGTTCTGATATTTTTTGAAAACACATGGAAAGACTTGGCGAATTGTGCCATATAGAATTTTTGGTCGTATCGTATGACTCCATTTAATCAAGTTTAGTTGGACACCTTCTTTTTTTGGCATTACTGTTGAAGTTGAGCTTCCCGTTGAATACGACGCCGACTCTTGGCTGTATCCAAGAGCTTACAACTGGAAGTCAATTTGTGGGATTTTCTACCTTTGTAGAAAAGTATAATTTATGTTCCTTGTGCATTTATACTAATGACATTGCTAGGATTAGGATACAGGATACAGGATACATTTAATAAGCAAAGACAGGGCTTTATGCGTCAGATCTAAATTTTTGTCTGAGAGAGTGATATGGATTCGTAAAACAGAATCGTCAAAACATCCCAAGCTTAGGGGCCCATTTCGGATGCAAAAATTTGATGTGTGAGTCAATGAAGCATCCGAAATGGGCCCCGATTCTGTTTTATTGATCACCCACTCGAAGAGCTCAAACAATACAGATTTCAAAATTTGCAGGCGTGCCTATCCTTAAAGGTCCATCTGTGGCAAAATAAACCAATTTTACAAATTCCTCATTACCTCCTGCTGTAAAGGTCGAACTTGCAAAGCACTTTTTTTTCTATCTGAAATCAAATATGTGCTGAAAAATTAAACCGTGAAGAGTACCATCAACGGCCCCTGCGGCATATTTACTTTTCATGCCCAATTATTCTGAATAATTCACCAAAATTCAATTGATGAACCGATTAGCGGAAAGCGTTTCAGTTTTAATCGATCCGTACGACCTGCCACAGCTCAATATGTGTTCATATTTGTCAAGAATTGTCATTTTAGTGGCGCTTATGATTGTGCTAGGACTCGAGTCGAACGAAGGGATTTCCGTGGGTCCAGGTACATAAGCCACCACTATTTGATTAAACTCGAATTCGTCAAATCCAGATTCTTTTTAAGGTTCCTACTGCCAATGGCCACCAGAGACCGGTAAATGTCGCATGCAGCAACAGAAATTCTATTTTAACCCGTTGACGAATTCTTGTGAGACTTTCATTTATGGCGGATGCGGAGGCAATGAGAACCGGTTTGAGAGTAAAAATGATTGTGAGACGACTTGTAAGGTGAAAATAAATTAAGCTGGAAAATTATACTTTTGTGTTTGGTGGTTTTAATAAATCTTTTTTGTGGCCTCTTCCGTTGGAGTTTTAGTCAATGAAAAAAATGTAATTTCCGGCCTACTTTTAAAGATTTAAAGAGAGTGAAAAACTGAACTGCACTCTTCATCCTACTAATATAGCAAATTAGAAAGTTTGAATATTTGAATGATTTGTGGAGCTCTAGATCCTAAACGACTGTTCGGGTTTGAATGAAACTTGGCTTATTTTCTGGATTAGGACATAGTTTGACTCCGAATTCGAAAAAGGATTACAACACCCACGAAAAACCGCTATGCCCTTTTGGGATGCACTCAAATCACCAACACCGTTGTGCACATTGTTGATGTGCCAACACTCAGATGTGCCAACACTCAGATGTTGAATATCAATAAGTCAATTAAGACTATTCAATTATTTTAGAAGTGCAGATAGACATTGGATAAATAAAAGTGAAAGTGACTTTCTCATAACACGAATTATGCTTACGTGAGGCCATAAATCTCAAATTTTTGAATTCAATATAGATGGATAAAAATTAAATTTAAGGAATTATTTTAGTTCATGTTGGAGAGATAAGAGAAACAAACTGAACAAAATGATCTGTACTTGGTCTTGGACCGTATCTGTGAAAGTATATGATTCCAAAGATGTATAGCATCATCTTCTGACCCGCATGATCTACTAAAGGGGTCGCGGGGGTAAAGAACGCACGAAATCTCCAGACCACATCGACTCTAATTCATCAGGAGTTGACCAAGGGGAACTAGGCGAGTTTTTGTACTTGGTCCAACCATCTAGTCCTGGGTGTGCCAAGCGGTCGCCTACCTGTTGGAATCGCATTCAAGGCACGACTCGGAAGTCATGATGATCACATTCCTGCTACGTGGCAAAACTATCGAAGCATAGCCCTCTCCGTTTGAAGAAGAAGCTGATCTACATTGAGTTCCTCGCGTACTGCCTGGTTTCTCACCCTATCACGGCGAGTAGCTCCCACAAAACACGAATAAAACTCATTTCGACCGCTTGTATTCACGGTCTTATTCTTTCAGTCATTACTGGCTTTGACACCAAAGTCGGCCTTCCTGAGTAGCGTACGAGACATAATCAAATCTTCAAAGGTTAAAAACATACCGTGCATTTTCTGCGTTTATCAATTTATGCAGTCATGTGCAACCTGTTTCTTGCCTGTAAATTCAAGACTTTTTTTCTAGACGCAAAGTTTTTTTTCCTCTGCAAAATTTACCCGACGCCTACTGATGAAAGTGAACGACGTTTACGAAGGAAGTGCATAGTGACTCAGGTAACGCAGATCTAAGTTATTTGATCGTTTGCGAAGTCGCCCATAATCACAGTCAGCAAATACAACTCACAGCACAGTTAAGAGTGGCACTGTGAGTGCTTTGACAGGCTTTAAGTTGACATTGATGAGGGGTATACATTTTGCCTCTTAGAGACGCGTATACCTTAGACACTACACTGTATGATCAGTTAGTTCACTGTTAACATTATTCTAAGATTTTTAACAGAGGTTACATATTCGCCGATTGGAAAGTCTGGGTGGTGTTTTTAAAATGGAAATGGATATGAAAAAGGGCTTCAGTGTATACTATTCTTGTTCATATTTAGGTTTGAATTAGATCGAACGCAGATGTTTCTTCGCACGATAAAACAATAAAGTTAGGGATCACTTACATAGGAAAGTTTGAGGAAAAAGAACTTCAACACTTCCACACTATACTACCAGGCAGCAACTTACATTTACTGGAAGGAAAACCAGCAGGAGCTACTGTGATGGAGACCACTTAATCAGCTTTCACTTCTCGTTTGTCAAGAGGTAACAAGAATACCGTGGATTTCTTGCAGACGTTTGAGAGACGCGCTTCCTCGGAAGTTATGCCACCTCCGGTTGTGCTCTCGAGAAGACCAACCATCGATGGATCGCTACAGTGGTAGCGACAATCACATTACGCAGAGCAAAAAGTACGATTGCTATAATCAACTATAGCAAATGACGCACCTGTTCACATACAGTTGGTATGCTCACTTGACCACATGAATTATCATCGAGAATGTAGCGTTATGTGCATGTTACCGGGTCCCGTGTTATCACAAGCCTAGTTTAACCATACTTCCATTGCAATTATTTTTGCTAAGTTAAGAAAAGAAACACAAGATACACTCAACACACATTTTTGTACAGTTACACTTATTTTTATCACATCATACATATATCATACAACATCTCACAAACATCGTCTATAATAAATCCTTCATTGTAACGTTCTTTCGGACGGCATTGGTAAAGCCCAGCTTGTACTTGAACCACACAGGGCTTTTAACAACTGGATCAACTTCATCTGCAAGAAAGAAAAAAAAAACAATCAATAAGAATCAACTTTAAAACATACACTTATGGTCTTTAAGAACTTACTGTCCTTGGCAATGTCTGCTGCTGTTTTCACTATTATCCTACCAAAGAAGTCTTTAGCAACCTGTAAAAGAAAAAAACAACAAAACACATGGATATACCCAACTGGTTTCTTTTCGGGAAGTAAAATACATTGGATAAAGAATCGGGATTGGAAGATATCATGTATACACACTGCCGTCTTACTGAAGACATTTCGAAAATTGAACTATATTGCTGTGGACGTTATAGCCTCGAGCATCAAATATCCTTTGCTTCGAAACAAAAGGATTTATTTTCAATTTAACTTTATAATTATGTTTGTGGAAGCCGAAGTTTCATGCTCCACAAGTTCAAATCTTCCCAACGTACATGAACTGGCACTCTAGAGGTGCACAGTGAATACAATGAGAAAATGACAATTCAACATGATGGAGTCATGTTCCCTCCGACCAACCATTGAAATGACTGTTCAAATACGAATGCTACAACATTATTGAATGAAGCCCCAAAACATTGTTTCTAATGTACTGTTGTCGGAGGGAAAACACAATTACAATTTGGCCGATTGAGATGATAACTAACTGCAACTGGGGAGCGAAAAAGGATCAACTCCTTAAATGAAATAAATGTCTTCATAGATCTTCTGTACACTCGTATTTATTTGGTAATCCTCCATTATGAACGAGTCATTTCTCAAAATCCCATCTGGGATTTCGGTGGTTATACTGAAAGGTGGCATATTCGGATAAAGGTGGATGATAAGAACACCCATCGGACCGTCGCAATGGCACAGCGAACAGCATCGCCAGGTGTAATTGATTTATTGGCATTAAAAATTGCCATTGCCATGGTGGCAAGTAACTTCTTGTTTTTCGTCGAGATCCAGTTAAGGAGCGAAATTAAATCCATTTTGATGGAATTTATATAAGCTCGGCAGCTGAACAGGATAACTAGAAATGCCATCACAGAATCCCCATTTCCCATGGGACATCGGAGAGTTTAGTACACAAAATCAAAGTCTTGCGCTTACGTTGGCATCGATAAATCGATATACAAGGAATGCGAACGAATTCCAGGCCCTTCTGATACACATAGCACTGGGATCAACTTCCGAAAAGTTTTCGTTTTTTTTCCTTTTCTCCCATGCAATCCATACACACAGTACATGACTAAGTTACGGATATCCGCATTGTTCTCCATCAGCCAGCAATTGAATATTAATTTAAGGGGCGTCTAGATATAAATATCAAAGGGGTTGGAACTATGCATTGGACAATAAGGGTGGAATACTGCGTGAGCCAATGTGTTGCAATTCCCTTTTGCCCACCACCGTTGTGGTTTCTGATACAACATGTGGAGGATGGTTTTGTGTTTGAAAAGTGGTGGAAACACCGGAATTCAATTGCAAAGTAAATTTGAATTTCTTCCTTTTCCATGCAAAAACCCTTGTTGGCTTTGAGTCAAGTATTGTGTGTGGAAGTTTGAATTTACTTTCAATTTTGTTAGAATTGACCCTACTATATTGGTAGACGCATCAAATAAGGTACTGAGATATTTGCATCTAACAAATTTGAAAGTTGAATGCAATTTTTAAGAGGAATTTGATGAGTTTTCTTAGACTTGCTGAAGTGGAAAGTAATATGAGTGTGGATACAGTTCTTTATGTGGATTATTCAGGTTATTCTTTTCCAACTAAATGCCACATCGGCTGATCCTCCACTAGTGAAAGGAATAACAATTTAACTGTCATCTAATTCACTTGGCTCAGGGGACGGGATCTTCGCAGACAGGTCAAAGTTGTTGATCGCTCCCAACTGGTAGGTTTTCCTAGTTCTGGTAGGGAGCATGCACTACATCAGCTGCACAATTTGGGAAGACGAAACAATGAGACTGAGATATCAGCTCCATATGCCCCAACCACAAAAAAGGGGATCCTATCTCCTGCAACAACAATAGAGAATATCCCTGCTCAATGTCGCCTACAAGATATTGTCCAGCGTACTGTGTGAACGTCTACAGCCGTTTTCAGCGTGGCTTCGGGCCACTATAGACCAAATTTTCAGGCAAATCTTGGAGAAGACCAGCGATTTTCAAATCGATACGCCCCACATTTTCATAAATTTTAAAAAGCAGCATACGACAGCATTCATCGCGAGGAGCTATTTGATGCGATAACCCGGGTTAATTTATCCGATGTTGTCGCACCACGCTAACACATACGCTATGCACCGTGCAGTTCGACTCAAGAAGCACCGGATTGCGGAAGGGAGATGCGCTGTCGTGTGGTTTCTTCAATCTGGTACTGGAGAAACATTTTTTTTGTCTGAGTTTTTTGAACACTACACTGGAGCACTCAGACTCAAAAACTGATCCTTTGTACTATCACAGCAACCTACTTTTAATGAAATTTCATATTCCGAAGGAATACCAGCAGCAGTGCTTCTGTGATGAGGAGCCTACATCATCAGCTCTTACCTCATCAGCACCAAATAACTGCCACCTGATCCGAGCAAAAGCGGGACAGTGTCAGAAGAAGTGCTCTGCAGTGTCGTCGTCTTCTCCACAGGCGGCGCAGAGGGTTTCATCGTTTAGGCCAAGCACATTTAGGGTTTGTCGAAGATTTAGTGGCCCGTTAGTACGCCGGTAAGTCGTCGGCAGTCTGTTCTGTTAAGAGATAACAGGAATGCCGCGGATTTGAAGAAGAGGTCTTAAGATCAATGAGGATAAGACAAGATCAGCCAAGGAACATTCCGGCAAACAGCTACAATTTTAAGGTAGTGAAGCAGTTTGTCTACCTCGGGGCAAACGTGAACTCCACAAATGGCATTGACTGGAGATCCAACGTAGAATCGCCCTTGGCAACCGACTCTACTTCGGTCTGTCGAAACAACTGGGCTCAAGACCTGACTCAAAGAACCAAAATAATACCGAAAGTGCCGATGGAGCCGAAAGTTGGACGTTAAGTTCAACAGCAGAGCTGATTCTTGACGGCTTCGAAAGACACATTCTACGTCGAAAAGCAGCTTGCTGAGGACCGTCATCAATGGAAGGCAGCTATTGCTCATAAATGAAGACTTGATCAACCATAGACACCTCAACACTCATTGAGTTTCGTTCACTTCTGCTCTACGTACGTAATAATCAATTGGTCTTGGCAGTTTGTGCAAGTTCCCAGAAGCTATTATCTTGACTATCCGTACCTTTCTTCCTCTCAAACATAAGCATAAGTTCAATTCAGCTATCCATCCACTAAAATGGGTCACCCACGTCGAACACATAATCACTAGCCATTCAGCACTTATACATATTTACGTTCTGGGTGAGAACTCTTGCATTTCAAACACCAAGTTACATAGAAGTCCGCCCAAGGCCACAATCATACACTCACACGTCCAATAAAATCATAAGAATATACATTTGAAAACAAACCTTGTTTTTCTTGGCTTTGTTAAAAGTGAAACCCATAGAGACAGGCGCGGTTTTCACCGTCGACTTATCTTTGTCGGCCGACTTATCCTTGCTGTTCGTTGCTTTTGCTTCAGTCGTCTTAGAACTCGTCGTTCTCAGTGGTCCAGCTTTTGGCATAGATCTTCGCATTTTTTCAATTTCTATTTCCCGTCCAAGTAGCTGCTTCTCAAGATAATTCAATGTTATCCCTGGAAAACCTGCAGAAAAAAAAGGATTTATTTTTTGCTCTCAAAATGGACATAGGGTGCACTTTACCAGGAAACTGTGCCAAAGACTCCAAATCAGGTTCTAAATGAAATTTAAACATCCCATCTGGCATTTTAACTTGCGAAAAAGCAATTCCCATATCCACCATTATACTAACTGTGTGTTTGAATTCCGTTTTCTCCCTGAAACAGAGCATCAAATTAAATCGCTTGTATATGCGAAAACATTTCAACTCACTTTTCTGTTAGCAATTGCTCAGCAACTGTACGCATTTTGGGCGATAAAATACGTTTCAACAGTGGCACGGTCTCGACCAGAACAACTTTACCCTGTCCAACGCCAATAGCGCCACAGGTGATGCCCTTTCTCAGTGACTGAAATATTTGCGTCTGTGTTGTAGACTTTTGGTGAAACTGAGGTAGAAAAGAGAAAAAGTGATTTCCTGTTTTTGTTGCGTTTCTTTTTTTCTTTTTTTTCAAATAATTGCATCTATGTGCTGAATGCTTCTCTAATTGCTGGATGCATTTTTAATTCACCACTTAACTGCATCAGAATCGGAAAATGCTCACAGCCCACAGTTTAATTGTGAAATTTCTCTCTCAATTTCAGCAAATTGTGCAAACATTCACGCTCATCATTTATTTATCCAAAGAAATTCTTTGTTAGGGAATTTTTATGGAAAATCTTTTCAAAATAATATGATGACATGTGCTGTGTACACACACGGGTCCTCGATTCGAGGCTGCTTACGGACGAGCATACCTTATAAGCTCCGGTGCTCCACTCTCTATTGCTGTCGTGCCACTGATGTGCACTACACAAGGGGGTAATATTGAGTGGTACGGGATGGAAAAATGTTCATTAAAAGGATAAAGACATAAAAGGATAGATTTTATTTTCGTCATTTTTATCTCACTAAAGGGTAATGAAGATTGCATAATTTATGTCCCCATCAGCATTTGATCCTCACCATGCAGTCATCCGCGCTGTGTATTCTGCTCTTGCCAATTGGAAAGAAAAGCGAACAAGCATTGAGGCGACCAAGTGTGTGCTTATGAATGAATGGTGGCTCAATGTATAATTTCTGGTCTTCTTACTGCCGAGGTCTTCGGAGTACATAGGATATCCCCGTTGACGAGCAAACACGAACAGACTCATCACACTTTTTCGTGTCTTTGAGTTTGGCTTAGTTGAACGAAAATGAAAGGAATTTCTCCTGAACTTATTCAATTGGAGACTGCTGTTAATAACGAATACTTTCTCATTGGGTGTAGAGGAATTTTTGATTCCCTCTGTAAATAAATGCATGCAAAGGAGTTGTTTGAAAGAGGTGAACACAAGAACGTATGATGAAGGAATTTCTATCCATTGAGAATGTATGATTAGTGATCACGTTTCCCTCTTATTAGATTCACAGTTTATCTGTCGCATGGCATGTATATATATATTTATGAGGAAGATGAAGATATGTGAACGTCTTGTCTCTTCATGAGCGTTTTTATTTTCTAGAAAAATCTTTTTCTTTTTGTGCGAGGGCAAGTGAACATCTTCATAAGTTTTTCTATTAGACAATTTGTACACGTTTGGCAGGTGGTTTTTGTATAAAAGTTCGACGGCGTCTTTGGTTGCTAGCAAAGGTCCAAGATCTCTGTGGATATCGCCCTTTCTTATACACCACGGTACGTACGTGGAAAAGGTTTTTATCACAAAACTGCAGAAAGCGTTTGGTTCGTCAATTAAATTTGCTGGCAGCTTTTGGATACACTGTGTAGTCCAACCGACTCTTTATATTTTTGGTAGATATTTGTAGCAATGTCTTTCCGTAAAAAGGAATTAGGCATGCGCAAAATTAATCCTGGAACGCATTCTTTGAAGACATTGAAAACACCTAGGAGTACGACAGAGTCCAAGACTATTATTATCTAAAGCTCAGCCAATCCTAGCATGCACTGACTTCATTTAGTTTAGTCACTATCTGCTCGGCACCATCCTTTGAGAACAGGATTACACGATGGTAGCCTGCCTAGATATAGAAGAAGCTTTCAACAACGTTAAACTGGAAGCGATTGACAGCGCCATACGAAACCTGAATATTGAAATCTCTAGCCGAGACTGGATAATTCGAAGATCTGAAGCCTTTCCTGGACTTCGAAATAAAACACAAGGAGGTAGGATTGGGACGGACACGGAGTCCGTAATCCGGCTTCAATGGAAATTTACAAAGACGGTTCCAAATCGAATGACGGCACAGTTTCCGGTGTATTCGCCAGGCCGCCACACATTTTTATGACCAAACCTACCGAGCCACTGCAGTTTATTCCAGCCAGAAGTAAGATAATATATATTCCCCACTTCATCAATTAAAAATGTAATGGCTGAAGCTGGTTTACAAACTGTTATACAACCTAAACTATTCTTCAAGACTTACTCGACCATCGACAACGATATCAAACAGAAGGCATGAACGAAATACGTATTACATATATATTAAGTTCTGGCACAGAATTGATTATTCCATTCCAACTTGTCCAGAGGTTTATACCGTCCCAACCGCTCTAATCGATAACAAGAGTCGTATTATATTTCAACGACCTGCAAAAAGAGAAAACGCTCAAGCCGACTTTAAAGTGTCAGAAAAGCTAAAAACTGATGGATGCAGCTTTGTATATACTCAAGGTTCCAAAAGCCTATATCAAAGCTTTCCAAAATTGTTTGAATGCCTAGTAAAAGCAAAATTATATTTTTTAGTAAAAGAAATTATTTCCAAAAGGCAGAATGGCTTATATATTTTTGTGGCACTACAGCCCGTAGAGGTCCAGGACCTAGCTTCTGAGCAACCACTCGTGTTGTGCGTGCTATTGTTCTATCACGAGTGGAGAGGACCTTCAGTTTTATTCCGACTCCGAACGACCAAGTTTGAGAAGCGTTTTTTTAGACAGTTATACTCTTTCAGCATTGTCAGTGACTCGAAAGAGGTCGGGCCATGAAAAGTATTTCTTGTCGTACCAGGAATTGAACTTAGACAGGTACGTAGTCTAGAACTTACTAGGACCTAGTGAGTAGGAGTCCACGCACATACGCACAGTGCCACGGGCCAGCCCACAGGTTTGGGTCCCTTACTATTTCTTTTGTTCATAAACGATGTTCATGAATTGTTTAATTATTGCAAAATTCTAGCATTCGCGGGCGACTTCAAGTTGTATTTATCGATAAATGATATAATCGATTGTATTAAGTTTCAATCGGATATACAAAACCTAGCGGAATTGTGTAAACATATGCTTTAGATCTAAATATTTCAAAATGTGAAATATTCACGGAATATAGAATAACATCTCCGATTGTTTACGGTTATTTCATAAACAATCATAGACTTGATCGCCTAGAAGACATTAAAGATCTCAGTGCAATTTTTGACCCTAAGTTAGATTTTTCACTACATTTTGACGATTGCGAAGTCTAACGCTATGTTGGGATTTTTGAAAAGAAATAGCATGCATTTTCGCGATATATCTGGTCTAAAGTCCATCCACTGTTCGTTAGTTAGACCGTATTTAGAATATTCATCCATCATTTGGGTTTCACCATATGATACACAGAAACTTAGACTCGAAAGAGTTCAAAAGAATTTTACAAGATATGCTTTCCGAAAGTTGCATTCCCTGGCAGTGCTTCCTAACTATGACGATAGATGTAAAACAATTGGCTTGCAAACGTTAAGTTTCAGGCCTAAGACTCCCAGAAGATCTCTTCGGGTGAGAAACTTGTTCCTTGATAAAAGGCATAGAACCAACTATGGTTGCAATGAACCCATTACCAGGTGCATAAACACATTCAATAATCTTTGCAACGAAATTGATTTTAGCATGTCACGAGAAGAGTTTAAAAAGATTGTTTATACGTTGTTTGTTAATTAATATTGTTTATTTGAAGTAATCTATGAGATGGAGAGTCGGTAGATAATCCTTAGTGGCACAGCAACCATTTGCTATGTAAAGCGATACTGAGAGTTAACACTTAGAGAACGTAGAATTCTGTGTGCTCTGTGACGGATATAAAAAAAATCCCTTGAAGATCCTGTTTTTGCGTTGTGCTACAGCAAGCTTCATTGATAAACCAAGACCATCACCCACTACTGAAGACGTGGCAGTACTGCAGGCTCCCTCCAAAAACTTAAAAGTAATGTGATAATGTGTGCTCGGAGTCACATGGGGGTAAAAGGTAAAGAATAAGCAGATAAGCACGACTGTGCTTAGAAATATCTTTAGAAATATCCAGAGAACCAGAAAACCACACGAATTGCTACCAAAGTGTATTGAAATTGCTGATCTAGCCAGCCAACAAAATATAACAACAATCAGTCTATTAGTTTCTAACTTCAAAATTAAGTTAATTCAATTAAAGACCCTGCTGATAGTCGTCTTACTTCTTATTGTTAATAGGTTTTAATCCAATCTTTCTAAACCATGAGTAGAATTAGCATTTTGGTTTGTGGGTACTCGGGCACTCTTTACCACTGGGACTGTTCTCACATGATACCGTACTCGGACTGGTAGCACTGCAACTGGATAGGGTGTGCAAATTTGTATTTGGGAAACTGACGTGTTTTCTTCCAAATCCAAGTTTTTAAATAAAGACTTCCGGTTGTAGGTAAAACATAAAAAATCTATATGATTGAGCACCTTAAGATCATGAGTAGACACAGAACAATTTGAAATTAATTGTACGCGTATTTTTCGTACACTGTATATGTTTTCCAATGAGCCAGTGTGGTGGCCCGTGGCGTTGTTGACTCCTACGCACTTGAACCTACCTGTCTAGGTTCGATTCCTGGTACGACAAGAAATACTCTTCATGGTCCCACCTCTTTCGAGTCACTGACTGAGAGTATAACTGTCTAGAAAAAAAGCTTCTCAAACTTTGTCGTTCGGAGTCGGAATAAAACTGAAGGTCCTCTCCACTCCTGATAGAACAATAACACGCACAACACGAGTGGTTGCTGAGAAGCTGGGCCCTGGCCCTCTACGGGCTGTAGCGCCACTCATATTATTATATTAAAATTAACCAGTATATATGCAAAAGAAGTGATATTGTTCTATAAGAATTGCAGGTATCATTATCCTGACATGAAAATGTTTTAGTAACGCTGCACAAATGCAGCACGAGTGTTGCTCTACTGTATACCGATCTGTGCTGCCGTGACGTATTGGGTATGTGTGTCGACTACTCTGCTGGGTTTCTAGATTCAGTTCCTGACACGAAAAGCTTTCATGATTCACGGCTGCGCCACTCTGGGTGCACTGATCAAGATCAGAGTATGTCTGTCTTAACAACTTCACCGATCTGACTCGTAAGAGTTAAGAGATACGTACAACACGAATGGTTGCTGGAGAAACTAGTTTTAATTTCGGCTGTAGTGAGTAGTCTAATAGCGCAGTACCTAAAAAGTAGTAACACACACTATTCATTCGTCGCTTGACACGATACGACTGCTGAATCCGACGTCTTAATCATTTACCTTGGAAAAAATCAAACAGTGGCTATTTGATATAAAGACAAAAGCCGACTTCCTTTAAGAAGTCAAATCAAATGCAACTCACATCATTCCCTCGCAGTGGAAAGTGTACATTCGGCCAAGCCAACGTAGCAAACAGCAAATGCCAAACGACGAATCCGTACTGTAAGTACGGATAGACGCTATAGTTCTGGAGATGCCTAATCTGCTGTTGCAAAATGTCTGAAAAACAGAACCATCCTGTAGCTTCCGCGACGCCATTCATGTCAGGATCGGGCATCTTTTGTTCAAGATAGTTCTCGAAAACACCCTGAATCAAGCTGAAATAAAAAAAAGTTTTGTCAAAGTAGTCCCCCCAGTGGAGTGTGAACATTTCAACGTACATATTGTAATCTCCCCCAGAATGTACAACATCAAGGACGTGCCGCATTCGTGATGCTGTGCTCATGTCTGTCATAGTTATCAATGCACCGCCATCTGCAGCAGCATTTGCCTCTAATCGTTTTTGTGGCCTTTGAATCTGAAAAGAACGCGTGGAATATAACTCAGAACAGAAATATTGCATTTGTTTATATTACCCTGAAAATGGACGACCAAACATCAAAGAGTCCCCTGTGTCTGTCCTTAAGACCGAAGTTACTGTTGAGCACGTCCGCCAAAGAAATACCCTTTTTCATTGCGCTAAAAAAAGACAGGTTTCAGATTAGATTCACATAAATGTGTTCAATAGACAAGGTTATACTTAAAGAACTGCATTGTAGATATGCAAGATCGCACGTCGTTGCCGGATTTCTCAGCAAGTGTGATCAACGTCCCGAAGTCAGTCTTAATGCGCTCCTTTTTGGCAATCTCTCCTAACCTAGAAAGCAAGTCAGTTAACGCTTTTTCATATCAAATTGCATTTGAATTACCTTTCAGCAAGACGGGACGCATTGATGGGCGGGAAAGTCAACACAAATGCCACTAGACGCAGCTGTCGCAGCGATGGTTCGTAGAGGTCGTTGCAAATGCAGATTATTGGACGTCTTAAAATGTTCTTTTGCGTTTTGGCGCCCTTTTTCATCGCTTTCGCCGCCACATTGTCGCTTATGAAGCGAATCAAAAATTCTACCGACTGCTTGGGAGCACCATCAATCTCATCTAGAAGAAAATTCCCTTTATTGCTTCATGCAAACGCATAGATTCTTGCCTGTGCCCACCTAAGATTATACAATTTGGTCGTTTGTCCGTATTCAGCACAGACGTCATCTGAGTTCCGCTTTCTAGGGCGTTTCGAAAAGCCTCCGGACTTCTGTCATCGGATGCATTCAGTTCTCTCACTTGGTAGCCTGCATGCCTAGCGATAGTATGTGCTAGAGTGGTCTTGCCCAAACCGGGTGGACCACAGAGAAGAGCAATTTTTTGCATGGGGCGACCGAGCTCATCACGGTTAGTGTTCAAATTTTGTTTTTTACTTTTCTTCCAGCCGCCATTCTGTTCGAATTTTCCCGTCGACTTGTTAAAGTTATTGAAACCCTTCTCGGGTTGTTTCTCTTCCCTCGGTAAGAATTCTCTGCAAATGTGTGTGATCTCTAAAAATGACTCATCCAATGAAATTATCACTTTTCACTCACTTTCCAAACACAATTTTGTCCCACATCTTCAACCAAAGCAGAAGACTTCTATTGGTTCCTTCATCCGAGAGTAAATCAACGTATTTCCTGGGCTTGTACTTCTCCACCCATAAGTTGGTTCCGCCCACTAGCCCCTGCTCAGGTACATCTATTGGAGCTGACGATTGCCGGGCCACTGTGTTGTTTGATGTCATTCTTCGCAAAACCTGAGGAACATAATTTAAACGAAATACCGGATGTATGCCGAGTTTTATGACTTACAATTTCCCTAGCGGCGTTCCAAATGTCTTGCTTGGAATCCCCCAAAAGGCCACAGTATCCCTTGCTGAACACATTGATTTCGTTTATTTGTTTTGTTTCGTAGTCCGCTGAGTGGAAGCGACAGTAAACTCGCTCCTGATCGCTTCGTTGCAAAGGAACAAATGGCCACCTGCGTGAACAAAATTGTGCATTACCCCACTCTCTGAAGAAAAGATTTGACCTACTGTGGAACGGTGTAGGATAGGTTCCTCATCTTAAAGGCATGTATGGCATCGAGTTGGCTTAGTTTTGGTTTCTTCAGCGCATTCGAAGCTGCATTGTGCAATCGCCTTGCCTCACGAACACGCTGTATCATGTCTAGGTCACGTTCTTCCTCGATTTTTCTCTTCTTTGCCTCTGGATCCACGTAAGTTATTCCCGCATCCAAGTCATCAATATCGCCAAAGAGATCCCTTTCAAGTCGTCGCCTCTTACTGAGTCCAATGTTTTGCAGTTCCTCCTCAACTGTAGTGGGCATAACAATTTCTTCAATTGGGGCCAATCGCCGGGCTATGGGAGTCGAAAATGCTCTCTTCGCACCGGTTGGAGTCCCAAACAATTGTCGGTTTACTACGCCGGGGATCTGCGAAAGTTGAGGAGAACCCAGAAAGCTGTTATTATCCAATACCGATTGCACATCCTTTGAGCAACAAGGCTCCGCCTGAGTACTTGAGACAACAGGACGCGGATCTGGATAGGAAAAATGGTTAGACAGGTGTTTTTTTTAACTCTTTTGACATCGCATACCTTCACCCAGCATCTCCAACTCCTCCTCGTATCGAAGCTCATACTCCTCTTCTTCAGTCGGAAATTGATCCATTTTATTAAAACCAAATCACAGACTATTCACTATTTGTTTACTAGAAAATATTTCGACGACTTCACACGGAGCACTCAAGAAATTGAATTCCCGCGTAGTTCTCTTCAAAACAAATGTCAATATTTTTTCCAGAACCATAAGTAAAGCCATGAACCTTTTTCTACGAGCCATCTGTTGGGCTTGTTTAGAAAGTACGTCTGTGTTTCATACAGGGTGGGCAGATAATATTAATTAAGAGATGGCATATAATTAAAACAAACTAACCGGAAGGTCTCATCTAGATCTTTCGGTGGACAGTGTTTGACTATAATTGTATAGTGTTGTACATATAATATTACTATAATTGATGATTTAACATTTGTTTAACGAGGCTTAGGGTCAATGAGGGGTCACGGTCAACAGCCCTTGGCAACCGGTGATACTGCGGTTTGTCAAAACAATTGGGCTAATAACTCCTGACTGGAAGGACTAAAATCATGCTCTACAAAACTCTTATTTTGCCAGTCCTGCTCTATGGAGCCGAAAGCTGGACGCTAAGAAAAACTGCAGAGCTGATTCTTGGTACCTTCGAAAGAAAAATTCTACGTCGGATATATAGTCCCGTCTGCGAGGAATGCGAGTGGAGGAGAAGACATAACCGCGAACTCTACGAGCTGTACAAAGATGTGGATGTAGTTCGGAAGGCAAAAATCCGTCGACTGCACTGGCTCGGCCACATCGAGCGCATGGACCGCAATGCTCCAGCAAAGAGTGTCTTTGAATCCGAACCTACTGGTTCGAAAAGGAGAGGACGACCGAATCTCCGGTATAAAGACCAAGTAATCGCGGATGCAAGACAGCTTGGTCTTGATGACTGGAAGCAGCGTGCCTAGGACCGTCAACTATGGAAGGCAGCAATTGGTCAGGCTCGGACCCTCCATGGGTCGCCGGCCTGATAAGTAAGTTAACGAGACTTACGATTCCAAAGGTAAATGAAGAGAGTCTCAATCAAAATATTTTCAATCCGATATAAATTTTCACAGATTCATACTTCATTAGTTTGGAACATTCCCCAAGATTTCTGGCGATTACTGTTCGCCTTCAAATATTTTCTTTAAGAGCTGCTATTGTCTGATGCTTGACATAAACCCGCAACTTCAAGCAGCCCCAAAGAAAGTAGTCTGGGATGGTTAAATCGTCCCATCTGACTAGACATGCCAAATCGCCAAGAAGGGAGATTACGCGACGAGGAAACGCTTCCTTCACAATATCCATTGTGATTCGTGCTGTGTGCGGTTGCACCGTCTTGTTGAAACCACTTATTCACCTAGCCCAGGTCAGCCACTTCCGGCAATAAGAAGTCCTTTATCTTGGCCTTGTGGCGTACGCCAGGAATAGTGACAGTATTGCCGATGACGCCCTCAAAAAAATACGGCCCAATATACACGCGGATTTTCAGTGCCCCCGAAACGAAGATTTTGCTTATTTGCGCACCCACTTGTTGCGGAGTATATCGCTTCTTTGCTTGTCTGTTTGTATAATGCAGCTGTCTAGTTAACAAATGTCTAATATGATTGACGTACGGCGCCATTTGCAAAAATTGCAATTAAAAATTAACATCTTCAGATAGGATGATTAATTTCGCCTCACCTTGTGTATGTAAAAAATTGCAGTTCCTCGCAAAACGTGCATGCTCCTGAGAGAGGTAAATTACTACCAGCGTTTCATAATTTCATCCCCAAACACACTTCTTGCACAAATTAGGTGCTTCGAGCTAATTCTAGTGTTGTTTGCAAATTTTGCTCAACGACAGAAATTTACTCCCATCCATGAACGTACTTCTAAGTTACAAATATGAAGGCGAAGAAAATGCTGTTAAGTGATATGCACATGAGTCGCTTCATGCGACCTGGAAACTGCGATCTTAGCAATCGTCGTGAATTTATGAACAGCGGCCGGCACTCTGTTCAGTTTGATAAGTCGCCAAGGAAATGATTAATTCGCGGAGAAAAAGATATTAAAATACTTAATTAAATTCTTGATTGGGGAGATTTCTCTCGGTTTAAAAATTCGATAATTAAATATGAAACTCTTGGCATACCAAGAAGTATAGATTTTTTTTTTAGTTTTTCTAAAAATTCCCCGTTTCAACAACACCTGTATCTCTTACCAAGGTCCAGTTGTCCTTTTTTAATTGAAATTGGCAATGTTGTCAGCTATGCGTTATGATCGCTCGAGGAGCTTCTCAAGGTGTAATTATCTTCACCTTTCGTAACCCGGACTTTGTTTGATTAGGTAGTTTGCGGTATTTGCTAGTTCAAAAACTTTAACTCGGTAAAATTTAATGAGGAGGAATTGAATCGATCCACTTGTGGTCCTAAACTGACCTAAGTGAAATTGCAGTCTACAGTCTGATATGAGTACTGAGGACCTAAGACCTACTTCAGTTTGATTTCCTCTTAATTTCCGTCCAAAGCGTGACAGATTATCACTTCTTCACTTTTCTGTACATTCTGTTAACTACTTCGCCTTGGCACCAGCGTTGCCGATGTGACACAATCGTGCCATTCTGACATTTTTTGATTGAAATGGCACTGTGTCAATATGGCACTCTGGTAAAAATTTGAAAAATTAACATATTTACACCAACCCGCATTCCGAAAGAGTTGAAGGTAAATTTATACTATGAGCAAATCAACAGCTGTACCCTTTCGCGATCCAAAGACGATTGCAAAGGGTCTCTGATCCCCCCGATCGTTGGCCACGCTCTCTTCTGCTCAAGAAGATATATTCTGTTCAGTTTTTGGCACCCATGGCCTTAAAATGGCAGTTTTTGGTAGCAGCGGTGGCACTTTGAAAAATATTTTTCCGGCAACTCAGCTTGGCACTACAGCCCAGAGTCGGCCACAACCAAGAGACCCCTCCAGCTAGCTGACTCTAGTAAGAGATATCACGCTGTGGGCAACTCCACTAGCGTGCATCACCTTAGTTACGAGCGACATCTTACTCGATAAATTGAACTGCGATTACCTGTAATAAGTCTTGAGCAATGGCTAATCCCTGTGAGTCACAGAATATTCTTCGCAAAGCAAAAACACCAATTCAGTATATACTTATTTTCATTTTTATTGAAGCACTTATTTAGCTAACGGTTATACTGTTTTGATATTAATGTAATATCAATCGAATACGAATTATGCTTAACCTCAAAAATAGTTTAGGGTGTCATTTGCATTTAAAATTTACATATTTAATGGCACGTGATTTAAAGAAAATCCCTTACATCTACTTAACCTACAAATAAAGTATTAAATATAAATATTAATTAATTACATCTGCATCGTTTAGTTAAATTATTTTAAATTAGTAAAACATAAAATGATAATTTAAAGAACTAATAGTCAATTGGTAGACCTTCCAGCAGTCACCTTGTAGGCGAATATCGATCCCCTTTAGGAGCCCTCACTAAGGAACATATCACATATGCAGAAGCAAAGCGGACGACTGACTGCTCGTGGAAACTTGCGCAAGAGCAAACTTCTAGAGAACAGTTTCGTTGCCATAGCGTCCATAGTTTTGCGGTGGTGGCAGCACGTAACCACTCCGCGATGAGCTATGCCTCGGCATGTGGGTCGACGAATGATACTTTCGAGAAGAGGAATACCTCGAGATCTTGTCCATTGAGATGGCTGTGCTTGGAACCGGGCGAACAGTTTGATAGGATGCGGTGCTGTAGGCAGTGGCTGGCGGGTACTTTGCCACTGGTGGATGCTTGCACTTGGGAGTCATTTGATTCTTATACATGTTTGCTATTCTCGGACCCAGGACCCATGACGATGACACCACACCCAGCATCAGTTCCATGAAAGCCCTGGTCATGAAGGGCCACATGGGAGCCTTCACAGCGGATGACGGCTCGTACGACGGTGCTGGAAGGTTGAGCCAGACATCGCTATTGGCGAACTCATAGAACACGGAAATCAGAAGAAGAGCGCTTGGAATGCAATAGATGAACAGGAACGTCCCGACACCTTTCATGTGGACGGCCTTCTGGTGCTTGGTGTTGATCGGCACAGCGGGTTGTCCGTACGGCATGTTTAAGGGGCCACTGCGGCGATGCACCAGGTATCCTGCAAACAAATTTACCGAACCGAAAATCCAGTAGCAGAACAGAGGCGTCGCCACTAGTATTCTCAGACCCCTGTCCGATTGATTGCCGACGAAGCAGGCACCTGAAATGAGAACAAAAAGAAGAAAACGTGCAAATTAGTCTGAAATGGCCACCTGATACTTTAGGGCAGGGCATGCAAACCCCGCAAACACAGTCACACTCATTCATAGCACATTAAGCAACCAACAACTCTCGCATTCATTCGTCGGCGCAAAAAATTAATTCAACCTAAACCCAGCCCGAAACTCCTTCATGGATTTCCTGTGGTGATGGCGATGGCGATGGTGGATGGTGTCGAATTACCATGCTGCGCATTACGGAACAAAGGATTCCGTTCACAAGAACTTTCCACTGACTAACTAAACCGAAGTGCTGTGAACTGTCTAGATACGACTTAAGCGCACAGAGCACTCCGTGGCGGAGGAACCACCACCATATGTGTTGAATGGAGCAGTACCATGTGGATTTTCACCTGCGAAGCCGTTCAATATCGGATTATCAAATTGCCGTCGAACACAGGGCTGTGTCACCCACACCGCCTGAATTGAAGGATTTCTGAGAACTCAACGCCATTAACGCACGTGTGAGCAGCTCTGTCCAGTCCACCACCGACGACGACGACGACGACGACTCCAGAGATTAAATGACACATGCATGCAAACATCTGCAGTCCATTAGCCGTGAAAACGAAACGGATATCATCAGATCGCATCGGCCTTGAAAGACGTCTAATCTTTCGCTTCGTAATAATTAGATTTCCAGTAAACCGGGCGAGATATTCCATGTTCCAGATGTGTGCATTTGGATAGTCGATCAGTTTTGCGCTCATCCTCCTCATACAAGCACTTTGACTCACTTCAGCCGACTTTGGGTGCTTTAGCGTGCGTCTAAAAATATAGCCGTGGTGACGAGGTAGCGATTTATATCGCATATAGTTTATGTGAGAGCATTATGATTGACTTCTCAACACATTCAGTAGGTGTGTGCTGTTGTGAGAGGAGACCTGGTGCCAAATAATTTTTATTGGTCTTTCGCAGAACACGGTGATTTTAGATTTTTACTAGTTACTCTTGAATTTCGAAACAAACGTTGACCATGAAAATGTCATTTTTAGGGGGCTTGGCGGGTTACTCTCCGACTAGAAATGGCTTAACACTTTGAAAGTGTAGTTGCTTGACCCACAAACCACGCCGTTCATTTCTTGTTTCTACTCGGGGAGTTCTTAACTTGACAAAGCTGGTTTAAACTGTCGCATGCAGTCGTATTTCAAGCAACATAAAAGAAAACAAATATCTTACCTAGAAGTTCGTCAGCATCCACAAGTCGTGTAACCAGAACTGCAACGGTCTGTAGAGCTGGAAGTCCCCATGCAGCAACTTGCGCGAGATTACTGTACGCATCCAGATCCTTTCGCATCGACAGGCTGGTGTTCTTCACGGGAGCACGTTGACAATTCACACCACCACCGCCAGCACCACCGCCAATCAATGCCAATGCATTAGCCGGCTCACAGAACTCACTTCTCGTCTGTCGAACGCCACGATGCCATTCAAGACAAAGAATGGACCACCTACACGAAAAGAAAAACAAAATTAATGAATAACACATTAATGGGCAGAGATCTCAAACAAATAAATAAATAAACTATCTTAGCGAGAGAGAGGGACAATCTCAGCAGCAGTACATCATCAGGGCATGCCACCCAATAGCTGCGGACAGCTCTGTCAGTTCTGTCTCAAATTTGTCTGCTGTCGATCATTGATGCAGTGGGCCCGGCACCCTTAAGCGATACTTGAGCAACGCTATGCGCTTCAGACAACAGGCAACTGTGCGGCAGCATATGTGTTATTTGGTAAATATTTACCCTCAGTGGCAGTATTGGGGTCCCAGTCCAAAGTAAACAAATTGTCTGTGAAAGGTAACCTAAACATCAGAATAGAATAAGTCGCCGCCACCGTTGACTACCTTCGACAAACTCGGAGCGAGAATACGGAGCTAGAGAGGAGCCAAACAACAAAACAATGCTTATGTGCAGCAAGAATATGGAGTTTTCGACTTAATGAGCTGAGCCTAATCAGAATGCCCATGTATCTTGCGTTCGTGCTAAAGATTGCCATCACACCGAGAACGAACCACGAACAAGATGAAAAACCGAGAATGCATACGCGCACAACAGGCCGCGCGGCACGAAGCACAGAGAGAAGGAGAGGGAGAGAGAAAAAGAGAGAGTGAGCGAATGAGAGAACGGAGATCTTCAGGCATTATCGCCAGGAAAGCACACCATCAGAACCTGCTATAGCATCATCACCTCATCAAGGCACCCATTTAACATGCAGGGAGGGCCGAGCAGTTTGAAGAAGATTCTGCTTTGCCTCTTACACCGCCACAAGAACCGTCTCACGCAGCACCATCGCCATCACCATCTCGAAGAGTAGCAGCAGCAGCAGCAGCAGCGGCAGTGCACACGTCTGTGTATGTTGCTGTTGCTGTTTGTTTCCCTCAGCCAAATGTGGTCATAACAATCAACCGATGTAAACCGCGATCCATGCACGAGATAAGTGAAGTAGACGAATGAAATTTAAACGAGCTCAACCGCTCCCTCCTCCACAGCCATCCACAGCCATCCAGCAACACAACACCGCGGGCTTTGCCAGGCTCACATGCATGGAATGAAGGAGAATGGCCAGGAAAATGCAAGAAATGCTTACCTTATCTTAATTACAAGCAGTTTTATTGCATTTCTCGACAGCTGAACACGAGGATCGCAGCCCTGGGTAATCGTAGAACTGTCACAAGTGACAACACATGTAATAATTACCGATACATGCACACACACCCAGCACAAGCCAACACACATGAATTTAGTGAAGCGATTGTACGGACGATTGCAGGTGATTTATAAGGAAGTGTTCGTCGTGAATGCGATCGTGTGTCGTATAGCTCCTCTTGTCATTGTATAACAAATAACAATAAATAAATATTCAAGAACGTTCGGAGGCTTGTTGTTTATGTGTGTGCGCGCGCCCATTCGAGCCATACGTAAACAGATCTTGTGACTCAGCAGCGGCAGCGGCAGCAGCAGCAGCAATAATTTATCTATTGACAGCTTAGTTACTGTATCTGCATGTGGGGTACACAGTACAGAGTCGTGTATACACCGTACCGGGTCCCCATAATTGTACGCCTCGTGTCTTATCTTTCCGCAGCAGCTCACTATACGTAAATATACATTTGGATTGCCAACCGACAACAGGGACGGCAACGGCGACGGCTATGGCGATGGCGATGGCGGCTGCAGGTTGATGATCGCTGATTACTGATCGCCGATCACGCTGCTCTTCCGTATTCGTTTTCAATTTGCCTAGCTCTCGGAATTTTCCCCAGACAAGCGCTCCCCCACAGCCTCGAGTTGCGCACAACTGGACCAGCTATGCAGGACCAGAGATCAAGTGCACCTATGCACATACGACGACGGGCCGTCGATTTGACATCGATCTTGCTCTGGCAATCGCCCTCCTCTGCCACAAATGACTACTCGTGTTCGTGTGTGGATCATTCGGTAAAAATAGTTGGAAATAAACAAATATTGGAAATTAAATTGATGGACATACAAATCAAAGAATTTCAAATCGATTTCTTCACGTTATTCACATTCCGATCCCGATGCGATGCGATGACTACGATCGATCGCTTCCATGGATGCGATGTATACGATGGCGAGCGCGTATTTTTAAAGATCTAGAAAAAATTGGGTTTAATTTTTGTGTTTTTTTGGTTCAAACAGTTTTTGAGTGATGACAGTTTGTTTGTTGATCTTGTGAGAGGACTTGAGGAAAGCACCCGGGCAAGACCAAGGTAATCACATCGCGTTAGTAATTTATTATACAATTCGATTGTGTTTGTTTGGGTTAGCATATCCGAGCGGATTAGTTATACACCCTGGCGTAATTAATTGCTGTTCGAAGAGGTCTGATAAAACATTGCCCATCTGATGATTTGTTCTTCTTAGTCATCGTGTTTCTCCTTGGAGGAAGGCTTCTGGCACACATAAAATTTTCATATGTTTTCGAAGGAGAAAAGTATGCGTGATCGGCCATTTGTTAAGGATTTTTGAGGATGAATTGCGAGGAATCTTTTTAAACTCTGTGACACACTTTAGAAAATATACATGGCCTCGTGTTTTTGGCATTTGCTTCGATCACTTAGTTGTACAAAGATGTGTTTGCGGTCAAGAACGCAAAAAGATGTTGGTTAAATAGCGCTGCCACATCGCTGAATCCGAAATTAAATGGCTCGGCCACATCGAGCGAATGAATAAGTACGCTAAGGGGGTATTCGAATCCGAGATTGCCTGTTCAAGGAGGAGAGAATGGGCGAGTTTCCGGTATAAAAAGCCAACTGATCGTGGACACAAGACAATTCGGTCTCGATAATTGAGATTGAGGATGATTAAGGATGGAATCAGCATTGTATCAGACTCTGGTCATTCATCTACGATATTTGTGCATATTTACATATTTAGAAAAACAAACAAATTCAAGCAAATGTTATTCGCCCCTTAATTCCGTCACAATATGTATAGCTGGGACCTAAACTGGGATTAAAGAGTGTTTTATAGACGAAGTACTTCAAATTTGCAACATTGCTTTCCGCGGCAGCGGTTTGATTTGGCAATTCACCATGAACAGACATGAAAATTGTTCAAATTTATTTCAACAAACATGGTTTAATTCGAGATGATTGACCTAAAGCTATTGTTGGAACACCATTACAGGATTAACTCTTTCATGCACCACTTGGACTTTGACGACAATATATGTACGACGCGTTGTTGTGGATACGCGTCCTGATACCCTGCGCAAACTATGAGCAAATTGTACCTACAGATCACGCCACGTACATACGTCATATTCAAGCTTTAATGCCATAAAATGATGTGTCAAATAAATTCAATTTAATGGCTATTAAAATCATTTTTATGTGTTTTATTTCAATTTAAAGTTCCCACCAAAACGCACAGATTGGTGTCAGTTTGATGGCTCCCATCGGATCAAACGGCGTGAATGGGGAAGAAATGTGGATTCAGTATGTACATACATATCCGAATGTCCCATACATATTCGGATGAGTTCATTTATGCTAAAAGACCCGCATCTTTGCAAACGCAGAGTAATTCCTTAAAAACTGTATTATCTTGGCATAACTTAACAAGCGCATCACTTGCGTTCAGAAATGCAGTAAGTTTTGCCGTCAAAAAGATACCAAAACTATATTTACTGGAAACTTGTTTGCTTTTATGAACTCAGCCTTCGATGATTCTGAAAAAAATTACCTCCAAGATCTTGGGATTTGACGCCTGTTGATACCTAAACTCGCTAGTCTATGTTGAAAAACAGCAATGAACACTCGGGAAACTAACATTATTCACTTAATTAGGGAGATATGACTACAAGTTGTTGAAAGAGTAGTCGAAAACGTTGTATCTGGGTTAACAAAAGACTTAAGTCCATCAGTTTAACAGGTGATGCCATCTTGTGCCATTTCATAACTACTATCTGATGCACTGTCAACTGCAGAAAATATGCTTAATGTTCGATAATACCAATCAAATGGTAAGCAATTCATCAATGCATCATAAATGCTTTGCGTGCTTCCACGCATGATAGTAAATGCAAATCTCTTTTAAACCAGTGCCATAGCCTGAGCACAAGAGACGACTGCCAAGACTCTACATTAGCTGTTGTGTTCTAGAGTAGTGGTCGTTCTTTAATTTGCAACCGTTCTCAAAATTAATCTAAGTGCTCGTCTAAGACAGTTCCCGAGAACATTTAATTTCTGTATCTGTATATTAAGGGAGATTAGTAAGTGAAGAAGGTTGCATACCATGGACTTTCATTCGAATCCGATTAATACAGCAAATAAATACGAAATTCTTTCCAGAACAGCAAAGGCTAGCATAAATAGTGCACTTGTTGCTTAAGAAGGGCATTTCCACACCCCGGTAAGAAGCGATCTAAAGCAACGAGGGAGAATCGACAGGTCAACATCCACATAATTGCTGTAACATGTAACCTATAATTAATTTCCCCCGCAAATGGTCCCTTTATCCCTTCCCACTCGTAGACCACCCTAGCTCAGATGCTTGGACAGAATTAATTAACAACACTAGTCACATCTGCCATTCGATTTAAAAATATATACGCATCCGCCTAAATGCTATTAATTACAGTACGAGATGTTCGATAAAATATTGCTCATCTAACGGTGGGTATTCATCGTCGTCCCCTTTCAAAACCCTAACAAGGCAACCCGCAGACATTGAATTTTAAGTTCAAATGCGACAAGCACTCCGAATACCTGCTCCGAAATTCTTTTCGAATTTATGTTCCTCCGCCTAACAAGAGGTGCAGCGACTAAAGGTCCAATTATTTATGCAAACGAAAAACCTGAATTCCGAATTCAAATTCGTTTGGACCACGGACTCCAGCCAACAAGCCGACAAACCAACGTACAGAAAAAAAAGGAGAAAAAAAAACAATAAAAATTGAAGAGCTATAATTTAAAACCAATAAACACAGCCGAGTCCTTTGTGCCGCGCGTCGCTCACCGGGAAGAAGGCAGGGACAGCGAACAGAGGAGATTCCGAATCTCAAATATCGAATCAAAAAATCTAAAGCGTACAACACACAAAAGTAAATAAAAGAAAGAAGAGGTCCAGAACCCAAATCGAAATGTGTCCCAATCGTGGCGATGTACAATCTCGGCGGGCATTTAACAAGCACTCATTAGTTGGCTGCTCGGAGATTGTGTGGCGTGTTGGTTTTGTCTGTGCGCAACTTATGATAATTTTTTTTATTTTTTTTTATTTCAATCCAGAACCAGTCCAGTCCGCATTCTGTACGAATGCGCGTGCATTGATGGGAAGTCGTAGTGGAGTTCGCAACGCAATTAATTGCTAACACGAGGGGAGATACAAGTCATATCCTAGAGCGAATGAGTTATGAGCTCCCACCGAACGTGCATCCTTTGCATAGGCTCGAATAATGACACCCTGCCCGCCTGGCGGTTAGCTACGCTACAAATCTGTTTCGAAGGCGTTTTGCCACTCTTTTTGTTCTGCACCTACTACACGCCGCCGACTGTGCTGTGCTGTGCGCTGTGCTGCGCATGCGCCCTATAAATTTCCATCCAGCAAATTCGATTTATCACTGGCTTGTTGAAGGAGAGCTGCTGCAGTCGAGTTAAACACACCTAGTCAGAGAGGTGGTGCTCGCCTTCGTTTGTGTGCATGCACGAGCACGAGCACGAGCACGATCTCCTTGGTGGTGCTTGCTGCTTACCTAAGAAAAGAGGAGGCGATGCCGGTCTGTATGCGCCTGAACTGTTTGTGCTCATGCATATATACACATGGACATACCTTCTCGAACGAGTTGGCTACGCTGCCGGGGCCGAGATCGAGTGATCGCCCGGGCAGCACAGACTCAGCTGGAGCTTAACGCAAATTTATTTATTCTGATTTCTGTATGCACCTACTTGGTTTCCTTTTTAGAGATGAACATGAACACGGATATCGTTAGGAGCTCGGCTGCACGTCTCCTCGACACCAAAACAAAACCAAAGGAAAAATAAGCGAACGAGGAGGAAAAAACTAAGGAACCTGGCATTCCCTGTTAAATGCTGATATGTATCTTTACCACGGGTACTAGTACCTTCATTTCATCGGCTTCGCAGGCACGGCACTGTTGTTGTAATTCTTTTCCATTGTGTGTTGGCCCAAACGGACATGGGATACATCGACAAGATGCTGACGATGAATATGGTCGTTTTGAACGAGCTGCTTGCTGTGCATGGGTACGACCGTACAGACTACGGCTACGGCTACGGGTACGGGTACGGGTACCTAGGGGATTTGTACCTCTCGGGCATTTCTCGTTATTATTATTTTTTCTTCTTTTTTGTTTTCGTCTCTTCTCCGTCATTTGCCGCGCCCTGCCTCTCGACATGAGTTCGTTTCTTGTTTTCATTTTGTTTATTTTCCGCTTTGGCTTTTCTTTCGTGAAATTGTTCAATAGGAATGGGAAAACATCTTGTGCAGCGGCGCAAGAGTCTCGACAACATCTCGTTTGAATACATTCTTTGAGAGAGTTGGGACCCTTTTTTCTTCATACGTGCAATAAATTCTAGAAGAACTACCATGGCCAGATCACGGACCAGTTTCTTTACGTGAGAGTTTTACTGAGATTGTGATAAAATTTTTTACATTTTATTGGAACTGTTTTCATTTCTCTTTGATTTTCTTTCGGACTTTTCATCAGGTGTACCCCTCAATTGGGAATTGTGTCCCTTGCGCTTGAAGAATGGTCGCTTAATCAACCCGAACACATTACACAAGTTGCATGTTGGAATCGTTTAGTGCTTTACAGTGGTCGTAAATAAAAAAAAACAAGACGTCCATCAATAGGGTCTCCCTCCTTCCTACGCATTGTAATTGTTTATTCAAAGCGAATAAAATGTTAGCTGCTGCGGGCTCCCTTACAAAGTCGAGGCGGTTCACATAATCCCACGGTAGACGGATATATTTTCGGATTAAGGAAGGAACACAGATTTCACGAAGCTCTATGAAAAGAGCAAGTTTGACTGACTACATGGGAAAATAGCACTTTTTCAAGTCTTGTCATAGTCTTGAAGCTTAATCATTGCACAAAAGGAGTGTGTATTTATTTGGAGTGCATTAAAATGATAATGGTGGAAAGCGGATGTACGAAATGTTCAGACTCAGGCCCTCATATATCACTGGCCTCAGAAGTACTATTGAACTAATAAATGAAAAAACAACCTGTGACTGTGAAGAGTCATCTGTTGTCTATCTGTAGTAGCCTAAGGTTAAAATATTTAATTTTTAACCAAAGGAGTGAAAAAGAGAAGATAATTCTATATGGATTACATAGGTTGTACAGCACAGTCGTTGATTAAAAACAGACGCTTGATGTAAATAGAAACATACGGATTTACATACCGTGAGGGTCAAGAGAAAGTGTACACATTGTCATTTTCCTTAAAGAAATTGCTTGTAGACATGAACATTTCTCCTTTTATGGACTTCCTTTGATTTTTATAGCATTTTTTATTAACCTGTGGCTTCATGGGTCTACCTCTTTCGAGGCACTGACACTTGTGACTTGTTTAAACAACGCCTCTCAAACTTCACCTTTCGTAGTCGACAAAACTGTAGGTCCCTCCACTGGTGAGAAAACAATAGGACACACAATACGAGTGGATTACAAACGAGGTGAATAAAATTTTATTTAAATTAGTGGTGCCTGCTTGTCAACTGCATGTAGAATTGCTATAGATTGCGTTTACAAAGCAATTGCATTTCGATCTTAGCTCCATCCTTTGAAGTGACGACTTTTTGAAACATCCACGAATAATCCAATCTATTATAAAACACTTGCCGATTAAATATCAAATAATCTACTGAAACCTACATTCCTTACGTCTACTGACTCCATACATCTCCGGGCTATTAATCCAACTTCAACAACATCTTCTGACCCGAATGATCCACTATAGGGGTCGCGGGGTAATGCACGCACGAGAGATCTCCACGCTACTCGATCCTTCGCCATTGACTCTAACTAGTCAGCAGTTATGCCCAAGCGCAACCAGGCGAGTTTTTTGGACCAAGTCCCAACCTCGTCCTGAGTCTGCCAAACGGTCGCCTACCTGATGGAATCGCATTCAAGGCACGCCTCGGAAGTCGTGACGATGAGGACATTCGTGCCATGTGGCAAAACCAGCGAAGCATAGCCATTTGCGTTCGAAGAAGCAGCTGCTCTATATTGACTCCGCCGAGTAACTCCCACAACATCACTCAGAAATCTCACTTCCGCAGCATGTATTCGCGATCTTATAGGGAGAGTTGGAACAAATACTGAATCCTGAAACGGATACAAACAACCTGGCCTTGATACCAAGCTCGGCCTTCCTGATTACAGATCTTGCAAGAGTGAATTGAACAGGCGTTCTGGAAATAACCATAACCTCTGATTTGTATACGTTACCCTTAATCCCAGCATCTGCACATATGACAACAGACCTATCGTTCCGTCTGGAAGGATAACTAAATAAGTTACCAACTTACGGGTAAGAATTAAGCAGTGTGATGGTCAGATAAGTTAGACAGACTTGCTGGATATGTTGCCCATGAAACTGTTTTTGCGTTTCCAATCTGACAGTCTGATCGGTGTTCATTTCGGAGGGGTTTAGATCACTTGTTGTTAAAAAATAAATGGGATGTGTAGAACACATTGCAGTCAAGCTAGGCGCTGGTCCCTGTAGCACCACCCATATTATATTATATTATTATTAGAACACACTGACTACTGCAAATGTGACACATATGGAAGTGTGCACGTCTTTGGCACTCATAGCAGGTAGAAGCAGTAATAAAGTAGTACAGAGGATTCAGAGATAGCCTCCTCTCTTGCCACTTAAAATTTGTTGACATCGTTTTTTATATCGTTTTCTCAAACCCAACTGACCAATCAGAGAATGCAATTTACAGTATTTCGTGAATAACCGTCAAAAATTCATGAATATCTGTCAAGAAGTCTCTCAAAATCGTCAATGGACAAGGGGTCAATGAGTTGTGAATTCGGCTAGCTCTGTAGTTCCTGATTTCTGAGGCAGAAGGTATTAAGAGCTGCGTCAAATGATTGCCAGAAACAGTTTATTATGTTTCAAGTCGTTTTTAAGCCATACACAACTTAACATTTGAAGCCATTCACAATAGTTGCATGAAGAGAAATGCAAATGCTGTACAGAGAACAATGGCTCCGAGGGCTTCTCTTCGAAAGGTTACATCGGATACTGTGCGAAACGGTTGACGAATAAATTGTTTTACTCCCCAAACATGATTGAAGACATTCTAAACCAGAATAATTGAATTCATTGTTAAAGCTCGTATGACTACATTTTTTTCCGCACATTTAATGCATTTAATCGCAGAGGGAAGAGATAACTAGTTTTTGTTTGGGAAGAGACAGCATTTATTTGGCACCGAATAATAAACTGTCTGCATTTGTATTTCAAATAGAGGACAATGTATAAATGTAATAAAACAAGCTACCAGCGTACAGTGGTTCCTCCCATAGGCAAACATTCCAAATGCAAAAGTTAAAAGTACCCATATTTTTTGTTGCAATAGTTATCTCTGATAACGGTCCATACAAACAAAAATTGAATTACTCAACTGAGAGTAATTTTTCATAACATATTCAGTGGCCAAAGTTAAATATTTTGTAGCAGTGGTTGGCGATTTTTAGTGTGCACGTTTTTCGTTGCCTTTCAGTAACTGTTTAGACAGACAGGCTGTACAATTATATTGAAAGATATTGACGATCAAGGTATGTAGATAATTTCAAAGTTACACATTCTCCAAATCGAAGTGCATAATAATATTAAAATAGTTACTAAAGATGTCGTCTCAACTAAGGTCGTTTTTTTCTCAACTTGCACTTTAAAAGTATGTAACTTTTGATTGGTGTACTTTCGCCTAATATAGTTTGCATAATTATTTAGGTGACTTCTTGCTCTTTAAGAGCATATTTGTTGCTTTCTGCGAAAATGTGTCAATTTGTATATAAACATTTTTCTTAAGGGATCAAGTAAATAAATTAAAATACGTAATATGTTTTATATATGGCGTAAAGTATAGAAGATTGGAGGTGCTATTAAGCATAAGGAAACGTTTGGAATCCTTAAACAAACCTACAAACATAGAAAATACAGAACCTTTGTTCAACAGAATATATTCGCTATGCAAGTCCTTTTTGGTGTAATGGAATAAATACTTTTTTGTAGGTAAATGTAATAAATATGTACAGTGAACGGCTTGACAGTACACAAGACTTAAGCGATGTAAGTGAGCCCAGTGATGCAACAAAAATCTCAGGGAAGGCAAAAAATCGATTCTTAGAACAGTTTCCAACAAAGAAATATTTTTCATATTCAAACAAAAATTGTTCTTTTTTTTTTTTTATTAAAAAATATTATTTTATAGACATTAGATTTTAATTTATGGGCTACCTCTAAAATGTTTGGGCCATGAAACGAACTCTTCCCATTTGTACTTCGTTTCAAATTTCATTAAATTCAGGACACTGATTTCGATGTTACTCACTTTTGTACAACACTCCCTTATAATGGAAACATTGTGCATGCAGCGTCTGAAAAATGTAGTCTGGGTTACATTTGATATTTCCACATTTACTACGTTAGCGTGGACGCACTCACGCAATTCAATAGTGAATTTTTCGCAACTGCTCTAATTTCATTTTCAGTGCATTAGTGAATGCGAACAAAATTGTAGTTTCATACGGACTCAAGTAGAGCTAACACTTGTAGTTCTCAAAGTCAGTGCCCATTTGGATCAGGGCTGTGGTTTGTGTTTTCCTCTTGTACGATCATAGATTACAATCAGACCTGCATATCATTCTACTAAATGAAAGGAGAGTATTTGTCTGCTCGTCGTGGGCAGACCAAGGCCTGCCTCTCTACGTCTACCTACAACGAGTGACTTCAATGGGATTTGGGTTACCCGCAGTGCGGTGCGACCGATCATGAAATGGTGCATTTCCACATTCGGAGACCGATTGAATTTTCTTTGTTTTTTTTCTGTTTGTGTGTGCAAAGGCTTGTTTTGTTCTTAAAGGATTGCAACACAGTCTTGAAAGTCATTCGATACACAATAGGATTGAACTTATCATCTTCGGATTTAGGTATACATTGTGATGCATTCGATGTGACCACCAGTCATAAGGTGACTGTTTTTAGAAGCTTGAATAAATATTTGCAGACGTTCGACTCTGTACGTTACTAATAATTTATCCTTATCTCAACGTGCTGGAATCAATACTGAAGGGGAATGTTTGTATCTAGTTGACGTATAGATCGCTTTATCTACGTCTATTTCAACAATTTTTCGTTATCGTTATCGTTGAACAAACTCTCGAACTGAACGGTTTTTTTCCCTTTCTATTTGTATACGATTTTCGACAGTGCTATCAAGTTTTGACTTTATTGCGATACCTGAATGAAATCGATGGAAAACAAATATGCACGCATACGTGTGCAGACAAACAGCCGCAGTTGCTTGTTCGTATTCCTACGTAGCCGAGTCTATTTGTCGAAGGTTCTATTCTTTCCTGCAGTGTGTGCCTGTGTCTGAGAAGAAAACCATGTTTCGATTATATCTAATCTTGGTCTGTATTACTTATTGCTTTTCGGCAGTAGTCAACGGTTGCTATTACTCCAATATATAGGCTGATTTGAAAGGTACTTACCAGACGCTTGCAGACATGCCAAAGTAGTACCGCAGTAGGAATGTTGCCGCGCAGGATGCGTTTGACAGGCCGTCGATGAGAAGCAGCGAGACATTCGGCAGCTGAGGGTCGTAGCCGCAGGCAGTTGTATTTCGTCCAGAGACAAACCTGACGGTCCAACCCACTGCCACCAGGCTGTGGCAAGTGACCAGTGGTGTCAGTATGCGATCCCATTTCGTGTCGGAGAGTATTAACCACAAGGTGGCTATGATGGCGATCCCGAGTGCTGCATAGCTCCATGTGGTCACCCACATCTCGGCCAGGTGCTTCTCCCTCTGGTCGAAGAGAATATCTGCCTCACAGAGCGGAGCACACCTACCCGAGCGGTTCAACCTTATGTAAAGGTGCGATTTGACAAGTCCCTGGCAGCCGGGCTGGTGAATCGATGTAACCTTTGAGATGGGTGGTGCTATGCCATCTCCGATTTCTCCAGGCCCCTCCATGCACATGTGCTCGTGATTGTTCTCCTTCGGGAAACGGTTGCAGTCCAGCGCCGGTGGCCATGGAAACCCGAAACCTGCCAGCACCGGATGACATCGACTCCGCACCGACTCGCACAAACTCCTGCAGGGCCCAATCGGCACTGGCACCTTTGGAGTGCACATAGGCACGTAGGCCGCGCACAAAAACAGCTTCAGTTGTGTGCTACAAATGTATTCTATCAGCGGCGCAAACGTCTGCAAAGTTAAGTCGACATCGGTTTGCAGTTCATGTCCCACCATATTTGGCATCGATGTCTCGTTGTATCCAATACCACGGCAGAGTTCGATCCGAATTGGCTCGCACACTCTTGGAACCAAATCCGCCACAACTCCAGTTCCGATTACAAGCACCACAATGCAAAGACCTGCAACCAGCTTTGCCATATTTCGTTTCGCCGTTCAGACACTTCCACTGAACACACAAGCACTCGAATTTTCACGCCCGAACCGATCGACTTCTTACCACCTCCAGCGAATCCAACCAAGTTCAGTTTTTTTTTCGTACACCCTGACAGTGGTTTGTGTTGTTACACGTCGAACTGCCGCAAAGCAAAGAAAAAAGTCAAAGAAGTCAACGCACTACGCACATTCAAGCGAACAACCAGCACAAGATCATCACTTTTGAATTCTTTAAATTTCTGAGTGCTCAAAGATCTTTTACACCATCAAACAAAAAAAATACGATCTCATAATAAATCCATGATGCTGATGAGGTGCATATTGCGAACAGGCAACCTCTCTCTCGATGATTTTCTGATCTGATTGGGCGCCGAAAGCCCCACTACCGCCGCCGCCGTCGACGTCACGCAAAACGATCGGTGTGCGAAAAACAATTTACAACCACTCCAGGAAAATTATCTCGTAATGATACAAAAAAGATACAGTGACTAAAACCTCACGAATAAATTGAACAGAGCACAGAAAAGGTGAGAATGAACGAGCACTGAGAAACGAACGAACGAACGTCACCAACACGCAACAGCTCACTTTGGACTGAGTGGGATTGCTGTCGAACGTGAAGTTTACGTAGTGAAGAAGCCAAGTGGTTCTCCGCTGTGCGATTGCGCCTACAGCAAATGTTCCCGATGAAAGAGGTAGAAAACAAGATAAATAACACAGTCAAGTGGAAAAGTATAGCGACGATTTGTGTTTCAGATTTCTTGAGGCTTGTTGGATTTTCATGCAGACAGAGTTGATGTTGATGTAATTTATCCTAAGACCTGAATTTCAGGTGCTATGGAATGTTATGGTCTCCTGACCAACGCTGGTTCTCGCAACGAAGTGGATGACTTTGGTTTGAAGTCACTTCTGCGAGTTTTTGAAGGTCACTTTTTTTATGAAATTCATTCCGCTCTTATCTTAAATAAAACAAAATCGAAAGAAGTGGACTACATAATGGGCATATTGAGCACGGTGCCATTTGTGCTTTAGGTAATGCGGAAAGGATCAAGGTTTGGCATATGATCGCGCTGTCGATCGTGTGTCAAAGGTGGAGCCTTCTAGTCGCAACGGTGAAACTACTCCTGATTCTTTTAGTGGTTATGCCATGTTTTTACAAGTAGAGATTTTCCAATTTCGATAGCAGACAAATTCCTTTGTACTTTCCTCTCTTTCCCACTTATGCTTCAAATGCCCTACGTTGAGAATACTCCCCGTGATCTTGTGTAGCGTATTTAATGTATAAACTTGATCAAGTCTCCTGGCAACGACAGATGGTACAATGCCCAGACATAGGATTACGAGAAAAACGAACCAAGTTAGCATACAATACCCAAGACACCAATTGGTCAGTTGCAACAGCAAGATCCTGTCTCACGCACGTAATGTTACCAATGTACCAATGAATGCCATTTGACATGCATTTTGTTTTGTTGTTTTTCCATAGAATCCCACAACTTCTGTCAGTCACTGTTGAAAATGTATCCGATTGCATTTTTGTATCTTTAAATCCATAAGCACGGAACTGAGCTGAACTGAACAGAACTGAACGGAGCGAGTGGAAGTGATGGCAATGGGAGCTACAGCGGCATGAATTGAGTTTGGTGTCTAACAAGTTTGCTAATCACCTTGTTCTACGATGCTGCATGTGTGTGTGTGTGTGTTGTGTGTAAACACACGGGATATCAAATATGCTTACTGGCTTCGTGCTTATGTGTTCGATAGTTACCTGAACTTCATAGGGAGCCCCCCAGACTCACTCAGTAGTGAATGATCGTATTTATTTTTGTTGTCTTTGCCTCCTCCTCATTTTCTTCATCTTCTTCGGATTCGTCGTCTTCAGTTTATAGCTAGTTAGTGTAACCAGTTCATTTAAAGCTTTAACGAGACGACAAGCAGATTCAGGCTTTGATTTGGATCCACTGCGTATGCATGTGTGTATCCGTGGCCGTGGTCTCTTAGAAGAAGAACCTTTGGCCTTTTTTCATTTTGACATTTTTCCCCCTGTCGGGCCTGAACCTTAATCACCTACCAACGGGGGGGCCGTAAACAAGACTTGATGTTGTTTTTACTTTTCTGGCGAGAGAACGATGTGTGGGTGTTACTGCGTGGACATGTTAAGAAGCTGTGATTTCGTTTTGTTGGTTTCATTTTGTTGAGAAACTCATAGCAACGGTAATGAAATGAGTGGAAATAAATCTGAATAACGCAATTTATCAGATTAAAAATTGTTAAGAAATAGATAAAATCATGCACATGCGCTTTGATGTAGATGGAGAAGAGGTGGTGGAAGAAAACCTATAACAATTTGAATTATTATAGAATTAAAACAATTATGGGTATTTGAGATTTTGGTTAGATATAGTTCTCGACTTTTTTGTCGCCAGTTCCTGGATAGGCGACTGTATGATTAGAAAATTAAATCCAATCATTATTCTGTGCCGCCAGTCCCTTATTTAATAAAATCTGGGTGAAAACTGACACTTTAAAAATGCCCCGTAATAACATTCAAAATTAATGATAATTGACTACTAAATCCAGCCGTTATAAGTAATTGTATCGCTGCTCTCAATAACGCATCGGCTGCGCAGGCCATTCGCCATTTGCATAGATGCCAGTTCGAATAAGTAAAAATATTCAGATTTGGAGACAGCTGCATGTAGTCCAGAAAATGAAACACAGTGGTGGTCCAGTATAACGAATGGTGGGTACACTATTTTTTCAATTTCATTGATGCCTCTATATAACGTACAAAAAAATGGTTAACACACAAGTAAAATGTACTCTATATTACCAATTTTTCGATTTAACCAATACGCCAACGCATTATATAATGCGTTGTACTGGACCGCCACTGTAATCCTATAGAAATTCGGGCTCATTTAGAAAAATGCAACGTGGCGTCGTGATGTTGGTAGTCATCATTGCTTCAATGTGAGGGCAATTTCGTGCACTGTGGAATAATTTGAATGTGAGTGCATTCTTTTGGACCTTAACCACCAACCTGACAGGAATTGACTCGAAATGAAGAAACATAGCCTCCATAGCGGCCAGGATCGAGGAAGACCGAGAAATGTTGCCTCGGTGTCGATTAGCTGAATTGAGTCGATGCATCTTATTTTGCTGTCAGACTTGGGCCTACACCCGTAGAAGATTATGCTGACGAGAGAATTAAAGGGCGACCATAGATAACGTTAGTTTCTAATTGTCGGAAATACGGACGTTGGACCAAAAACTATCTTCTCGGGCAAGAACAAAATTATCTTCTGTACATACTATGGACAGAGCTCGCCAACATCAATATATTGAAGCTGTGGTTCTAATAAGACAGCGCTATATGCCGTATAAGCGACGCAACAGTATAATATAAGGGAGAAATTTGGCGATTGGGTCGTCTCAGGGCCAGCGTCCATCGACTGGTCGCCGCGTTTTCGCAACTTGACACCACTCGGTTTACATCACGTCCTTAGTCTACGCTAACAAGCCAACCATTTTAGACGAGATCGAAGTCAACATTCGAGACGCTATTGTCGGAATAAAATCGAACATGGTGGACCGAGTCATAAAAAAATTGAACGCTGAAGAACCGTCAGAGTGATATGTTATTCCATACATAATGGAATAATGTGAAACTGCTATAGTGATGAGAATGGAAGGTGCTAGTCACACACGGCACTAGCAGACCTGCACTTTTTGTGGATACAACAAGTTTATTTAGTTACTTTAGTTGACTATTTATTTCACAAAAAATGAATGGATCTTAACAATAAAAAAATTCTTAATCTATATGGTTTGGCTTAGGGCGGTCTACCAGATTAACATTTAAAGTACGTGTTTCTAAAAGTTCTCCTCCATAATACATTTTCTATAGCGCAGTGAGTTTATTGCATACTTGTACAATAGATCCCAGCCTCGGTCACCGTTTAAGATGTTTATCGATTCTTCAAGTGAGAGTACCTGTGCTCCAAAGAAGTGGCAGCGGAATTCTTTAAGAATGGGACATATAGCGATGAAGTGGAATACGTCCTCTCGTTCCTGAAGGTTGCACAAAAGAGGGAGTTCTGGGCGATGCGGAATAACAATCTTGCGACAGTTCCATGTGGATGGCCCAATATGCCACAATTTTTTATTTGATGACGTTCCCATCGAATATAAAATGGGCCGTTGTTGAAAAAATGTCCTATACAAATTGATGTTGAAGCACTCAATCAGCGCACAAAATCTACGTATGACCACGGACAACAGCCTTAAATTTTTTAGTTGAATTGAACTTTATAAAGTTGCAATCAATAAACCTGTAGTTTATTCTACACTTTAACTACCAGAAGGCACATTTTCGTCAAAGCGTCCATTTCGATGATTGATATGCCTTAAGACACAGTTGCTTGGAAATATTCGAAATGTACCTACACCGGAATCAGCATTCTTACATTAGGCAAATACGTTGAATACATTCAGAAGTTTTTAAATGATTCACAAAATAAGCCTTAAACGAAGCAGGTACAGTCTCGTTAGACGGCTTCTCGATGTTACGGCTCCCCTTCACCAAAGTCAGTTTGCCTGACTCTTGGGTTTTGGTAGAAGAGGCTCGTATTGGAAAACAGCAGAAATAATCAGAGCTACTTACAATGCAAAAGACAATAAGCAAACATTTTTTAACAGCAGCTAAATGTTTATAAATGTGTTAAACTCCTTGGAAATGTTTCAAAATAAATCAGACAATAGTAGTTACACTCACTTTACAGTGCGTACATACTACATAGTTACAATCGTAAAAGCATGACCATATTTACTTTCAAACTAAGTACATAATTAAATTCACATTTATTTATAGCACAGCTCATTACCATCAAATGAACCAGTAGCCCATATATGTGCATACGCACGTTTTGTAAACTATACGCATTGTATTGTTCTCGTTTTAAATTCATGGCTGAAGATCGATCGTCTGATTAAGAACCATAAACTTGAATAAAATATCGCCGAAAACGCTGCCCATTACTGTTTTATGTGTTTTCTGTCGGTCTATCCGAAAGGTTCATTTTCTTATGCAAAATACGTAAGCATGTACATGGATTAACTACAAAGCAGCGAGCGGACCTACTGCCGAGGAGACCTAGTAGGACATCGATCAAACCTGATGCCAACAAATGTGTGAAAAAATAGCTGGGTGTCGAAAGAACGAAATGAGTTGTCCCTGACTGGAATAATAATGAATCAATCCATTTTTTTTCTCATTTTTTTTTCCAAATGGCATTTCATACTGCAGTGATTGTATCGGGCACGACAAGATATAGTAATTAGCTAAACGAAAGTGTTTCTTTTGGTTTTTTTTTTCTTCTTTTCATTCAGGAAAAATGTATTTGGATTGCGCATAATGTAAGTAAGATTTTTTTTTGTTATACCTGCTTTCGTAGGTAATTTTCGTTATTTTTGATAAAGTCTCGTAACAATTTACGACAGGATCTCTTCAAGACTGAGGTGGTTTTATTTGAAATTGGATTGGTTTTCACGCAGCGTTGAGGCTTAATATTTTCCCGGTGTTCAGAACTAAGCATGAGCAATGCAAGAGCCGCATCAATCTCCCGATTTGTGAGACCTCTTTCGTGAACTGAAATCAAAATTTTAATATTATTTGTTTACGGTTATTTTTGAGCTGAACTGAACTGAACTTACTCGTAGGATTTGCACTTGATACCATGTTCACTCTGCGATAACTTTTCTTGAATAATCATCCTTCCGAATAGGAGTGTCCTTATATACTCATCCTTACAATACTCACCTGTCCAATGGCATTAGGTATGTTTGGCGGTCCTTTCTTAATTGTATTTTGTCTGACTGCAGTCCTGTCTTGTTCTGTTGCATCGCGGGTATATGTACCTACATTTCTTCGCCATCGTAACTATACATATAACAATGGCGTTTATGACAGGTAATGACTTAAACAAGTGGCCACCGCACCGTCATCGTGTGCGTCGACTCCTACCCGATAGATCTAGGTTCAATTCCAGGAGTCGCTGGCATTTTCTGACATTCGTCTTTCAGAGTTGCCTTAAATTGTCAGCCTAGCATTTTCAATCGTGAAAGGACTATATTGCAATAGTGGTAGTTACTGCAGGGGCTAAGCCTAAACTTACATAAGAAGCAGAAGAAAAATCTGCAGAACCTGCTTATATTGACAGACGTGGTGAGTTTGTGCATCAACTCCTAAGCACATGAGTCTAGGATGTCTAAGTTTAATTCCCGGGACGACGAACAATTTAAAGAACCCACGACACCACCTCTTTTGATTCGCTGACAATGCTCAAGGAGCACCTTCTGTACCTTCTTCCTAGAAAATGTTTCTCAAATTTCGCCGTTCAGAGTTGGAATACAATCTGTAGATGTCTTATGCTGATACCATTCAATTCACTTAGGTTACTGAAAAAGTGGATTCCTAGATGTGAGTTTCCACGATTAGTCAGAAGACTGTACGACCAGGTGATGTGTGGTATCTAGCGCCTCTCATAGGTTAGGTTAGGTAGGTGGGCTGCCAGAAATCGCCAGCAAACTTAAATCATGTTGTTCCGTTGTGATACCTATAGTCAAACTACTATTACTGATCGACAAACTCCAGTGATACTGCTGTTAATTTGATGCCAACGGCAAACGGTGACTGGACTAGATTTGAAAGCGTATTAAATTTGCTTTCACTGGGATTCGAATCGGGGCCCTCTCTAACCAAGGCAGGCACTCAACCTATTGCACCATCCAAATATTTCTACCTCTTCTCTTCGTCTATGATACTTCTGCAAAAATATGGGGTACCCATCCTGTGGTGTTCTGTGCCAATTACACAGATGCCTGTTATGACGCCGACTGCCGATGAAAGCTTCGCATGAGTAGACAAAGGTAACCATTTGTGATTGACTGCTGGCCAGCCTCAAAGCAGATAAACGATCGTAATACACACTGCAATTAGGAGAGTTTACTAAGTCGGATATAATTGCAGTTTAATGCTTTCTTACTTTGCATCCTTAATATCTACTTAAATAGTAGACTAATCACATTCCAAATAGACTGTGGCACAAAAATATCATAAAATTATCGTTAGTTTTGTAATTTTGTAATTTATTTACAATTTAATAATTTTTAATAATAATAATATACATCGTCCCGCGCTGGCGAATGTGTGGAAAGTACAGTGGTGGTCCAGTATCCAGTAATAATTTTCGTTGTACGAAACGTTAATAAATGTACGAATATTCTTTCTGCTCAGTAACAAAGAGTTAAAGTATCTAGCAGTTTTGCAACAGACCGATAAACATACATACATACGCAGTTAAGGGAGTAGCTTTTTGTCCTTCTTCTTTAAAGTAACAAAAACATTCGTTATATCGAGTGTCAACTCTGCCTACGTTGTATGGAGACACTATTGGATTTAAAAAAATACGTTATATCGATCATTCGTTATATAGGCATCATGTTGTACTGGACCACCACTGTAATTAAAAATATCAAAATTCCGACTCAGTTTTAAGTACGCAACGTGAATTTCGTCGCGATTGTCATCATGGTTTCAGTGTGCAGCAATTCGTCGCACCGTGGAAAAGTTAGAGCATAATTGCACTTTTTTGGACCTTAACTACCAATCAGACAGAGATTGTCGCGAAATGAAGAAAATTAAGCCTCTATAGCGACGAATGTCGACTCGGTGTACTTCAGCTGAATGGAGTCGATACATGTTATTTTGCGGTTGATTTTGGGCCTGCATCGGTAGAAGATTGTGCTGACGCAAGAATTGAAGCCGGGCGACCATAGTCAACGCGATGAGTTCCCAAGGTTGGCTGGAAAGCCGGATTTTGGCCAAAAATAATCTTCTCGGAAGAGACCCATTGTTGCGAATATAATCCACAAGTGTTCAACCAAGCATCAATGCACCTGCAAAGATCGACTCTCTATAGTTGGCTCCTCAGCCATAATAAATAGAGTTCTCCGTTTGTCCGGCATCCAAACTCGTTGATGGTGGGTGTACTACCTTGAAGAAAGGATACACACAGTTTCGCCCTCATTCCCTAACCCCATTTTGGACGCTTTTAATTCAATGACTCATTGACGGTTTGCAATGTTTTAACGGTACATCAATGTCGTCCGGTTATGATAGCAATTGTAAGGCCCTTAGGAAGATCGTGCTTCTTGCGTTGGCGAGTGAGTTCTGTTGGATCTTCTCGAGAACGATGTTGAAAAAAGCCAAAAGCAAGCGCGTCGCCTTGTCTAAATCCTTTTATTTGCATTAAAGAACGCGGTGAGTTCATTATCGACCTAAACTAGACGCGGATATATCAAAACTAGACGTGGCCCTGTATAGCTCGTCTCTATATGCGGCCTTTAAATTGACAAAAGGTTGGTTAGTGTCAGGATTTGCCGCAGTGTAAAGATTTGGTCGATGGTGGATTTCTTCGGTCTGAAACCGCACTGATGAGGACCTATCAGATTATTCACGAATGATGTCAGGCGCTCAAACAAAATGGCAGAGAAAATCTTATGGGCGGCGTATAGGTTAGGTTGGAGTGGCTGACTACCATGGATGGTAGTCTCACCGAGGCCAGAGTAGGCCCGTTGTGTTACCACAAGGATCTTATTGATCCTAATCCGCTTTTAATGAAGTGATGTAGATGACCTATACTAATATTACTAGCTCTGTCATGTCGTTGAAATACACGTCGCCTAAGTGGCTGAATCTGTGAGAGGAGCGGTCATCCTCGTTTCGAAGAAATCGTTATAGGGTATCCCCTAGTCTGGAGGCGTGAATATCGATGGCGCAGTGCTCGGTTATAACACCAATGAGAGTTCTGAGATTCGGCCTACTCATACTTATCAGGTCGCGTGAGCGTTTTGGATCAAGAGTAGGCCAGTGCCAGTAGACGTTTGGTGTGACTAAGCGTTTCAAGCTTTAGTAGGTGTTATGCAGTAGCGATGGGCATGGACGGCAGGTCTCACTCCAAAAAGAGTGTTAAGTTAGTGCATTTTCTAGCGAATTCGTCTGCTTCGGCGACGTATAGGAGACTTATAATCAATGCCGTCTACTTTCTTGTGGACATGCTATCATCCGACCATATTTTGCAGATGACCTGATGCATGCGCCGTACTAGCACACCTCAACCTACATTTAGACTGTAATATTTATTTTCTAGCAAAGAAATGGCAATAACCATTCGATCATCGTGTGAGACTTCAATCACACGTACACTTTCGAATTCTTGTTTATCATCAGCAGCAAAACTATCCGCTAATGAGGTTACTCCAAAAATATTATTGCCATGAGCTTTTTTGATGTCACCATTAAGTGTGCATTTCCGTATTTCTTTTTTGTATTTCGGGATGTTCCATCTTGTAAGCAGGCACCAATCATACGTGTGTCACAATCCGAATCAATACAAAAATAAACGTTGACTCAGACACTTCTATCCCAATCTAAACATTCTGACAAATAAAGAAACAAAACGCCACGTTTATTAGTTACGTCTAATTGAACAATTTATTTATTTACAAAACAGCTTTCGCAGGCATGAATGTCCATTCAAATTGGTTGTGGGGCTCGAAATACTATTTCGAACAACACTTTCGCGTAAGTTTCATATTTTTCCGCAAAAAGGTCTCGTCGGAAATGCAAAAATTACTTAAATATACTTAAGAATTAGTCTAAAAAATTAACGATACCTTCTTCACCTTAAGCACACGAATGAGACTAATAACTTTCACGAATGAATATCGAATAGTTTTGCAACCTCGTTCAGATCTTTGTATGAATTGTTCTGATTTATGACTGTCCTAGCTAGTCCTATACGATTAAATAAGTTCCACAGGAGTATGCCCACAATCTTGTCGTCTTGCAGATAAAATATAACACCCTTGCCGTAATTATCCCCCTGAGAGACTGCACTTCCTTCTTTGCTTTCTTTCGGAGTGGCTTCAGGATTCACCGATTTTATTGTTTCTTCTTTTCTTTCTTGTATTGTATCATTTTCTGTCGCATAAGCAAAGACTGCTACTGTTGGCAGGTTGGCCTCTGTTCTGCCAATGCCTTCATAGCCCAGTCCTGGTCCCAAGTCTGACCAGAACATACTTTGATGTTCATATGGTTTTTCTGTAACAAAAATGAATACATTTAGTGTCTTTATCTTTAATATACGGCATGTTCCGTGTACTCTTACTTCTATCATCTTTGGCTACCATATTTTCTCCAGCTAAGCGCCCTGAAACCACAGAGTTGTCGTGATGTTCGACGCGTCTTCTTCCAAGCAAGGGATCATAGAAGCATGAAGCATCTCCCGCCTTTAAATGAATTGGATGAAAATATGAATTTGAATACATCATTAAAATCTTACAGCAAACAGATTCTGCCGGGCCTCAAGCTCAGCATTGACCACAAATCCACCCATATCACTGTCAACTTCAAGTCCCGATAAGGTAGCGATGTCTGTATTAGCCTCGCACCCAACACACACCACAGCAACATCGGTTAGAATGATTTGGCCATTGCTGAGAGTCAACTTTAAGCCAGTTCCTTCCCGCGACACCTCCTTCACTTGGGCACTGGGCATAATACGAACACCCAAATCCTCGATCTTCCTCATAGTCCACTTACTCAGATATTCGGGCAGAATTCTGGCCATATTCCCAGACTCTTGGTAGATCTGATTGACTTTAATCGGGCTATCTTTCGAATAGACGGCTAGGGCACATGCTAACTCGCTTCCCAGGAATCCACTTCCAATCACCGTTATTGACTTCTTCTGATCAACTTGACGTTTGAGTTTTTCATAATCATCCGGTGTCCGGTAGAACATTATCTTGTCCTTTACATCATTCGGTGCGTTTTCAAAAACAGGCAAGGTCTTCGGTGAACAGCCGGTAGCGAGAAGGCACTTATCATACTGAATTTCACTTCCGTCGGTTAGGGTTGCAATTCTTTTCTTCGCATCTATTTTCTTCACCTTGTACCCTTGGGCTATTGCTATGCCACCGTTTTCAGATGAATCCAGTTTCGTCGGGTCGACAAAAAATTCGTCTGGTTCAAAGAATAAACTGCAAACGCAAAATCAAATTAGTTACATCAAAGATTCTGACATGAACTGAAAAACGTTACCTTCTTTCTGCGCCAGTCCATTGTTTAAAACGATAGTCTTGTGGGATTTCACCAGGCACCGAATTGAACCATAATTCTTTAGATAGGGGCGGTCGCATATAGGGTTTGAGGAGTTCGTCACTGATTACAAGCACCTTTGCCTTCGGGTCATTCGATTTGATTGCTCGGAAGGCCGAAAAACTGGCCGTTCCACCACCCACCAGTAGGTAGGGCACTTTCTTGGGTAAGTCGCTTGAGCTGAGTGGAACTGAAATGATTTGAAAAGAGAGTATATTCATTTTGATGAACTTTGGCTTTCAAATGTGCATTTTAACTTCTTCTTAAAACGTCCAACGTTCTCGTATAAGGCAAAGTACCTCGGCATTATATTAGACAATAGACTAAAAAGGAAGCTCAGCATAGAAGAAAGAGTAAGGAGTGCCAACACGGCCTTATACATGAGTAAGAAAGCCATTGGATAAAACACAATTCCTTTTCACAACTGTCATAAGACCCATCCTCTTATACGGTGTGGTGGCCTATACTCAACGCCAGTACACATCGCAACAAACCAAGGAAGGTTTCATTTAGACTACACCTCACCGCGACACTCCCCAGAGAACAACTTCGAAACTCTGATTCCGGGCAGAGGCTGCCTTTGGCCAATCCATAAACATTTACACAGATGGATCCAAGACGGATGATGGAGTAGGAGGATCTAAATCTGAACAAATCCGTTTGTCTACCCAATCACGGTTTAGCTGATAAAATCGCTAAACGCGCCACTAGACTGCCAGTTGATAGTTTCTCTTGTAACTTGGGTACTCCGGAAAGAAAATCAATGCCACAAATCAACCAAACAAATCTGGCCAAATATCGATCCAAAAAATCAAGTAATCTTATCTCCCTGAAGAGACCAGAAATTAGCACTGCAGTGGGAATAATTACCGGACACTGCCTATTAGGCCTGGCTGAGTTGTTTTAAGTGGGTATCCGATTTGTCTCAAATCGGGTACAAGTAGCGCAGTTTCGTGCCGATTTGATACCATACCTCGCAGACTGTGGTTGCTTGGGTTAGCTAAATCCAGCCTGTGGAGTTTAGGAATTTGATTATGTTAGATATGTGTTGGTTAGCGATCTCGGAGAGGTCACTAAGGAAGCGCTTTCCGAACGCGATATATCTTTGCTTGGCTAGTGCCGAACAGTCACAGAGAAAGTGAGGCAGACTTTCCTCTGAGTGGGTGTCGAGAGAACTGCAACAGTGTGGGTTGAACGGTATTCCGAGTCTAGCAGCGTGGATGCCTATAGGCCAGTGTCCCGTGCTTACAGCCACGACTCTAGCGATTTCGGAGAGATTTCTATTGAGGAGTTCATCAGCCCTTCTTTTCGTGACAGGTTTTCCTAGAGACTTTGTACTTGGATGACCTAGTCCACCTTCTACTAGCTAAGGATAGGAAGTGTTGATAAATGGCGTATTTGAGGTGTGATTAGGATTGGGAGCCCTACTAACTCGGTGGGGGCGTTTCCGAAAGCTCCTTGCCAGTTCGTCGGCAATCTCATTTCTCGCTATGTTGTTGTGGCCTGGAACCCAGAGGAGAGTAATATCACGCATGCTACTGGCTTGTTGGAGGTTCCACCTTATACTGTTACACAAATTTAGAGGAAGTGTATACTGACTGCTTGGCTGGAGGAGGAAAACACCCAGCACCTCATCCTCTTGCCTCAATCAGGAAAGCCACTACAGGCTCCTACATCTTCTAAAGTCTAAGTTACCTCAGCAAAATACCGGCTAACACGCTAGTAAAATTTGTTGAGAAATCCGGCTCTCATAAACCATGGCAACTCTCTTTATTTTTGGAACACCTACGTGGCGGTGGAATGGGCCCGGTAGGAATTGTACATGTTTCCGATTTGTTACCTATTCTGCAAATTCTTCTTGTCAACACGCGTCAATTGATTTAGTTGTCAATTTGACTCTACGCTAGGCAATAACCACCAGGCAATTAGTTGTGGAATAATTTATATAAAAGACGAAAAATAAATAATACGACGAGTGCGAATTACGAGCTCACAAACGGTTTTGATTGCTATTCCCCCACCAGTGTCAAGGTTGTAATAGTGCAAAGCTGAACCACTTTGACCTTAGTGCATTAATGCCACATCCTACATATGTACCTACCCAAGTCTAACAAGACGATCGCTTTGGAGGGTTATATGCAAATTAAGTGACTAAACGTCTACAGCTTGCAACCAATATTATTTCACCCTAAACAATCGTATTGAATGCAATCTACAAGAGGCGGTTTTCATCTTAGAAGGGAGTGCTTTCTCTCTGTAGCAACCTACAATAAAATTTCATTTCACATAATTTCAATTCGTTCATTAACTCTTGAAACACTAATTACGGGTTGGAACTTCTTTGCAGCTCATGAATCTTCATCAAGTAATGAACCATTTTTCACATCTCTTGCCTATTATGTAATCAGAGAGTAGGGCAAGCTTGAAGGATGGATAATAGTGACACAAAGTTGCACCGATGACTGATGTTCATATCGGCGTTTACAGAATGCTTACATGCCTTAAATGAAATGGTTCTAAGTACCAAAAAGAACCTAAAGCTAACCTAATGTGCACATGTTCTCCTGTGCAATTTGAAAAATGGAAAAGGAACAATATTCACCTCTTTTAGGAACGTTTGGCGTAAGAGTCACCTTGGGCTCTTCTTGGGCTCTAGTCATATACCAACCAGCTAAACCAAGACCAGCTACCGCAGCCGCAGCTATATACCATTTAGTATATGAATTGCCTGCTTCTGGCGGATCGGGAGACTCTGGTGGCGGCACCCCAGTTCCAGCGTTTTTCACATTTTGAACGTTCTGGCTGTTTCTCTTTGCCTGCAGATAGAAAAGAAAATTGTGAAAACAAAATTAGTTAATACATCATTTGAGAAGAACACTTTTTTGATGGGTTCTTCTTTAGATTCGCATGTTGCGTCGGGATAGGGACAACTGGTTGGATTTTCTGATTTCTTCAGTTTTGCTCGAGCTTCAAGTGCTCTTTTCTTTACCGTTTCATGCAGATTCCGATTTAGAACAACTGATGTAAGAACTGCACGTCCATCTGAAATTCATTAGGAAAGAAGAAGAAAATTCAAAATTGAATCATTTTGTGACACTCATTTTTAACCTCAAAATTCTTATACTCACTGGTCGGGGGACAAAATCTGCTTTTGCCGATAAATGCCATTGCCTGACGACAGGCAGAAACATTCTTGCAGAGAAGTCGTGTGCTTAACATAATGATTTTGAAATTTTATTTCGGGTTTAATTCACTAAATTGATGGAAAAATGCAAAAAAATATATTGAAGAAAATGGTGCTCCGGTTATTTCGTCGATTATTTTAATTCCTGCATGTCAAAATTCACATGAAAATAAAACTGAAATTCACAGACAGATGACAGATGTCAGGCGAAGAAAGGTTTTGATAACAAATGTCAGGTTATGCGAACTCACCACACTTCAGAAACGAACGACGAAATTGGTAAGTTTCACTTGGCCCGACGTCGGAACACCTTTCCGGTGAGAGACATTAAATTAATTGTGTATGATTGTGGATTGTGATGCCGAAGCAGGATAAACAACATCAGTTGCTTAACAATGTTTTGGGAGCAAGGAAATGTATTCATTCAATTACCTATAGCTAACTTTCATTTGTTGGTAATTCAAAATTTGGCAATGCTGACGCGTTATAAATGGCCGCCATTGAGCAACAGAGCGTTAAAGTTTGATTCTCGGCACGAAGAACGTTCAGTATCGACGCCTCCTTCGAGTTCTTGGACAAATAAGAAGGGCAAGCTTCATCAACTGAGGTGAAGATGCGAGAGAGCGAACATAAAGAAGATGTTGCTTCAAACAGAACAGACAAATGTACTTGTTTAGTTGTAATGCAACGAGGCCGTTGCAGTCCTGCCGTAGAAGTTAAATGCAAATGATGGCATCTGGTAACAAAAATGGTTTCACCAGCACCTGCGTCCTGACGCTGAACTCATAAATGATGCAGAAGTTGGAATCCTAAACAATACCGGCCGATTATATTCATATTCGTATACACATGTATTTTTCGAAGTAATCTCAATTCGTTAGCATCACGTCAACACAAGGGGTCGCTCTTGTAGTCTTTAGAACAACTTTCAGTTTCAACTGACTGGTATTTGACTTGCGCACTTCTCACTGAGCACTGTGTACGTCCACAATCTACTCGGTTTACTTTTTTCTTTGCTTTCTCATACCATTACTGATTTCAGCACTTTCTTATTCTTCGGATGAGGGCATATGGAATATTTAATCAAAAGATTGTGGCACTCTGTTCAATGTTTTATTTACAAATAAATAAAAGTCGTGTACAAGGCATTGTAGGAAAATATGAAAAATATGACAACATACAGAAATGATAAAAAATTACTACGGGTGCGGTGCGTCACAGTATATTATTTCATTTTTCCATGGATTTTTCTTTTTTGTAATTCGAAATCACTATTTTGAGGTTACTCTAGACCCAGTGCCCAGTTAATACCTTGCACGATGAAGAAAATCAACGGCTGCCATGCTACAAGCCACCGGATCCAATCTAAGAGGCGTCCATAAAGCACATGTGGTCGTTCCCATCTATCGGAGAGAATTCAATCATTTTGATGGAGTTTCATTTCTAGCAAATCACTTACGGATTACAGAACATTTTCTTCAGATCAACTTTTTCTTTACAATATGGACATGTCTGCTTTTTCCCCACAATGCACCAGCCACGAATGCAGAACTCATGAAACACGTGATTACAAGATAACTTGTAGGTGTTCTCTATGATACCTTCCTCCTTTTCGCTTACGAACAACTGATTGCCACACACCGCACATACATTATCTTCCAGGTGTCTTGTTGGCATCCCCTGCGGGGTGTAGTACTGAAACGGGAAACGAAATCAATTAAGGAACGTCCCAGACACAGAGAGCTTAGGTGAATGTTCATACTCCAATGTGACAAGCCATTTTGTCAGAGCAAATTTCTGATATATCCCGCCCAAGGACACCGATGTAGAGACCGTAGAAGACGCACAACAACCCCACATCCATCCAAACATTTGGCGGTTGACTAAATATGAAATTGAAACCTAAAAAGGTGGCCATCATAATTAGATAGCCTATGATTCCAAGACCGTAGCTTAGTTTGTAAATAAAGTAGAACCATTTGTACACGAGCCTTCGAAGTAATGATTGTATGTTAGTATTGAGCGGTATAATCTGTGCAAGCAATTGCGTACACTCACCTTGGGGTCGTTCCTTCGATTGGTTTACTAAGCGCCTTTCTCATTACTACTGCTGTAATCAACGAGAATATCATCCAAATAATTATGAACCTGGTGTACGCGTAGAAAAATGATATGACTAGAGGTATGATCCACATCGCCAGCAGGGTGATGGCCTAAAACAAATCAAACAGTGAGAAGAACGCACAGGAAAACAACGCATGCCATACCGAATACGATTTGTAGTGACGTTTCTTCCACTCGACTAGTATTATTTGGGTTATTATAAGAGTCACTAGCAATATCAGAACCATTTCAGAATGCATCGACTCATGTCCCTTGTGTTTCTCATGCATCAACTGATGTTCGGCCCTATCAGATCGAGAGGAATCATTAAAAACCATTTTACAGGCATGCTGAAACTCGTAAACTTACCTCATTCTCTCCTCAGGCGTCATATCGTCCAAGGACTATGCAACAATAAAAAAAAAAAGCAATATGGGCCAATTAGAGCAGTCAAAACTTATTTACACAGCTTATCTTTGAGTACCTTGTTAAAATCCACCGGTGCGTGCAGTTCGGGGATCTCCATAGTTTTCGATGTATATTTTTGTAACTAAACGAAAGTCTATAAATGCTTAAATTATCAATTTAAATCCAATTCTATCTTATCGCGAAAAACATGGGAAATTCGATTAAAAGAACACTACATTTCGAAGCGAAAAATACGCTGCCGCATTATTGGAAAAAAAAGTAAATATATCTCCCAGGCTATAAATGTCACGTCACAATGACAGTGTACTCATTCAAGTGGTCATGTCATACCAAACTAATAATAAATTAGATCGCGTGCGAAGGTACAGTTCGAATAGAAATTTCCTTTTTAACAAAAGTGTATCTACCTCAGTTGAGTTGGAAAACTTTGTCAAATTTGTTCCCCTCAATGGCATTACCTAACCTTACTATTTGCCTTGATAGTATATTTCTTTCATTTGAAATATAATCCACGTGCATTTTTAACATATAAGCACAATTATAATATTTAGCAGCTCAATGCGGGTATGAATGTTCCCAGTTGTTTGTCAAGAATTGACATTCGATGGGGTAATGCAGTGTGCTTCGGCTCATCTACAGCCCCGCTTAGTGGTAACAGTATTGTCGTGTCAAAACTGATTTACAAAAGTGAATCTACCTACACAACTCGCCCAAGAGAGATAAGCCCAGTGAAATAAACAAAAATAAACAAGAAATAAATTAAATTAACGCTACTTTCCCGTTAGCATGGTGTTGTTAATAGATTTCGCGAGTTTTTGATACTGAATGCCAAACGAATCTGCAGGGGTTTTTTAGTTTTCTATCACCATCAACAGAGGAGAACAGCAGTGTAGCACAAGAAATTAGAAGCAACAAAATGTGCATAAATTAACTTAACTCAGGTTTCGGAGTCAATTTAAATTGCAACAGTGATGTGGATGTCCGGATATCGTCCTAAAATCAAATTCAATATCGTTTTACCTTGGGTGATTCACATTTGCTTCTATTCACAATTTCTAAGTGAATACCTAGCCCAAGGGGAACGAATAGCCTTACTGCCGTCCCCCACCCACTTTCAGCCATGCGATCGAAGCAGAAAAGTATTCACCGAACCTTTTGGTGAGATCTCCGATGGACCTGCCGGATTTAATTATACACAAGACTCGCACTGTGAATGGCTAATCAAGGCGAGAAATGAGAGTCAATTCATCACGCTTACGTTTCATAGCATGGGCACTGAATGCTCCTACGATTATATTTATGTGTACGATGGTGATTCGTTTAATTCCACCTTGCTGGGCAGTTTTAGTGGGAAGACGGAACCGCAGCGGCTAGTGGCAAGCTCAGGAAGTGTGAGTTTTAACTGATCTGCGACTTTCTATACGAAGAGAAACTAATAAGACTTCCCCCCTTACTTGCAGATGCTCATATTGTTGTATAGTGACACGAACTATGTGCTGGATGGATTTCGGGCGTCATACTACATTTCAAATTGCCTAAATAACTGCCATAATCATGGAAAGTGCGTGGGTCATCAGTGCGTCTGTCACGGCGAATGGGTTGGTCCCGATTGCAAGGATGAGGCATGTCCCGACAAATGCGGAGAACTGTTTGGGCGCGGAAAGTGTATCACTGGAATGTGTAAATGTGAAGAGGTGTGTGTGTTGTTATTATGTGAAGAAATATGCAAATTATTTGCTTTATAGCCGACTAATTGTGGAAACATTTGCGATGTGGGGAATTTGTTTCCTGTTATTGACGTATAATCTGTTGTTAGCGATATCTAATTAGCAAGTGAAATTACTCACTCGCTCACCCGAAGCGTTTATACCAAGTGAGGGGATAAAAAAACAAAACAAAAATATGATCATTTTGAAGTACAATGCGATTTAAATAATATTCACATTCGTGAACATTGGTCACCGTGTTGGCTGACGGTGGAGTCAGAGCCATTAGTGCTCACAAATTCGGTTGGCAATGCCAAAATAATTATGAGATTGATGCTGACAATACGTGACCTTCACCCATAAAGTTTAATAGGTTCAGTGGCAAATGTGACTTGATAGATAGAATAGGCAGTAAACAGATAATTAAATTATTATTAACCAGCAGTATATTTTCAAGAAGAAAGCCCCTTCACTGTGTGTGCATAGGTATAGAAATATGTTTATTTATGCCCCTCCTCCACAGAGACTCAGCGTAGGGTGTAATGCTGCTAAGTAAGCGTCGAATGTAATTTACCCTATCATGCTAATTCGCATGGATACGTGAGCTGGAAACCTGTTCAGCAGCAACATTTCGGGACGGAAACCGATGAGAGATGGAGATGGAGAGTTAATAGTGTTGTTTTGTTAGAAATAACAACTGAATCGTTCTCATAAACTGGTCTGGTCTGGTCTGTTGCAATATCGAACAGGGACCACTTAATGCACGCAATTAAAAGTCGCAATTGAACCTGCATCTTCGGCGTAAAAAGCTGAATTAAGTAGTCTCGCAGGTGGCACTTACTTTTATAGAACTGGTTCTGTTTAATAATTTCTATGCATAGATCAGCCTGGTCGACAAAGTCGATCCCGATCGTTCAATTATTTAGATTTTTACTTACTTATCCAGTGCACTCTACAAAATGTGTGTGACATGGTCCACTAAACAACTTCTCATATTGCTGTAACCATCTTTCGTTTTAACAGGGATATTCGGGGAAACTCTGCGACTTGTTCGTGAACCCGAATGGCTCCAACTGGCGTTGGCTGGCTGCAGATGCGGAAGGCCTCACACCCAGAGCGGCGCACACCTCGGTATACGTGGAAGAACAAGACTCCCTCTATGTTTTCGGTGGATACGACTTGAATCACGTTTTGGATTCCTTACAAGTAAGTCGCAACACTTCAATTCACTTTTCACCAAAATCTAATTGTTTTCTTTACTCCCTCCAGATTTACCGCTTCAATTCGAGTCAATGGGAAGATGAATGGGGAATACCTCTGCACAACAGAAATCACTTTTATCAACCTCAGAAAATTGATCGCACACTCCTCCAGGCAGTGCTATCGAATCGCAACGAGGACGAAGCGAAGCTGTGGGGTCTCAACAGTAACGTCTCGTTCTTCACCAATGTTCTGCACACGCTGGCAAAAAGCAATTTAAATCAACGTAGAATCAGATCGTACAGCAATGAGAGCACTGAGCATTTGTCAAGTTTCTTCGAAGATATCCTAGAGAATGTCACGGACAATAAACCGCTGGCGCGTTATGGTCACGCTGCTGACAATGTGCCAGGTATGGACCACAAATGGAATTGCGTTTAGATTGATGGTGATTTTGATTTGAATTCTTTGCAGATGGGTTTGTGATATTCGGCGGTAAGCTGGAGAACGGAAGCTTCTGCAATGACATGTGGTTCTACAACACAACGGAGAGCGGGGGAAAGTGGCGTCTAATGGCAAAGAACTCCTTATTCAAGCCTCCAGCTGTGGCTAGGCACTCTCTTAATCGAGCTGGGGACTATCTGTATGCTTTTGGAGGAACCTTGGAAACGGGCGATTTTTCATCAAGGTAGGTTAGGTTTTGGAAGGGGAGTGGCTTCCACTCAGAGGCCTTATGACCCATTGTGAATCCATTCATTTGTGGGGTACATATTCTATTAACATATCCCGTCGCGTGATGGCTTGAACCACCCCGTTTTACGAATTTTAAGAGATCCGATATGTCTGCATTCGCTAAATCCGCAGTCTCTGTGAAGAATCTTTGGCACAGCGAAGCTAAGCGCCGATACTGGAGGGCATTGGCACAGAGCAGATGTTGGATCGTCTCGGTCTGCTTCTCGTCGCCGCAGCTCCGGCAGAGATCGCTAGATTCCACGTTCCATTTCCAGAACATGGCTTGCAGTGCCCTGTGATCACTCCAACTAGCTCACGGATGGAGTTAGGGTCTAACGCCAGAAGCTTCTTTGTCTTGCCGTTGTTAAGCTCGTCTAGGTAAGAAGGGCTGTAGGTGGGTGCGTCGACTCCTGCGCTAAGTGTGACAGCGCGACTAATGGCTAGTGATGTGCCAAACCGAAACTTTCATAAACCGAGTTGGAACTGAAGCAAACCGAGTTGCAACTCGAGTCGGCTAACTCGGTCATCATCCTCTGACCCGTTTGATCCACTAAAGGGGCGCCGGGGGCAAAGCACGCACGAGAGACCTTCAGCCATCGACTCCAACTCATCAGGAGTTATGCCCAAGCTCAACCACGCGAGTTTTTGGACTTGGTTAAAAGACCTCGTCCTGGGTCTGCCAAGCGGTCGCCTACCTAATGGAATCGCATTCAAGGCACGCCTCGGAAGTCGTCAAGATGAGGACGTTCGTGCCACATGACCAAACCATCGATGCATAGCCTTTTCCGTTCGAAGAAGCAGCTGCTCTACATTGAGCTTCTAGCTTAGTAGTAACTCCCACAACAGCTAACTCGGTTTCAAACAATATTACAGTGGACCCGCGGTAATCCGACAAATGTTTTGCAAGGCAGTGTCGGCTTATCGAATTTGGCACACATTAACGAAGATTTTCCGAAGTAAATTGTACGTACACTCGAGTCACGTTATGCGTTTAAGGCTTGTCGGATTATAGGGGTCGCCGGTTAAAACGGGGGTAGGTAACCGCCAGTCCATCGTATGTGGGGAAGAGCAAGTAGACCAAGTGCCACCATGACCGTCTCATGAGGAACAGAACCGAGAAACCGAACTCAAGCTAGGTATTGATTCGGGCAACAGAACTCGGTTTGAACGAAATCACTATTAACTTGTTCACTTTGTCTTAACCAACCGAGCGAATTGCAACCGAAAACTTGAAGACTATTCAATTATACGATTTGTTTTAGTTTCGACAGCGCGGTCTGACATAAATTTAACTCGCTTCAACTCGGTTTGGATGTAACGCGGTTTGACCTGATTCATCAACTCGAGTTGACGCGTCACCTCTCCACCTCTCGCGAGTCACTGACAATCCTCAGAGAGGATAACTGTCAAGAAAAGACTTCTTAAACTTCGACGTTTGAGCTCGGCATACAACTAGGTCGCAATCACAGCACGAGTGATTGCTGTAGAAGCTAGCTCTTTGACACCACAGTTGTTGGCGCCAACTAAAAAAGCACTTCTGTTGTATTTGAATAAGAACACTATTGTCTCTTCTATAAATCAAACAAAATGACTTTACTTAGATGCCATCAATAAAACATGTTCCTCTTTCAGAATCTTTCGCATAAAAACACCAACCACCGAAGATGACATCGACGAGCAGTGGCTGGAGGTGCACCCTCGAGGTGGGAAGTCTCTGGACGTCCGTTTGGCGGCCCACTCAACAGTCTACTATCAACATTCGAACTCTCTAATTGTCTTTGGTGGCATCATGACAAGCTTGGCAAGATTTTCAAAGCTCTCCGACCGCATATACTCGTTCCAACTGGACAAATTCCACTGGACGGAGATTCTGTATCCGAAAACTGCACTACGCGACACCAATATACCCCGTGAGAGAGCATTTCACACGGCAACCATTTCGGGCAACCACATGATTGTGTTTGGCGGCTATACTCACCGCCACAACAAGGAGGAGATCTGCTACGACAATCAAATGTACTGGTACCACCTGAGCTGTCACATTTGGATAAACCAGGAGGTTTCGAATGACAAACGACCGTATCCCAAGAAGCAGGGCGTGTTTGCTCACGCGGCGTCGCTAAGACTAAATAACTCGCTGCTTATTGTGGGAGGATATCACGGGAATGTGAACGCTGATCTGTTCGCCTACGAGCTCCCTCAGGTCTTGCGAGTGCAGAACGACATTTATAATCCGGAAAAATCATGCAGATTGCACATCTCCCACACGGCCTGCCTGTCCGACCCCGAATGCGGCTGGTGTTCGGCGGACAGCAGTTGCTATGGACGCACAATTGGAGCTAACTGCACGACGAATTTGCAAATCACAAGGTGTCCGGGAATATGTCCGTCACTTGGTGACTGTCACTCGTGCTTGGTTCATGGAACGCAGTGGTCGTCGTCCACGATCTACTTCAGTGTAGCCAACAAGTTGGGCTTGAACGAGTGCACATGGTGTGTGCAGAATGCCAGGTGCCACCACAGAGATGACAACTACGGTGTATGCGGAGAGGACACGCCGTCCCACACGCCAGGCTGGTGGGGCGATAAGGGAACCGAAGTACTAAGTCCCGAGCAGTGCACATATCAAGACCGTCGTCCGGGACTCACTTACATTAAGTACCACTATCCAGTGAATCTGACCATGCCGGACTTTGTGTCGATTGTGAATGCGACAATGGTTGACTTTGCATCACCAACGCCAACCACACAGATGGAGCACCAATTCAGTGGGGAAATGCTGGCTCGCTTAATAGGCTTCGTCCGACCGCCGAAAAACTGGGAACCAACTGAATTCCAAATATGCACCAGTTACTCGTCGTCCGTGCTGAAGGCAGGACTTGGGATGACTCTGGAGTCGTTGGAAGACATATCAAATCAAACCACCACCCAATCGTCGTGCAAAAGCGTTAAGACTCCCAGCATGGATTCGCCATTCCTAATTGACTTCCAGGCGAGGCGGAAGATCGGTGCGGGAAGCCTCTACAACACTTACCAGAAGAGTCAGATGGAGTTGCAGCACTCCACACACGGCAATCTGAAGGCATTCACGTTCGAGTATCTGGAACCTTACTTCTTCGGGGATTGCGAGCAGTACACGAATTGTCTTCAATGTCTTACCGATGCCGCCTGTGGTTGGTGCGACTTGAATAGCAAATGCTTTTCCCGCGCCGTCAACGAGACGAAGGAGTGCGCCGTGGTGGACCAGGAGACTTCTTCGTGGCGATACCTCATTACACAGCCAGGGCAGTGCCAGAATTGCTCGAATTACATCTCGTGCGAGGAATGCATCGACACAGGCCTGTGCGAATGGTGGGCTGAGGACGCAAGATGCGCTCGCTTGGGAAAGTCGCCGACTGCCATTCAGGAGATTGACCAGTGCCCAGTACCCTGCCGACTAAGAAACTCCTGTTCCGAGTGCCTCAACGATCGGGGGCGGTGCGTTTGGTGCGAAGCGAACTCACAATGTTTCAGTTTCGCCGTCTACACAAGTGAATATCAGTTCGGCATGTGCCGGGAATGGATGGACCAGTCGATCGCCCCAGTGTCGCCGGTATATGAAACACCCTCACCGCTCGTTCCGAACGCCATTGGAAAGCCTAAACCACAGCAGTGTAAGTCTTGCGCACAGCACTCAAATTGCTCGTCGTGTCTGAAGACCCTGAACTGCGGGTGGTGCTTCGACAGAGATAACCCCATAGAAGGGCTCTGCATGCAAGGAGACTTCAGCAGGCCGTTCGGAAACTGTTCCACGATGTTGAACACCTCGAGCTACGAAGAAGCCGAGTGGGCCTACTCGCAGTGTCCGGACGTGGACGAGTGCGGGCTGGGGCTACATGACTGCCATAAGGAGGCCAAGTGCACGAATACTCACGGATCGTTCAGTTGTCATTGTCGGCGGGGCTACGTCGGCGACGGTCGCATTTCGTGCATTCGGACGTGTTACGAAACTTGCACATTCGGCCACTGCTCCGGCTCGCCGGACTACGTGTGCAAGTGCGACCTCGGCTGGACAGGCGACGATTGCTCCGTCAATTGCGGTTGCAATAATCACTCGACTTGCAATGAACGAGTGGGAAAATGTGATCAGTGTCAGGCGTGGACAGAAGGTGAACGATGTGAACGTTGCCGTCCAGGAAGTTATGGCAACGCCACTTCACACGAGGGTTGTCATCCTTGCGAGTGCAACGGACACGGAAATCAGGATCTGGGTATTTGTGATTCGGGCAACGGCGAGTGCTTCTGCAAGGATAACACTGACGGATTCAAGTGCGATGTATGCACCCAGGACTACTATGGCGATCCGCGAGACGGTGGCCAGTGCTATTTTCAGTGCGAAAGCAGAGGCATATTGACGTCGGTCGGAAAGCACGGCGTTGGCTCGTATCAATCGTACAAAAGTCCCTGGGGTGGTGCTGAGGTGCGAGAGTGCTTGTGGTTGGTGTCACCAGAGCCTGCAGTAGCTGATACCGACACCATCATACAAATGGAAATGGAGTGGTCCAGTCTGGTGATGAACTGTGACGAGAATGCCGTCTACATCTACGACAGTCTGCCAGACCTGACTGGAACCACACAACAAAGACAGCTCGTGGGTATTGTCTGCAGCCCCTACACGTCGCAGAGAATCATTGAAGCACACTCCGGCCATTTGACCGTGCACTACAAGCAGGGAGGTGAGAATTTCGGGTTCAACGCTTTGTACAACGTGAAGAATTGTGCGGCACGAACCTGCATTCATCCGCATGTGTGCAACGAAATGGGAAAATGCATTTGCCCTCCTGGCTACGTTGGTTCAAAGTGCGAGTTGCGCATATGCCCGAAGAACTGCCATTCAGAGCTTGGCCGGGGGTACTGCGACGCGCAATACGGACGTTGCTTGTGTAACCCGAACTACGGAGGGCCCGATTGCGGAACTCTCATAAGAAGCAATCTGCTCCAAGTGACAGAGCTGTTCAATACGCTGTACCTCAGCGATTCGCTGGAGCACTTGAAGAAGACAATTCCGCGTTTCGGACATTCGTTAAGTGCCGACAAACGAGGCTCTCTCTGGATGTTTGGCGGTTATTCCCTCTCAAATGGACCATTGAACGATATACGGCAGTTTGACACAAAGAACAACACCTGGGTGCAGGTGGCGGTCGAGTCCACGCCTGACGCGAAAATGCCACTCGGACGCTACTTCCACGCCGCGGAAATCTACTTGGCCAAGCAGACGATTTACATCTACGGCGGCCTGTCGCGCATTGAGAAGAATAAGTCCTCGAGAACCCAAGTCCTAGACGATTGCTGGCAGTTTTCTATTCAAAATCAACGTTGGGATGAAATAGAGTTCTACACAAACGAGCGCCCACCGCCGCTGGCGGGACACACACTCACGTTCATCAAAAAACACGACCGAGAGTCACTGTTGTTGATCGGCGGCATCTCCTCGGACAAGGTAGTCAATCAGCTAGAGCTGTGGGAATTCAATTTGGACGGTGGTCGTTGGGAGCGCCTTCTGGCTCTAGGGGTTCAGATGCCGGTTCTTTTTGGGCACAGTGCTGTCTACCACGCAACGTCCAATATTGTGTACGTGTTTGGAGGCTACGCTTCTGGGGAAATTCAAAACAAGCTCTACGCCCTTAACCTGCAAAAGATCACATGGACTGAGTTGCCCGTATTCAAGGAGCTCAACAGGCCAGAGACCAATCTACCACGTGGACGATATTTCCATTCGGCCGTCACGACGGAGAACTACATGATTGTGTATGGAGGTCGCACAATGCCATACAATGCCAGCGATGTACTCGCTGCGTACATCTACGAATGCAACCAGTGGGTGCGCTTGACAGAGGACATCGACATCTTGGGCAAGTTGCCGCAGTACACATTTGCGGAAGGTGTTACCATTGATCAGGATAACAAAGCCATCTATGTGGTGGGCGGATGGGACGGCAGCACTCAGAGTCAGGTGGTGAAAGTCGGTCTGCCTGATGACATATGCCAATTCTGGAGCGCAGGGAAGTACTTGTGCCGTCACTACATGGGATGCAGCTTCTGCAGTGTCATGCTGGAAGATGTAGTGACCACGCACTGTTTCTCGGAAGGAAATGCAGATGTCTGCGAAGCTGGCAACGGTACACTTGGCTACAACAACGGGGCCCTCTGTGATGATGCTTGGATGTCGAGACGAAATTGTTCAACATTCACCACGTGCACTTCCTGCCTGGCATCATGGCCAACGCACTCTGAAGCAACGCCGATTTGCCAGTGGTGCGATGATTGTGGAATCAAAGGTCGTTGTGTGGCTGCAGGAGCCGACTGTGAGCGTCAAAGCACTTGGTGCAGTAAGCATACAAGCGTTGGCCTGTTAAGCCTCTGTCCTCAGCCACAATGTCATACCTTGGACTGCGAGAATTGTTTATCCAACGACAACTGCGAGTGGGCACTTAACGACGTCGGCATCACGGAGTGCATAACGAAGGAGCTGGTGGAGAAGAATCAATACAAGGTAATAGGAAGCTGCCCGCCACCGTGCAGTAATTTCCTAAATTGCAGCAACTGCTTAACCACCGAACGGGAGAACCCTAAGAATTGCAGGTGGTCTGCAATGCTCAATGCGTGCATATCGCCGAGAACGCAACCATTGTTCTGTGCGGGAGGTGTGTGTGGCTTGGTGTTGGATTCGAGCGATATGGAGTACTGTCCTGAACCTTGCGATGTGTACACTCAGTGCGCGACTTGCTTAAAACACGCCCACTGCGGCTGGTGCTCGAAGGATGAAGAAAACGGAGAAGGTGTTTGCACGGAGGGTTCATTGGAAACATCGTTTGATGATCAATCGGCTTCCACTTGCGAATTTGTTTACCCAACAGCCACCAACAGTTCGCTAATGAGCTTGACAGGCTCCCTCACCTGGAACTACGTTCAATGTCCGGCCGAGAATGAGTGCGTTAACGGCCATCACAACTGTGATCCTGTGTCAGAAAAATGTGTGGACTCACATTTCGGTTACGAGTGCAAATGCGCTCAAGGCTACCGCGAGGAGAATGGCTCGTGTGTGCCCGTATGCTCGCAGGGTTGTGTTCGAGGCAAGTGCGTCAAGCCAAATAAATGCGATTGCTTCTTTGGATATGTGGGCGCCAACTGCAGTATTCAGTGTCAATGCAATGGTCACTCGAACTGCGAAGGTCCGGACAAATTGGACTCCTGTATAAAGTGCCACAACAACACCATGGGCGCTCAATGCGAGAACTGTCAACCGCTGTTTGTGGGAAACCCCAAGGAAAACAAAAACTGTGTGCCATGTCTGGACTATTGCAATGGTCACACAGACGTTTGCGTAAATGCCGATCTCAATAATGTTGTGTTCAATATGACCAGAGACACACTGGAAAAGATGCTACTTAAAGGACCCGAAGGAAACGCGACTTGTCTTCGCTGTAGCAACTTCACTGATGGCAGCCGCTGCGAAACTTGTCTCACTGGCTTCTTTCGTGGATCTGACGACTTGCACAAAGAGTGTCGGCCATGTCAGTGTCATGGACATGGTAATGTGTGTGATGCAGTCACCGGAGAGAAGTGCAACTGCGGCAACAACACAGAAAGTGACGCCACGTGTACAGCTGGTGGCGGCAAGAACTCAGCCCAACTCTGCTGGATGGTTCAGTGCTCGAAATGTCGTGACTCCTATGCGGGCAATCCGATTGATGGGCATCAGTGTTACAAGCAAATCACTGTGGAGTCAAGAATGTGCTTCGATGCCAAACCCATCGGTGAGCGACCAACATTTTTATCGCATACCATTGTAATTCTGATTTATTTTCTTTCCAGAGGAATGCAAAGCAAAACCAGCCCCTCTTCGGCCGGGTCAGACGGTATTTTTTGTCATACAGCCACGATTCATGAATGTGGACATAAGGATCCTCATAGACGTAACTCAGGGAGAACTTGACGTGTTCATGTCACCACAAGACGATTCATTCATCGTGGAGAATAATGAAACAACTGGACATCACTCGATCTTCTTGGACAACCGCTACCGATGGGTGTCCGCAGCCCAACTGTCCTATCCGCTGAACGTTGCTCAGCCAAAACTGGAAAACGTAACCATTAAGACGATGGTTACCGAACAAAAGCTTTTCTGGACGCCACACATACACGAGTGCAAATCACTTGGCGGGACAGGATTCTACGTAAAAGACAGACATGCAAGAGAATTGAGCACCCACGTCACACTAAACCAGTGCAATACCCTTCTTAGACTATTCGGCTTGAAGAACAGACTAGTTTTAACTTTACCACAGAGTGCGCACAATCTGAGTGCGACTCGATTTTTTATCGCTCTTAGAGCCAGTGCGGGATCGGATCATAGTTACGGTTCGATAGTGTTTCGCCAGGATCAACTACATATCGATTTGTTTGTATTCTTTTCCGTTTTCTTTTCCTGCTTCTTTCTCTTCCTTGCAATATGCGTGGTTGCATGGAAGGCTAAACAAGCCGCCGATTTGCGCAGGGCGCGACGTCGTCACATTGTCGAAATGCTTCACATGGCTAAGCGGCCGTTCGCTTGTGTCTTTCTAACCACGTGTCTTGACACTGAAAGTCCAATGCCATTCCCTCGAAGAGGACGAATTAAAGTCCTGTCATCATCCTCAAATCAACCAGCAAATCCCGCAATTCGGCTCGTTGCCATTGAACCGACTTTCGATAACTATGCTGCCATCGGGACTGTATTCATCAGCCTGCCGGGCACTCAGAAAGCCCCAAACACTCTGGCTCTCGGCTCATCCATGATACTCTATCCGCGACAGTATCCACTGAACGCGCGAAATGCGCAAAGAAATCGACGTTCCAGCTCTCAGCAGCAACTGCCCGCTAACTGAGCAGACTAATTGACTGATACTACGTTTTTTTTTGTACGGCTACACATAGTTGTAGAACGGCTCCTCACAAGACCGTGGTAGTTTTTATTTTATACTTTCATAAGAGGAGGTGGGTATCTGGTGACTGGTGAGGGAGATTTTTTTACCATCGTGAAACCATCAGATAACATAAATACGATATGAAACTAACTAATAATAGAAACAAACAAAAAAAAAATGTGTAATGTGTAAGCACGTACGAGTGCGCAGATTAACTGTTGAGTGTTATACAACCCCTAAATGTGATGAAACCATTTTAACCTGTAGGTGTTTATAGTCAATGTATAGGTAAATTGTATTTAACTGGTAGGAGAACTTGGTAAGAACTTACATTTTTTCGTTTTTGTCTTGTCTCGTCTTTTCCCAGTGCCCCTAGTATTTGATTAGTTCCTGTACCTGTTAATAAGTTGAAGTTGGAATATGTTTTGTATCTCAGTTCGTCTCGATCCACACGCTGATGATCAAAAGTGGGACGATTCATTCCCTATCCGATATACCTTACGTACGTTTGTGCTCGAATATATTTTTAGTATTATCTATCCATTCGTTTTGTTTTTTACAAAAGACAAACTCTCTCTCTCTCTCTCTCTCTCTCTCGTTTACTTGGAAGTGGGGACTTATTTTGTATACTTCTTTTTTGTAATATATTTTTCTTTAGTCAATTTACAATGATAATGTGTTTCGAGGAAAATGAATAAGTTGAAAGTGCACGAAGCTGAATAACTCTACTCTAAAAATGAATGAATGTGAATCTTGAATTGTAGGCTGTTTACAAATAGTTTTATAATTTGTCCATGCTCTATTTCTATTTAGAAGCTCAATTTTTAGTGAAATTGTAATTACATACTAATTACCTATCCTACTTGCTCACATTTTTCCATAGGATTTGATCAATTTAATTGATATTGAAACTGAGAGATCTCAAAATAATATTTTTCTCTTTTTTTTTTTTGTTTTAAATATTTCGGATTGTATTGTATTTTTTGGAATTTTGTTCACTATCCCTTCGAGTGTACTTTTAAATACTTGTTTTTGTAAATTATATTTGTATAGTAAATAAATATGCTATTATAAGTTTGAATTGAAACTAAGATATAAAGATAATGTGAATAAATATATAAGCGTTTGGTTATTTTGTGTCTTTGCATGGGATTCGTTTTCTTCACGAAAGTCTGAAGAAAATGTTGTATCATTATTTGTACTGTTGGCATACCCAGGTGGACATGACTGTTTTTTAGATGACTTGATGAAATTCATTGCTTTTCCGATGCTTCCAAATGATACTTGTTTCTCCTTTGTATGGCGGTACAGTCCGGGGTAAAAATGGATTCGCATTTGCGGCATTCCTGGACATCGAAGGAGCCTTCAATAACGTAGAGACCAAAGCAATTTAACTTGCACTTGAAAGGGCCAAAGTGGAGCAATCCCTTACTACCGTAATATGTAGTAAGTCTGCTCAGCAAAAGAATTAGCAATGCAACCTTAGGCTATTTCTATATTAAAGTCAAAACCTCTAGGGGCACCCCGCAAGGTCAAGTCATTTCTCCCCTTGGGTGGGTGCTACTAAATGCAGGGTGCTAAATAAAGTTCTAGCTGAGCTAAGATACACTGGTACCAAGGCAATCGCACACGCCGATGACGTAGTGATCGCGATGTGGCCATGTGAAGCCCGCGATAAATTGCTCCCGACAACTTCTGCAAAGAGCGCCATTAGAATCATCCAATCCAAAGGCTGGCGCTCAAGCTCTCCTGGTCATGCAAGTATACTTGATAGACTGCAAACTGAACAAGTCGAAAGCGACTAACTTCGAAATACTCTTCCGGTGCTATTTCCCAACAAGGGAGGAGAGGAACACAAATGATCCTTCGCAGCAAATCGACCGACTCGCCTTCTATACGAATGGATCGAGCGGGCATTTTCTCCGAATTGTTAAACTTGCACTGCTCCATCAAAATACCTGATTAAAGCAGCGTTTTTCAAACGGAGGTCCTGACAGTCAAGGAAGCGGCCAAAATAGTGTCAATGTTGGAAATCCCACCGGCTGAAAATACTATTCTAATTGACGGCTATTAAAGCAATATCGTCAACAGAAATTAAGTCCAAGCTGGTCACAAGCTTCTCCGAAGAACTCAAGGTTCTCAGCCCGTAGCACTCGCTTACTCAACGAGGCATCGGATGAACTTGCCAGGAAAGGGGCTGACTCTGATTCATCTCTGGTAATTCTGTGTGTCAAATCACTTCTTGCGGATGTCATTAAAAATGTGGAACTATCTAGTTTAAGAACGACAAACTCTTTGAATGCTACAAAAAGTTGCTCCGGATAGTAGTTGGAGCCCTAACTGGCGATAATCATCTGAAGTATCATGAAATGAAAATGAGACATACCCAGAACTTCATATGGAGAGGCTGTGATGATGAGGAAGAAAAAGAGGATAGTCCTCACTACCAACATAACCTAACCTAACTGGGCCACAACCAACAAACTATGTAGCTAGATACAGCTAGCGTGGTCTATGGTTAGCTGCGTCCAGTTTCGAACACCTTGTCTTCGGGCTGAAGATAAGTTGGATCTGTATATGCCTGCCTATGGAAATGTCGCTGTTCACCTGTACAGTTCGTGAATGAATCTTCTCCTCCAGATGCCATTAACGTAAACAGGACCGAAGATCGCACGCAGATTCTCGAAGAGACCAAGGACTTTGAGATTGTCCATGCCTCCGCGCAGTACAGTAGGACTGGGATCAGTTTCTTACATAAAGTCAGCTGTCTTTCGAAAGACGGGTTTATTAAGTCAATTGCCATTGACAAGATTTATTCTGCGTTTGATGTCGGTACTGTTGTCGTACGTACTGTTTACGGCGGAGCCACCGTAGGTGACTACCTCAAAGATATAGCTGTCCGTGGTGACGCTCCAAGACGTATGTCCTTTCTTGAGAACAGCTTACTTGGTTTTTTCCCTCGTTCAATACCAGCAAATGCCTCATTAAAGGCTCGCTCAGTCCTGCGTGCATCATCACGCGAAGGTCATCCGCATATGCTACCAATTATACGGATTCTGAAACTCTATATTTCGGAACTGCATAGAAGAGACTCTGTAAGGCAACAGTGAAACTAAAGTCGCAGAAATAAATCTGATGATACTATATCAACTAGTACCAAAACTTTATCCTTTATTACATTTGGTTTGAATACTAACTGGGATAGCAATTCATCCATAAACAAAAACACATTTAAAGTACAGAAAAGCTCGTTGATTCGGAATGGTTGGTGGGAAGGTCATTCCGAATAAACGAATTTAAAAATTCCGAATTAAAAGGCTTTTCCTGTACTACTGGGTTGTCTTTTGGAATGCCATGTCTTTCGACGTAGCGTGAAGCATAAGAAAGGACTATGCACCTACATTCCAAACATAAATTCTTCAGAAGTGGGCATGCGTCCTAATTATCCGAATCTCCAATTTGTAAAAGTCAATCATTACAAGTAAATTTTTAAGTATTTTTTGTTTATTTTTATTTTCTCTAAGTACATCTTTACTCATGCACACAATAACAGCGTTCTTCGTTTCAAAACATATTCTATATATCTAGTCATATTCAGCTCCTATCGTTATGCTTATTCTCCCCGGTAACACGAGAGTCTGATGATACCATTTATTTGTGTCTAAAACAACTGATAAAATAAATTGATTAAATATTTGCCCGACCAATAAACAGCCACATACTTATATCCCCTTCATCTACAGTCACTTCTAATTGACTGCAGACAAAGTAGCATTCGGGTGGTGGCATCAATACCCATTTCTTGCTTCCCGACAACTGAGCTTGCCACGATGGCAATCGCACATTGTCGACCTAAAAGTGCAAACTCACATAAAATATTTATCAAAATAACAGAAATAAGCACAATTCAATTACATGCATATGTGCTCCTAGGCCGGACATTCCCATAAATATCCAATCCACGGCGTTGTTCTCTGAAACTTCTGGAAGGAAATATGGCCTCCCATAGTGCTGTCGAAGTTCCTCAGCAATTTCCGGATTACAATTACTCCAGCCAAAATACCAAGCTTTCTTCTCCAAATCAAAGTGTTCTGGTGGGTTTTCCAATGCGTCGTAGAGATTTCTGAATCCGGATTTATAGGGGAAGAATTGGCAATTTAAAGTCTTCTGTTTCTGTTTGGCTCGATTGTACGTCTCCTTAAAGTACCAGTAATCAAATGTCTGCAGAGGGAAATGAAGTTAATTTAAAATTTAAACAGATTTCCACACTCACAGTTAGCGCGGTCCAGTTCGTAGCTGCATCCCCAACAACCACCGGAACAGCGGAATAAGCAAATCTCTTCTCAAACTCTTCGCGCGATATGCGTTTCACTTTTTGGACATTTGTTACTGGACGGCAAAATTCACAACTAAGGGGCGGTCGGAATGCTTTCCGGACACTATCGGGCAGACCCACTGAGCACTTACGATTTAGATTTGAGTTGGTGTAACTTGAGCTTGACTAATATTTTCTGTTGGCTACTTACTTGAGTTGACTGAGGGAAAAAGAAGGACGCCGAATAGAGAATCGATCCACACACAATAATCATCAGCATAAACTTATCTTTGCGTAAGCAATTCTGGTTCTGAAGAAGCGTGTGGCACGGTTTCACATCCCACGGATTCACTTTGGATGCCTTGCATTTTGCTAAGAACTCCGATATTTGCAGCGATGCCTTCTCCATCATCGCCGAAGTACATCCGCTTTCTGTTGCTGACAGGCAAAGACTGATGCGAGTGGGTGGTGGAAACCGTTTCAGGACCATCAAGGGGTAGAGAATCTATTATATACCCACAAATAAGCAACAAGTAAATCCAATCTCAATAAGTTCACACTTCATTAGGCTCCCTTATCAAATGACTGCAGATGGGTCCTTTCATTTTTATGTTTAAGTGGAAGCCAACTGGTGTCTGTATGGAAAAAAGTTCTAAGCCATATAAATAAAAAACGAACAGTATGTTTGGTACCGTTAAGTGTAAAATGTACGTACATATGTACATGTTCGATGAATTGCGGAAGCTCTTCGGTATCCTGTCAGTGAAGTAAAGTAAGAATTCAGTTTTAAGTGAAATTTTGGTGGATCCGTGAAGTTAACAAAATGTGCCAGAATTTATAATTGTTATTATTAATTCTTTTTAGTAGACTATCATAATTGTGAATTAATAGAACGCAACGAACTGAAAATGGGGCGTTTACTATCATCCAGACGAAATGGGCCGAGATGGTTCTCGACTCTTGGCCAAGGCTGTTTCTTTGGGCTAAATTTTTGAGTAATAGACCTCTCTTTCTTGAAGGATTAAGCTGACTTTATAAAAAGCATCACCAATCAAGAAGAAGGAAATGTCTGCGTGCGATCTTCGGTCCTTTTTGAGTTGAGTGCATCTGAGGTGAAGATTCAACCACGAACTGTGCGGGCTGAAAGGCCTCATGACATGTGTCCTCGCTTTGGATGGAGCAGAGATGTAAAGGGAATGGGCAACTAAGGTCGTCTGTGGGACAAAGTAACAGTCCGCGTTTAAGTTGATGTACAAATACGTTTGCTAAAATGGGGGCAGATAGTTGGTGTGACTTGTGGGCTGAGGCTCAGATCTCTCTGACTGTAGCGCCACACAAAGACGAAGTGAAGAGCGAACACATTTAATTAAGAGAGATGGTCAGTAGTTGAATGCTTCGTTGCTCTGGATCCTTAAGTTATTGCCTATTTTAGTCTTTAAGGCACACATTTTAAAGGATAAACAATGAGATTCTTTCACGTCAAATCTAACTTTAAAACTATTTGATCGAGATATCAACGTTTGACTTCAAATACTCTTATATCAGTTACAATCCGAGGTGAACATATGTTCGCTTACGCATACGTAGGAGTGCTTTCTCTACTCTTGGCAGACTTTGGCCAGCACAGGACACAAATCGGTCGTCGTGAAATGTAACACAAAACAAAATGTATTCATCAATTTCAGACTTGCCACTTGATAATTTTACTTCAATAATATATTTATTGATTAATAAACAGGGACGCTCGACGAATTTTATTAAATTGATGAATTTTACTTAATCTATGTCAAGTTAGCTTGCGAGGTAATTCCGGTTTATATTATCTTTTTTATGCAGTTTGCTCCAATCACAATTAGCTGACTATCTTACTCATATAAAGGGTATTTCATTAAGCGCTACCTATCTTTAAATTTAAATAAAACAAAGTGTGTGAGGTATCATATACATATTTCATTCGTTTGAAAGGCCTATCGTTTGTTTCATGTATGGATGGCTTTATGTATGGAATATGTAATATGTAAAATATAAAAAGGTACTTTAAAATACCGGTCTAGTATGAGACAAATCCAAATGATGTGAATGTTCATTGAAAACTCAAATAATTCTCGTTAGTTGTTAGTTTCTACCGTAGTCTGTATTGTGGAACTTTTTAAATAAAATATCCCAAGTACGGAGTGACCTATGAATCATGGATAAGAGACAATAACATTTTATATGACTGCAAAGTATATCCCAACATCATAAATAGTAATAGTTGATTTTGCTTGGGATTTTAAACCAAGCAGTTGGGAAGGGCTTTATGGGAAGTTCAAACCCCCCCTCAAGCCTCTATTGGATGACAATTTACATTTGCATATACAGTGGACTCTCCCTAAGTCGATTTCTCTCTAACTCAAAATGTTTGTTCGCCATATTGTCGCATTCCTCTCAATTTCCGGTACAAAAAACCATCCTATAAGTCGAACTAATTTTGATATCGCGTGAAAATTCGACTTAGAGGGAGGCGACTACATAAATATATACAAAATTCCACAACTCACAACTCTTCCTCATTTCTGCAGCTTCTGCAGAGTCAGGCCCAACTTGTGGCGTCTTCAGGATGTATGATCGATAGTAATCCATAATTGTTGTGAAACAAACTGTGCCATTTGACCATCTACGATTGGTGTGAACAACCTCTTTGAAGTCATCTGACCCGGGAAGAGCATTGAACTAGTGTCATTTCCAGCGTCCGCCAATTTTGGAATCTGGAATGTCCTTAAATACTCGGCTATTGAAAACATTTAATGTACAGTTTTGACTGTCATATTATCGTGATGTTTGTTGAAAGGGTAGTGTCTCCAAATAAATTGTTCGTCTCGTCAATTGATACATTCGTGCTTTGCGTAAGCCTGGACACAATTTTGTTTTTTTCTTTTTCTATGTTCATAATCTTATAACTGTTATCGACATCCTTCTTTAATGTACATATCTGTCGGTACTAAAAATTCACCTTTTTGATTCCTTATAAAACAAGTTATTCCTCTATAAAAAAATACTTAATTTTTTTCTAATTTTCGACTCAAAGTAGGTTACTGCAAATACATACTCGTACATAACATTAACTATTTGAGGAACAAAAATGTGAACGTTGGAGATGTGCAACGGTACGCATTTAAACGTTAAAACAAGAGATGTATTTCAGACATTCGTACACATCAGTTAGAAGCAATGGTGACATAGTGATGTTTTTTATACATCTCTATTTTATACCCACGATCTTCGTGGGAATAAATCGCGATAACTATGGAATAAATCTCTATCGTTCTCTGTATCTTTTATTGGGCCATTAAACCCAGGAGGACAAGCCTTTAATTGACGAACTGTCAATCTCATTCAAATTACTATGTATGCGTCTTCGTTGACCTGGAACGGTGTGCTGTTGACGATGTTCACTCTGACGTTCAACAGTTTCTCAGCTATCCGAGACTTATCGATGCGGTATGACATTGCTTGGGAAGCGAATGAAAAAAAAATCCCATTACGCCCTTCACCCTGCAGCTCATTGCTGGTGCACTGTGAAAGGGAAAAAATGTGGGCCCCAACATAGCATATGCATACAGATTATATGTATGGATGTATGTTAGTACCTATATGTGATTTTTTTAAAATTCGGCACAAGTAAAGAGATTTTACCTCTCCTGCTATTTAACACTTTTATTTTTATTTCGTTTTCTCGAGCCCAACAGAGAATGAAGTTTACATTAATTTGTGAATAACAGTCAAAAATTCGTGAATAACTGTCAAAAAGTCTCTCAAATTCGTCGATGGACAAGTGTTCAATCAGCTGTGAAGTCGGCTGTCTCTAGTACCTGATTTCTGGTTCCAGCTGACACGGTATGGTAACGCTGCCCTTGCCTTACATATTCTCTGATAGAGTATTTCTTGTGGGGCATACCATATTGAATTAAAGGAAATCGATAAACATACATATTTCCATGATAAATAAACAATTATATCCATACTTATTTTTATATGGATAATTTTTTTTTTTTTTAAATTTGTTTTGCATTCCCTTTTGGTTGGAAAACAGCCGTGAATCCACAAGTGTATGTGTCCATATCGATGCTTGTGAACGTGTCCCATTTTATTTCACATTATGGTGCCTGAAAAATTGTTATCTGCGAAAAAATAACAATAAACAATGAAATGCATGAGTAACAGGTAAATATATCAAAGATAGCAGAAGCCACATCGAAGATGCTGGGGCACATTCGTACAGACTAACTCACAGCCGTTACGTTCGTACGAAGATGACTACATATATTGCTGTGTGTACGCATAACGTCTGTATGTATGTATGTAAATGTGAAAATATCGTGTTACCCTCACAGATATCTGGAAGTACTTATCACCTGCCTAATATGTATAATTAAAGAGAGAAAAACCGAGAGAAAGAAGAGACCCTCAGCTATCTTAAAAGCACCTTCAGACTTCAGAGCCCCCGCTTGTTTCTCGTCACAAGACAAGCTCAGCTTGAAGCGGTCAATTGTGTGTAGGCTATCGGTGTTTCTCTTTCACAAATAACTAAGAGAGCACACATCCAAGTTAATTTTATTGCCTACCTTCTCCACAAATTTAACATTCATACCTGTGCAGCATAGCAATAATCGGTGTTTCTTTTTTAATCCGATTGTCACGGCTTCCAGTATTCATACTGAGCTGGCATTTAATTGTGAATGAGAAGCTCAGAGCGGAGGCATTCTCAGCGAGAGAACACCTCAGAAAGTCTAGTCGTCGTCGTCGTCGTTTTCATTTCGGTCGCAGTCGTTGTTGAACCCCAGTTGTGAATTCGGTTTTGGGTGTGGTAGAAGGTACGAACGCAGTCATTTGTTTCCCCTTTCTTTTCGTAAAAAAATAATAGTAAAACCGTCTTAAATCGATCGTGAAATAAATAAATAAATAAATATCAAGTATATGCATGTGCAATGAGTGATCCATTGAGTGAAAATCAAACCGATAATTCGGTTGACTATCAAAACGGTCATCAAGATATCCGGTTGACGGAAGGAAGTCCCAAATTGGGAATCATTAACCCAGTGAATAGTACTGGAGCCACTGCGGAAGGCAACAACAAAAGAACTTGGGTGAAATTCGATGATGAAACGGATGAAAAGATAAACACAACTGAAAATGTTTTATCTAATGCACCGAGCGCCACAGTACCTTCAACAATACAGACAACATCAGCAGCAGCAGCAGCAACAACTACATCACTTGGAGCAAACAAGTTATCTCCACCACCACCATCACAGAGGAACCTGGCCAAGACGACGGCTGTGCAACAGAGACAGCGCTCTCCGACGTCTACAATGGCCACACCGATAACCACTACACGATCAAAATCTCCTGCACAGGTAGGTTGGGACTGCACTTGTGTCGATTGTGTTACGGCTTTTCCAAGGCGGATTTCGTAAAAAAATAAAATAAAAAATAACTACAGACTTTGCGGACGACCCCTAAAATAATTTATGGAACTTTAAATTTCCTTCGATTGTTTTCTCTTTCGACTGCAATTAGCACTGTTTATTGATGCCCATATGATCTTGGCTGGAATTTGCTGTGAATTGGATATCGATATCAGCACAGCACAGTCGAAATTCGAGTAATGTCAACAACAGTCATCGAACCGCCGCGCCGCCGCTGCCATCATTGCCATTCCATTTTCAATGATTTTTGATTTGACATTTTGTCAAGTGGTGTTGGAGATTGTGGCTGATTTTGAGTTGTCTACCAATTTGTGGCACGTGGATGGATGTGAAATATTTAGTCTCATTCTCGTGTCACCTGTCACGCGCGCTCTGAGGTTCCGCTTTTTGCGTTCCAAATTACGCCAGTTACGTAATTGAAAGCGAACCATCCTCTTTGGCGAAAGTAATGTAATAAAATGTCGATCCGACGAAACTGGTTCAATGAAGAAGCATGATTGTTGTTGTTTCTTCATTCGGGGTGAATGTTAGTTTGACACTTGTAATTTGCAGTAGCCGCTCTCAGGGATGTGAATTAAGTAGCTATTAAATACTCGTTAAATCATGGATTCTGCATTAGTATTAAAGCTGAGTTGTTAAGTACATTTTCATTACTTTCGGCAGTAGGTAAGATTAACAGTCAGATGAGAAAGCATTCTTGTTTGAAAGAGAGTTATGGAAGCAATATGCAGCATTCGTAGCATTCGTAGAAATCAGAAATTAGTTGTAACTGATTTCTGGTGAATACCCTTCGTTCAAAATCGAAGCAAATAAACTCGAGAACGTTACGTGACTTGGCAATCATGGGACCCTATGAGTAATCAGTAATTCGGTATAGCAAATCGATTCATGTTGCATGTCCTCTCATTACAACAAAGTGGAACATGACCAGCACGTACTGAAAATTATATGAGCATATATAAATAGCGTATCGTGTTTATTTCGCATGCATTACTGTAGGTACCGGTAATATGTCGAGACACATACTATGGCGAAATAGTAAGTAGCCGCAAGCTGCTGTTTAATCATTCATTAAATGGATAAAAAAAGAAATTCGCCCACATCTTGAATGCTTAATTGTTAAGCATTTGCTTGTACTTTGGCATGAACTTGTACTTGTACTTATGTATACTTAAACCTTCCTTGGTGCCTAGGTTCGATACCCGGTACGACAAACAATTTTCACAGCCCTACCACTTTCGAGTCGCTGACAGTTCTCATAGAGTTTAACTGTCTAGAAAACGCTTATCAAACTTCGCCGTTTGGAGTCGACATAAAACTATAGGTCGCTTTATATTATATTAAGAACTTGTACGACTAGGGACATTATACGATTAAGCGTCTATGGGACATATTGGCAGGCTTCTATAAGACACCATATAGCTAGCTACCTCTTTGCAGTCGTTGTGACCAATGAATGACCCACTTCTGAAGAAAAAGAAACACTCGTGAGAAATTGACTGTTGTACTTAAACAAAAGAAAATTATACTACAGTAGAAGCTCGAAAATTAGAAAAAAAAAAGATTTGGCGAATTATATTTTTCAAATGTTTTCTATTTTTAAGCTCTTTTATTGAAACAGAGGAAACCACTATATCCACCCATATTCTATCGCCCAAAGTGAATAAATATCAGAAAAATCAAAAAAAGTATCGAAAAACAATGCATAACTGAGTTCCTTATTTAAAATGTATATACACTGATGGACAAAAGTATTCGGCATATGGGTGTAGTCTTAAAACGTTAATGGCTTAAAACGTTAATGAAATCCAAACGTCTTTCCAAACATCTTTTGCTTATATTAAGCCCATTTCTCCAGCTTTCACAACCTAATTCAAAAGATAAAAATAATAGAACTTAAACAGTTCCAATTTTTGATGGACAATAGTATTCGGCATCAACTAAAAACACTCCTTATATTAAGAGAAAACTAAATTAGTATTTCGTTGGTTTCCTTTTTGCGTGATAGCAGTTTGAAATCGGTTATTCCTGGAGTCTACCAATATTTCATTTCTCCGAAAGTTTGCTTACGCCACTCTTCAGCCAGAGTAATCTTAATCTAGTTGCCTATACTTGATTTTATGGCTTGAAAGCGTTTTCCAAATATGTCCCTTAAATGCTATGGGATGAATAGGAGTCTGTGCCTGTAATGTGTGGGCTATGTGTTGTATTGTGGTGGCCTGTGGCGTTGTGGGTATGTGCCACGACTCCTATGCACTTGGTCCTACCTGTCTAGGTTCGATTCCTGGGTACGACAAGAAATACTTTTCACGGCCCCCCACCAAGCACTGTCTAGAAAAAGCTTCTCAAACTTGGAGTCGGCATAAAATAGTAGGTCCCTTCCACTCGTGATAAAACGCACAACACGAGTGGTTGCTGAGAAGCTAGGCCTTGGCCCTCTACGGGCTATAGCGCCACCCATATTATATTATTATTATGTGTTGTATACACAGAAAAAAATAAGGATTAAATCGAATGTCCTCATCATCACTACTGCCGAAGCGTGCCTTGAATGCGATTCAATCAGATAGCGACCGCTTGCCAGTTCCAGGACGAGATGGTTGGACCAAGTCCAAAAAACTTGCCTGGTTGCGCTTGGGCATAACGCCTGATGAGTTAGAGTCTATGGCAGAGGATCGAGTGGTCTGGATATCTCGCGTGCGTTCATTACCTGCGCGACCCGTGATCATGCGGGTCAGAAGACTTTAATGATGATGATGATGGCTGTTGTCCATCAGTGTAGAAAAAAAGGAAATTGCATGTGCATGTGCAAGTGTAGTATTTTACTTCTGTTTGAAGAAGTCGGATATGGTGGACTGCGTTACCTTTTGTTTGCCATAATATTTTGTCCAGTCTAAACTGTACCTAACAGTAAAAAGAATGCAAGCAAAAAAATATCCAGGCTGTCTACACAAAATAATATTGTATTCAAATTTTCGGAGGGAAACTAGGGACTTCTCGTTCTTTGTAGTCATATTTGGCCACACATTTCTTCACTCTTCAACAAAAAGTAAATTATTTACCACGTATGCGGAATAGGGTGGCTTATGCAATTAATACTAATAAGAAAGTTAAACAAATTCTGAGTATCTTCTAGCTTACTTGCAACATTTTGTGCTAATCTGGAATTCACACACATATAAGTTATTTTATTTTATTTATTCAATGCTTAGTTTATAATTAAAACTACAAATTAGCTGAGAAAGGTCAGAGGATCAAGAGACTTAAAATAGGTTACTTAAATGTGTCAATTGTGATTCGCAAATATTTTGTCCACCTCTTCCAAAACGCACACAATTCAAAATATGTTGAGTTTAGACCTCATCTCTATATAAACATTAACATTAGCAAATATGACTGTTGCGCTATTTCTTGCTTCCGTTGTTCGCCTATGACATGTTGACTTTGAGTGAACTTGAACCTTTTATAAACATCCCAGTGAATTACCGACACAGCCAAAGAACCAGAAAACGCTTGGCTCAGGTACATATTGTAATTATTTCTGAATGGGTCTTGCTTTGCTTTTATCGCACTACTACGTGAAAGAGGGGTAATAAGACATCTGCTAAGTGGGTAATATAATAATTCTAAGAGAATTATGGTTTGTCAGTAACTTACAAAATGGATTATTATAGCTATGAAATGTATCGTCCATTGACGAGGTCTATGTGCATCTTACAACAAATCATCATCTGCGCTTATAATCTATCTATCTACAAGATCATACTTATTGCATTTATGATAAAACAGTTCAAAATGGGTTTCATGTGACGATTTGGAGAGTCGAACGGAACATGGGCCTTAATCAAAAGCTTCTCATATTTCATCCACGTGGGCTCGGTAGTGCTCGTTTTCGTATCTCGATCTGGATCAGAATTTATCTTAATCTAACCTACCGGTATACTAATCTATACTAAAACTATGGCGATCTTAATTTACCTTCCGGCATAAGTTATAATAATTTCAATAATTTCTGCGAAATCCAAAAAAATTGCTCACCACGTCACACTGCTGGTTTCTACGATAATTGTTTATCTTTTCTTAATTATTATGTTAAACTGAAGGTTGCGCGCTCGATCACCGTCACTTCTCATTTGATTTGCATACAAATGTCGAAATTTGACGAAAATAGCAAAGAATTCTAAAATAAAATTATCGCTTTCGATGTGATTTGCAAACTGAATTTTAAAATCTGATGCTGATCGTAGAAAAAGTGAAATTAATGAATGGATGGAGTGGAAGAAAAAGAAATACCAGTATGTGTTCCCTGGGGTAGGTTTCAGCATTTGTACTTGAACTTTTTATGTTCACTGCGATAATGTAGAACGGATCGATGCAGATTTTGCATTCAAATGGAGAACGATAACAGATTTATTGACAAAATTATACAATAGATAAATTATGTCTGTTTAGTTTCTTAAAGTCAGTTATTTTGTATTAATTGTTTTTCTATTTCCTTTTGGACAATTCGCATTCTTCACAAATGTGAATGCAATTCGTGAAAGATGCCATGAATTCTAGAGAAGTAGACGAAACGGGGTCATTAAGAGAGATCATTGACTTTGGAGTACAATGCGTTCCAAACTATTAATGGAGACTCATAACTCATACATATAGTAGTTTAGAAGACTCTTTTGCGTTCGTCTATCCCATAATGATTACAGTGAGCGCCAAAAGAAAGTAAGTACACCATTTGCTAACACATTCAAAGACTCGTTCTAGAAGTCCGATTGCGGAAATATTTAGTGTTTTGTGATGTTAACGAAAAATACTTATTTATTTCCAAACAACTTATAATTAGTACTTAGTATGCTTCCGCTTCGTTTCGATTCGACTTGGCAATGACTCAAACAACTTCTTAGTTAATTTGACAGGCTATATCGTAACGGCGCGTTCGGGCGTTCCTTAAGTAGGATACACGTAAATCATTTGTTTGAGCAGGAATGAGGTGGTCGGGTACTTAAAATTCACATACCGTAATATCGTAAGCCAGAGCACAAAGTCCTAGGAGGACCTCCTCTCAATTTTTTTACATTTATTGAAGCAAATTGAAGCGACTATTTGTGCAAGTAATTCATTTTTGATAGGGATTTTGACGTTGCTTATGCAATAGCGCGATTCAGAATCATAGGACGTTTTCGTTTGATGTTGGCCACCAGAACCCGTTGAATTCCAAAAATACCAGTATCGCCGGGGGCTTTCGCTATATCTTCGGGACTTTCTCGATGACCTCATCGTGAATCATAGGACGTTTTCGTTTGATGTTGGCCACCAGAACCCGTTGAATTCCAAAAATACCAGTATCGCCGGGGGCTTTCACTATATCTTCGGGACTTTCTCGATGACCTCATCGTCTCCACTGAGATTCTCGCCTCCCGTCAGCATCGGTGGCAAATTTAGAAGGCTTTTGTTGACACTTAGTGCTGTTTTTTTTTTTTTTTTGCAGCGAGGAACTCGACGTGAGAGTATTAACCAAATCGGCAACCCTCACGCCCGTTGGCATTGGCAACGTGTGGTGTGACACTCGGCCACACGGACCAAGAAGCTCGATGATGAACACCATATGATGCTCGAATTATACGAAAAACATTTTCCACAGAACTCTAATTTTTGCAAGATAGCTGAATAATTTGGAGTCGCTGTTGAAGTATGTATCTTCCTATCCCGATTTGTCAAACAATACTAAATCGGAATAGCAAGAGACCAAGAAGCCAGTTAGGTAGATTGTGGCATTAATGCACTTCGGTCAAAGCAGGTCCATTGTACCGACACGTCAGTGTTCAGACAGAAAGAAAGAAAGATAAAAGGAGCTTATGACAGTCAGTTGGTATTCTCAGCAAATGTTGACTATAGCTTTGACTGGTATTTTGGTGAGGTCGTTTAGACTGCCTAAAAAGTAGGAGCCTATGATGACTTTCCTGATTGAGGCAAAAGCAGGATAATTGCAAAGGAGTGTTGAGTGTTTTCCTCCTCTTCTTCGGCTATGCAGCTTTTTCACAAGTCGTTGGAAAATAGGCATAGTCTTTTTGGGTAAAGCCCTAGAAGACAGTGTCCGGTAACTGAACCTACTGCAGTGCGACTCTTTAGGGAAATCCAATCGCTTGATCTTTTAGGATCAAGATAAGTCCAGATTGTAATGACCTGTCGACCATCTGGTGTTAACTTTCTTTGCGTAGAGATTATTGAGCTGTAACTTGAAGGTTAATAGATGTGCCTATGTTAAGAGATACCATCAATTGGCAGTCTAGTAGCGGGTCTTGCGAGTTCATCAGCTTTGCAGTGCAGTGCAGCCCGCGATGTCTCTATGGCCTGGCACCCAGCACAGTCGAATGTTGAACTGTTTGAATATCTCGTTAAGAGATGAAGAGGCCAGTTTGAAAAAAAAACAAAAGTCTAAATGAATCACCCTTTACTTAAGCTAGTGTATTACCGACAATATAAAAATGATTTACACTACACCCATTTTGGCAAAGTAGTGTTAAGTAGTAGCGTATTAAAATCATACTCAAACCGATGAATGTTCTCTGCCAAAGGACTTACTCTAGGTACCCTTTTTAAGTAATGTTATTGAAAGTGCTCTCAACTATTTGCTGTGCCCAATGTTTTCATTTACGCTTCTACTATTTTCTCGTTTCTGACATAAGTATACACCCTCCTGCAATGATAATCACTTACTGGAAGAGTACGTGAACTGTCCTATTGTTGCTCATATTCTTCTTCTTTGGGTTTCACTACAGTCTGGAGTAAATTTGGTCGCATCTTCTGCAACAACCATTAGCATTGTGCCTGGTATTGATTCTTAAGATTGGGGGGAACCTCCCGTCTTATACCGGCTCCCAAAAAGTTTGAGCAGCTCTCTAAGCATTTTCAGTAACATGAGAGAGGTGCCGCCGAATTCATGTGTAGATTGGGGTTCGAACCAACGACCTTCAATGTAGGCGTCGACCCACTCCCTACACCATTGCGGCGTGCCCATTCGTTTATCTTATCTCAATTAAATTTAAACTCCCCGATAAGCTTATTATATTTACTTACTCGTATCAAATTAGAAGTAATTAATGTTGTTATTCAGTACATACAATACATAGATGGCTACCGAAAAGCCTCTAAAAATATGTTATCTTTAATGTGTATGTGATAGCAAAAGGTGCGCAAGATTCTTACAAATGTCTTTAAAATGTATTTTATCTCGTTTGAAAAATCAGATGTCTTTAGGGAGCATATACCCAGATAAACAGCAATGCTAAATTCTAAAGCTTAATTGTTGTGTTAAACACTAGTATGTTACTGAAGCATCAGTTTAAAAGATGCAATTGTAACAACTTATGTGCACCTTCTTCTTCTTTGGCTGGCGCTACAGTCCGATGTGGACCTGGACCTCAGTCAACACGCCTCTCCATCTAATACGGTCTTGTGCTAGTTGCTTCCAGCTACGCACGTTTAGCTGATTGAGGTATCTTTCCAGCTGCGTACGCCATCGGAGGCGTGGTCTTCCTTTACATCGTTGTCCCGCGGGGCTGGAGTCAAAGTCTTTCCGGGCCGGAGCATAAGCTATACATGACATAGCCATCTGAGATGACAGACTCGAACTCGTTCCTCAATTACCTTCCAAGCCCATAGGCACAGCGACTGGCGAGTGTGATCATTCGTTTTGTCTCCGCGGTGGTGTTATTTCTTGCGTTAACTTCGGTGTCTAGGTAGACAAAGTCTTTCACTACTTCGAAGTTATAGCTGTCAATAATGACGTTTTGTCCAGACATCGGTGTTGGTGGACCTTTATTTGTCAACAGCATACACGTTGTCTTAAAATGCAAATGACCACATCAACAATCTATCTGCAACATTTTTTGTTTACTATCCACATTCGTAAATGAGACATCTCTTTGGAAGAGCACATTAAGGACTTAAATAAAACACCACAACTCAACTCACGTCTTTTCTCAATACAGAATATCCCAGTTATTCCATCGGACATCACGCCAGCAGTATTAAACACTGAGAGCACACATGTGAACCTTAACAATCCGTCCACTACGCCCGAGAAGCCTTCCTCGTCCAACAGCATCACAAACTCAACCAAAAATACCTCACATAACGCAGCATCTTCGACGGTGGCAAAGAACGACGTGTCCATTCCCATCAGTTCAACAATGCGTACAATTGAACTGTCCACAGGCACGATTCGAGAAGGATTCGGTAATGCGTCAGATCTTAAACATTAGCATCTTACAACAATTTCAATTCTTTGCAGCCAATGGCGATGTCATAGTCACACTTCTTCCATGTAACACCAAGTGGCCGTGGATAACTCCGGCAATTTTCCGTCCAGAACTAGTACCAGAGGAGCTGATGGCTCAAGGACTGACAGTAATTACACCACATCAACGGATTAACTTCGATCTTTCTCAATTTATTCCAATCTGATTCCAGCTTACAGTTGAGGAATACGTTAACGCGATGGAAACTCTGGTCAACGACTACCGATTCACTATGTACAACATTTGCTACAAACGAATTCTGGTGTGCTGGATCCTCTTCGCATTTTGCGTCCTCATGACTATGCTGTTTTCGGGTCTACAAAAAGTCGCCTTGTTCTCGCTTGGAGTTGGCTGGCTATTCTTCAATGCTGCAGCGATTTTCCTCTGCATGTGGATGAAGCTGCGCTTGTCGCGTGGCTTAGAAAAATGTCTGGCGCGTGTAAATAAGCAGTTAATCAAACACAAAATACTTCTCGTCCTCGACGACAGGGGAAAGATATCATGTCACAAAGTCAACTTGTGTTTCCTCTACTTCGACTCGACACAATGCGTTACGTTCCTGAACAGTTTCCTGGAGCAAACCGAACAAAATGGACACAGCATTCAGACCGGATGGGAATCAAAGCTCGACCTGGATATTAACGACATTGTGATACAGGGAAGCAACCCGATGAGACTCTCAAGGAAGCAGGTATGTTTAACTCTCATTCACTTTGATTAACAATTCTCCAAGTAGATGCTGATTTCTTACGCCTGCACCTTCGCATGCTGTTGCACCAACTTTTATGACGCATTCTGTCTTTTCATAACTCTCTGTAGGCAATAGCACAAGAGATTTACCTCAGTTACCTTCAGAGGTGGGGTAAAGATTTCCTCAGACGGCGCTTGGATTGGACGGTGCAAGAGGCAGGCGTACATGAAACCCCACGCCATCTGCAATCTTCCATATGCCCGTGTCAATACGAAGAGGAGATCCTTCGAAATAAGATTAAGACTCAAAGCCAAAGAAATCAGTGCTGTGGCGTAAACTGTTTAGGATGCTGGCTCTAATCTCGAATCAACTTAACTTAACTTAACTTAATTTAAATGAACACACCTAAAATATGGATACAATCGCATTGTTTTGTTTGAATCATTTTTTAGTGGCGTGACAATAAAAGATCGAAAATTTCACATTTTGCTTTTGTGGTTTTACTTATTGGCACTCCTCCGACCTCCATCTATCTATTTTTCTTGTTTTTCTGTTTGGTTTTGTTTGTTTGGTTTATTCATGCTTTGGCGTTTGCAGGAGTTCGGATGGCGTCTATATCTGCGATACGCCTCACGTTGGGGCTTCGATGTGTTACGTGGTTTGGAGGATCTTTCACCGACGCAGCCTGGCCGACATTGTGCAAAGTATGTGTGTCCCTGTCAGTACATTGAGTCGCATTTGAAGTACAAACCTCAAGGCAAGTGGAATTTTTTTCAGTACCTAACCCGAGTCGGGTTGTAGCTTCAATCATCTAGATTCTAGAACAATCATTTAGCTTGTGTTAATGGTGTTAAGTAGTTAAGTTATTGCAAACAGCTTGACTGTGAATTTCAGATTTAGTGCATCCTCCATGACATCTCTATCTCATAACTAAAAATCGACCACTCACATACCATGCGAATAAATGTTAATATTTGAAGAATTTATTTAAAACGATCGCATTTACAGGATACCCTTGCAGTTGTCTTGCCTACATATCGGGCACCCAGTTTGAAAACTTTCGATACTAGATGCGTGTTTATACAAATAACAATGCGGGTTCTCTCTCTAAATATTCTTTTTTTTATTAAAGATGCAAATATATTTAAATTAACTTACTTGTAAGCCGTAACCTTGTGAATAATTGATAATGTTTTTTTTAGAATTTATTTAAAACAATCACTCTTACAGGATACCCTTGCAGTTGCATTGCCTACATATCGGATCCCCAGTTTCAGAATAGATACTAGCCGCTCTTTTTGTGCAACAATGTGTGTTTTCTCTCTAGATATAAATAAATGTAAACATTTTTGGTAACCAGAAGCACCTTTTTTATCATTTAACTTACTTCAAAACTAAAAATGATGTGTTCTTTGTAATTTGCTAATTGATTGAACATAATTCACGACTTTCTTTTAATCTTACAGCGGATAGTGGTAGCTTCACATTCGTAAGTGACTTTGTCCAAATGGGATATTTAAAATACGTTACAATTTGTATTAATTGCCAGTTTGCGTTTAAAGTTAATTGTCTCCGGAACTCGTCTACGGATTTAGTGAGTAATAAGTTTGGGCCATTAGGTTAAGTTAGCGTCCAACACTTAGGCCAGACAAGACCCGAACTAAATGAGCGCCCTGTGCAAGACGTTTCGCGCGGTGAAGATGACTGACACTAATGCTGTCTAGTTCGGATTGTTTAAGAAGTATCTAAATGAAATTTCTTTGGGGAGGACAAGGCGCTGCAATAACAGAGGCGGTGCACAAAAGTATATTCCCCCCTTCTGCAGAAGTCGTTGTAGGGCAGACCCGATCTAGACGCGTAAGTTCTAATGGCACAATGCCCAGTGGTGACGCCGATAAAAGTCCTGAGATTAGTCCTACTCATTCTGATCGTATCGGATTTAGAGTAGGCCAAATATTTTTCGTAGCGAGGTTTCTCGTGCCAATAGATCATTTTCGGTTGGTTCGCGACAATCTTTTCAAGGTTCAGTAGATGTTTTGCAAAAGCAATAAGCAGGGATGACAGATCTCCATCCGAAAAGAGAGCTGAAATAGTGCCCTTTCTGGCGAATTTGTCGGCTTCGCAATTATCTGGAATGTCACAGTGTCACCCACATAAGTGGTGCTAATTAATATATTTGGCTTGTTAAGAGATAGGCCCAGTTTATGGAAGCCTTCAAATTAAATGCGATAGCATCCACCTCCTGGCTATCAGAACATATGACGAAATCTGTCCATGATATCTTTATTTGTATGTATTTGTCTAATAAAAGCATAAACTTAAAGCGAACTCTTTTTTTTGTTCGTCTGAGGTGTTCTTAACGCTAGACTGGAGCACTCAGATTCAAAGCTGGTCCATTGTACTACCAGCAGCAACCTCGGTAGGTAGGTATGTGGGCTGTTAGCGAAATCGCCAGCACACTTGTGATACCTATAGTCAGACTACTACCACTGATCAACAACTCCAGTGATAGCGCTGTGAATTTGATCCCAACGGCAAATGGTGACTGACCCACACTTGCAAACCGGATAAAAACGTTGCTTTCACTGGGATTTGAACCGGGGACCCCTCTAACCAAGGGTAGACACTCAACCAACTACGCCATCCAGTACATTAAAGCTAACTTACTATCTAACATAAAAACTAACTGATATTAATGCTTAACTAATGCGAGAAGAGGCAGTGCAGTTATGTGCAAACGTATGGGTGAGTAAAAGTCGAACGAATTTTGTGATAGATTAGCTAATCTGATGATGGGCTCAAACTGATGGGCTCAAACTGGCCATAGTTGGTACGATGGAGGGGGATTCGGCAAAGAGGTACAGGCGACAGGGATTGGAGTTGAGTGGGACCATTTCCAGAAGTGCAGGGGAATCAGTTGTTTTAGTTAAGTGTTAGTAAACGAAGATGTCTGCTACGCGGCGTTTTTTTAACGGTTATCCGGCCGATAACCTGTAGGAATCTACGCTGAACAGCTTCAATACGAATTAAGTGGCCATTCACATTGAAGAGAGATGAAGAAGATATTTCTGTCTTAAAGACGCTACATTGATACCCATCCAGCATCTGTGGCTTAACTTCCAAGTCTGGGTCATTGGTTTTACCAAATGTGAGTGGGACCTCTTGATGTTCAAACCTCTAGGTCTGCAGTAAAATACTTATAACATCTTGCCAGAGACGTTAGTTCGTAGATATTATGACGTACTATGAATTCTTGCCACATCTTGAATCATAACAGGTCACATCATCAATGATCATCTATGTTTTCATGACATTTAACAAGCTTTCGAAATTTTAAATATATATAGCCGTGTTTTTTTGAAATACTGAAAAAGAACAATAAGTGAGATCTGAAAATAACGCTCTTTACTCATGTTTTTTGTTTGCTTTAAGAGAGTGTGCGTGTGATTAGGTTAATGTCAAAATACTTCTACTATCTCTCCATCAAACACTTATTTCGCTCAAGTTATAATCAATTATACAAGTAGTCAATAGCGGCATTCACATTCAACAATTTGTCGATACGATTTGTTTGACGATAAATTGGAAAAAAGCTCTTTCTAACGTACTACGAGTCTCCCAACTTTGATGATTTGGCCCATCAAGCATGGTTGTCAAGCAAATCGTATCGACAAATTGTTGAGTGTAAACGCCGCACACGTATCATAACGTGTAAAAATAATACTAATAAACAGGAACAAATCGGTGATAGAGACCATGATTTACAAAACAAAGCTTTTCGCCCATCTAACGCCTTCCTTACTATTCAGCAGCCATCAAGTCATCAGCTGTCACTGACGCAAGAAAACGTCAAAATATTAATTGTTGACGTTAAAATCTGTTTTTGTTAAAACTATTCACCCCCAGAATAGATTTGTTATTAAAATGTTTAAGAAAAACAAAAATACTATTCAACCACCGACGGCACCAACAAGCGACGAAATCATGGAAGATATCGCTACGTTTCACGTGGAAAAACCAATATCCACCAAATGTCGACGAGTAGATACGGGAAACAATCTAAGCGAATGGTGGAAGGGATTTGAAACTTTTGTCGAAGACGTAGAGGATCTAAATTCCATGCAAACCGAGATCAACGGGTACAAACTGAAGTTGGAATCCTCAAAATTAGATGTTCAAACAAAGTCGAAGATTTTGAAAAATGACATAAACGACAGCCTGAAAGCTGCATCAATAAGTTAAAGCTTATAAAGAAATGGCAGGAAGTGATCTAGAATATAAGTATGTTGTGTTTCGAGTTTCTTGTTTTATTTACTTTCATAAATACATATAATGTGAGCTTTGAAAAGTACACGTTTTTTTTTATTACATTTGTTTAGTATGGTTCCTTGAGGCTGTCTAAGCATGAAGTCCATACTTTAATTCTATCAGCCAAGATAGAACGTAGTTATCCATCGTCATCGTCATCGTCATCGTTTGTAGTTTCGATTTTAAGTATGCACATAGACAGGATTGTTGTTAGTAGGATTGCATGTCTGAAAAACGGTGCCAATAAAAGGAACAACTTCAATAAGGTGGAGCAAAATCAAATCAAAGTGAATTAGTGTTTGCAATACTCCCAAATTATTTGAATAATCTGCAATTATTTCATACGTACAAGAGGCTCTTAAACAATAGATATTAAAAAGACCAAAAACAACGGCAGCGCTATACGTAAGCAGGGCCACATTCCAGACAGCTAAACACATTAAGCTGTCGTTAACCCTCATTTCGACCTATTTTCTGTATTCTGACGATGAACATGACTGCCACGACACCGTGGGAAAAAATTGTTTAACTGTTTGTAAATTGGTGACGACGTCAGTCGGCGAGATGAATATTTCTGATTTAAGCTATACAAATTATAGCAACGTTTTCCGTTTTCTAGCTTTTAAAGCAACTACAATTGCTTTGCGTAAGTGTTCTTTCCCAATTTGGTTGGATTCCGACTCCGAACGGAGGAGTTTGAAAAGCCTTTTTTTAACTAGAGAGACGTGAGGCCATGCATGCTCAATCTACATTACCTTGTTTTAAAGTGTTACTGGCATGTATTTCGTTGAATATTGTTTAGTTACTACGAACAGGACCTGTTGCACCTGATTCCACAAAAACAAAACATAAGCCAGCATCAGTTACACCAATCCATTCATTGTACTGTATTTTGATGAAATCAATCAGTCTCGTCTTGTCTCGCAAGAAATGAGTGTCATACGACAAAATCAACGTGGCCAGAGCTTAATAATGGCAAGACTAAGAACTGCTGGGGTTAGACCGTGACTCGATCCGTGCGCTCGTCGGAGTGATCACAGGACACTGCCCCATCGGAGCAATGCTCCGGAAATGGAACGCGGAATCCAGCGATCTCTGCCGAAGCTGCGAGGAGGAGACCGAGGGGATCCAACATCTGCTGAGCCACTGCCCAGCTCTCCATCGGCGCCTGGTTTCGCTGGGCCAAAGATTCTTCACAGAGACTGCGGACTTAGCGAATGCAGACATATCGGATATCTTAAGATTCGTAAAGACCGCGGGGTGGTTTAAGCCATCACCCGACAGGATATGTTGATGGAATGTGTACCACACAAGTGAAGGGACTCACAATGGGCACTAAGGCCTCCGAGTGGAAGTGATGTTCAACCATCACACTCGCCTTCCAAAACCTAACCTAATCTAAATCAAGCACTCTTATTTGATCAATTATCAAAATCATTCCAATCCTCATTGTATCACTTCATTTATGTAAGTTATATCTCACAAGTAATTTCTACTTGATTCGTCAATCGATTTTTAAATGCAACGTCTCGCCATCTTGGTGTATCTGTGAACACAACCCCGAAATATGACAGCAACGTCACGAGTGGCAGTAAGTGTGAGTAGGAAGTGTGAGTGTGAGTAAATATTAAAATTTTGAAGAAAAAATAATTTAGGTATTACAAGTAAATAGTTCGGCTGAGGGGTAAATTCCAGTGGAAAGTGTCAGTGGGATATGTGTGAAATCCTCTAAATACTCTCGTTTCTGATTTCATTAATGAAGTGACATATAAAATCATCAGGAAAACTAATTTAATTTAATTTAATTTAATTCTGTCCCCCATCCCAGCTGTAATATACAGCTATAAAGGTGAGTTCATTTTTGACCTATTTCTCATAATTATTATTTTTAGGTTATCCATATATTACTGAGTATATGTAAAACAGTGTACTGTACTTTCCCACTGCTTCAATCTATTTCCCAGATGAAATTATCAGTATTGCTTATCTTTTTGTCACTCTATTGCTATTGCGATAAGTTCGCCATAATAGCCGCCGATAATTCCTTCGAGGACAGTGACTTTGCTGAGTTCGAGGATTTCGATGCCGACGATGAGGAATTCGATAGCCAAAAAGCGACAGTCGGCGATTTCAAGGAGAACGACGACGATGCAACTGTAAGAGATATTCCAGTGCAGGCAAAAAAACCAGATAATGACTTCGCAGCTATGACTGACGATGAAGATGATGGTGTCGTCGAAGACGATGACAATGAATTTGAGCATTTTCAAGACGAAGAAGAATTCGAAGGTTTCGATGGTGGTGACGTCAAAGATCTTCCGACAGATCAGAAGGCTCCCGAACCGAAGTTAACCGTCGCTAAAATTCCACTTCACTTCAGGCAAGTTCACCGCATTTTCTGTACTTTGACTCACGCATTAATTTTAATCTTTTAGGACTCACTGGGACTCCTATTGGATGGAAATGTTGATGTTGGCTGGCCTTATGACGTACTTTGCTAACTTCTTCTTTGGAAAGTCCAAAAACTCAAAAATAGCACATATGTGGTTAAACACGCACCGATCCCTGCTAGAAGATAACTTCACTTTAGTTGGTAAGCCTTGAGTTATATTCGGCCGGCAAGAACATCTTTTGAATGTTTCAAAAATTCCACAGGGGATGATGGCAAAATAGAGAATGAAAACCCGGGACTGAACAAGGAGAGCGAAAGCCTCTACACGTTGTGGTGCTCAGGAAGGACGTGCTGTGAAGGCATGCTAGTTGAGCTGAAGATGATCAAACGCCAGGATCTGGTGGCGCTGGTAGCTGGACTTATGAGACCACAACAAGATCAAATCCATATAAAAGTGGAAATCTCCAAAGATGTAATGGATTCATTTGTTTTCTGCGTTGGCTCGAAGAAAACAATCACAAAGTCTTTTAAAGAATTTGCTGATTTGGTAATTATTTACTAATCACATTCGTTATCCCCTCTAATGGCGCTCTTCCCCTTTTCACAGAGTAAATACTGTGTACTAGTCAATAAACCGGAGGATAGATATAATGTACCAAATGGATTTAGCGTGCTATCTGAGATACCTGAAGCCACATCGGCATTGTTGGAATCGCGTGTTGTGGCTGTTTTAAGCAAATATCAAGATTTCATCGATTATATTCACATTTCTGATCAATTCAGTGGGCCAGTGCAGCAGGATGATCCAAATAATTTGAAGCAACCTGAAGTGAAGCGTATGTTGATGGCTGGATTCCATCTTCCTAAGAATAGCGACATGGAGTCTGTTAAGCCGTTGCTTGTCTTGGTCTTCTACATAATGGAAAAACTCAAGGGATATCGTTTGTCCAGAGAAGTAAGTGAATGGTGCTCGCCTAGTAAATGGGAGATTATTGAATGTTTGTGTATTTTCCAGGGAAAAGCAAAGGCAGACAAGAATCGTCTACGAGTCAAGGAGGAATTTTCAAAAAGTACTCATGCAGCTCGTGCTGAAGCTGCCGCCCAACGCAGAGAAGACAAACGTAAGCAGGAGAAAGAACGTGTTCTTGCCGAAGAGGATCCAGAGAAACAGCGGCGCTGGGAGCTGAAGGAGCAGAAGAGGCAGGCCAAGAAAAAGGCACCCAAGATGAAGAGACTGGCAGTGAAGTCACTCTAAGAACTAATTTTTATTTTGTCCAAGATAAACGAACGAGTTTTTTTGATGTAGTCTGTGAATGTTTTGTATTCTAACATTTTATGGAAATACATTTATCGTTGGACAAGAATGTGATGTGATTTCTGAGCGTCTTGATTTGTTTTTGAGCCGAATCGAAACTGTACGAAAGTGTGCTCAGCTGGGACTGCATCTCCTTGATGACGGCTTCTCTGTCAGTGATCGACAGGCATGCACTTGCACGGCATTGTGCGAGTTCTTTCTCAAGTGCGTCTATTCGCCTTGACATTGTAGTTTTATTGGTCTCACATCGTTCCTTTGTGCTTGCGATTATCTTGGCCGACTCAGCTCTCATGGTGTCGAAGTCACGTTTCGCTCTTAGTAACTCCTCACAAACCGCATCCTTTTCCTTTTCGATCGCCTCTGATTTACTTTGAAGCAACAATAGTTCTCCTTCACACCTGGCCAGCTTCAAGCTGCAGTCTGGTTTTTCATCCTTGACAACCAGTTGTTCCTTCGTGGATTTAAGTTCCTTACACACAAGTCTCAGTTTGTTTTCCAATTCTTCTCTATCCCTACAAGCCGTCGCGAGTTTTATTTGTTCATTTTCCAAAAGCTTTGGATACTGTGAGAGTTCACTCAGCTGTTCCTTGAATTTTGCCTTTATTCGCTTGACCTCTGCTTCGATTTGGCCTTCTATGCGTTTGTTATTCATATCGATCTTTTCCAGCATACATTTTTGCTCTTCGACCTTCTGCTGAGCATCTAGGTACTTCTTACGATAGTCATCGATTTGCTCCGCCTGCTCTTTGATTATACATGTATATTCATCCTGTTCGTCCCGAAGATCGTTTACTTTCTCCCGAAGCAGTTTTAGTTCGGCCATGTCAACATTTTCGAATTTTCCATTATTATTATTTGATCCCACAGCACCACTGGCGCAATAACCCTTTATGCGTGCCTCCAGCTCTTTGTACTGCTCATCCTTCTTTGCATAATTGCACAAAAGCTCAGCGTAGTCTTTCTTCAACGTCTTTAACTCGTTTGGCTTCTTCTCTCGCCATTGGCGTTCGTATTGTTGTTTCTCCTTATACAAACACTTCAATTCATCCTTAAGCCTATCGACAGCACATTGCATGTCCGCAACATCGCTTTCGATATTTTGTTCACTGATGCAGTGTTGCCGGGACATTTCAGGTCTCCGCTGCTGTCTGCTGACACAACTCTTTTCTTGTTTCAAGATCTCCAGTTTCTCATTCAAGCAATTTATCATTTTGTCTTTAAGAGCCATCTCTTCGAACAGCTTGTATGTATCGCAGTCCACGTCAGCATCACCTCTGCATGGCGTAGTCTTCTTTCTTGTTCTTTTCGAGCAAACATCGCAGATATCATGCGGCTTCTCTTGCGTTTCCCGTGGCACTAAGCCTAATGCTCCCATTACAACTGTGTTCGCCATTCGGGGGAATACATCGTCTTCAAGAGTTGGAACGATTGGTACCTCGTCAAAGTTTCGACTGGGATTTTCGTTTTGCATTTCGATTGCGTTCTGCACCATGCACTGCAACTTCAGGTTTTCGTTTTCCATGCAACCTCGAAGTTTCTTAATTTCCCTTATCTCGCACTTAGTCAAACACGGGCTTTCGCACATTTGTATCAGCTGATCCTTGAGTTGCTCTACAATACGGTTCTGACCTTCAATCTCTTTGAGTAGCTGCACGTATTCCATGCGATGTTTTTTCTTCTCCGCAGCACTCATACCTGTGATTGAGTCGCTCTAAAAGTACATACACCGAAACGGGTGACCGTGATGTATATTATGATACTAAATTATGTTGTGTTACCTTTTCGAAATCTTCGTCCATTTCTCCCAGCAACACTTCTTCCGCAGCCGCAAGCATGTCTTCAGTACCCGAAAGGTGATCGTTCGTTTCTTCTTCGATGGCGTCGGCTGCCACTTCAACTTGAGCTTCTTCCTCCATGACTAAGGATTTGTATTTGGGTGTGTAAAATGTTGTAGTTAGGTTAAGATTTGTGTGACTTTCACCGTAAATTTAAAATAATAACAAATAATTTGTAATTTCACAATTGAACAAATTTTTTTTAAATTTTGTAAATTTCTTTGAAACTTTTGCAGAATCTATTTGCGACTCATGTGAGATCGACCCAAAAATATTTTCTATTAAGAGTACAGTTTTCGAAACAGCTACTGTATAAGCATTAGCTACTACAACAAAATTATAAACTTTTAAAAGTGAACAAAGAGTATTTTATATGCTATGGCTTTGATCTGCCCATATACCACATGTGCAGTTAGAGTACAAGCCACTTCGACACGAGCTCATGGCTTTTATAGTTGCGCTTTAAAATGTTTATATATCGAAGACGACTATCTGTCCATATAGATATACGGAATCAGAGTACAAGCCTAGATACAGAGATGAGAAACTTCCGCTTCAAGAAAAAACCTATCGATAGCACCTCGTTGCCGGAGGTTGAGGAGGAATCCATTTACCTGAGGTACACCGTAAGTACATATCTTGAAATAATTCCACATCAATTAGCACAAACCATAAGCTATCAACTAAATAAACACATAAATAATCCGGCTAAAGAAGAACATATCGATAGTTCCGCATTGGCGAGAAGGAAGGCCACTTCAACAAGTTAGTACTAGCTGCTACTACCTGCAATGCAAGTGCATATCTTTACAATCGCATATTTGAAGAAGCAGAACCTTAATACTTACATCTCAGGCCGGCAACCCATGGAGGGTCTGCGTAAAAGCTGGTTTCTGGTCATGGGCACGCTGTTTCCAGTCATCAAGACCAAGCTGTCTTCTATCCGCGATGGGTTGGTCTTTATACCGGTTCGACCTTCCTCTCTTTCTCGAACCAGGAGGCTCGGAATTGCAGACCCTCTTTGCTGGAGTTTTGTTGTCCATGAGTTCGATGGGGCCGAGCCAGTGGAGTCCACGGATTTTAGCCGTACGGACTGCATCCACATCTTTTGTACAGCGCGTAGAGCCCAGTTGTTTCGAAAAACCGAAGTAGTAATATTTACTATTTACTAACTTGTCATTCGTGGAGTTCACGAGGTGGACAAGCTCCTTCGCAATTGCAGCTGTCGGTTCTTATGTTTTGCCCCAGGCTGTGTGTGGCGGAACGTGACTAGAACCTTAGTAAGTTTTCCAAAACCGAAAGAAATTATTTTGGTTTCATTGGTTAGGTTCGGTAAGAGTGATTGTAACAGCTGAAACAGTTGTGACCCACTTAGATCCTGTTTGGATCCATTGTGCTGTCACTTACCTAACTGACACCTAACGATTACCTGCTGGTATCCATGTGATCTCAGAGATTGTCCACTACATAACTGGGTTACAACCAGTTTTGTTTTCCTGATTAATTTTGCTATGTTCTGAATTTTTATGAACAAATGACATTTTCATCCGCTTTTGTAAGTGCCCATGCCCTTGCGTAAAACTTAAATGGGACGATTAATGCCTCGTATAACATTGCTTGGTTCTTCAAGAGAAGGCTGCAAGACCCAATAGCCTCCTGCGCCAAACAAAAAACAAAAAAGCCTGTCGGGACAAAAATTAATTACTGGTAGAAGAGTAGCAGCTGATACTGAGAATTTGAAAGAATCACTTCTGTAGACTGACTGAGGACCCAAATACCGCTCTCAACCAGAATGTTCCTCTCAATCTGGTCAGTGATAGACGATAATTCCGTCCCCGATCTAAACCAGGCCATGAAAGCTAAATCAAAACTGAAGTCTAACAAAGCTGACGGTGTGGACGGGCTGAAATATTTAAGGCAACTGGAGATGATCTCGTTGGCCACATGCACCACCTCGTACATATGATCGTTGGAAAGCAAGTCCGACGAGTAGAATATCAGTATTGTTTGCCTGATTCACAAGAAAGGAGTTGGAAAGAAAGCGAGAATTCTCCCATATCATACAGCATAACCTGACGAGCTAGCAACGAATGCCGAAACTAGGCTTGGCGGCCTATACCTCATCCTTGAAATCGACGACTTGATGTCGAAATAGGGGTCGAATGTGTTAAATCTGGAATGAAGTGGTTAATCCACAAGTTTCCTTCTATATTTATAGCAACCAGTTCTTCAAAATTGTTAAGTAGCCACTTTTCTACCCACATGCCTACATCCTGATTTAAACAAAATTAACTCGTTATCTCTGAATTCATTGTCAGATATATGTATGTACATTCATACAAATTTGTGAGTTGCCTGCCTTAAATTCATTGTTTAAATTTTCGTCACCCACATCTTAGCCGATTGTGTAGCTTTACTGTTTGCATCGGTAAGTTATGTTCGTTCCGATAACGGTCACAGGTGTACAATTATTCGTTTTAGATATCGTTTTTGAATAATCCAACAAATTCCAAAATGTCGTTATCTCAAAGTCGTAGTTTTGGTGGAGACTTCTCAATCCATTCTTTTCATGGGAATACGACCATGAACTCATCAACTGCATTTTCTCCATTTGATGATGAAGAATTCAGAACTTCAAATACACAACTGAGGGAGAACTCTAGAGAGCATACAGTTCGACTTGCTCCTGATGAACATCCAATTAGCGCCGTTTCCCACACCGATTGCGACTCAACCTGTCCGCGTTTAGGGCAGAAAAGCAAACGACATAGATTGATAAGTGCCCTCAAAGAAAAAATAATCTGTGACAATGCCTCCGTTAAGACCTCCATTCGAACGACACCTTCGGAAAACGACCAGCTGTCGTCAGCAAGTTCACGTACCACTTCGCAATTCGATGACGATGAAGAGGACGAAGAGAAAACATTTCGAAACGAAACGTACAGCAACGATCGTGTCATCGACAGCCTTAAGGAAAATTACGTTTGTCTAAATTTTGAGTTCAATGAACTGCAAGAGTGCCACGGCAAGTATGTGAAAAGCCAGAGGGATCGATACTCGAAAGACGAGGATGAGAAAAATTACAGCGATTCATCAGACCATGCGTTGGAGAGGAAATTCACTCAAGTGTTCCATTCCCATGAGATACCGCAGGAACAAACGCCCAAACTGCGGAACTCAACAAAAAAGAACAAGACCCAGAAGAAGGAGCGAATGAAGGTGGAAGATAAAGAAAATAAACCACTTTCTGAGCACAATAACAAGGAACTTAAGATGATGTTGAAAACTCTCAGAAAATTGTTCAAGTGCCCACCGATTGCAGCAAAGGACACGTCGGAACTGAAGAGGCTCTACGATGTGGTAAAAACCGTTCAAGAGGAACAGGAGAAGTTTCGGACCATCATCAAAGAGCAACAAGATCAACTTAACGATTTTTACAGCAGATACATCCACGCTCAAGACATCATTCAGTCCCAGAAATACGAGATAAAACAACTGCATCATGCCAATACGCAATTGGAGAACGAACTGAACAAGAACATGCATGAGTTGCGGGAAAAGTTTCAAGACAAGATCAACGAGATCTCACATCTTCCCCGGGCAGTAAGGGTGGAGAAAACAAAGTGTGACAAGTTAGCCAGAGAAAATTGTACGCTCATTTCAAAACTGCAGCAAGTGAAGCAGGAGCTGGTCAATGCAAGGTCCAAACTCGAAGAAGCCTGCCAGAGGAGGACAAAGATCTTAAACAAGCTGAAGTCGGCCGAGCGGGACTTGAAGATCTTTCGAACGCAAAATAACACGCTAAAAGTGGAGAAACGCACACTGTACGAAGAGATGCGAAAGCTCAAGGGGGCAAACGATGACCTCAAGTCGACGAGCTCAAAGAGCATCTCACGACAAAAGGAACGAGGGGAATCCCAGCAACGTCTTCTTCGGAAGAAGATAATTGACCTTGAGATGGAGCTCAACCGCAGCAGGAATTCAACAAAGGATCTTGTAGAGGATCGCGACAAATTGATCGCTGAACTACACACGCAACTCAACACCCTTGTTCACAACTTTGAGACATCCCAGAAGCACATCCGGATCCTGAGAAGGCATATCTACTCTCTGTCCAACAGTCAAATAGCTCCGGAGAAAAACACATAGAAGAACATCGCCTGATCACCATCAATTGGCGAGGGGTTGCCGCTATGCAACGCCTCGCCAATTGAATGATTCAGGTCGTGCTTTGAAAAATGCATGCTCTTACCAAACCTGTTGATAACGAACTTGTGACAACAACGCAACGCACGAGTTCAAGGTTCGATATCAAAAGGTGTTGTAAGTTCTCGCAAAAAATCCGTACCCTCGCTTTATGTAAACAAATCGGACACTCATTTAGTTCAGTTCTCAGAAATAAAAAAGCATTTCTCACGCAGAGAACAAGAAAAAAAAAACTGATAAATATTGAAAACTTTATTTCAGACGCCACCGACCCCGCACACTGCTGCTGTAATGAAAGGTGGATGGAATCGCTGTGGATTCTATAATTAGACAGCACGGCGCGGCGCGTCGCAACGCTTTGAAGATGGTGAGCAGTGCGGAGCACAGAGAGCTAAGTGACTACCAGCCGATGATGTTTGGAAAACTCACGCTGAGCCAAATTTAATCGGTCAGTAGGGTTGAAACTTTGACAGTGGCGAACGAAAGTAGTGTTGTTGGAGTAGATTTATCCCGAAGGGGGAAATGAATATGTGCATTTCTTGCTATTTTTATCATTTGCCAGTGCAAAAAAGTGTCCGGAGCCAAGAAACAGCACGGGACGAAGGTCTTAATTGTATATCGATTATAGTGAGTGGTAAATAGTGGGCTGGGAAGAGCATGCCATATTAGTGTGACGCGGCTTAAAAACGGGTATTTAATCTCAAACTGACGAACATTCCCGGCGAGACGAGTGTTGCAGGTGAATTCATCGAGGGGAGGGATGCGATTGACCTCACTTGATCATTGCTGGTTAAGACTAGCACGTGACTCGAAGTTGTTAATTGTCTAAATTTAGCCACTGACTGTTCGTTCCAACATTCAAACCCTATGACCACTTTCTTGGACGGGTTCAAAACTTAGCCGCACATGTGCGGTCGTAAACTGAAGAAAAAATGTGACTAATCAGAACCAACAAGACCAAACCAACTTTAGCCAAGCTTTGTCAATTATATTTCCCAGCGCTTTGATGGATTTGGATTTTGTGGCTTCCTCAGCAGAATGTAGGCCTGGATTAAGCTTAAATTGAAGCCAGAACAGAAGGGATGAATGTATTTTTTGCATCGTTTCAAATATCGTTTGGCAACTTATGTAGATATTTTGGAGTATTATTGCCGAACTAGATTATTTGATCATTCCAGCTAATGGCTGATTATTAAGGGATCGCTGCAATGACAGCAGACAGCATTGAGTCTTGGAAACACTGAATTCCAGGCTATTACTATTATTATTATATATTATGTTATATATTCTATTACTTAGATATAGAACATTTTCTGTGGTCCTAGACATAGATATGCTTTCGATTCGATCTGGTGCAATGAGTTAATTTACAAAATTTACAAATCAAAAGGTTTTTAAGTTCTCGAACTGCAAAAATGTCAATTGCTTCAGAATACTCAGATGAGTTTCCAGTTTCTACGAGTGTTGCTCAAAGCTCTGTATTTAGTTCAAAACTTCTCAGTACATATTTATCTGTATGATTTTCCAGCCAACAACCCAGAGATTGAAGCATTTTTATTGCTGCTCACGATGCACTAAACAAAATTAAAGATTTCGTTCCCACATGAACATACTATTTTAAGTGTTGGGGATTGGTAATAAAAAGGACACCTCCAAAGGATTGAAGTGTATATTTATAATAAATAAGAGAAGAGATTTATTGGTACTATAATAATAATATATAATAATATGGGTGGCGCTACAGCCCGTTGAGGTCCAGGGCCTAGCTTCTCAGCAACCACTTGTGTTGTGCGTGCTATTGTTCTATCACGAGTGGAAGGGACCTACAGTTTTATGCCGACTCCGAACGGCCCAGTTTGAGCAGCTTTTTCTAGACAGTTATACTCTTTGAGCATTGTCAGTCACTCGAAAGAAGTGAGGCAGTGAACAGTATTTCTTGTCGTACCAGGAATCGAACCTCGACAGGTAGATCCAAGTGCGTGGGAGTCGACGCACATACCCACAACGCCACGGGCTATATAGGCACGATTTATTTTCAAAAACAAAGAGCTTAATACCAAGCTCCGTCTTGGAATGCGCTAGCACTCGATTTTGTTTGAAAAATGGTACCGTTTCGAAAGAACTGGTGCTCATAACTCTTCTGATGAATATTTCGTAGGTATTTTCTGCCTATTCGTGGTGGTTGAACCATCTTCTCCAATTGCGTTCAAAGCGATTTGGGCTACAGGCCGCGCACGGGTTTTTTTTCGATAACAGTTATGATGCTTCAAACAAATAATGACACTAAGTAAATGGTCTAATGTCACAAGGTTTTCATCAAAAGAGTTAACTAGATTACGAAACAATTATGGCCTGCTCTCTATCGGAGTCGATCCCAGAGCTTGGGCAGATTGATCCGAAGGGCTATCAGGACTCATCGCCGTTATTACTGGGCACTGCGCCATTGGAAATCACGCCATTAGATTGGGTCTGCCCTGCAAGGACTTCTGCAGAAGTTGCAGAAACGGCGAACCTCTTCCAGAAACAAGAAACCATTGTACATCTTCTCTACTTTACTCCTCCCGAAGGAAAGGCCGCCTAGGATCTACACTACATCTTTAATAATTAATAATCTGCCCAAACTAAGCAACATTAGTCTTCTTCATCAAAACCACCAGCTGGTTAGCGGAGTAGCATCGACAAAATCCTTGTGGTTACACACCTAGCCTATACCGGCTTAAGTGTGAATGCTTCAGTCAGCCGTTTTAACTTAACCTAACCCATTAACTACAAAATCACACAATCAATGACTAATAGTTCTAAAAAAATAAATCACACCATTTGTCAAGCAAGAGCCACTATTCCCAAAACCTCCTTACTCAAAAAGAGATTGCCTTACAATCTGCATCTCGGAACAATTTACTGTTTTAATTTCTTTTAATGGCAGAATATTTTTCAGTCCCACTGTGCACTATATACCACTGACTGGCTGATGTCTCACAGAATTTCATTAAAATCGAAAATTTGAAAAAAAGAAAAAAAAGAAAAAGATCTCATTCCGTTTCGGCGTGGACTCTCCGGATTTTGTGGGCAGTGCGAATCGGTCCGAGTACAAGCGAAATGCTTTGCCGCTCAGCAATTATTATTTTTAACTGCGTCCTCGCTTTTGTATTGCAATCGGTGGTGACTGTTGACGCAACGACACACAGTTCTATTGAACATGCTGATAACGACGAGCATACAAGTTCATGTTGGAGCACCAACGAGTGTTTAATCGAAGCCAAATTAGAGTTCTTTTCCGGTAATGTCCTACCAATCATAGTGAATTGTTCGATGTCTGGAAATCTCGCAAACGAATCGAATAATTTCTTAATGAAACGTCGGTTGTACACAAACATAAGCGCCGTCATGCTCGATGGATGTGGAGCGGCCTTGAATGCAAATACATTCGGTTTCGAATACATTCCCAATTGTGGGATGATAACTTCGTTGAACTTGAAAAACTTCCACTTCGACGAAATCTACGAGATCATCTGCGAGTCAGGGACGTCATTGGAAAGTGTTTACTTTGAGCATAACGAATTCGCACGGGTAAGTGCCATCAGTGTGGCGAATTTGAAAAATCTAAAGATACTACATTTCAACGACAATAAACTGAGATACATTGATGGAGAAGCTTTCAGCGGGCTGCAGAGGTTGAAGGAATTTAAAGTTGTCGGCGAGAATCGACTGCGCATCAGCTATGCGAAGATGTTCAAAAATCTTCTCCATCTGGAGAGACTCTATGTGGACAGCGTTGATAGAGTTACGAGTGAACTGTTGCTAAATTTGCCGGATAATTTAGATGAGATTGTAGTAAATAAGGTAGTGTTTGACAAGGACGATGTGGATGTAGTAGCACCACCACCTCTGAGGAATCTCACAATAACGAGCAGCGCACTGACGTCAGTAACCATCAGAGGACATGAAATGATCCTCTTGGTGAATCTGAGTGGAAATTCACTGACGGAGTTCTTTCTGGAGAACTGCACGGACTTGGAAATACTGGACCTGGGTGGAAATGATCTGACGCAACTATCGAGCGAGCAGTTTGATCAGTTGGAGCACATCCATCATGTCCTTCTGCGGGGTAACAAGCTGAAGACTTTATCCCTGCTGGTATTCGGCAACGCATTGACCCACATGCATTCAATAGATTTGAGGGACAACGAACTACAGTATATGAATGAGTTCAACGAATCACTTTCATTTGGCCCGAATTTGCGCATACTCATCAGTGGCAACCCCTGGAACTGTATATGGTTGGTCAACGTGTCCTTTAGGCTGCCCCAACAGTACTGGGTGTTTCGCTATGAAAAGTTCATCTCAAAGATCAACGTCAATGGACTGGAGTGCATGACATACCCGGAAGATAGTGGACCAAAGGATTCTACAGACTCGACCTCGAACAACCTCACGTCGCCCTTTCACGCCATATACGTTTCGCCGAGAGAAGCCAAACGTAATCAAAAGGCAGAAGCGCTTGTGATCGTGTTTATGCTGCCGCTGGGAATAGCATTACTATTCGTGTTGCTGTATCTTTGGATAAACTGTCAGAAGGTCTTCCATCTGTCCTACTACAGGAACCTGCCACTGATGCGAGGTTCAGCGGAAAGATTTGACGTCGTCCGACAATTGCCGCTGACAAATAGCCCTGACCAAGGCTACGAAATCCCACTGACTGGATGCAATTGCGGCGATCATTTTGGCAGTAAATGTAATAAGGTAAACATCACCTATGAGGAGACCCCGCAAAATAATGCGGCTAAGATTTACGAGGAGATCATCGATCAAACTGGGCCACCTGGGAACTGCTACTACGACCATCTCAAATATGCGGAACAGAATAGAAATTCTTTGTAAACGTGTTGTGTTCGAAAACATTTGTTGTGATTTATTCTTATTTACTTTCTGTATTATAGTATAATTTATAAATAAAAGAAAGCCAGATTGGGGCTCATAAGGAACGAAGGAACAATTATTGTTGGTGAATTATTGATCATTGCCCGGTTATTTTAGTCGTAGATTGCGGCGAATGTTTATTCAAGCTCCTTGCTTTTCCTCTTTAAGTGAGCGTGTACATTGTTTTTCAAGTGGCTTAAGTTTTATGAATGCGGTAACGGGTATGGACGGACGTGTATTTATTTCAATTTTATACGTTTCGGGTAAAAATGATGCCGTACTTGCGACTGCACTGTTCTTGTAGAGAATTTGCTAATTGGTGAAAATCAATTATTGAAGTTGTTCACAGATCTAGAGTCCTTCACGCTATTGTATGCAGTTAAAAAAAAAACATTGATTACGCGTGTGGGCAGGTGTAAGGATCGATTCATTTTGCGACGCACACTTCTCTGTATGTTATATACGTTTGGGCGTTTTTACAACAATGTTGATTCTGGAGCGACGGAGGCCAGGAGGGATTTGAGTTCTGTTCTTTACAATTTATTTCGTGTTGTATTTCGTCTCCCAGTTGAAGACAAAAATCCTAATCGATTCCAAGAGCAATCCATCTACCAAGTTTCATCCAAATCCGAACAGCCGTCAGGCAACCAGAACTCTCCAAATATTCAAACTTGCTATCATCATTATCATCTTCAGACCCTCATGATCCTCGAGAGATCTCCAGGCCACTCGACCACAGCCTTCGACTCTAACTCATCGGGAGTAACCAGCCAAAGCGTAACCAGGCGAGTTTTTGGACTTGGTACAACCACCTCATTCTGAGCCTGCCAAGCGGTCGTCTACCTGATGGAATCGCTTTCAAGACACATCTTGGAAGTCGAGAAGGGTACATTCGTGCCACGTGATCAAACGACATCCGTTCGAAAAAGCACATGCTTAACGTTGAGTTCCTCGCGCTGTCTGAGCAACTTGTATTCACGATTATATTCTTTGGATCATTACACAAATTTCATGAAAATAGGTGAGAGAGAATAAGTTGGAATAAATACTGAGACAAAAACCGCTAAGCTCAGCCTAGTTGGGCCTCCCTGGTTAGAGATCTTCAAAGCTGTTTCAAAATTGACTCGGCTTGGTCAATTCTAAAGGAAAGCTCAGCATTACTGCTCTCATCGCTCGTGAAAAAGTCCCCGAGATAGTTCCCGAAGATCGGCCAAGATGTAGCTAAGTTAAATTTTGTATCTGGATACACCAGGCAGGTTGGCCATCAGAACTTTTATACCAGCCAATTACAATTAGAAACGGCCTAAGGTCCAGATTCCGTTATTTACAGTGTCTATTACGTAAAGAATGTAGCAGCCAAAGTGAAAAGCACATCTAGCGTAATAGAAGAAACTTCTGGCGTACCCTAAGGTAGTCATCTCAGACCGCTGCTGTTCATATTGTATGATGTTCGTGAAATATTTAAATTTTAAAAAAATTCAATTTAGATTGTTGGTCAGACCTTATTTTGAATGAGGCACTGTCCTAGCTCAAGAAGAATGGAATATTCAAAAGGGATATCGCCATCTGTGCGGACGTTCAGGCCGCAATTAAGTCCTTGTTCAATTCAAAAACACCCCTTAATTGCAAACATCTCTTAACGAGATGGCTGAGCATTTCAATATATATCTCATGCGTGTAGGTGCTGGGACATTGTAACATACCGGGAAATTGCAAAGCCGATTAACTCGCAAGGTGTGGTACCACTTATTTTCTATCACCAGGGGGAGGATCGACATTCTATGCGGATCGCAACTTCTTAAGATACACACAATTAAAACAACCAATCACAAATAGATAGATGGCACCGCCAGCCTTAAAACAAATAGCGTGAGCATTAGCCAGCTAAACCGCTATATTTTAAGCACCAAATGTTTCCAAGAATAAGAGTAGATACCGCGTGGTATCACAGTGGCAGGGTTCCCAATTAGGGAAAACGTTCTAGGGGAATTTTGTTCATAATAAGCATGATTGAAGACTCGGCCAGAACGTCATCGTAGGCGGCTATAACTTCGAGGTAGTTAATGACTTCGTCTACCGCTGCTCTCAAGTAAACAGTACGAACAACACCACCGAGATTAAAGGCAGAATAACTCTTGCCAATCGCTGTTTCTTTGGGCTCAAGAGGCAATTGAGTAGTAGAGCCCTCGCTCGAAGGACCAAGCTAACATTCATCATCCCTGTCCTGCTCTATAGCGCAGAAGCGTGGACAATCTCAAGAGCAGATGAAGAAGCTGTTTGCGTTGATGGTTTTTTGGTGAAGATTAAACCATGAACTGTAGATGGCCTAGAAGATGGCCAAGAAGTCTTCGACTCCGAACCCGTGGGACAGCGCGATAGAGACGCCCATAGCACCGAAGGCGCACAAAAGTGGAGAACCACCTTAACCAACTGGGCGTGCCAGCTGGAGAAGATTGTTGGCTGAGGCCCAGGTCCACCCCGGACTCTAGCGCCATTAGAAGTTCAATATTAGATTTTCCTTTTAAATACATAACAATGACAATCTGTCTCTATTTCACTTAAAACTAAACGAAAGACATACAAAGTTTGTATAAGCATTTATTTATTAAGTTTGGCATCTATTTGAACAGTTGTACAAGAAAAAATTCTTCGCATTATATTTAATATTCGAGTATAGTTGTATAAGATCTAGGACACTACAAAATGCGCATATAATAATACCTAATTTGGCGTCAAGCCATAGAAATGTATTGATTAGGATTGCATTGAATGTAAATACAATAAACGAAATATACTTATCATTGTGGGGCAGGCAAAGTAGCTATTTCGCGTTTGATTTTGGAATTAACTATAATCCTACGAACAATTACATTCGACTTGGTTCTTGTTGACTTACACACGAACTTTGGCTTCGAAGATAAATCACATTCAGATGTTGCATCCACTTGTGCAAAACGCACAGACTTCGTGTCGTCATCAAAAATATTTCTTTTTGTCACCAATATCGATGGTCTGGGCTTCAACTCACCTACGCACTCATTGCTGGCGCTTATGCTCGGATTTTGTTCTTTTAAAGCAAGTTTCGATGGAGTTACGAATTTTCGAGGGGTGGCTGAAGTGGGGTTCTCTTTATTGCATTCCTCTGCGAGTTCAGTTTTAATTTTCAGATTTGTCAACTCTGCTAAGATTGACTTGATAGAAGTCATTGTTGGGCTGTTGGAATTGCTTTTGTCAGCTTTTGTCTGTTGAGACTGCTTCTGTTCTTCGACATCTATTTGATTTTCCACTTTAACTTCGTTTGGTTGGCAGTCATTACTAAACGGAAGTTTATTCTTAATGGGGATATCAGAGCACTCCTGTTTAGGCAATAGGTCCGTTTCGGTCGTACCCTTTTCCACAATGTCATTTTTTTCTCGCGGAGGAGCTAAGTCAGTGACAATATTATCCTTACACTCGTGTATTTCATCATCATCTTCGATTTTGATGACAGGTCCAGGTGACATTTCTATACAACAACCTGTGTTGCCTTCCTTAGCCGTACCAGTAACTGAATGAATCTGATCTCTTGCGACCTGATATTCTACTTGCCTGGGTACACCTATCAAAGGTTTTGCATTTTCCAATTCACCCTCGCTAAAGGACATATCTCTACTGGTGAATTTTCTAAACTGTATGTTGTTGTCGGCAAGCAAACTCTCGCGATCAATGAGAACACAGCGTGACTTTAAAGCTTCAAATCTCCACCTGTGATTAAAATATTTACATATATTGCTGAACAAACGGGCAGTGTGAATATGAGTGACAATGTTTTTACTTAGCCAATTCCTGCTGAGAGTTTCTCTGACGCTCCTCAAGAATCCCCTTCTGAATGCGAATGCTATGGAGTTGTTTCTTCAGATCATCCGTTTCTTGTCTTTAAATTAAATATTTTTGATCACACACACGAGCAACAACTGGGCATTATTTAATACATAAGTTACTTAAATATCTAAGTATGTTAGTACCTCACCGGAGAGAGAGAACAAAATAATACATATTAACAATAATTAATAAATATAGCATCTTACACTTTAACTTTGACTTTAACACAGACAAGATATTCATTAAATTAAGAACTTGGTAAAGGAAACATGAATTGCGGTGGCTCTCAGTTGCTGAGCTAGATAGAAAATTTTTGAAAGCGCATACTTGCAGAACAGTAGCATTGAATCCAGCCATACGACACCCTTATCGTTGGCCATAGAGATCAGCTCTTGTTGAGTCATCATGAGTTTCTTTTCTAGATCTTCGTTCTGTTTCAGCAAGTTGAGTATTCTTTCGTTGAGCTTTTCTGTAAGTATAGACGAAAACATGATGGGTTATTGTTTGAAGTGATACAACTAAAGGGTCTGCGAGAGCAGTCTTCGAAGATATATTTTGATGAACCTTTGCTTTACATTCTTAGCGTACAATACGGAAATAACAACAGTCAAAGAGGTCAAGTATCTTGGCGTTAACTTCATGGAAAGGTTGAAGTTCAACAGCCAATCGAAATTGACTCTTAAGAGATCCAACCTGGGCTTCCATCGCATTTATCGTTTGATGCGTACACCAAATGGATTAAGCCAGAGGGCAAAGCTGCTGCTCTACGAGCAGCCAATACGACCGATCTTAACGTACGGCTTTCCAATACGGCACAGCATTTCTAAGACCAGCATGGAGAAGCTCGCAATTTTGCGAATTACAGGTCTCACCTTAGAAAGGGAACGACGAAAGCACCACAGCAACAAGAGGCTTTACGACGAAGCACGCATCATCCCCTTACAACAGTACATGGTGGCACTGTTCAAAAAGCAGTCCCCGGACAACGCGCTAAAACTGCTAAGCGAGCAGAGTAGCGATAGCAGTCATCATCGAGGCTATATCGGCTACCACACCACCACCACATCCCAAAAGGACCAACATGGACACACGGATTTGAACAACCCGATTTCACAATCAAATTTTTAAATCGCTTTAAATCTTAGCATACGCTTGAATATACACTTCGTTCTTAAATGCGCGCGAGTTAGACCGTTTTTACACACGCTAAATTTGTAAGCAACTCTCCAATCTTGTTGGCAATGGAGGTGAAACGTGCAAGGGGTAACCTTCTTCTCAGAGTTGGGTATTGGAAGCATGCTATGCATATGTAAGAAAGAGATGGCACATGTGTGAAAGGGTGGGAAGCGGAAAAATTGAGCACGAATTGCAACTGGGTTGATTTCTACGTGTAAAAGTGGCTTGCGATCACAAAAGGGAATTGCAGAAAATCGCCAATAAAAAGTTGCGTGTGTAAAAGCGACCCTACAAGATTGGAAAGGCGCAGACAAACTTAGCGTGTGTAAAAGCGGAGAAAAATACTCACCGAATGGAAAGTGTTGCCAGACTTTTTTGATCGCATTACACAAACGAGATTCAACTGAACTGAAGCGCTGATTTCACTGTGAAACCGGACGAATTAAACCAAAAACTTGAACTCAATTTAAGCTTCAACTGGACTTAAGTTTAAACCTTCACCACAGATAATGGATTACGCAGATGTCTCACGTCCAAGCAAAAAAATTAAGCATATTTGTATCCTTTTCTTTTTCTTCACTCCGTACGATCGTGTAGGAAAAGTTAATTTTATCGTCGTGTGCTGTGACATGCAATCAAACGAGGTGAGGAATGAAGGAAAAATTCGCAAGTGCACTCTGCTCTCATGTTTAAACGTAGATTACATATGAAAACTGCAATACGAGGGGCGTTCAATATATTCTCGGAATCGGGGTGAAGCTGTGGTTGTATATATAAATTGACTTATTTGTCAAGTAACACTATTATTTTAGTGCATTCATGTAATATTTCATATAAATGTGATTATTAATTCGCGTTTTCTCTCTAGTTAAAAAGAATCATAATGGCAACTGAGACGATGATGGTGAAAATTGAGCATCGCGCTGTAACTAAATCTGTCACTAAGCAAGGAAAAAGTAAAAAAACTATTCATGAAGAGATGGTGGCTGTTTACCAGGGTTCCGCACCTTCATTATCAACTGTGCAAAAGGGGTCAAGTGAGTTCAAGAGAGGCAAGGCGAGCATTGAAGACGACCCCCGCTCCGGCGCCCCGTCTACTGCTTGTACGGGAGAAAGCATCAAAGAAGTCGAAAAACTTGTTCTTGAGGATGCCCGTATAAAGGTGAAAATGATGGCAGAGATCACCAAATTTTCAATTGGTACCATTCACACCATTCTTCATGACCATATTAACCTTTCAAAGGTCAGTGCAAGGTGGGTGCCACGAATGCTCACAGCGCCTCAGAAAAAAGTGAGAATCGCATGCTGTAGAGAGCTTTTGGAGATGTGTAGTGAGAACGCGGACGGTGTTATGGATCGAATTGTTACTGGTGACGAAATATGGGTCCACCACTATGACCCTGAAAGCAAACAAGAGTCATAAAAAAGGAACAGATCCCCCGAAGAAGTTCAAAGTCACACTGTCTGCCGGGAAGCTCATGGCCACAGTTTTTTGGGACTCAAAGGAAATCTTGCTCATTGAGTACAAAAAAAAAGGTGAAATCATCAACGCCACATCCTACACTTCCACTTTGCATAATTTGCGGGAGGAAATTAAAAAGAAAAGACGGGGTAAACTCGCAGCGGGTGTGTTGCTTCTTCATGACAACGCTCCTGTTCACACGGCGCGAGTTTCCAAGGCTGCTGCGCGAGATTGTGGTTTCGAAGAAATCTAACACCCACCCTATAGTCCAGACCTTGCCCCTAGTGATTATTTCCTGTTTCCGTATTTGAAAAAATGTCTTCGTGGAAAAAATTTTTCGGATGATGAAGAACTCAAGTCGGCAAATAAATGGGTATTCTGTTTAACTAGAGATAAAACGCGAAATAATAATCACATTTATATGAAATTTTACATGAATGCACTAAAATAATAGTGTTACTTGACAAATAAGTCAATTTATATATACAACCACAGCTTCATCCCGATACCGAGAATATATTGAACGCCCCTCGTAAATTAGTACTGGATTCGAAGGATGTTCCACTATAGGAACTAAATTTGTCACCAAAAAGGTTATCAAGAAAATGATTCAATGATAAAGTTGAATTTACTTGCACCAACTGTGAGTCTCATATAGAAAAGACACTCTTTTTATATTAAACGAATTGAGAGGCTTAAGAAATTGAACAATAGCTCAAGGACAACAATAAAAGGAATCCAAAATAAATTTGTTCCAGATAATTCATCGTTTAAAAGAGAGCAAAGGCTACAAGTGCGTGAAAAGCAGAGTATCCAAGAGAAAATTGACGGCAAATAAAATCATTTTCAGCACATCAACTCCTGAATGAATGAACGGATTTTGATGAAGCTTGGTACATTGATTACTTATGTTTGCTCTAGATTAAAACGAAAGCTTTTTGTTTCCGAAATAGTGAAAAAACCGCACATCAAAAAAGCAGATACAAAAGAAGACCAAATAAACTTTCTGCGATCCACTGAAACCTGTTCTGTGCAAATGTTGTTGTCTCCTCCGTGACCGCAGTAATTGTCGATTTTGGAGTGAATATCAGCCAGAAGCATTGCAAGAGCTACCAATGCATCCAGAAAAAGTCACAGTTTGGTGCGGTTTATGGGCTGGTGGCATCATTGGACAGTACTTCTTCAAAGATGATGCGAATCGTAACGTAGCTGTGAATGGTGAGCGCTACCGTGAGATGATTTGCCCAAAATGCAAGAGCTTGACTTGCATGACATGTGGTTTCAACAAGACGGTGCCACATGCCACACAGCACGCCCAACAATGGACTTATTGAGGGGCGAGTTCGGTGAACATTTTATTTCACGTTCGAGACCGGTCAATTGACCGCCTAGATCGTGCGATTTAACGCCTTTAGACTATTTTTTGTGGGGCTATGTTAATATTTTGTGTTTTTATTTTTTAAAAATTTCCTATATCTTTTAAAAAATCACCCTTTATTTTCTTGTTTCTTTTTTGCAATGACTGTAAACAACGGCATGGTACTGACACGATGGACGGTTTTCCGATTTTCACTTTCTTGTAAGAAGTTTAAGCTCTTTAAAAATTTGTTTAGTGAATTTCGTTTTCAAATATCACTTCTTCCCATATAAATGAGACAACTGGGTATATTTATTATCTGAGCCTTCACTGTGAAACAAGATCACAGTGGTCCTGCACTTCTGCAAATTGGTGTCGCTACAGTCGGGGGTGGACCGATGTGGCCCTAGATTCTAGAGTTATGAAACATGCTGTGTGTGCTATTGTTTATCTCATGAATCGAGAGGAATTTTTTGCCAACTTCGAACAACGAAGCCTTTTCTTGGCGGTTAAACTCTCCGAAACGTTGTCCGTGTAAGGAATTGAAGGAGTCCATGAGTCACCATTCACGACCATCAAATGTTAAATAAATGCACGGTGATTATGCAATGCCATGATCCCTGTACCTACCTTTATACGCTTTATCGGCGCTGCAAAAAATTGTACTGCACGCATGCAATTCGGTGTGCATTGCAACGTTCTCGCTTTTAAGTCGTCGTATTTCCTGCTGGCTGTCCTTATATACCTTCTTCATGTGGATATAACTTTTCTTCTGATCAGAGAGCAGTTGCTTCATGGCTTGTCGTTGATCATCCACTTCAGCAAACAATGAATTTCCTTTTCGGTCTGCATAAACAAATTGATACAATCTCAGAACACAACACAAGCCACTAAACTAAACAACTTTACCATCATTATCAGGACATGAAGTGAGCATTGCAATTTTGGCATTCATCTCAACAACCTGCTCTTGAGCACTCTCCAGTAGTAGCGACTTTTCCTCGACTTCGTCTCGCTTTGACTGCAGATTCTCCTTCAAGCACAGCACTTGATCTTTAAGGATTTCTATGTTTTTCTGTGAAACAAATTAATCATTTTTTTAAAGTCTTTCTTCACAATTCGTGTATCGTGTGTTACCTCTTTTTCTGCCAACGACATAGTAAATTTCACAACAGTCCCATGAGTTTCGTCCAATTTGGCCAACAGAACTAGGTTCTCCTCCTCCAACCTCTCCCGCAATTCGATATGTTCTTTTGGAATGCGATAGCTAATCTCTGTTGTCTGGGACGCTTGACTGAGTTCTTTTATTTTTTCACTGAGCCTCTGATTTTCAGCGCGCAAGTCAGCGATGTCCTGATGTAAGTCTTCATTCTCTGCAAGGAGTGCACTTTGTCGCTTCTTAAGTTCGTCGATATCGTTTTGTTTCTTCTGCACCAAGGCATCATCCTCAGTTGAACGGACAGAACTCAGTTGTTCCAGTTCTTGTGAAAGATATAACTCGGCCGCCGTAGCTGTGTCCAAATTTCTTCGCAACTCATGTATCCTTTGCGTGTCCTGTTCATTCACAACAACCAATTGGGCATAGCGTTCTTTTAGTTTCGAATATTCATCTTGTAAGTCTTCATAAGATATTGAAGTAATGTCCAATGGGTCGTCCATCGTTTTTTTGTGTTAATTTATTGCCGTTTTTTGTTGAAAATGAGATCTTTGTTAACTACCACCGGCGGTTCAAGTTCAATAATTTCTTGACAGTTTGCATAGTTTTTTTCAAAATAAGTAATACCAACGCTAGGGAGACAAATGTAAACAGCAGTGGGGGTGCCATCTATATCTCGAGAGTAGAAGTACATTCAGTACTTTACCTAGAAGATGGCAAGGACGTCGGTAACATTTGGATTGTAGACATTTTGTTTATAATCAATTATTTATTTTACATGCCTCAGGACAGGATAATGAAAACAATACCAACGATTTATCAATTCTTCCAATTAATTGCGTCACAACCCTCAGGTAGGTGACAACCAATCAATAGTTTGAAGGCAACTGGAACGAAAGCAGAACCAAATTCGACTCATTTATTTGCTACTTGCACTGTTCCTTGAACAGAAGTGTCCTTGTATTCAGAAGTCAAACATTGTGTTCCTTCGTAGCCAACATGCAGGGTGAAATAATTTCGGTATTAGAAAAAGACCAACAAAATGGATCATCAGTTCAAACATTTCAATCGGACGATTTAATCGAGAAACTAAAACTCCTCAACTACGAGAAGCAATTGCTGAAGGACATGAAAATGAAGGCGTTAACTAAATTCTACTTCATTAAATCCTTCAATCCCGGTGAGCAATTCTTCATGTTTACGTCTATATGTGCATGGCTGTTAAGAAAACTGGGCAAGCACCTCGAACAGCCACAGGAATTCGATGATCCCAATGAAATTATTGGCAAAATTTTGAAAATCCTCCAGGAAATAGTAAGGACCAAATTTGATGTCATTTCATTCATTTTTGATTTGCAATCCGTAGGACATTCCAATTGACGTACCCACCAGTAAACTAATGCAGGGAGCCGGACCGATTTGTTTGTTCATTCTTGATTGCTTAGCAACGCAAGCCGTTAAAGTGTCACAGGTGGGTATTGTGGAATTGATAATATTTTTTCCCGATAGATGGCAGTGTTTAGCATTTAAATTTTAAAGCAAAAATTGAGCTTAGGGACAAGTGTCTGATTCTTTTCTAATATTTTTGTGTGGTGCTACAATTCAGTGCGAAACCGTGCTTCAACAAACAGACACTTCCAGCTACCGTGACCTTTGGCTAATTGCTTCGAAACCAAGTCGCATACCAGTCCTTCTCAACTATCTTTAAGCCGGGTGTACACTGTTGCCGAAAATACCTATCTAGATGCTCTCGTCCCTACTGGCCAAAAACTACGAGAGTCTTGTTTCACAAACCTCTTTTGATGCGAACTTTTCACTAGCAAAATCGTTCGTCAGGGACAGGTAATGGTGGTAATCACTTGGTGCGGACTATAAGGCCGTAAGGCGGATGCATAAGGACCTCACAACAAAGCTCCTGGCGCTTCTGGCGACTCGTATGTGACTTGGCGTTGTCCTGATGGGACACAATTGTTCTACTATGAGCCAGAACTGGCCGCTTCTGAGCGATTGTTTCCTTCAGGCGGTTCAATTGTTGACAAAACAGGTCCGAATTAAGATTTTAACCGTAGAAGATCAGCTCATAGTAGATTATTTCCCGCCAATCCCACTAAACTCACAGCAATCCTGGCTTAGCCACCGTTTGCGCAGAATCCGCGCGATTCGACCACGACCGTTTTCGCTGGACGTTGTCGTAAGTGATCCACTTTTCGTCACCAATCACTATCCGCGTCAAAAATTGGTCTGTGTTGTTGCTATTCAGCAGTGATACAAAGATGGAAATTCAGTTCCTACGGTTATTTGGTGTTAACTCGTGTGGACCCTATACATCGAGCTTCTTTTTGTATCCAGCATTGTTCAAATGGTTCCGAGCGGAGTGTTTAGTTCCTTGTCAATAGAAACCGTGTTTACAGACTCTACGATTTCCAAGATTATATCGACATTTTCGACGATTGGCCTTCCACCTTAAAGGGCACGGAATCGACGGAACCAAAACTGAGCATAATTTACTGTTACAGTGTGAGGACCATACAAATTATTCACATTGTCAGCCTCCGTTTTCGTCTTTCATCATTATCATCACCTTCTGATACGCATGATCCACTACAAGGGTCGCGGTGGTAATGCACGCACGAGAGATCTCCAGGCCACTCGATCCTCCACCATCGACTATAACTCATCAGGAGTTATGTCCAAGCGCAACCAGGCGAGGTTTTTGACTTGGTCCAACCACTTCGTCCTGGATCTCCCAGGCCAAATGGAATTGCATTCAGGACACGCCTCGGAAGTCGTGATGATGAGGACATTCGTGCCACGTGACCCAACCATAGAGCACTTTCCGTTCGCAGAAGCAGCTGCTCTACATTGAGTTCCTCGAGTACTGACGTGTTTCTCACCCTATCCCGCCAAGTAAGTCTCCGAGATACCTAAACTTCTCCATCTGCTTCAATGGGACTCCATTAACATGTAAAGTGCATTTAAAACAAGTTCTGCAAATTACCATAACCTCTTCCTTTGTCCACATTAACCTTCATCCCAGCATGAGCACATATGGCTAAAAAACTTACCGGCGTCACTCTCCCAGTGTGACACATTCCCTGCCTCGGCTGCGAAACAACATCCAGTCCAACTATATAAAGAAAAGGAGAGGTGACAAGACGCACTCTTGGCGAAGTCCAATGCTCACGGTGAAAGGTGTTGATTTTAGCACAGTTAACTTGAACGCATCTGCTGCAGTTTGTGTATAGAGACTAAATGGCCAAAATGGGACCACCAATCTCACACTACTGCAGAACACTTCAGAGTTTACCTCGAGGAACTCGGTCATATGCCTTTTACAAATCCACAAAACAGCTGTAGACCGGTGTGGGTGGTTCCACACAGCTTAATGAGCTTGCTTCATTTTCATGTATTCCTAATACCCAAATCTATCATCATTCTCATTCAGATCCAGTTGAAGCATCATCACATAAAGCAGGAAGTTGAAGCTGCACCCGAGTTCCTTGAAGACAATGCCGAAATCATTCTTGAGAAATTGGAAGATGAGCAAAATGCTGCATTCAGTGATGACAGCGACGATGGAGGAAACTCCCTCAAAGACCTCAATTGGTTCTCAAATCAAAATGCCACAAATAAGCCCAGCAACAATTTGAACTATGGAGGAGACAATTTCACTGAACACGAGATTTGGCGTTTGGAATTGGAACGGGTATTGCCGCAACTCAAAGTTGTGGTCAAGGCAGATTCAAGAGATTGGCGCTCTCATCTCAGTCAAATAGAGCATCTGAAAAAGAACATCGATGGGGTGGGTATAGAGATGTTCCCTCGTACTGAATTGAACACCAACGGATATATTTGCAGATCTCCGATGACACCCAGAGTCAGCTGAAGAAGCTGCACAATGAGTTCACATTCAACTTGGACAAGATCGAAAGTCGTGAGAAGCACTTAAACAATGAATTAAGCGGCCTTATCAAACAGTTCAAGGAGGTATCGATAGAGCTCACCGGAGTGCAACTTGCCAGCAAACAAATTAACCAAGACTCTGAGGCGTTGACGGCAGAATTGATGACGATAATTCAAGAGAACGACAGTAAGAAAATGAAAATGGAGCAACGAGGCCAAATGATGTCCGATGGAAGTATGCTCAGCAAGCCCTTTAAATACACACGTACCACGGCACATCTTCTGTTTCAGGTTCTGTGATGGTCATCAAGAAAGCCATCTCAAAGCTGAAAGAGGACATTTCGCATTTGAATCTCGAGATAGGTCTGCTGGTGCACGCGTACGATCAAGATATCATACGGCAATCGTCGCTGTACAGCGAAGCATGAGGACCTTCTTCTGAAATGGAATTGAATGAAAATAAAAGCTTGTTTGTTTTCCCAGAATAATTTTTATTCCAAGTCGTATTTTCTTACTATGCAGCTAAATGCATTTTTTTTTTTGGAAAATTCGTAGGGTTTTCTATTCGAGTATCGTTCGTATTTTGATTTTTAATTTTATCGGAATAAGGTAGACTATTGATAAATAATAGAAATAACATAAAAAAAACATAACGACAATTTTATTTGTTTTTTATTTTATAGTTCCTAGAATGTTTAGTGTAAATGTTTTGTTTCGTTAGTCGTTAGACCATTGCCTTGCTCTTTCCCTTCCACGAGTTGTATGATTTTTCCGATCCCGAGCTCAAGTGTCCTGTCGGTGGAGAGAACTTTAAGTATTCCTGCGCTAAGAGGACATCAGATGAGATAGTTTTTACCTTTGCTAGATTTTTTTGGTCGATCTTGACTGGGACCCGACTGCGGTGGTGGCGGTGGGGAGTATGCCTTGTAACTACTTGATCTGGAGCCAGATCGGTGTGCACGTTCGCGGGGACTAGGCGGCGGACTAAAATCGGTTTCTGTATCGTAATGTGATAAATCGGGATTATAAAATCTATCTGGTGAATAACGGTAAGAGTGACGCGGTGGAGAGTAGGTGTCTCTCCAGTGACCGCGACTATTTTCGCGAATTTCATCTTCATCGTCGTCATCCTCGATTGGTGAGTATCGATGCATGTGAGGCGCTCCCGGCGGCGGTGGAGGTGACATTAATCGACCCATTGGCGGTGGACGCATTTCGCCGGGCGGCATAAATGGTGGGATTCCCATGAATGGTGGTGGTGGTCCCATGAACGGCGGTGGTATGAATGGAGGTGGCGGTAGCCTTCCCATTAATGGAGATCCAGGCGCTTCCATGTGTACAGGTGATGGTGCATTATTCAATTCTCCAGGTGCCATGTTGACATCCACTAAACAAAGGAGGGGGGATATTTGAAGGGGTTTTTTTCCACAGACCGACAAAGGAAACTTACGATTATTGTCTTTGGGAGCATTACCACCCACAATAGCAGTTAATTTCCGACGTAACGCTGTCGCGTCCGATCGTGCTTCTTCGTATTTCCTCTCAGACTGTCGAGCGGCTAACCACGTCTCATGTGCACGATTTTCCAGAGTTCCAATTTGTGCTTTATGAGCTGCAAGTTGTGCCTCTATCTCTGCCCGCAGAGAATCATTCTGCGATCTGAAATTGCATGCATTTTTGGATTCACCACTCCTTGTTACACGCAAGCAATCTTACCGTAGTGTTTGTATTTCCTCTTGCATGCTAGTCAATCTGTCAACGGTGCTGGTGGTTTCCCCTTGCTGCTTAAGCCACATGGCTTCTTTCAAACTCAATTCCCTGAAAAGATGTTCAGTTATTGGAGCGAGTGAAGGCAGAGTGAAGGCGTTTTATACTTTTGTAGTTGATTCTCCTTGTCTTTGAAATAATTTGAGAGCACTTCCAGTCGTGTTTGGGCTTCCAACTTATCCTTTTCCGATTGATTAAAGTCGTGCTTTAGTTTCTCGACCTCGTCGCTAAAGCTACGAACTTGTTCGTCCAGCAGCTTTCTGGCATCCTAAATATCAGGAGTAGACAAATCAACATCTTGCCTGAAACTGAAAGAGCATCGTGGTTTACCGTATCGCTGTCAAGTTTCTCTTTGAGTGTCGCCCGTTCGCGTTTGATGTCCAGAAGCTCAGCTTGCACATTAGCCACATCGATTATTTGCGATACCTTGATGTTGGGATCCCTCTTCACTGTCTTCAAACAATCCTCCAAAGCCTTGAGATTAAATGCTTAGTACACCTTGAAAAATCGAATCGAGAACCAAATTAGACGTACCTCAACTTTGGCGACGCTAGTCTGCCACTTCCTGTGCTCCTCTTCGAATCTGGTTCTCAGACCAACTATGTCCGCTTGGAGGCGCTTAATTTCGGCATTCTTTCCCTCCAGAGCCTTGGTGATGTCCTGATCGAATTCGGTTTTCATTTCATCTAGTTTCGATGTCAGGGCGTTCTTTTCGGCTTCCAGTTCGTCGTTGTCCTGCTGGAGTGATGCTATTTCGCCACCGAATCGCGCATTTTGCTCGGCTAACATCAGTTGGAGTTCACTGTTTTCGCGACTTTTATCTGCTAAAATGGCGTTGATTTCCAAAATTGTGTCTGCAAAGAAAATATGATATGATACCGTTATTTGGGAATGATAACTTTGGAAAGATCACTCCTTTGACTGCGCCAACTAGATAGGAATGATCTTCTCTACTCATTTGTGTGCTCTTCTCAAGGCATTTATCATTAATGGGTCTGATCATCAGAACTGTTAACGGTCCAAGAAGTGCAGATCGGAATTCACTAGGTGCTCCATTAAACTTCAAAAATGCTTTTAGCCAAGGCGGCGTGACTTCCTCAGCATCGTTCTTAAAAAAAGACGTGGGAAACTCAAAGGCAAGATCTTCCAGAAGTATGTGCTTCCATTGGTGTTTGCGGATGACATTAACCGAGGAGGTTGAACAATATGAACAATGTTTGAAGAAAGTTCTGAGTGCGATCTATTCCTGTCCCTCGTGACCATTCGTCCTGTTTGTGTTGATCTTCGGAATGACAATATTCAACCACGCTGTGGAGGGACTTGAGTCTAGTCTAGTGTCTACATATTCAACACCTAAGGTGGCTGCGCCATATAAAGTGCGCCAGCCCGAATATTGTTCGACTCCAAGCATGTTAGACATCGCAATTGTTGTTGGTTAACATCCATTATTTTCTGACGAAGGCAGAAGGTTGCTATATATATTGACAGCCAAGCAGCTAGCAAAGCTATTGCTACTTCGTATTATAAACTAGTACAGGAAGACTAAGAGCTGTACCAGGATGTGGATGTAGTCCGGAAGGCAAAAATCCGTCGACTGCACTGGCTCGGCCACATCGAGCGCATGGACAACAATTCTCCAGCAAAGAGGGTATTTGAATCCGAGCCTAGTAGCTCGAGAAAGAGAGGAAGACCGAATCTTCGGTATAAAGAGGATGTAAGACAGCTTAGTCTTGATGACTGGAAGCAGCGTGCCCAGGACCGTCAACGATGGAAGGCAGCAATTGCTCAGGCTCGGACCATTCATGGGTCGCCGGCCTGATAAGTAAGTAAGTAAGTTCAGGAATGCCGAGCGTAGCGTAGCTAGCACTGTTAGAAGACCAGCTCAAAATGTTCCTTTTCTGGGTTCCAAGTCACAATAAGACCGATAAACTGGCAAGACGGGGATCTGCCCTTCAGTGTTCGCTTGCAGAGGAAGTGCACATCTCCACGCACTTCTTTGAAATAGCTAACCTGTGATGAGCCAGACTGACAAACTGTAATAAAGGGTGGTTAAATTTTAAGGGCCGATGTTGAATGTGAACCACACCTAAACGTCAAGTTTTTTTCTGCATTTCATTTGACATTTCTCAATTTCAGACTAATTCAATTTGAACCATGAAAAGACACACAATCGAGCAACGCGTTACAGTTTTTCAGGCTTATTATGAAAATGGGCGTTCAAATCAAAATGCATATCGTGCACTTTGTGATTTTTTCGGTCCGCATAATCGACCAATTTGTGTTCACAATCGGTAGAATTGTGCGCAAATTTCAGCAAACTGGGTCTGTAGGAAATGTGAAAACACCTGTGCATACTCACCCAGTTCGTCCTGCGGCTTATGGGCTGGGGGCGTCATCGGGCTGTACTTCTTCGGCCAGCCAGCTACCGTGAATGACAATGGACTTCTTGTGGCCAGAAATTGAGGATATGGATCTGGACGATATGTGCTTCCGACAGGATGGTTCCACTTGCCAAACAACCAACGAAACAATGACTCTTTTGCGCGAGAAATTCAATGGCCGTGTTATCTCATGTCGTGGCGATGTTAATTGGCCGCCAAGATCATGTGATTTGACACCGTTGGACTTTTTTCTTTGGGGTTTATTTAAAAGAGAAGGTGTACGTCGATAAGCCAGCAACAATTCAAGAGCTAAAGGATGAGAGGATTCGGCACATTAACGGCATAGAACCTCAATTATGCTTCAGCGTCATCGAACATTTTGACCATCGGATGGAGGTGTGCCGCCGAGGTCGCGGCGGTCATTTGGCCGATATTTTGTTCCATACATAATTGAACCGTACCAATATTATCACAATAAAAATAAATGACAATAATTCCCTAAATAATTTGTGTTTTATTCAAAATCAACATCGGCCCTTCAAATTGAACCACCCTTTACAATATGAAGAATATAGCCTGAGTATAACCGTACTCGACGTGATATCGACTGGCCAACAGGAGATAATGCCGCAAAACTAGATATCCCACACAACACACATTGTTTTTAACCCATTTCAATAGTACCTGTCCGACTCTTACCAGAGCCAGCCTGCGAGCGCTTAGTAGACCCTTCTTCAACTCACTTGATGGGATTTTTGCGAAGGATATTAAGGAACTAATGTCCTTCTTCCAAGTATATGCTGTCAACGAGAAAGGATACCCAACACCGACGTCTCGGTCAGAGCGTCACAGCAGATATAAATTTGAGGTAGTCAAAAACTTTGTCTACCTAGGCACCGCTATCAATTCAGACAATGACACCAGCGCTGAAATCAAACGAAGAATAACTCTTGCCAATCGCTGCTTCTTTGGGCTAAGAAAGCAATTGGTAAACAAAGCCCTCTCTCGAACAATCAAGGTAACGCTTTACAAGACCTTAATCGTCCCAGTCCTGCTATATGGCGCGGAGGCATGGACTTTGTCAAAAGCGGATGAAGCTGCTCTTGGTGGCTTAGAGAGGAGAATTCTTCGTGTGGTTTTCGGATGGTGAGTCGAGGAGGAGATATAATGACGAACTATACGGGCTGTTTAGCGACATCGACTTAGCCAGAAGAGTGAAGATCCAACGATTGAGATGGCTAGGTCATGTAGAGCGGATGGAAACTAATGTTCCGGCCCGAAAAGTCTTCGAATCCACCCGCGAGGGAGGCGACTCAGGTGGCGCACGCAAGAGGAAAGGAACCTCAACCAACTATGCGTGCGAAACTGGAGACAGCTAGCTAAAGATCGAGCTGGCTGGAGACGCTTGTTGGTTGAGGCCCAGGTCCACCTCGGATTGTAGCGCCACCTTAAGTAAGTAATGTCCTTCTTGAATACCGCATGTTGGATTTCGGATTGTAGCGCCACCTTAAGTAAGTAATGTCCTTCTTGAATACCGCAGTTTGGATTTAGATATATCTCAAAAGTACACTTTACAAGTAAGCTTTCAGAACTGTGTCATTAAGACAGCACATGGTGCTAATTAGTTTCTCACCGACCCACACTTCTACCTCCCTACCAACATGTACAGCCTGACAGTTCATGACCTCGTATGTGAGTTATCTCTATTGATTACGAAAAGCCGGTCGTAAACAAAAGTTGAATGATTTAATTCTCTTGTTGTCTCGTGCTGCACTTCCTGCCATTTTCTATTTTTAGCAGCACAATGTGTGAACCGGTTTTCAATAGAATAGATTGCAAGCGAAGCGTTGTAATAGTGCCGGCTAACTAACGACTGCCTCAATTGTACATCTAACAAACACAATTATCAAGGAACTGTTGCTAACCCTAGCCCAGCAAGAATCTCAGAGAAGCAGTGTAGAAAATCACACATAATTGGTCACATTTTCTAACGCAATATGTCGCAAAACAAGCAATGAGCACAGCTAATTCGGACTGACAAATTTTGTCGCGATCTGATGCAAATTAAGCGTGGAAATCGTTGAAATATACGCTTTGTCTTCAACCACATGTCATTGGTAGCTACAGAACGACATCTATCGAAATCCACTTTACGCCTGAATGCAGATAGATTAGTCTTCGCGCATCAATGAGCAACCTGATACACACCCCTCTTCGGTCAGATCGAGAGTTCCATTCATGAACTAACAAAGACGCAGTCATTCAGCAGAGCCAACAGATGTTTGATACTTACTTTGTTGTTCATTAAGTTGCCGTTGCAGTTCCTCAACGCTACTAATGATAGACTCGTCACCACTTTGATTGTTCAGAAGTTCGGAAACAATCTTGTTCAGCTCTAGACCAGCTTCGGCGGCATTTTCCAATTCCTGCAAAAGTAAAATTCAAATTAAATATCCGTCCGACTAGACACTGTTCACACCACTGACCTTCTCCAGCGAAACAACTTGTTCCTCCAGCCTGACCTTGGCATCTTCACAATCCTCCAGCTCTTTCTTTATCGCAATGACCATGTCATTGGAGCCAAACGAGTTGTTTTCAATGCTTGCCAATTTATCGCATGTTTCGCCGAGGTCATGCTTCAAGATTGAAGTTTCCTTGGTCGCTGCCAATAAGCTCCGTTCGACGACGTTCAGTTTCCCAATGAGTTCATGTTCCCTCCGGCATTGGGACAAGCAGTAATAAGCAAACGTGAAAATCATAGTTGCTGTGGCGGCGATCACAATGCAGGCAAGCACATCAAATAATTCCAGAACCTTTTTCGAGATGCCCTTAAAGAAGTCCTGCTCTACTGCTGGATCGGCTTCGTGGTAGATTGACGCCGGGTTCGGGGCGCAGTTGACGTCCTTCTCGCAGTACGCCTCTTGCACAGCCGCCTCTTCTGTCACCATTTCTTCGGCTTGTTTAGCGTCTCTTTTCGGGAATAATATTCGGTCGAGTTCGTCGTTGAAGTCGCCCGAGGGCGCAGGTTCTTGTGACGGCAAGAAACCCTTGACTGTGCCCAAAATCGTCTGGAACAGTCCATCTTGTTGAGGTGGCTGCGGTTGTGCGGCTTTCTGCGGTGCAGCTGTAGGCACTGTATTCGGATTTGGTGTGGTTTCGTCAAACTCAAGCGGATCATTCACTCCGTCATCGACATCTGGAACAGATGTTATAGTTGGCAATGTGGCAGTCTCTTCCTTCTCAGCGGGCACTTCGTTTAGCTGTTGCTGTTTCTTTGCACTATCAGCCAAGGTGTTCAGGTTGAACGGTGGTATTTCAGTTGAGGCTTTAGTTGGAAGGTCATTTGCGGGAGCAGTTTCAGCGGGCAATCCAATTGCGGGATCGGGTCGTTCCGTCCTTGGTTCAGGAAGGAATGGTTTTGTGTAGAATGATGAATCGGTTTCTACTTGCTTTGGTTCCGGGGTTACTGTGTTTGCACTTTGCTCAGTCGCTGACACGTCGGGCACTGTATTGGTGTTAACATCGATGATTGGCGAATCACTTGGAGTGACGATTTCTGCTTCTTTTGGCTCGGATACGATGGTGGGGACTGCTGTTTGCTCGGTAACTTGCTCAACGGGTGCAGCTTCAGTGTTTGTATTCTCGACTGGAGGTAGAGTGTTCTCGGGGAGAGTTGGCTGTTCTTCTGGGATTGCATTTTCGGTCAATGTTGCACTTTCCGGCATTTCTAAGTCTTCTTTTGACAAATCTTCTTCAGGGGCGCTACTTGCAGCACTCAGTACACTTTCAACTTCGGCCATAGCGTCCGCCCTTTGAGTGGCAACTTCGGGTGTTTGTTCTGGTAGCGCTTCCGGCAATGGAGGCAGTTCACTTGCAACCTCAACTTGTTGACTCTCTGTTGACTGATTGGGAGCAGCTGTCACTGATTCACTCGAAATGCTTTCCACAGCTTCATTGTCATCTTGTTTAAGACCTTCAACGTCAAATGCAACTTTGTCTTCATTAGTTACAGACGGTGTGTTAGGAATCAATGTTGATGGGCCCGTTTGTTGTACATCGGGTATCACAGTGTTTTCTATCGACACAATACTTTGAGGTTCAACGTTCGGCATCAAAGGCTCTGTGGTGGTTGTTTGTACATTCTCCTCCTCAGGCTTAAGCTCTGTATTGACCACATCCACAGTCGGTGTTGGTTGGTCGATCTTCTCCGGTGTAGCTTGGGTAACTGCTTCAATTTTAGAGTTCTCTGCTGCTTCAGTCTTAGAATTGTCCGTATTCTCAGTTTTGATTTCCTCAGGCGCATTGTCTGTTAAAACTGGCGAGGGTGTGCTCTCCGGCACAACATTCGTGGGGACCTCGGCTGCTTTCTCGCTTTCACTTTCGGTTTCATTCTTTTTATCACCCAAATCGACTGCACCTTTGAGCGGAACAATCTCTACTATTTCCTCTTCATAGAACTCATCATCGTCCTCTTCCTCCTCATCGTCATCTTCTTCATCGCCTTCGTCTTCGTCATCTTCCAGCGACAGATCAGTTGCTGAGGAGCTTTTATTTGTTGATTCAGTTTCGACATCTTCCACAATACCCTCATCCTCATCAATGTCCGGTACGATCGATTTTTCTTCCTGACTGACGTCTACAGGTATTGGCGTACCATCAACGACTTTCACTGTTGGTGACGGAACTACATTTGCGACAGTCTCCTTCACATCAATCTGCTCAGTTGGAGTTATGGAAATTGGTTCATCTTTCACTTCAACCGAAAGTGGAACAGTTGTTGTAGGTATTGCCTCCTGCTTAGCCTTCTCCGATCCTTTCAGTTTCGACTTGTTTCGCTTGGGCGGCTGTATTTCAGGTACACCTTTAACCAGTGATCCCATTGGTGTCAGCACTTTGTACTCTTGAATGAACATTTTTGGTACGTAGCCATTTTTTCCGTCGATTTCTGCACCCCAAAGGGGTGAATCGGAAGACTTTGATTTGATTTTGATTTCAGCGTTTGCCCTAAATGGCAAAACACCCTCGTGCATTGGAGTATAATTTCGGATGGCCTTCGCCAAAGAGATAACACCTAAAATATTGAAATTATTATTTTAACTCATTAAAACACGACTGCATTGCGAAAGGTATTTACCAGCACATTTTTCATCCACACACAAGCGTTCTTCGGAGTTACTAGAGCTTTGTACAATCAATATGAACAAAATAAAAATATTTATTTCCCTTGCTAACTTAATCATTTTACATTGTTTTCCTAATTTATTAAATACGATAGTAAATATAATTCAAGCACTCAATCGCCACATCACAAGCAAAATTGAAAAATTCGAATGTTGCCTAACCTGTAGAATGACACTTCTGACATCAGCTGTTGCGGCCCTCTAGTGGCTGAGTTTCGGTTCTTATTTAACAGGGATGCCTCCGTGCTTTTTTTTATTCTTATCAAGGAAATTACGTTAAAGATTATTTTAAATTTGTGACCGTTATGTTTTTGCAGAACACAAATATTTTATAAAACAATAGCAAGAATAGGTATGTTCCAATTGATTTGTGCACAGAAATTCGTAGTTGAGCAAATTGTCAGGAGTGGGGATCAAAATCTCTTTTTAAGAGAGAAACTGTGTACAAACAGGTGGAGCTACTTTTCGTAGAAATGCACAGAATTCGCGAAACGTCAGAAAATATATATGAAAATTGATATTGTATAATACTTGTTCTATTCAAGTATCACCTCCTATAGCGTAGGCATGTACTTACGCTCTTCTGATTTTTTTAATAAAATACAGACTAAATGGATTCTCTAAAAAATAATCAGAAAACAGCGTCCGTTACAGAAGCCACCATCATTCAACGGCCCAAGAAGCATTTTACGTATATAAATGGTGACCAATATTTTGGCGAGTACGCCGTTGATGTCAATACGAGGCAAATTTTCCGTCACGGTTGTGGCTCTTACGTGACCTCAAAATGTAGCATTTATCAAGGAAAATGGACATTTGACAGATTGCTGGACTACGCTACCATAAAGTATCCGAACAAGCATTCGTTTTGTGGTTTCTTGGACTCGGTGGGCAACTATCAACGGGGCTCGTATGATTTTGATGATTCTTGTCGAGTCTGTGGAAGTTTTCAAGATCCAACGGGCTTAGAATTTCATGATCTAAATGACACGTTTTGGAAGACCACATTAACAGATGAACACCTGTCAGTGACAAATAAAGGAGTTGTTTGAAATGTATGTACAACAAATATACTAATGTAAAACTTCCTTGTGTTGTGCGTGCGTGTTGTCTTTCGTTGTTGTTGATCTTCCGCAAACAACAATTATGATACATATGAGAATTCGGTACAATTTGGACGAGATGGTTCGGATTTATATGAAACCTTACCAAAAAGCTAATTTTTTTAAGCAAAAGTATACAAATTCGTTATAATAAACCATTCCAAATGTCGTCTTTCAAACGTACGCAAGTATCTACATTGCACCTGTACGAAACCGGGGCCTGTTCCAATCAAATTACAGGCAAAACATGAAGAAAAAAAAACAAAAAAAAAATAAAAAAAATATAAAAAAAAATAGAAAAATCAGCAGGCGCCCAGAAGTCATATTTTCGCAGTAGGTATCCCATATCAAATACAATATTTTTTAATTTTGACGAGACTATGAGGGCCCCGCGGGGCTTATTGCCTGACTATTTGATAGGTGGGATGTTTCTCGAACTAGAATCAGGGGCCCTCATAGTCTCGTCAAAATTAAAAAAAATTGTATTTGATATGGGGTACCTGCTGCGAAAATATGACTTCTGGGCGCCTGCTGATTTTTCGATTTTTTTATTTATTTATTTTTGTTTTTTTCTTCGTGTTTGACCTGTTATTTAATTGGATTTTGTCTTTAAACCAGCCTCGGTTTCGTACAGGTGCAATGTAGATACTTGCGTACGTTTCAAAGACAGCATTTGGAATGGGTTATAATAACGACGTACATGCACACAGTCCAAAAAGTCTCCGTAAAGGGGAATAATTTGTATACTTTTGCTTAAAAAAATTAGCTTTTTTTTTAAGGTTTCATATAAATCCTTAAATAACACAAGACAGAAAGGGATTATGTTTGCCCTCTCGTCCAAATTGCCCCGAATTCTCATAATCGTCGTCGCCTATGAGTCGAATTATTTATTTATTTATTTTTTTCCTTATATTTCTCATCTCAGTCATCTCATCTCTCTCTTGATCCAATGGAAGACTGTATTTGCTTGGATTTCGTCTTGTGAGCTGACACAGAATGACTGGAGACTGAAGTCACTGATTTTAAAGGGTATGTTCAGCACCTGTCATAGATACATCGTGAATTTCGTCCTGTGGTCGTTCGTCATCACGGCTCCAGTGTGAAGACAATTCATCGCCCGCTGGAAAAGTTTGAGCGTCAGCACACTCATTTCGACCTGAAGCCACACAACAGCCAGAGATTGGTGCGGAATTCTTAGCAGTCGGTATAGAAGAAGATTTGGGCATCGCTAGAAGTCAACCCGTCTTCTTTTGCGATTGGTTGTGGCCTACATCCGTATAAGACTCCGCGCTGACGCAAGAATTGAAGCCGGGTAATGAATGGAAACTTTTGCAGGAGATGAGAAGTTTGGCCGGAAATTCATCTTCTCATATTTATTTTTAGCACATCGTCAATAAGCAAAGTTGCGGTTATTAGCGCGAGTACAATGCTCAAGGGTTCCTTCCACCAGGATGCAATGCATTCATAAGGATTGACTCTTGGCCTTATTTCTTACGAAGGAGGATGCAGACTCGGTTACCGTCAATGATCCAACAAAAACAGCGCATGTCATACAAGCGAGGTAACCTCGATGTTGTGATCGAGAGATTTGGCGAATGTGTCATCGAGGAGGCCCAAACTTTTATGCCGACTCCGAACGGCGAAGTTTCAGAAAAGTTTCCGAAGATTTCACAGGACAATTACACTATTTTATTAATTATGAGCGTTGCTTGTGTCAGGAAGTAAACTAGATCTCCAGCGGTGGCGATGCCATTACCCACTACGGCACTGCGGTCATCGATAGGATTTCATGTGTGGGGTCACTTAGGATTTTGGCCATGATTTCGGTCTTCCTCTGATTCTAAAAGACATTTAGGGTCTTTTGCTATGTTAATATTCAAGGCGAATCATTCATTCAACTTCCTCGCAGACATGCCAAATTTCCTGCTTAAAGTGCAAGAAATCAGCTGTTCCGTTCTGTTTATCGGTCAGTTTTCGGCTTCATACAACATGACTTGCAGGAGCGTATTGTATAAAATGCAGCTTGTCCTTCAGACCAGGAAAGGGCTTAAACAAAACGATTCTGTATGGGATCTCCACTAAAATGTCAATTGTGGGGGTCGAGTTTGCTTCGGGGTGGATAAGAATCACAAATAGTTCCAATTACTACGGTTTGTAGTAGGGATTGATTTTCCTTTGGCAGCATACGCGTTGATTTTATATATGTTATGTATTGCTGTCTTTTTTTACCCACATTTAGTGATGATTTTCAAGCCTTTTGTGGAAGCAAGCAGAAGTTTATAATACGATTCTCGGTCGAGGTAGAATGGTTAAATTTGTCGACTATTAATTCAATTCACAATCGACACTCGCAAAAGGCGCCTAGACTGAATTTGTGAATTGATTTAAATTCTTGTAAGATCTTCTTTATCCATGCATGCGCATTACGATTTCTGAACTTGCAGCTGGTGCGTACATGGCGCAATCTACATATATGTAAAATGTTCATATAGCTCTTTGCAGTACATCAGGATGTATTTCGGTCCAGTTGCACGAAGAAGTTAGTAATTTTGTATCTGTTCGGCTCACCGTTGACTGAAACGTTTTGACCATCATCATTTTTGAAGACTATGGACCAATGATCTCACCGGCCTATAAAGGGCATCCAACGCTGACTTTTTCTGGATGTACATAATGGTGGTCCAATAATCGCTTTAGTTTAAGTTTTTCGAATTGAACCATGTTTTTCAAAATACATTTTATTGCTGTTATGAATGAATTGCCAAACCAAATATCCCTGAAAAAAATCGAGAACTGTCAAAACAACTGAAAATAAGGTTAGTTAAAGTTCTTTGCCTCTGAAAACAACACCCTTTATATTGAAATTCACGAGTGTGTGACTATATTATACTATATTTTATGCAACATGGCCACATTTGTATGCATTTCCAAAAGCGTATGTCTCTTTTTTAAACTCCTATTGCTTTTCGCATAACACCGGATATCCTGAAGAAGTGTCATTACACACCAGAAGACCGTGCTTCTCGGCAGACTTTAATTGTCACTTTATCTACCTTGAGGCAGAGGTGAACTCCAGAAATGACATCTTAGTGGAGTTCTGACGTAGAATCGCCCTTGGCAACCGCTGCTGATTCCGTATGTTGAAACTCCTGACTCGAATAACCGAACAAAACCGCCTTCTCTATGGAGCTGAAAACTGGATGACAGCAGAGCTCGAAGGTATTCGGTGACTTCCAAAGGAAAAACATTAATTCTGCGTCGGACACATGTCTGCTGAACTTGTTTATTTTTAAGGTACTGTTTGGCGTCTTATCGCGTTGTCTCATTTCTACACAACTTGTCAGATTGTTTGCAGAGACTGTGCTAAGGTCACAAGTAGCTTACTAAATACATATGTCGAGTGTCAAATAAGCTCGGTAACTAGAAAGCAACGTCGGACAATTGTATATGCAACTTTTGATCAACAAGCAAAGCCAATAATATTCTAGGTAGAGAGGTAGTTATTTGGGCGCACCGATGGCCTTGTGGCCGTGGCTCACTTAGATCAACGTGTGATCAGTGTGTTCCTGTTTGCGATGGTTTACCAACTCAAGACCGAATTTACTCCTTAAACCACCCAGATCCACATATGAATTTTAGGAAGTTTTTCAGCTCAACACTGCTTAAGTCCTCCAGTTCTATGAAGAAGTGGTTTCCAAAAAACTACCTTCTTTTCCAGGTCTTCGTCTTCTAGTTTTTTTTTTGTGGTCATACGGAGTGTGCGCATACGGGAATGCTAGAGATTCTACCAGCTCCGAATTCTTCTCGCGAGACTGTATTGCAGCCACTTTGGCTTGAAAAACTCTGCAGTCGTCCCTTAGTGCCACAGATTTTTCGAAGATGTCACAGAAGAGCCCCGATGGCTGCCGTCGATGTTATTATTCTGAAACAACCAGTTATGCCTAGGCAAGCCGATCTTTGGATCTTACTTAGTGAGAATATATTTGTTCTCCAATGCTTTCCACCATCCCAGGGAACCGTCGGGTATTACAGCCAGTTTGAGACTCGATACGTTTTACCGAATGCACGTTTTCACGTAAAGAACGCTGCGTGCGACTTCTTTATTCGGTCCTCTGCGTTTTTTTTTTCCCATGAGCTTGAAATCGAGTATAACTTAGCTGTCTTTGAGAATAATATTCCAAGAAACAATTCAAGCAAAGTCTTCCAGAATGTTCCTTCTATCAGTGTTTTAAAATTATTACCGAATTACAAGTCTACTCCATGTAAATATGTATATGTATCTCCTGTGTGCATTTACTATTTAGAGACCGCCCCAATTAGAAAACTGCTTGATGAGATAACACCAGTGAAAACGTACTCATTTACTCGTAAATATACATTTCTCTGTGTTAGTACAATTTTATTAGCTTCATACAAGATCTAAATTACCTACTCCTACAAATCTTGATGCTTTTCTTGTACATCTGCTTTAAAGCTGAACCGTGGGGGAGGGAGCGTTTAGTGGAATTTTCCCCCAAAACTCATTTGGTGTTTGACCTTATTTTACCTGGCTTGGTAGAGTTAGAAATCACCTAGAATGAAAATTGGAACACAGCGTTGAATACCAGAAATCTATCTGTGCTTATGAATTGTATTCGCATTTAGTGTTAATCCTTTTGGGGGAAGGAGCCTATTGCTTTTCGCATAACACCGTATATCCAGAAGAACTGTCATTACACACCAGAAGTCGGTGCTTCTTATTCCAATCGGCAGACTTTAATTGTCACTTTATCTACCTTGAGGCAAAGGTGAACTTCAGAAATGACATCTTAGTGGAGTGCCAACATACAATCGCCTGTGGAACGCTGCTGATTCCATATGTCGAAATTCATGCCTCGAATAACCAACAAAACACCCTACAAAACTCTTATTTTGCCAATCCCTCTATATGGAGCTGAAAACTGGACGACAGCAAAGCTGTCTTCCAAACGAAATAAGTAAATTCTGCGTCGGACACATGTCTGCGATGAAGGCAAGTGGAGGACAGGACATAACTGCGAATTATACGATCAGGCAAAAATCCGTCGACTGCACTGGATTGGCCACATCTATCGAATGCAAACAAATCCTCCATCTTACGGAATCCAAGATCCCTTGTTCGAAAAGGCGAGGACCCCAATAATGACCAAGTCATCTCGGACTCAACTTGGTCTTGACGACCGGAGGCAGTGTGTCCAGGCTCAGGATCGTCTACGATGGAAAGCAGACTCTGGCTCAGCCCCTCCATGAATAGCAGACCTGATAAGCATAAGTAAGTACGTTTGTCACATCTCTTAAAGTATGCATCGCGTCCTTTCTTTCGTTTTTCTACAGTTCCTACTTAAATTGTCAAGTCCGGTCATAGTTTGCGTACAAGACCCAACAAGACAGTATCCAGTGACAATGCTGATTAATAAGTTGTGAGAGACATTGTAGTGAGAGAATGTATATGATAGTCTTGTGTCTCCTCTTCACAAACACTCACGAATTATTTTTTACTGAAACAAGCAACTTTCAAAATTTACGGCTCCATCTCTTTCGAGTAACTGACAATGCTAAAGGAGTATCCAAGGTCCTCGGACTGTAGCGAATGTACCATTCTAATGATTCCCGAGCGTTGCTTATCAATTTGCAGATCTATCGTTTCCGGTATGCCTGTCACATGCTTATTCTATATAAAGTAATAGCTGCTTAGCCTTCTTCTAAATTGTTTCCTCTTCCTCCTTATTCCTGCAGCTTCTACAGAACTGATTGGAGGGCGCTTTAAGTCTTCGGGTCTGGTTGCATTTGAGGCAGTGGCTAGCTAATAATAATAACAATTTGGGTGGCGCTACAGCCCGTAGGGGGCCAGAGCCTAGCTTCACAGCAAACCACTCGTGTTGTGCGTGCTATCACGAGTGGAGGGGACTTACAGTTTTATGCCGATTCCGAACGGCCAAGTTTGAGAAGCTTTTTCTCTTTGAGCATTGTCAGTGACTCGTGACTCGAAAGAGGTGGGGCCGTGAAAAGTATTTCTTGTCGTACCAGGAAGCGAACCTAGACAGGTAGGTGCAAGTGGGTAGGAGTCGAAGCCGCAGAAGATGAGTTAATGGAGATTTCGCTTACAATTGCATTTCCACACATTCAATGATCATACCCATAGGTCGGTGACTATGTCCAACAGTGTGATAGTCGACGACCTAATGATTGCTCAAGTTCTGAATGCGTTATGACACAATGCAGTCGGTGGGTTTTGCTCTTGACCAACATGAGCCAGCTGCAGTGAGCTTGGAAGAATTTGATGCAAATATCAGCCAATTCCTCAGGTAATCAAACCACATGCTTTCGTATTCTTATACTCTGTATTTACTTCGTTAAAAATGAAAGATTGTTGCTAATCTTCCCACAAACAATTAACGCAAAATGCGTCCGTCGATTGAGAAGTTAATTGGATTGTCGGTGTCAGCGTGCTTCCATTCCTTATCTTCGATAATCTCCGTGGCAGAGTGTATTTTAAATGCTTTTACTCTTGCAATTGCCTTTAATTGAATTTAATTGAACAACAAACATTTTGTTTATAGCCGGAAATCCATTTCTGAGGACTAGAGAGTCACCATTTTTTTTCGTTGATTAAAGATTGCAAAAAAACGAAGAAGAAATAAATATATTGACGCACATAAATAGGAATCACTTTTATTTGTTTACGTTTTTCTTGTTTTGCCGTATCGACCAGACACGATCTATTTGTATGCCTTGAAGTTTTTATCGCTTTGCAGTATCTCTCAAATTTCCATTTGATTTTATGCATAAGTAGGTGTAGGAAATGATGTTGTCCAAACGATGTCAGATTCAATTTTTTTTTTTTATTCTTGGAAACTAAAAACTCCTGGGAGTGTACGCTGTAGGCGGAGCACGTGTATGAAAATGTCAAGTGCTACAGGTTCAAGATGTTTCGTGTGGTGCTTTCAAAGGGGAATAAAGGTATTTCCTAACACAACAATAAATACATATACATGGTACATCCATATGTATGTACATTGATTTTACGAGTGAATTAGTTACATAATGTGTGATCATTGTGTATTTTGTTTAAGACTGTTCAACATGAAAATTGATTGAAAGCAATTTCTTGACTGAAGTTTTCAAATACAGATCTATAATGTATTTTAACAAGGCGTCAGTTGCTTTAATTCTTAACGATAGCTAAGGGTGTGTGACAATTGACTTTATAGTGACTTTATAGAGTGAAGAAAAAACCAATTTGGTCAAAATCATAATGCTAACAATGCAATTGGTACACGCCCGGAGAACAATTCAAATTCAGTGGCACCACCTGCTGACAGTCACTGACTTCAAAAGCTTTTCAAACCCTGTAGTCATTAAAGACGAATTTCATTATGTCATGAATTTAGCACGTAAGCAGTCGTATGCGTGCCCTAACGGCTTTATGATAGTGGCTCAATTACATATACCAACGTGATTGAGAGGTCATGTAGAGCGAATGGAAACCAATGCTCGGGCGTGGAAAATTTTCGAATCCACCTCCAAGGGACTACGAATTGGAGGAAGACTGGAACAGGAACTCAACCAATTATGCGTGTGAAACTGGAGGCAACTAGCTAAAGCTGGAGCTGGCTAGAGACGCTTGTTGGTTGAGGCCCAGGTTTTCCCTGACTGCAGCGCCACCTGAAGCAATTTGGGTCCATTGTGACCTTAATAGGTTAATAATGGTTGGATGTTTAAAAAGGGAATGCTTTACTACCGCGAGACCTTCTTTGAATCCTAAAACCATCCAGATTTATATACCATATCTAAGCAGGTCTTTCAGATCACCGCCGCTTAGGTCTTCTAGCTCTACGAAGAAGTGCTTTCCTAGTAACTGTCTTATTTTCTGACTTATTCGCATAGACCTGCCACTTCTGAAAACCCCACTCCGCCCCTGCAAATCGCTCGATCTCTGTGGCCAGTTCACATCGCTCGTGCAGAATTTCCAATGTGGCGTGAGCTGTGTGGCACGTTTCAGTCCAAAAGAAGTTGGTAATCATCGACATCGACCAGCCAACGTCGATTTGAAGGAAATGTGCACCGACGATGCCGCCAGCCCAAAACCCGCACCAAACAATGATTTTTTCGGTATGCATTGGACGCTCTTATTTTGTTTGTTGACGAACCCACTCATCCAGAAATGGGACTCATCTTATGGCGACCGTAAACTGGGCGAAAAGGACGTTGCAAACGTTGCCCGAACAGAACACCTATTTCGATAAAACAATTTTATCATTTGCACTTGTTGTTGAACACTATGCCCATCCAGAGTGATTTGGCAAAACAAACTGAATGTCTGAATGACAGCCAATTTGACAGATGTAGTTTCAACAATATGACCGCTATCAACTGTCAAAGTTTGGAAGTCCCTATTGGAGACCCTTTACATGTTTAACAATTAAGTCACCCTAATCGAAAACTGTTGAATAATTTGATGTAGGGCTTTTTCAAATTAAAAAATGTGCTACTCGTGTTTAGGTAAATTACACGCACCCTGTGTGCAAATTCATACACTCATACGCAGAGCCAAAAATTAATAAGCCACTGTTTGTTTTTCAGTTTAAATGTTTTAACCCTGATCAACCAATGTTCCCGCTTACATACCTCGGTCTATTTAGTCCAGTGCGAAAACATAAATTTCTGGAAGAGAAATAAATACTACCACGGCCAAGGGAAGATTTATTTTTTTCTCTCCAAAACCACAAAAAAAGACAGGCGTCTAACAAAAAGTTTATTAAATCAAACAGAAACGTTTAAGCAGATTCAAATAGATTTCACATTCACATGTGTCACTTACATATGTACATTTATTTTATTTTATTTTTAATGAATTGAATTCCCATTAACATTATTGTTTTCTGCGCCGCTATCATTTGCACACTTTTCCCTTTGAAGTTATGCTGATAATTTGGGGTCTGATACGGCCGTCTCTTTGTGTCAAGTTGTGTGAAACTTATCTGCAATGGAACTACATTTAATCAATTATACTCATTTACATCGCAGATGAAATTACTTTCAAATAAACCAGTCTTGGTACAGTTTCTCTAACCCCTTTGCCGCATTTTTATTTTTTCATTGGTACAGTAGTCCTATTGAAAATGTCATTAAGTGTGAGCGCGGTACTCACTAAACTCATATGTAATAATAATCATCAAAAACAATGCATTACAAAAGAAAACAAAAAGAAAAATGTCACTTAGACGCCTCTACTTCAACAAACTGACAGAGCTAAGTAGCATTAGTATCATTTATATCCACAGCATTATCAAAATGCTAACTGATTTGCCGAATAGGCTCAATTAGATCCTCGTGGTAACACCGCGGGCCTACTCTGGTCTAAAAGTGACTGCTACCAACCAGCACTTAGCCACTCTAACCTAACCTAATGTATTCAGGAAGCAAGTTAAAGAGACTATAACCTCTTAGCCTCTGCTTCGTGCTTGTCAACGTTGGTGTGTTGCTCAGCCATCCTGATCTCCTTACAAAAATTTGAAACGAGATTTTAGACGTATATTTGGTAGATCATGGAGGTCTTCGAAGAAATGTAAAAGAGGTAGTGAGGAGTGCCCTCTTTTCCTCTGGATCGCCGCAGTATCTGTTAGTGCTCCAACTTAAATCGATAGCAACTTTATAAGGCATTTGCACTGTTCAACTTGGCTCTGCTTCAGAACAGAGCTTGAGACTGAATCAAGAGAGGATGAATTTGATGATTTAAGTGACATAATTATTTTATGAATCTCGTCACCAAGAAAGTCACACCAAGATGCACAAGAAAACCACCTCCTCACGGTAATCACTTAATTATCTAGGTCCCTCTATTCATTTGGGATTGCTTTCACGTGCAATCCTTACAAATAACTCGCATCATTCTTCATACCTATTTTTCAGAGAATAATTTCAAACTTTTCAAGGTGACCTAATATCTTTCTTTTTTCGCTCTTCTTTTTCAAACTGGTATGCAGTTTTTGGGTGGCCAAGATTACGTTTTCAAAATCCAACTTCGACCTCCTTAAAAGTTGTGCATACCTTTCATTTACATCATTTTCTCGGACTGTACAGACCGATCAGGGGATTCGGTGGACAAGGGGATAGTCTATGAAGTCGTACATCTCTCAATTAGCCGATTTCTGTCTTTGGCTACATTTAAAGTTCGAGAACCATTAATCCAAGCCCACGCTTGGGCGTGAATTGTATTCATTTAATACGAGCCCGCGATAGGTCGACATTTGCGAAGTCAATTAAAGGCGATAACTAGAATGTAAAAGAATAGCCATTATTCTCATTCATTATACACGCCCATGTGGAGGGCGTCACCGTTAAAGCAGATCACTGTCACATCATTCTTTAGGTTTCTCTAAGTTTTGGCAACTGTGCCACGAAGCTTCGGTAAATGCATTTAAGACAATATTGATACCTTGGCTTTCAATTCCTGTAAGCTTCTTCCATTGAAAAGGAATACATATTTGCAAAGTTTTCAGGGAATTTTACCCAAATATTGTGAAAAAGGAAGCAGTTCGTAGCAAGTCCAAGAAATTCCATGTATTTTTGTTCACAAACTAGAATTTGACTGTCCAGTGGACAAAATTAGAACAGGTTAAATGCCATTGTTCCGCCATGACGATGAGGTCATGAGACTTCTGCTTCTGACTCTCCATTACGTTAAGTTTAGTTAAATGCGACTTAAGTTAAAGGGCCTGATTACCAGTAAGTAGCCAGTCACAGTTAGGCCAGTGTAGACCCGATGTGTTACCGCACGGTTCTAGTCGATATTATTTCCCAAACTATTTGGCGCTTTGGAAAAGACGTCTTTATCGCCGACGCTGACACTAACACTAACACTAGTCCCAAGATGACTTCTCCTTCGGGAGGAGAAGGCGCTGCAATTGCGGAGGAGGTGCGCTATAGTTTCCTCCTCGTCCTTGTAGGCTCACTTCCAACGCCGATACGAGCCCTGAGAGGCTGATACGAGGCACATCCTTCAAGAAAAAACGACTGAAGGATGTGCCTTATATTCAGGCTCTTTATTCTCTGCTGCTGAGATTCCACGCCCGACATCTCCTAAACCGTGAATCTTCTTAGTAGATTTGATACGAATCCAAGGAAGGCGCACTGGACAGTTTTGATGAGGTACCTAAAAACCACGATTGACAAGGGCATTGTCTATCAGAAGGAATCATGTGATATGTCTGGATTCTGTGATGCAGATTGGGCTGGCGGCATAGATGACAGACGTTCTACAACAGCTATTTGTTTACGATCCAACCGGTTGGTATATCATGGGTTCGTCAAAGAACTGTTGCGCTTTCTTCAACCGAAGCCGAGGTAATGCCTATCGTTGCTGCTATCCAAGAGTTTGGCTTAAATGCTTGGAAGATGAGCTGTCTCCAGATGCCTCTTGTACTTTTCTTAACACACTATCTGTCCTTGATATCGGTTCTTCAGTCAAGTCAAAGCTTCCTTGCCAGCCTGAAAGACGCTAAAATCTTTCGGCAATCGAATCGGTCACTAACTTAACTACTGGCTAATACATAATGTCTAATCTTGTTCACTTCACCTTCATATGAACCTATCGGTTAAATACCAATTCTATTGTTACAATCTTCGTTGACAATAGGATAGTCTTATTTCAAAATGTTGTATTTCCATGGCCATTGACGTGAATTAGTGTTGAAATTCTTCTGTATTCAGCAAAACGGAAATGTGATATACGAGTATAACTAACATTTATCCATATCACCAACATTTTTTGGGACTTTTTTATTTCACTGAATTGGAATTATGTCGCTTATTTCAAAGCAAATGGGTTTACAACACGTTGCAAAAGTTGTTTGATAAAACGTTATATAAATAAAACTGTTCTCACTTTCCAATCAATGATAACCGATTAATGACGTATATCTTCGAATACAGCTCTAAGCCATTTTAGGTTATTTTCACTGACTAATGTATCGTAGAGTAGAGTTTATGGTAATACAACGGAATCTTCTAAACAAGATCAAAATAAACGTTATAGGAAACGAACTTAATCCAATTGAAGTATGCACATAGGTATGTAAAATTGAACCGACTTCGAATGCTCCACGGGTGACGGTTAATGAGTAATTGTGCTTGCGTTAAAGCCACGTTGTTTGAAATGCTTATTGAACTCGGACCTAAGTGAAATCTAAGTAAGTCAATTTACGAGGGTGGTTTGATAAGTTAATGACTTTGGGAATAAAAAAAAACAATTCTCTTGGCAAATGAAAGTTTTACTTCTTTTCTCACTCCTCCTTTTAGCTTGATACATATCTCCTTCTGATGGCACTACAGTCCGGGATCAACCTGGGACACAACCAACAAACCACTCCAGTTAGTACGATCTCTAGCCAGCTGGCTCCATTGGTTGAGGTTCTTCTCCACTTGTATGCATCATCGGATTCGTGGACGTCTTCTATTACGTTGTCCAACTGGCGTGGATAAATTTAGTCCACCGTATTTCCAGTTGCTTTTTTTATTTCTCAAGACCATCAAAACAGGCATTGTCTCCACGAAACATCACTTTTGTTCTTGACAAATGCACTCGGTTCTGCTTCAAATCAATATCTCACAGCTCTTTATGATGACTTAATAATAATAAATGTGCAGAATATGCTAGACGGGGTTGCAGCTTATGGATTTCGCCACTCCTTTGAAAAGATCAAACAGTTGGTCGAGTGTGAGCAATCGCGGCACACACCGCGCATTTGGCTTATTCATGTCCAACTATTCATGCAAGATGTGATGTACTCATTAAATTGATGTCAGCCACTTCTCCGGCAGTCGAATGTCATCCTTGAGCTTTCGGCGAACCGTACGATCTGGTATGACAACAAACAACGGAATTCTGTAAATTATTCCTTAATCATTGAAATTTATGGTGAAGACTGCAGAATCCGTATAGTATTTCACAAGCTATTCCATTGTTTCGGTAATGGTTTTCACAAAATGCCGCAGAAGTCTATTAAAAGATGACAGTTGACGAGGTTAGTCATCAGTGTTACGTTTAAGGTTACTGTCAGAAATCAAGTACGTCCACAGCGTTTTTTGTATCGTTTTCTCAAACCAATCGAACCAATCAGAGAATGCCATTTACATTATTTAGTGAATAACCATCATAAATTCACGAATAACTCTCAAAAAGTCTCTCAAATTCGTCGATGGACCATTGGTCAATCAGCTGTGAATTCTATAATACCCGATTTCTGATTTCGACTTTCAGTCGCTCAATTCTCTAAACTAAGTACTTTATTTTTGGGTTCTGCACGAGAAATTTCAAAAGTCACTGACTTATCAAACGACCTTCGTAATTCGTATTAGGAATTGATTAAATTGTTTTCTGTAGGAATTTTGTTGTGGGGCATACATAAACATTTTTTTTCAGTCTGTAATTTTCCATTTAACAATTAAGAGGATCGCATACATATTTCCAATTGGAAATACATTTATGTATTCTAATGAGTTTCAATTTCCAATTGGATGTATTGCTAATGAAAATCTAATAAGAAATAACTAAGAATACAACTGTTATACTGAGTGAAACGTTCATTCCATTAAGCTAAGCATCTCTATATCCTCTTGAGTTCTTTTAACAACTACCATTTATTACCTTAGTAACCGTGTTCAACATGTTTTATATACCTCAAAACTGTAGTATTTTTGTGGTGTGCCTCAAGGTTCTATTCTCGGTCCAATATTATTCTCAATGTTCATTAATTATCTTCCTAAAGTGTTGTTCTATAGCAAATTTGAAAATTTCTGTTCATCTGTTCACATCCATTTATGTTTTTCTCTTGGTATGGTTGAAACTTCAATTGATAAATTAAACTGGGATTTTTGGTCAATTTCAATTTCGAAGAAAATGCTCTCATGTTCAATCCCGACAAAAGCAATGTGATTACATTTTCAAAACACCAACCACCCCTTTCAAATTGCCCCTCTATAAAACTAGCTCAATTGCCGTCGAATATATAACCTGATCATATATACAGTGTTTCGTCTATGGTTAATGTGTCTCTTAAAGGTATATTCATTACCGCATGTATACTCCTTATCAACGTCAAAATACAACATTCCATAGCATTCATTATCCCTCTCTTAACATACGGCTGTGAAGTTTGCTGACTGTGACAATTTCTCTCTGCAAAAACTTTTTAAAACCAATCAACGCGCTGTATATTTGTAACCTTCGAATAATGGAACATGTCTCAGAGCAATGTCGCATTGTCCTTGGTTGTGGATTGTCCGGCATTTAAGAAATAGATCATGCATACTACTTGTCAAAATCATTTACAAGAAACAGCCTTACTTACTCTTAATGAAAAAAAATCACCTTCTGTAAATCGAGTCGTGTCAGTGTCAGTCAACAACTTCATATCCATCAGAATACTTGTTGGCTACATTATGTGTGTTTCCTAAAAAAGTAATTTTAAGCATGCCAAATATTTTCAAAGACAACCTTTACTGCTATTTTAAGACTTAACCGCAAGTTAGGTTAAAAATTTCTTCAGACTCATTTCATTTTTATATCTTGTCCCCGCCATTGCCACAGCATTCATCTAAAAGACTTCTCAAAGAACGTATCTACTCCTGAATTGTTACATTCTGCGTATCTTAATTTCTACCAGCGCATTGAATAAGTGCCTCTACTCTACTCCTCGTCCTATACTTTCTATAAAAGACCTCCCACTCCCACTCATTAAATTAATCGCTGCTAAATTACTCATGCCTCTACACTCTCAATACAATACCCCCACATCAAATCTGCAACAACAGTCGTCTTTCATTGATTTCTTTTCTCAAAATTTGACGTAATAAATTCACAAAATTGCACAGTCCGTCTTCTTTTCTTCAACATCACGGGGATATTTTTTCAACTCAACCAATGAATAGCAGACCCAATCAGACATTTGAGATTTCACAAAAAGAAAAAACCACTCGAACCATTTCTCAACACTATTTCAACAAAAAAAAAACATGTCCTTCACACTGATTTCAACAAAAATTAGTTTCGATATCGATTATACAGCTGAAAGCAGAAAAAAATCAATCGCAGCGCTTGACATTTCATTCAAGATGCCGCTAATCGCACCGATCTCCAAGTTACATTCCATCTTTGGTCGCCCCTTGATCAGATATCTATTTTATCAATCTTATCCACATGCCATCCTGAGGGTGAAATCGATATGAATAAAGAGTTATAACCGGAAAGGAGACACGGTCACAAAATTCGATCTTTTGAACAAAGGGGACGATGAATGAACTAAATGAATACGCGTATTCATTTACACTCATATATGATTTCACGTCAAGAGGGAAAACTAGACAAATGATAAACTCATTGAATCTGAAAAAAGAGTTGTTAACGTCAATCGGAGGAATGCGTTTTACTTGTGTTCTCTTGGAGGATGTGATTTGCTAAGCCATCTCAATTGAGTTGATGAGTTATTAAATTGACGGTGTACCTTATGTATATGTTTACATTGAAGTGATCCACTGCGTTAATAAATTGTATAATTATAGATATTGATACTTAAACAAGACATCATCATCAGACAGACAGAAGACACCACCAGTTCAAGAAATGTGCACAATTTAAATTGGACTACAGCTGAGTTCTCATAACTTTGTGGCAATATGTGAAAATGTATACGGACTGCTAGAGAATGAGTTCAGTTTCAGGTTAATCGCCGAAGTAGAAAACTGTGGAGTACATGTGCATGATGGACTCAAAGTCTTCAATGTTCCAAGATTCTAAGTAATTATATATAAACTGTAGGAGTATTCCTCAATAATACCGATACAGAGGGAGAAAATGAGTAATACGCGGAAAATATCGCAGTCAGTAGATCATAAGGAGTAAACGAGGACAAATAACGTGTAGTAATTAAAAAATCATTCAAATTGTGTTTTTGTTTACGCCTATAAAACGATTTTTTTGGTGAACGTTATCACTTGATGTTGAATTGGAAGTACACACACTCAGTGCTGCCCAGCTAGACTGCCCTTTGTTGACGACGTTGAAATATAACGGTTGACTTGAGCTGTCAAATTAGAAAGGGCGATGCGATGTTAAAGGGTTCAAAGCACCCAGAAATTGCCTTTATGCAAACAAGATTTATTGCTGTTTTAAACTCTAAGTAGATTAAGAATAATACCCGTACTTATTCTATTCCATTCAAAGTTAAAACAGCATACAGCCACTTCTTCGACTACTAGGCATCTAATTGGAATATAATCAGAATTTCTTACATCTTGCTACTCGATGCTGGCTAAAGAAGTCAGACCACTCCTTCATTACCAGCAGGTACTGCTAAAAGTTTGCATCTTTATGATTCTCCCGCTTGTGAAATTCTTCTAGTGGAGTATCCTTCAATGATGTACGTGATATGTCACGAAAATAATGTTTTCGTGCTCTTCAAATGGAGTCCTTGTAGAGTTGCTCTGCACATGCGAACTTCGAAGCAACTATTATTTTAGAAAACGTTGGCAGGGACTCTTCGATGTCTCTGAAGGAAAATGTGGGTTGAACTGATTTTGGTGGATGGCTTAACTCACTTAACCTCAACTGGTGTCGTCGGATTTCTTTCTCCGAGATCACATAAAGGAAAGGAATATCCAACAAACACTATGCCGACTTGAACAATTTGGAGTTACCTATGGGAGCTTTAAGCACTGTACATTTGGGCCGCGAACTGAGACCTCGAATTTTCAGAAATAGCAGATTTTCAACAAACAAAAATGTATTCTTCTTGGTAAGCCAAAAGTTGCGCATTTATTTATCGAGAAAGAGATAAACTAATGTTAGCTTAAGTTTTCTAATTAACAATTGGACAGTCGACGGTGTAAAAATAAATTTTCTGAAGTGAGAGTATTTTGAAATGCACAAATTATGTTTAAGCGCAAATCAATCATTCTCTTGTGGAATTGCTTTTTTTATGAATTTAATTTTTCAAAATCATTATATTTATATTTTGATACTGGACGAACAATATTATTATTTCTAGCCTACTGGCTCTCGGCGGCCACTGTAAGCTAAACTTAATGTATTGTCGAATTGTCAAACTGAGAACGCGATCCGAAGAGAACGAATGAAATGTCAAAGTTAGTAATGCAATGCCAGCTCGTATTTCGCAAGATGCTGTTCATTTGTACAGCAATTTAGTGAAAGAAACACGGCATATGAAATTCAAATCGTAACGTAAAGACTCTTAGACGAGATTAATGTTTATTGATGTAACTTCATCAACGGATTACAGAATTGTTCACTAGAAATAAGCGAGCATCAAATGGCAGAACTTTGCAATTTTTAGATCAAACAAATATTCCGATCATGTAGCCACATACAACTGACTGCACTTCATTTCCTTTTCTTCCACCTATCCATACTTTTATTTATTTTGTTGCGCATTTTTAGATGCTTTTAAATGCTGTCCGTAAGAGTATTTTTAAGTACAAAGGCTTCCTTCATTGGTGGCCGGTGTGATAATATTACGCATTCGTTAGAAGAAGTCGCCTCAAATCAGAAAGATATATTCCAATTGACCGTACATAAGTTGAATTTTGCACCAATTCCTCGAAGAGTTCACTTATTGGACGACTTACGGCAATACAACTTTCCGCGTGATTGAAATCTAAAATTATCAATTTCAATATAATAGGAATGCATAGATCAATACTTTCAAAATGAAATGGAATGAATCTGTAGTTTATCAAATTGGGATTTGTTCTATAAATAAATGAAAGTTGGGAATTATGTGTATCAAATCAGAATTCAGAGTTTCCCAATAGCCACTAGCTAAAGATAAATGCATCAGCTGCACAGTCATCAATGCTTTAAAAAAATCCGCAGCTCGAGTATTACTTTTGTAGTGCGTGGGCAATAATTACTGCAGCATTGTTTGGTAAGCCCTATCCACTGTATAAACGGTTTTCGATACTGCTTCAAAGCAAAAATGTGATTCGACCAGCTCATATTCTGATCAATAATGATTACTTATCTTGTAGATATCAATATGGAAACAATTTCTGTCGCAAGATTGTTGTTCGCTAAATACTTAACAATGTTATAGTTCGATACTACTATTTGACTGCTAACTTTTCGAGTAAAAGAAATTAAAATCATGGCGTTGGTCCTGACTAAGACTCAAATGCCTAATTCTGGTTTAGCCTCTGATTGCTAACTTAGCCTTAATGCCGTGCGATATAAAGATCATCTGCAAATGCTGTAACTTTCCCTATAAAGGATTTGGCAAATGTCGAGCTTATGTAAATCGGGAATAACTTTGGACCACGAACTGAACGAATTTGGAGGACACATTTTTGACTAATTTGTGAGGAAAGGAATTTACCAAAACACATTGAATCGATGCTTCAGCACAGATCAGTAGAAAATTTTGAATGATGTACATTTTTAAATTTCCGGATTTGGTCAAACAAAATCGAGTAAATCAAAATTGACATCATTTCCGCAACAAGCGAGATCCTAGACAACTTAATCATTAAAAACGAGATAGTAACGAACCTCACTGTTCAAAATCATGTCCTTCAAGTTCACTAAAACTGTGCCCGCTGTCATTCAGAACTGTGAAGAATCAATTTTGACATCGAAACCTCCCAGGACGCATCTCAAACTCAAGTCACATTCCAAACTCAATACGTTACGGTAACAAAGTTTATATCCCTAGAGGCTAGAGCATATCTAAAGCCCACTCATAATTCAAAGGCCACGTGTGAACTTCCCCCAAAGAAAAGTCATTATTTGAGTGCGACATACCTTCGTTTACCCTGTGTTGTGTGCTTCCTCTGCACAATATTTGCATGTACTTTAACACCTCACAGATCTAAGCGGTGCCGCTTATTCTATTTGCATTAAAACCTATCAACCGAGAGTAGGTATCTCATAATCCCGAAAGTGTCGTATACCCAATAGGCCGTGATCACATGCGCGCAGCCCTACGCAAAAAAGAAAAAAAATACGGAAAAAAAACCATCACAGTGTCCGCAGCGATCAATAAAACAATAAGCCAGTGCATCGCAAACGTGACTGAAGTTGAAAAATGTAAATTTTGTGTCACAAGCAAACCGCCAAAGCATTTCTTTGTCTCCCTCATAGATTCATTCTGTCATTTGTTCACCGGAAGAGTAAAGTTGTCTAATGGCCACGTCGTCACATCATTTCTTTGAATTTGTTGCGTTTTTTTTTTGGTTTTTTTGTTTAACCTAAGATATTTAGATACGTAAGTATCTTCCCACAAGTTGAGCTAAATAGGTGTACGATGTATACTTGTGTTTGGTTACATGGTTGACTTGGATCTGACAGTTTTGTGACACGTCTCACTTCTGTTGGGAACAATTCCCGGAGGTTAGGCACACGATGGCGGCTATTCACTAACGGTTTACTATGTTTTAATCATCTTAACCCATTTTCCGCTGGAATGCAACTCCAAACGAACGAACTAACGAACGACCATATCACCACATGCACAAGGAGATGGGATGGGGAGCAATTCCTAGAATTGAATGAATATTTGTCGGCGAAACGTCAAACGACACAAAAGAGTTTATTTGCCTCCATCATAAAATTCTGAGCAATGACATTAGCGGCGCTGAATTCCTTTCCATCAGCAAAGACGACGAAACGACGAAAGACGGCGTACGTACCGACCGACCGACGTACCTACGACCATATTACTTTGAGGTGATAATATTATCCATAGGGCTCGTTGCTGGCTTGTTGCTGGTTACCGCATGCCGCATTTCCTACGTACCCACAGTTTGCCTGGCAAAGATCGCTCTCTTTGCCCTGGATGTGTCTATTTCGAGGCCATTATTAAAGCAAATAAAGTATTTCTTTTTTGAGGTGTAATTGCACCTGAGCTGAGCAGTGCAATTCAAATTTCAATTTGAAGAGTTTCCCAAATTCGATTTGCGGAACAGCACAAAATTCAGATACAACAGATACTCGGCTCCACAAATGTATGTGCATATTAAAGCGTTTCCCACGGCGTTGCGTAACAATGGAAGTCGCAATTATTAACAGAGCCACGGCTCCCCGTGTTTACTCTTCTCGTTCGGTGTGTGCTGCGCTGTGCTGGTTTCTTGTTCTTTTTCGTTATCTCAGTCTCGGACGGTTTTCTCACACACAGCTCTCTTCTGCCATTAAGTGAGCAAATAAGAAAAAAAAAGCCCACCAACACAGACGCAAGGGGTGTGTGCTGTGCTAGTTGCACACACTCAAGCCGGCCTGGCCACATTCCCACATTTTCACATTCCCACACAGTGCCTCCACGCCGGAGAGGGAGACGGAGAGCACCTGAATTCCGGCAGGCCACACACCGCTGTACATAGCCGGGGCACATAAGTTACTTGTTCGAGATAATGGGGAGCCAGTTGTGGTCACGCCCACAGTGTGCGAGTGTGCGCGCCAATTGGGCGGGACTTTTGGGAAAAAACGTGTTTCACATCAACCCCTTTTGAAGATGTGGTTTGACAACTACTTCCTACTGGTTTTCAGCACAGACCACAGATGCACGACCAGCGTTGGCCGGCTGGCTACCGGTTGTGCGCGATGGAATCAACAAGTGAGCTGACAAATTGCCTGCGCTAGCTACTGCCAAGGAATTTTTGGGGAACGAAATGTAGACACCCACCGCAGCTCGATAGGAGAGTCACCGGCATTTTAATGGGAACAACGATCACTAATGCCAGCGTAAGCCAGTAGCACCTGCGCACCATACAACATCCTGGTTGGAACCGCCCTCCATCCATCGATCGCAACTCGATCGGGACGTAGCGCCGCTGCTGTGCACCAATTCCCGCGAGGAGAACACGCCAATCGGCGGCATTTGCTGTACATAAACGAATCACCGAATCAGGAAATGTAAATTATAGGTCCACTACCACCACCATCAGCGCCCAGCAACTGGCACAATCAACGCATACAGGTGGACGGATGAGTCGGTATGTGTGTGGCCGATCGGGTTTCCCAATGCCAACTCCGGCTTGGAAACTTGGCTTCTTCAATGCTCGTCTCAGACCTCCGTGGCTGACTAATAGCAGGAGGAGGAGGTATATGTTAAAGTTAACATTTTTATTTATTTATATCGGTGTTGTGTGTCTTCCTCTTCATACGTTTTGCGTTCACGTTTATTTAATCTTTTTTTTCTTCATTTTTTTTGTTCGTTGTCGTTGTCGTCGTCGTCGTCGTCGTCTTCGTTGTTGTCGTTGTCGTTGTCGCTTTATCGTATGTCTGTTGTGTATTTTTTGTTGTTGTGTTCTTTATTTTTTTTTTTTGCGGCCACAGCGATTTGGAGGCAGCCAACTAACCAGCCAACCATCTCAGCCAGCCAGCCAGCAGCAAGCAAGCAGCAAGCAGCAGCAACAGCACCACCAGCACCAGCATCAGCATCAGCAGCAGCAGCCGAGCGAACACAGGCAGCAGTTAACTATCAAGCTGAAGTTGAGATCGTAACTTTGCAGTTGGCCGTCGTGCACGGAAGCGTTCGGAAGTGGAATATACTTTATTAATAATATTTAGAGTTGATACAGATTTGAATAATTCAACGCACGAAGAAGAAGACTCTAGACAACTCTGCTAGCGTTTCATTGCGACAGATCAGACAGTAGAAGTGATTCAGTTGTGATTTCGTTGTGTAGTCGCTGTGACCGTCGCCAAGTTCTATCTGCGATTACGAATACTTATTAGATCCGCGAAATTTCTTATTTTTTTTTTGTTTTTTTCGCTGTTGTCGTTTACATTGTTCATCATTTTTCATATCCATTTCCATTTTCATTCTCATTTTCATTCTCATCATCATTTTCATATCCATTATCATTTCCCATCTCCATTAAAATTCCCCCCCAAAGATACAAAACTTCCATTTGTATCTAGATATTTCGATTTGAATTCGTTTATTTTTCATCGTTTTACCGTCGCCGTCATCGTTGTCGTTGTCGTCGTCGTCTTCGTCGTAGTAGTCGCCCTCGCAATTCAGTCGAAATTCAATCAAATTCAACAAATTCAACAACGGACTGGACGAATCGCCGGACAGCCAGCCGATCCAGAGATACATTTTCCGCATTCTAACGCAGTTGGTAAGTTGACTTTGCACGAATAGAATTGTTTTAGATACATTATGTCGCCACCGTGGTGCGTAACAACCAATGGTAGCCCGTGTTTCGCACACTCGTGATTCAAAAAGCAGCTACTGTATAGGGAGCTGCGAGTTGGAGCCCCGACGTGTGTTTGTACGTATTGTTCATTCAATAGGTACGAGACGAGCGCATATCTATACCTAATATATATATATATATAAATGTATATACGTGTATATGGAGCACGGCATAGAGCCCAGCACCAGACCGTTTGTGTATTGGTAGTGCTGGTGGTGGGTCAGCTACTGGGCTTAAGCACCTCCTTCTGGGTAAGACGAGTAGACAAACGACTGAGACTGAGACTGAGACTGCGACTGTGGCAGAGTGGAAGCCGAGCGAAGCGACGTTTGCATCGTACACAGGCCTCTCTGTCTCTTGGTCTCGTCTCGCTTACGTGTTTGCTCAGCAGCAGTCCATTCATCGGTTTCCTTATGCGTAATTTTCACTCATACCTATGTGATGAGTGTTGCTGGGAGAGAGAGTGATGGTGTGTGGTGGTCGGTGGTTGGTGGTGGTGTAGTGATTGTGATTTTGATATGGTGTAAGTGGTGTGCTGTGTGTTTTGTACCAGGTGAGGGCGAAGGTGAAGAGATGAGGCCGCACAGCTGGTGGCACTCTGTGGTATTAGTCCATTAGCCTAGTCGGTAGAAGTGAGGCACTCTCGGAATTATTTCATTTTGCTCTTCTTGCTCGTGAGCACAACACCGCAGTTGTATACGCGCATATACGAGATAAACTCTTCCTTACTTTAAATTGTTTTGTATCTCTCTACTCGTACGTGTCTTACGTGTCTTGTCTTGTCTTGTCTTGCCTTAGTCCTCAATGTGCTCGGTGATGTGCAATACTACGTACTCATAGTCTCATCTCTCACAGTGTAGTGTGTCAGTTTTTGTCAGTTGATTGGTGTGGTAAGTCTCTCTCTTATTCTTATTACACTGCACGTATCTACATCGTATATCTATTTGGTTTTGAGATACGAATAAAAGTCAACTCAATTCAACTCCAGTCAAGTCAAGTCAAACAGAAAACAGAAAAGCCCCTTTTTATTTTGTTGGATAGATAGATATCTGTACCCTATAGTGTGTATGCGCGGTAGTGTGCTGTGCAGTCAGTGCGACGACGGATTCGGATTCGGATTCCTGTTGGTGTTAGTTAAGAGCCTGTACTACCGGTTTTACGCGTTCTTATTGGCGAGAGTTCTTTGCGCGATGGTGCGCTGATGGTGTGTGGCACATACGCACTTAGTTCATTTAGTTCGATTGGTTTGTCTGCCTAAGCCAATCGCATACGGCTCAAATGTGCATGTTGACACAAAAATTCCTTAAAAAATTTGAAAAGAATCCGCTTGATCAGGCGAACCGGAAGCGGATTTAATGAATGAATTTGCTTGTTCTAGTATTGATACTTATATCAAGTTTCATCTCAAACGTGATTTTGGCTATATTCGCATTCTCATTCAGTCTATATTTCGTCAACAGATTTCTCAAGTTGGCTTGGGACGCAACACAAACAAAATGTTTAAATATTCTGGTTGCCAACAAAAATCCCACAAAAGTTATTTTACGCGGCTATTATTTTCGTTTTAGTGCCTGTATTCAGCATAAACTATCGTTTGGCTGTGAATTTGCTTTGAATTGCTTGACACTAAGCGAATGGCAAACATGTTTGCGATTTTTTTCCAAATCCGAACGGAAAACATTTGAATTTGCATCGGAAATGTTTAATTGGATTCATTTCGCTGAGTGTGATGTAGCAAACCTCATTCAGAGGAGTAGTGTCTTCAAATTGCTCAAAATAACTTGGAATCAATGAAGGGATCAAGGAAGTTCTGTGAATAGGTCTCTAATTCAGTTGAATACATTTATTCAGATTCCACGTGCTTTGGAAATGCGACAGTTAATTTTATTCGATAGTTCGATGGTGATTCTGATCATTTTTCACAAGAGCAATCTTTTTTGGATCTGAGACGCGTTTCAATTCAGAGAAATAAAGGCGATCGAACTGCTTTTACTTAAAATTTTGAAGCAATGCTTCTGGTCCTTCTTTTATTCCGTATTTCCGAAAGGAAGTTGCTGTTTTTGATCAATTCAAGATCACAAAACGACCGTCTTTAAACAGGAGACGAGTTTCAATTCAAAAAAAGCAACGCACTCGAACTTCAGTCACTTGTTGATATGTTGAACCACAATAAAGACGATCGAACGGCTGTTACTTAGAATTTTGCAGTGATGCAATGGGTCCTTCTTTTATTCCATATTTCAGAAAGGAAGTAGCTGTTTTTGATCAATTCAGGATAATAAAACGATCTTTTTTAAACGGAAGACGTTTCATTTCTTTGAATTGCAACGCATTCAAAACTAAGTCTCTATTTTAATGCGTTGAGCCACATATTGTGCGTACTTTTCTGATCACCCTTCGATTGATGAGAAATGTATTGATGAAGTGAACAAATTTGTATTTTTAAGGCTCAACATCTGATAGCCTCAGAGGTTCAAGCTAATTTCACTCTTCAAGTGGGAAATTGTGAACTTTTTACGTCAAATTTCTGATCAAGTTGTGATCTTTCGATACTTTCCTATTGGATGTGTTGGGAAACTTCGCATCGGCGATCTTGAATATCAAATCTTTCGATGGTATCGTAAACTTTTACTTTTATGGTTCACATTTTCTTCCTCCGATTTCTGATCAATTGATATCGTCGAAATATCATATTTGGCTTGTGGCGAAGAGTCAACCGATTTCTATTATTTTTATTGTCAATAACTCTGAAGATGTGTTCGAAGTGTCTTCCATATGCGTGGGACAGGGTTTAAACGTTTGTAGTTTCGTAAGTAGAATGTGTGGAAATGTAATAAGTAGGTTGGAGCATTTTTAAAAGGACGCTTTTAAGGTTTCAATCATCAGCAAACAAGTCAGTGCTTATTTGAAGCATATAACAGATTGGATGTCATGTCCTCCACTTTAATGAACAAAATCTGTTTAAAATTAAAGAATCTACTTCGAAATTGATGCACAAAATTAATGCGGTTTTGCTAATTGCAACAGAATTATATGTCCACGTCTCATCCATCATTCGTGCGACAAAATTGAATACATTTCCTTATTTTTATTGTCAATAATGTAAAACACAATCACGAGAACCCGTCTGCATCAAATCTGAGAAGAGACAATAAATCTTCGCGTCAGTGTCGACGGCGGCTTCGACTTAAGCCGAAGGTGTCATCGATATGTGACCGATGGCTCACAATGCCCTAGTTTGTCATGTTGTAAATGAATAAAATACATATATTGATTCACTGTTCAACCAGTTTCAGACTTGAGCGTAAACAAATATTCATTCAAGACTTCCAGTTCAATCAAAGCACATTACAATGCAAAATTATGCATATTCCCTCATGATAATTCAGCATCTATTATAATTTTCCCCGCACAATAAATCAGTTATTTCCAATACTTATCAGCTTCCATTTTCAAAATCAATTGATTTGAATAAATTTGAAATTCATAAATCCCCCCGCACCAGTACCGCGACAGCCACAAATGATGTCAATTGAAACCGCATTTGCGATTCTCCTACTGTTAAAACTGCCACTGGTTACAGGCGTACCTAAATCTCATCAATATTTTCTTCACACTTTCCCAAAGCGACACTAACAACAAAGACACACGAAAGCGGATTCATTAAGCAGCCATACGTAGTAGCACTCTTCGTCACTCGATAGGACACCAATGATCGAGATTAATGTTTAAATTGTTCGAACCGCGCTTCATCATCAATCTTTAGGTCATACTGGACCCCGGGAAAGAACACAAAAAAAAATGATGAACACAAAAAAAGTGTAATTACCACCTTTACAGATCGAAATCGTTTCGTATTCTGTTATATCCTTAGGTTGCGGCTGCCAAAGTCAACAAACACAACAATGATCTCAATTTGATTCATTGTTATGTGAGAGGCTCACTCTGGTTGTTTCGTTTCTTAGAAACCAAAAACAGAAGAACCAAACCAGCGCACACACAAGAAAAGAAAAAACATCAAGAATTGAATATAAAAAAAAAAAACTCAAAATTATCTCACCAAGGCTCGGTCGGGATCCTGGGAGTTTTCCATCTTCTCGCCCTTATTTTCTTGGACATCATTTCATTTCATTTTTTTCTCTCCTTGTGTATTCGTTTTGTTAAAGTTGAAGGGATAACAAAAGAATAAAAGGGAATAAATGAAACTCGTTTCTGTTCTGATTGCCACAGATCCACCTCTAAAAATCAAAATAACTGATAGTCAAAAAGGTGCCACAGGCGACACTAGCCGCATGCTCCGGACCGGAGTGTCCTTTTCATGTCAACTTTTGAGTTGTCCTGTGCACTGTGTGTGCGCGCACTTGAGCAAGCATCCTTCGTAAAGGGTGGCACTAGGACTCTCTGTGTGCTGCAAAGAACAAAAAGGAAACATTCACAGGAACGGAGATTACGAAAGATAGACACACATAGATTGTGACCCACAGCCAGAGGTGTGCAAAAGTGGTAATCAAATTGTCGAACGGCATTGATTTTTACCTGTAAACCATTCTGAACATCACCGAATTCTAGGGTTTTCCTGCTTTCTGTTTTGGGTTTTGTAGTTTCTTTTCTTTTCTTTACTTTTTTTGCTCGTCGTTTTTGTGTTGCTGTTCTTGTGCCTCCTGCCTATAGCGAGTGAGAAACCAACATATCTTGTCATTGTATTTCACAAATCTAATTTCACGCAGCATTAAAGGAATGCTGCATAAGCAGCATCCACAGAGAGTGAAAGATTGTTTTGCCACTTCAAGGAATACGATAAAATGTGCCACATTTACCTTCAAAAAAAAAAAGAAGAAGAAAAAAAATGCATTTTTGCGACGCAACCACAGCAAGCATCGAACAGCGCATGCAGCACCCGTCCAAGACAAAAGCAATGTTTGCAAAATTCTTAATGGATTTCCATTGCCTCCTCGAGGCTGAGTTGGTTGGTGACCGACCGAACCTAATTACCTGATGGTCAAACAGAAACATCGGATTAAGAGGCCAACCTCATGTGGTGATGTTTCTCCGGCTTAATTTACTTGCCAGTTACCTTGACGATTAATGCAATGATGACGAAAATGGCCAACAACAAAAAAACCAACAGCAATAACAACCAAGGGCGAGTGCAGTTTTGTATCCATTTCCATATCCGTATCCGTGTCTGTTTGTTGTATTCGTGTTGTGTCAGGATTGCATTGAACTTTAGCGCCAGTGTTCTCTCACAGTCTCTGATAAATCGAACAAAGAACTCGACAATGGCATCTCACCCTCGCTCATCGGCCAGAGCAAAAGCAACCATAAAAACCAGCCAATAACACAATAAAAATAAAAAATTACACAAAAATTATGAACATAATTTGAATATTTTCATATGGGTTCGGAACGCAGCAGTCTTCAAGTTCCTCCCGCCAGCGCGCCCCTCCTACTTCATACACGCGTTCCCTATCCAGCTGTGATTTCAGTAATAATTGCGCTATGAACTTCATCTTTTTCCCTCCGCAGTCCTGCTGCGTCGTCGTCGTTGGTATTGTCATCTTGGCATTCTTCATGATGGTGCTTCTGACCAGAAAACACACAAACACACACATCGGCACACGAAAGCCAAATTCGAAAATTCTCTGTCAGCCATGGGAACCTCATCGCATTGCTTATTAATCACCACAAAAAAAAAGTTAAAAATAAGAAAAAAACAAAAAGAGAAAAAATACAAAGAATACCAAAGATGCCAGTCGGCAGTTGGCAGTTGCCACCAACAGCACACTAAATCTTTAGCCACTTTGTCAGGCACAGTAAATGTCAATACCTGGCTTCAATTTGTTTTCGGTGTCAGCACCAATAATACATGGCGACTGACAAGCCCAAAAAACAGCCGTTGTTGTCGTCTAAGCTTCCCAAAATCGATACACACGCTCACACTTCCATGCATAGCCATGGATATGAATGTGGATATGGCTAAATGTTCCCACATCTCATTGTGGGATGATGAACAAATTAAAACGCTCCCGCCATCGCCACCGCCACCGCCACTGCGGGCAAAGCAGCAACAACAACAACTGAAAGCTAATTGAAATTTTAGCATTTTCTGTCAATTAATGGCGGACTACTCAAGCCGGACCTAGGGTGGTTGTGCTCAGCTTCGAGCTGGGACTGTGCCGTATGCTCGATGGCTGGCCGTTTGGTTGGCTGGTTGGTCATATTAATAATCAGGTAGTTATATTTGGAGCGGAGGCGACTCGTTTGTTTCGCCGCTCAGCAGGGGGTGCTGCTTTATGTGAACGCGAGCGCGCCGAGCTTCGTCTGATGGGGGGCCCTCGGATATCGGTTCCGCGAATCGCAATTAGTCGCTTCAACTGTGGCGCTGATAGTGATGGTGGTGCTGGTTATGGTGGCAACCAAAACAATGGCCTTGAGGTCACATTCAGCAGCAAACAAGAATTAATTTCTTTCTTCTTTATTTTTTTTTTTTGTTCGTTTTCCCATCAGTATCTATATCATCGACGATATCGAATTTCATCCAACAGAAATAAAACCAAAATAAATCCAAACAAAAAATAATCATGACAAATTACCATTTACCGATGTATCTAATTGAATTCGCCTCTCTTTTGTTTCGATTCGTGATTCATTTCAGAAGACCTCATCATCTTATTCATTCATTCAAACTGCTGTGTTCAACGGAACGGGCTAACTTGTGTGACAAGTGTGTGTTTCATCGGGACCCCCCCAGCTGTGTCTAGAAGTGTGACAAAATGTTTGCTGTAATGCGGATTGACAACGACGACTGCAGGTCGGACTTCCGTCGTAAGATGCGACCGAAGTGCGAATTCATATGCAAATACTGTCAGCGGCGCTTCACCAAACCCTACAATCTGATGATTCACGAGCGCACCCACAAGAGTCCCGAAATTACGTATTCCTGCGAGATTTGCGGGAAATACTTTAAGCAACGTGACAATCTCCGCCAACATAGGTAAGCAAAATTCACAATTTCAACCCTCCGTCTTCCTCTTGTCCTCTTGCTATAGGATATGTACCTTCAAACCTTCTGTTCGGCTTGGCCGGCAAACAACTTCAAAATTTGTATTTATTCTTTTGTAAACGTTGACTGATTCCCCCTTCACCCCCTTCAACTTCTATTGTATAATATATATCAATTTGTAAATCTATATATATGTTTTCTCTTTTTTTTGTAGATGTAGTCAGTGTGTTTGGCGATGAATCTTGCACAAAAGTTGAAAAAAAAAAATATAAAAAATTATATAAACTTTAAAAAATGTTGCACGCACTACTATTCATAAGAGCACTGATGTGAACACTGATCTCTGTCTATATTGGTGATGGTGGTGTTAAAACAACCGAAAAAAAACTATAAAACATTTTTTTCCAATTTTACAACAAAAATTACAACACAGGAAATATAAATACATCTCTACGCAAGCAAAAAAGAAAACATGAAACTTCTTAAAGTTGCATAAATATATACAAATAACTTCATTTGCACATGTTAAAAAACCTCGATGAATCTATTATTCGATGCTTCTATTTTATACTCGCGTAATAATATAAACAAAAGTGCAGATAGTTAATTAAAAGAAAAACTAAATTTTTTTTACAAAAAAAAAACAACAACACAAATCTTTCCTTGGTGTGTGGTAACGAGCACATAAATTAAAACAAAATTGTATTCTGTAAGAAAGAATTTACCTAAACATACATAAATATATATTTTTTTTTATAAAATATTCTCTATTTAGTATTAAGTTTTAGTCTACTACATTACCGATGATGATGATGTTTGTTTTGTTAAGTGGACAATGTTCCGCAAGAAGAAATGAAAAAGAAAACACAAAAAAAAGCAAAATTGTACATAGAACTTTCTTATTTATATAAAAAAAAAATGTATTTTATAATATAAAATCTATATACTAACAAAAAACAACAACAATTTGTTTATTACTTTTTTTTTCTCTTCCGCACTTCTCCACGATTCTATGCTTTTAAGTGACCCGGGTGTGGTTATTTGTTCTTTTCTTCCTAAATTTTGTTCCCTCTTCCTCGGTTTCATGGATCGGAATCGGTGCTCCAAATGGTTTCTCTGTATTATGTACTCTCTCTCTACAGAGTATGCACATACACACACTCATGTACACCAATCAAAAACACACATAATCACAAGAAACAAATTCATTTTCTGTATTTTTTTTTGTTTCCTCTCATTTGTTGGATGAAGCGAGTTTGAAAAAAATAAATTGATTACACTCTACTTTCAGAACGATACACGTGGACGCGTACGGTCGCAATTACTAACAACCACGGCCTAAGCGAGCTTGTTGCAACAAACATCCGCTGCTTAGTTCTTAGTTACCTTGTAATGTTCCTTCTTATCTGTCGCTCTGCATTTGTCTTCTTTTTTTACTTCCAAAAAAAGGGGAAAAATATAGAACCAACGTGTTGCTTTAATTTTCGGACCAGTGAGAGTTTAATTAATATTTTCCTATTAAAATTTATTCGAACTATTTAGGCTTTGACATTGCAACGGGGATAGATATTCGTCCCGCGCTCCACCCAAACAAAAAAATCACCTTCAAGAAAATCCCAATTAAGTGCGATAACTTTTTGGCATTTTTAAAATGATCGTAGATTTCGGGAATGACGCAAAACCGATCACCAAACCTGGGTCGAATGTGCATTTATTTAATCCCTACCCCGCTTATTAAAATCACATTTCCATGCCAATTTGAGTATTTTATTTATTAAAATGGATATTTTTTTTTCTTTAATTGCTTATATTTGTTTATTTTTTTTAAGAAAGAGATTCTATTTGCAAAATGGTAAACTGGAAATAATTAAAATTCCTTGAGTGAGTTACTGTTATTTTCTGGCGATTTTTTCTTACTTTAAACAGTGTTTGACTTTTTTTTAATTTTGTAATTTTAAAAAAAAGGCAACAAAACATACGAGATAAAGTTTAAATCACTAAGTTTGTAAAAAAAACGTGAGGGCTTATTTATAGATTATGTAATAAATGTCTGTATTTAATTAAACTATTTGATTTATAAACAATAAAATCTACTGAATGTAACAAATTGTTGTTTTTGCTTGATCCCGTCAGTCTGGTTGGAAAGAGGTCATGGGTCTCATGAAATTGGTTCGTTTCCTTGGAATTTGATTTTTACAGCGATCACTTATCCAATTTAAAACGGATTTCTGAAGATTGTTTCCCTTTGTAAGTATGTGACTTCGTAGCGTAACATGCGCTGCCATAACCTCAAAAATACTCACTCGGGCTGTGTTCCTAGAATTTCTGGTTCGGATTGTCAGCTTATTGAAGGACCATTTGGAAAAAGAGGTAAATGCCAGGGAACGACCGTTACAAATACTTGAAAACTCCGTTTGCTATTTCGTCTTCGTTCAGTGTGCTGGGTTTGATTCAGAGATTGTAGTTTGGGTGAAGTTTTGGTTGAATAAACAATACTTTGGCCTCGGAATGTGCATTTCTGAAACAAACGTCATCAACAGTTTACAGAAATAATCAGAAATACGAGCAAAAGTGGGGTTTGGCTCTATCGATTCAAATATATTTTCTAGCATCTCATAAAAGCGCCACCTTAAATACGTAAGTAAGTAATGTCAAAGATGTACGAATGCGTGGAAGTGAAAATCTTCTCTAAGGATCTCAATATCCAATTATCATTTCGTTTGCCGAACCAATGTGATCCGCATATTCCACTAAAGGGCTTGCGGGGGGCATAGCACGCACGAGACGTCACTCGATCCTCCACGATCGGCTGTAACTCATCAGAAGCTATGCCTAAGCGGAGCCCGGAGAGTTTACAGACTTGGTCCAACAACCTCGTTATGGGATAGTAAAGCGGTCACCTACATGATGGAGTCGCATCCAAGGCACGCCTCGAAAGTAGTGTTGATGGGGACATTTGTGCCACTTTACCAAACAATAGAAGCATATCCCTTTCTGTTCGAAGAAGTAGCTGCTAAACATTGAGTTCCTCGCACACTGACTGAACTCCACCTACCACGGCGAGTAACTCAAACAACTGGACGAATAAGTCTGATCTCTGGATCATATTAAACATTTTCACTGATTAACGAGATGGTCCAATATTTGAATATCCATCTTATGTGGGTGCTGCGACACTGTGACATTCCATGGCGAATTCGCTAGAAAAGGCACAAGTACTGTGCTCACTCTAGGTGGAGATTCGCCATCTATCCCCATCGTTCGCTAGTACAACATATCTCTTGATGCTTGAACCGGTCGTAGTCGAATGCCAAATGTTTATCAATTTTGACTAGAATTACTTCTGCGGAAGCTGCAGAGATGAGGAAGAGAATGCAGTTATAGTACAACGTCCCCTCCTCCCCCAAGGAAAAGTCACCTAGGGGGCTTAGTTTTTCAATAACATGGTCGAACTAAGTTACATTAGTGTCAGTCTGAAGATGACTGAAATTCGTCAAACGTCCCGCAGAAATTCCCCCTTGAGCTTTTTGAAAATCTCTTTTAGTGCATCTGATGGAGTGGTTATTCGAGAGCCGCTGATGCAGGCATTGCTTTATACTCTCATTACCATGCTTAGGTCCATAAAAGACCACCACAACCAACAATAATATAAACATGACTATGGCGACATAGATTGAATAGGCCGTGTGTGGTTGAAGGTTCAGTATGCTCAGAAAGCTCAGATTGGCGAGGCAGTAGGCGCCTCTATGAAGTATCATGCGAGGGCTCAGGAGAGGAGATGTTGGATGGTGTACTCCTCCTCTTCACCTACTTCTGCAGACGTCCTTGTAGTATCGTGTAGGCATGTGTACTTATGGCAGCGCAGGCCGCAACTTGCTTTTCAAATGCATCCAGCTAAGGAAGCTAATCCGCCAAAAAAATTGCCCAGCATCGTCTCCTATTCAAGAGCAGCCCTAAGAATTTGGTATTATCCGAGAAAAAACAGCCGGTACCGTTTATATGCGTGGATCTATGTGCGGGAGGACTATTTCGGGTTTTTTTGTGCGTCCACGTTTAGGCTGGTTCCTTGTCCAATTGGTGAGAGTGGAGAGGACATGGCTCCTAAGAAGGCCCCATTACACACTTGTTTCCTCTGCACAAAGAAGCAGGGAAGGGTTAGAATTAGTTTCTGCTTGATCTTGATCGGAACTCATGTTGTCCAGCAAGGACCAGGAGATAAAAAAAAACCTCCTTAACTACTAACTGATCAAGTCATTGGCGTTTCATGTTGTTTCATATCGATGAGGGATGCAAAAATAAAAGATTTCATTCCATCATCTGGTATCAGCCTGAAACCAAATGCGAATGCGTACATTCACATAACTTCCGTGTGAATATAATATAGCAGACCAAACAAGCATTGTGATGGTGGTTGGGATAAGCTCACTAACGACCGGTTACACCTCCCTCGCCTCAAAACGCCCACCTGACATGCCCTAACCAGCTAGACAACAATTACGGTGCATTTCTTATTACTGCACCATAAAAAAAGCTGTTAATTGAACCAAGCCGAACCACATCGCTCGATCTAAGAATTCAGTAGCCGCGACATGAAAAGAATTACTCATGGCGTTGGATAGAGCCCGTGACTAAGTGCTACCAAGGTAGACGACCACAAAACCCACTACCGTTCAATTAAGTCCATTTATTGATATTAATCATCGATATTGCGCCCCGCTACTGTACGGTTCCGTGCAGAAAATACCCCCGCACAAGTGTGACGATTTCTCTGGAAAGCCTTCAGTCATCGGACCGTGATGCATCGTGCGGTCGGGGTCTAACGCCAGACCATAAGGGGCACACATGAGACACTCCTAGATGTTTACTTTGCAACTAACTTAGACGGCTAATTGGATTGACACTCTACTCTAGTAAACAAATCCGACACGGACCACTTAACCCAGTCAACCACCTACATTCCGGTGGAATGAAATACGAGCGAAAAGCTTTTAGGAACCCCATCGTTCCAGCAACAGTGGCCGGGTCGGGGATAAACAATCCGCACAGACCCATCATCTGTCCCGTTTATTACGCATTTTTTTACGGAATTTAATGTGACTTGTCGAAAATGTTTCTGGAAATGTACAAACAGTTGATGGGGTACACGTGAGTGAATGCCGTGAAGTGCCGGTCTGGCACGTTTGCGCCCGACTTTGGTACCCCACCTAATAATCGTCACTTAGCGGTGCTGATGCGAGTAAAAGCACAGCAAAATTACTCGTAAAATTCAATGAATTGCCACTAAATAACTTGATTATCGTGGCAAGCAGATCTAATAAGGAAGCCCAGTGACAGCGACTCGCGCGTTCGTGCCGCAATTAAGTCAATTTCAGGCCATGGCATGCTTTAAACAAAGTCATATCTGATCAGATTAAGGCCCGATGACAGCTATCTCATAAACACCGACGATGACTTTGACTCCGGTCGCGCACCAACCCCGAATTACGAAATGGCATCCATACACCCATGCCATTTTTATGGCATACGGGGACGGATTGTATGGCTCTTGTCAAAGTTGTCACTCACGTCGTCATGTTTGTCGATGATCCTTATCTATACGGACTCGGAATGGATTACCCAGTGGAGAAAAGTTTCTCAACAGGCAGAGATGATTATGATGGCTGTAGCTGTGGTCGCGACCGCGGCGGCGACTGTGAAAAAGGGCTTGGATTGATTATATTAGATGAGACCTGCTTACCTGATTGTTGTCGTCGTCATCGTCGCTGACACCGACACCGAAACCGACACAGATGTCGTCTTAACCCCATTCATTGGCACCGCATCCGCGTCATTCTCCCATGTGGAGGCTACTTACGCAATAAGTCATCTCGCATCTCGCGGTTGAATTATCAGCGCAACCAGAAGCTGAATCACGTTGCCGGTGATCGGTGTGTTTCGCAAGAGAGGTGAGAGAAAACTCCGTCACAGTCACAGTAGTTTTTCGGTGTAAATTTGCGGTAGAGATTGAGGTCGCCGGCATTCTTGTCACATTACGCGCCAGCGCACGTTGCCACATCCAAGCAGAGCATCACGCATTTAATTGCTCCCAAAATCAGACCAATCCACCATATGTCTCGCACAGGAGCTCCGGACAGTTAATATCAAATAATCGAGACCACTTATGCGCTAGACCATGAAACCCTGTAATTGCGCTGGAACCCCATGTCCGTGTCCCGTCGAAAATTTAATTTTGGAACGTGATCTCTTCACTTTCATCCGCCCCCATGAGCATCGATCTTCGGCTCTTCAGACCTACCTACCGATTACGGCAGCCTCAGTCTTTCCCTCGGCTCACTGAAATTGTTTATTGTGGGCGAGTAGAAAACTGTTTACTATTCCTCAGGATCGACTGAAGGCTGTTATTAAAATGTCAGGGTAGGGGAAAATAATGCATCTTCCTTGATTCGAAATTCCAGACCGCTTAGAATGATGACTTCAATTTTGGGTCTGCGCTGCGTATCAGAAGCAGTCCTAATTGGGAGTGTTTTTCGGTTGAAATACGAATGCCCATTTCACTGTTGCTTTCCTGACTCCCTCTCTGCCTGTTGATCGTCTAATTTTTAATCCCTTTTTGTCCGTTTTTTTCTTCTTTTTTTTTTTGTTGTTTCCCTTATTTTTCTGTGGCAACACCGTGTGAACTTCTTTAATCGTTCAGTGGTTTGATCGATATGATTGTTGCGGCAGTAAATAATTGAACCAGTTTGGGGCCCTGTGAGTGAGGGAGGAGGTGCAGTGATCGCGGCTGACGTGTAAAATTGATCGGTGATAGAAGACTTACACCTGTTTGACAGAAGACTGACAACTTTGTCGTCAAACTGACGGATGTTTTGAAGTGACATTTGTTTCGGCACTGCCATGCAAGTGTGATTGTGTGTGGCTGTTTTTTTTAGTGAATGCCATTGTTTTGTGGAGGATATGGGCCCATGCACTCATAAGTGGAACGAGATCTAGCTTCAATATGATGCCACAGATTTTTATTCTAAGTTGATCAAGAATAGGCATTCTCCAGGATCTGCTAGATTCTTCTGTGTTGTCCTTATGGGAGAATAGGTTCTTTCCTTCGTACCCAGTCCCTTGGTCGTCAGGCATTCCGTTGTCCTTATTCGGAAGAGGTTCGTTTGAGATTTTATGATGATCGTGGACAAATTATTATGTTTTTTTATTCTGACACATGGTTTGACAGTGAAGGGTGTCCTCCAGCCCATGTTGTCAGTGGTAAGTTCCATTATCCGAGATGATGATTTGTTGGCCTCCAAAGAGTGACCAGCTATCAATGATAGTTTTTCCAATTGTTCTGTGTCACCAGCTGTCAAAGCTACCAATGACATCTGTCAGCTGTCAAAATACTCAGTAAGGTTTGCGACTTCAATGTGTGGAAATTATATCTCAAAATACTTTTGGTCGTGAGGTCGGCTGTAATCAGGAAGGTTGGTGTCAAAGCCAAGTTATCGGTTTCAATTCAGTGATTGTTCCAACTCATGGACAACAATGCTCCAGCAAAGAGGGTCTTCGAATACGAGTCTCCTGGTTCGAGAAAGAGAGGAAGACCGAATCTTCGGTATAAAGAGGATATAAGATAGATTGGTATTGATGACTGGAAGCAGCGTGCGGTGGACCGTCAATGATGGAACGCAGCATTTGTTCAGGCTTGTTCCAACTCTCTATGGTCTCTATGGTTATGAAATTCGGGTAATGACTGAAGCAATAATATCGCGAATACAAGCTACCGAAATGAGATTTCTTCGTGCTGTTGTGGGAATTACTCGGTCGGATAAACACGGCAGTCCGCGAAGAATCCAATGTAGAGCAGCTGCTGCTTCGAGCGGAATGGACTGTGCGTCGATGGTTTGGTTACGTGGCACGATTGTCCTCATCATTACGACTTCCGAGGCGTGTCTTGAATCCGATTCCATCAGGTAAGCGACCACTTGGCAGACCCCTGACGAGGTGGTTTGTAGATCACCCTAATTTTCCAAGACCTTGTGAGTGTTTTCGGGCTGTAGCTCACGGATTATTTAGATGATATCGGTCTTAAGTACTTGAATCGTTTCCGGATTGTTGGCAAAACATCGGTCCATCATGGTTCCAAGAAAAAAAATTCCAAATGGGTCAAGTCGCAGCTCCGAGGGGGCCAAATGACATCACTAAGACGGCTGATAACACGATGTGGGAATTTCGTGCGCAAAAGATCGATTGTGGAATGGGTTGTGTTGCATGGCGCCCCATCGTGCATGAACCAAAGGACTTCCAAATCCATGTCTTCAATTTCAGAAGAAAAAAGTCGGTTAACAAGACTCTGTAACGCCGTTGACTGAAGCGTTGTTCCCAGCCTCATTTTCGAAGAAGGCCCCATGAGCCACATTCGCCACAACGGCGGAGACCATGAGTGTTGTCCACTAGCATACCAGTCTCACAAACTTGTATACAGCAGTCGCGTTTGGTAAATTATTTCGGCAAAAACTTCTTCTTTTCAAGAAAGCTCACTGTTTCGGCTACACAGCACTCATTTTGGAAATAAGTGATTTTTCCCAACGATGTTCAAGCGAAAAGCGACTCGTTTTGTTTCGCGGATGCATAATGCTGACTTTCTGTCAAGATTTCCAGCGGAAAACAGCTGTCAGTTTCAAAGTAACCTATGATTAACCTTATGACCCTGTATATCCCAGCTGTGGTTTCAACAAGAAGGCGCTATATGTCATACATGGCTAGAAGTTGTGACGGAAAAACTTCTCTCACCAGGCTGAGTCATCTCAAGGGGAACGTTCATCTATTGGCTGCTCCTATCATACGACTTGACCACATCACACCACGATTGCTCTCTCGAGGCCTACGTCGAGCCCTTGGTCTATGCTTGGAACTCAAGGCCAGCGGTCAACATAAATACATAATGGCATCATTGCTCAACTGCGAATCGGAACCATTGTCAGGCTCAGAATTGAATTACGTTTCAAAGCGGCTTAAAAGTCTCAAAAGCAACTGCAACAGACTGTAACATTCCTTTAAGGAATTGCCTCCTTGACACCTCACAATTTGATTGATCCCCAAATCGGGCGCTTACAAAACTCATTAATGTCAATCTTCTTACCAACCGTGCCATGACGCAACGTTAAACATCCACAACACTTCGCCCATCATCAACGTCGGCCAATAATTTGACAAACTTTTCGACTTTTATTCCCACTTGAACCACTCCGACGGACTACAACTCGCGCCGCAAAAGAAAAATAACACGCAGCCCAAAGCCAAATCTGACAAAAAAAAAAGAAAAACACCCATAACACCTTAAGACTGACACGTTCCAAAATAGCCTCTAAAACATCGCACTAAACCATAATTGCTTACGTGTTTGCCTTGTTTTCACGGAATTGATTGATTTCTCTTCGAAACGACATTTCGGTTTGTTGCTGCTTCCCTCGGAGGGGACTTAAAACACTTCCCACGCAAAAAAATTAACAAACAACCAACTGCATGCCAAACAGCTCTCACAGCTGTCAAAACGTAATAAAACAAGCGACTAATCCAACTCCAGCTTAAGTCGTAAAAGAACAAAGACGTGAGATGCTACTGTGGCTTAGTTCATATCGAACAGATAAATATGCAACATAGGGGAACATTAAAAAACAAGAAAAAAAAACTAACAAAATGTCACACCGAGCTAATCTTAAGTGAAATCACTAAAATATGTATGAAACCGAAAGACAGAATGAAAAGCAAAAACAATGTCAAAATAAATAAGTTTGATGGAAATTGAATTGAAATTGAGTTGTCGTCGTTATTTTGCTTGAATTTGTTTTAATTAGAGGACAACGACTCGCCGGATGGGACAACTTGTATGCCTTCAAGCACTGGTCATTAAATCTTCGAAAAGCTTAGGAAAATTACTCAGCATTTCATGGCACTTTATTTATGACAGGAGATCATCTTAACTCAATTGAAGCTTTTTATGCTGAGGCTGCTTCAATGAAGTGAACTGCTCTCCTTCCGCCTGAGGTCTGGTAATCATGAGGTGCAGCAGAGAATTAGGTAACATAAAACTGGACAGCTGACGGTAAGGCAGTCTTTTTAAATTTTTTAAATTAATTGAAAATAATCTCAGAGCGAAGAATCAGACTTTAAACCTCAACAGAGGAGGTATTCTGCAAGCGTGATTGGAGTCAGAACAAGTCTGTGCGAACATTTCGGCTTTGCTTGCACACTGCTTATACCGATTTCATAAGGCGGAGAATGTGTATCATTGAGATGGAACACATTTTCTCTGTTTTAAGCTAATTCAGACAAGCAGGATTGAAGCGACGAAGTAGAGGTACAGACGAAGTCAATTAGACACTTAAATAGATTGCAGTGACTTAGTTTAACTGGCATAATCTGAACATCCACGCTAAATTATTCCGGCATTAATCCATTAGACACTGGTTGGAACCCAATTTGAGCTTACGAGGAATCGATGCAGATCGTTGAGAAAGTAGGATCGCAGGAATTTGTGTCTATGTGACTAAACTCGTACATTGAAGACGAGTAACGTTTTGCATATACTTCCGTCCATGCATCATCTCCACAAATCGCTCATTGTCATTGCCATGTCTACTTGCATGTCCTCATAATTACTTAATATTTATTTATATAAACTGTCTATGACGGACCGAAGACTCTTGGACTCTGCGCCAGTAGACCAACGGAATAGAGGACGCCCGCGAAACCGACCGACAACTGGGGGAGGCTCTCAGCCAACTTCAATCCTCCAGCTCGAACTGCAGCGCCAACAGAAGCGATCAGGCTTGTTGTTTATGTTTTCGCTTAATATTCCTCAGAAGCATTAGCGAAGGAGATTTGCTAGTATGGAGTAACGAAATTTCATAACAGGATGGTGAAACAAATAAAGCAAAAGGCCTTTTAGAGAAAAAGCAATCCAATCGGCGTTCTAACACATTAGTCCTTCCTTGGACTGCACTCTGGTCGTTGTCATATGCATACAAAGCGACCAGAATGGTGGGAAAGAGAATTTAAATAAAACATCAACTGTTTGAGAAATAAAATTGATTCTAACTTTCATTCAAATAGCAGCCACTTCTTCGCTGGGGCATGATCGCGGCGGCCAATTGATGATCGCTCGCCGTGAAATGACCCCGTCGTCATATTTCTCTTTCACCACTTCGAGTGTTGTGTCGCTTGCATGACATGTAGCGCCGTCTTGTTGGAACGATTGACAATAACGGTGTCTCCTTTCGTATTTCGAAAGAAGTAAAGTCCGATGATTTGTGGATGCAATGATGCTTGCTAGAACCCTTGAGGATTGTGTTCACTCCAATTTTGAACATGGAATAACCGCCGCAAGTCTTAATGCATCACCACATGCACATTTAGCAATTTTAGCTTGTTTCCAATGTCAATAAACTTAATTACTCACTTATCAGCTTCAGCTTCTCATCATTGACGGTCATCAAAACCAAGCTGTCTTGCGTTCGTGTTGTCTTGATCCTTAAACCGGAGATTCGGTCTTCGGCTCCTTCTCGAAGCAGGCGGTTCTGTTTCGAAGACCCTCTTAGCTGGAGAATGGGTGTCCATGTGATCGCTATGTCGGAGCCAGTGTATTTTACGTATTTTTGACTTGCGGACTACATCCACATCTTGATGCAGATCATATAGTGGTGTCTTCTCCTTCATTCACCATTCTAGTAGACAGGACCGTACATCTGACCTGGAATTTTTCTTTCGAAGGCATCAAGAATCTGCTCTGCTGTATTGCTAATCGTCCAGCTTTCACATCTATACAACACGACTGATAACATAAGAGTTTCGCAGAGCATAACTTTGGCCCCATTCCTGTGGAGACATTCGACCCAAGTCGCATTGGATTGAACATCGAAGAAGCGAACAATTACCGAGGGCTTCTACGTCGCTTTTACCATGTTTGCCAAAAAGGTAAAGAAACTTCCTTAATAGCTCTAGATTGTATCTTGCGCTGGTGATGTTTTGTTCTAGGTGGCGACCGACGGATCAATTCTTGTCCGACGGCGCATATTCTGTTTTGTTCGCCTGTCTTTGAATCGCCGTGAAAGCTTGGGTTTCAAATAATTCCGGGGTTCTTAAATAGAACTGCAACGCGTTTGTTGTAGAATTGTGTCACTAAATTTGGGATCAGTTCCGTCCCATGATTTTGAATTGTGCGTTTCAATGAGAACATAACCAAAGTCAGACACGTCCGCTGTCCGTCTACCTACTAATCTCGTTTCGACACTCGATTCAGGATTCAAAAATTGGCCGTCGATTTGCGGAGCTGAAAGCGAAGTCCTCCCGTGAAGCCAAAAGTCTCCGTTGGTTGGACATGATCATTTTTACGGGCGGTAGGATCATCTATTTAGTGGATGGAACATATGACGCTGATATTGATGCCGCCGATCACAATTTATGTTCTTAAATTCTGATGATTATCTGAACCAAGTCCAAGAACTAGCTTGGTTGCGCTTGGGCATAACTCCTGATGAGTTAGAGTCTATGGCAGAGGATCAAGTGGCCTGGAGATCTCTCGTACGTGCGGGTCAGAAGATGATGATCTGGTGTATACTCCGACTCTTACTAGTTGGGGCAGTTAGCCCAGATAGACGAAATCAGAGTCTGCAATGATATTCGGTATGTCTTCCGGCAACCGAAACATTTTTTTTCCTGCATCATGTTTTCGATGTAAGTTCTCAATTCTCTAGAACTCACTAGCGTGCAGATGACTGTCACTTCTCTGTGACATGACTGCATTGGTTTACTGAATAACTCAGCTTGAACATAACATGTGGTCCAACTATGACTCATAATCCTCTAGCATGTCTACCCTGGGAACTGCGTACTCTTTCGCACAACCAGCCATCACTCAGTGGCTTGTTAGTCAAGTTCAAAATCTGTCAGGCAACGGTTAATCCTTTGTTTGCGAACACCAATGCGAATGCGTCCCCATTTGAGGTGGTTAAACAAATTAATAACCCAACCCCCCGTCCATCATTTCGCAGCAAATAGGTTTTGCCAACACCTCCAAAAATTCCAGACAGCCAGACACACGAAGTCACGAAGCCCTGTCTTATGACACAACCCGGTGATATTTATGCGCCATTATAAAGAAGTTGTTCTTTTAAAAGTCCTCCGGTGGTGCCACTAAAACGTGGACATTAAAATATCTGTAAGTCCACTGAACATAGGTGTAGGAGTCCCGCATAGGTACGCTCCCAGATTGTAATGTAATTTATTGCAGGGACTTGCACATTTCCCGCGGGCGAATGTGTCGCTTGATAAATAGCCAACTAATCGCGACATGCACTCTATAAAGTTCTCTCGAAAGCCAGTGCCGGAAGCATAATGCAAATTGAAAGCCAAACACACTCAGCATGTGAGTGCCGAATGGACAAGTCAATACACAGATCGATGGGGCATGCATATGCGTGTGCGGTTGGCACATATGCAACTAGACCGACGACGACGATGACGATGACGACGAACATCAAGATCAAGAATGAGAATGAGAACGAGAACAAGACGATGAGGATCCATCACAGAAACGTTTAGGAGACGTTAATTAATATGACGTACGACTCGCAGTCGAGGCGCAGTCATAAGGCACCACATATTGTGGATGGGATAGGAGTGGGACCCATTACCGCAGACAATACAATATGCCAGGCTTCATTGAGAAATGGCCATGCGGTCAAACGACCATAAAATTGGCGCAAGCAACGAACAGCAAAAAACCGACTCTCTTCTTGGCTAAAACAAAACAAGTTAACCAAAGAAACGAGCGAAAATCATCGAGAAAGGGAACAAAAACAAAGAAGAGGAACAACAACAACAACAAAAAAAAAAAAAAAGGAAAAAAGAACCAATTCCCGTAAGGTTAAGCCGTGACAGGAGCAAGAAAAACCTGACAAGTAGAATGCAACTTTGCGGGCATGTGTTTCGGTGTTGTTAAGTAAATTTCCAAAGGTGTCAGAAAACATCTTGTCGGAATTCATCTAACAAGAAATTTGGATTTTGTTCTCACGTGGTGGGGCGCGACGGGCCGGAGGAGGAGGCTCGGACCAAAGCGGACCAAAGTTACCTGTGTGAGCTTGTTTGCTCTGGGTGTCTTGCATGTTGTTTGATCCTTGTTTCTTACAACCCAGAGCCTAGTTATTACGGTGCAAGCATTTGGGTTGGGCATATTTAACATACTATTCCCATTAGGGGAGCTCACCTTCATTCATACCTCACCACCGGATTCCGATTCCGATTCTGATTCGGATTCGAATTCGGATTCGCATACGGATTCCGTGCTGGCCCGGATGGATGGATGGATGCACATCGACTATCAGCACCACCGGTAGGCAGTGGAGTGCCTGTTGAAAAGTTCGAAGCACATGCTGAATCGAAATTGCTTTGGCACACGTCACTCTGAAGTGTGGACTGAAAGGATCTTGTCGTTGGTGTCGTCTACGGCTTACGGCTGTTCTCTGTCGTTTTCATTGTAGTCGTTGTTGTCGTTGTCGTTGTCACGCTCTTCGTTCGGTCGCTCTTTCGCTTGATTTCATCGTCCTTGTCCCCATCGTTGCCTCGATGCCTCGTTGGCTCGTTGTCATCGCGGACCTCGTCGCGAGGGTTGTCGTCGACTTTGCCGTTTATAACCGATACTTATCGGCATTCCAACAGCTTGGAGATCCAAAGATATTTGTTCGCACTGTTTGCGGAGAAGAATGAACTGGCCGCCCGCGATAAGCGATCTCAACTTATTTGTGACGACAAATCTTTTCGCCTTCGCCAAAATATTCGAATGGATGCATGCGCGAAGCGCTGTGGCAAAGAGCTGGAGAGACGCAGAGGCGGAAGCCCTCCAAAATGAAGCGAGAATGAATCTTTCGATTCTCAATTTTTTGGGCGACTCTGGATGCAAAAAGAAATGTTAGCCCGAGGTCATAAATCCTCCAACAAAAGCGGTTACATTTTTGGGGGATTCTTTATTTGGGCTCTCAGTGAAAAGTAATTGGTTTCTTAGGCTTGCTGGTCTCGTTTGTTGTTTTTGCGCGGGCCGTTGTTGTTGGCTTTTGGCTTTTTGTCTCTCGCCCGGTTCGGCAATAAAGATAAGTCAAACACATTTGATTATTTATTCCTTTGCGATAGCGTGAATGGCTCGCCTGTTGGGTGACGTCTTATGTGCGCTGTGACAAACGATTTTCTTATGAATGGGTGGTGATGGAGCTGATGCAGATGATGACGCTGGTGGTGGTTATTATTGACAAAAAAAATGCTTAATTGCGATCCTGCACTCAAAATAGAATTTATTATTCGTTCCAGACAGCACCGCCAGCAGTGGGAATACCAAGGTTACCCTCGTGCTGGATGAAGGAGGTCTGCTTGAATTTGTAGTCTAAACAAATGAAATCGATCCCGAGAGTCATTTGCTTTAAACGACATTAAAGGGGGCGGCAAGAATTTGAATTAAGAAAACCCGTGGGAGTTAGCCTCTTGCCGCAACATTGTTGTATCACTTTTCATCCGTGAGTTATGTCACTCTGTTGTCACTACCTTGGACGTGATTTTGTGGTATCGCTTGACCTTAGCTTTGGATGTTAAATAGAATATGGACCACAAATGCGGTTGTGTTGACAGAGCTTTGAATGGCCTCTACTAGCAGTGCTTCCAAAATCGGTGTTTGAACATGAGATGAACTTTACCGATGCGGGTGTTAATTTTTGATCGCTGAAGGAGTGGAAGAAAAATTAAAGTGTTTGTGTTACTGTGTATAGTTTCAAAGTCATCCGCTGAACAAAAGAAAGCAAAATTAGCATTCAGCCGCACTCTACTAATATGTACATAAGTATTGTGATGTTTGTTCGTTTGAACGTTTGTGGAGCTATATATTCTGAACGGTTGGATGGATTTGGATGGAACCTTGTACAAGGATTGCTGATGTAAAGGATTAGGGCTCATGTCCATTAGTTTACTCAAGACAAGAAGTTTGTATTCAATTCAAAAGAAGCATTATACAGATAATCAAGACACTCCAACACTCTTTATTAGATCCAATATCCACCGCAGATCGCTTTCTTCTATAGTTCTATAGTCCGGGGTGGGCCTAGGCCTCTACCAAAGAGCCTCTCCAACTGGCACGATTTCTTGCTAGCTGTCTCCAATTCAGCACCCAAAACTGGTTGAGGTCCTTCTCTACTTGTGTGCGCTACCTTTAATTCAGACGGGCTCTGCTTCGTTGGGCCATTGATTCCTATTGAGAGACTCTTTAGCCTAGATCCTAGTTCTATATGTATGACCCAGCTGATCAGCATTGGATCCTCAGACACTTGGTTCGCTTTACAGGCCGCACTATTCGTAGTTATTTTGTCTCACTTTTCATCGGCTTTAGTCATAGGCATACAGCAGATCTTTATGATAAATTTCACTGTCTCAGGTGAACTGCTATTGGGCAAGAAGTTAAGAGATGAAGTTAACTGGGTGAAGAAACTGGGTTCCCAGTCACTCTCACACTCTAGCGATCTATGGAAACCCACACATGAGAATAAAATCATTGTACATTAAATACCAAGTGACACAATCCAAGTTGTTGCCTGCTTGACTGCATTTATTGACAGACAATTCTACATCAAGAAGTAGCCTAATGATGTACATAGTTTGCTTTGTGACTGTCGCAATTGAAAAAAAATAATATATGAGCTAGCGATTAGTCAAATGTCTGAAATACGTGTATAGTTCCACTTCCAGGGATGATTTACTGAGTTAAAAAAGCAATTCGACTCGCCCGCCTTTATAGTTATTTTTACGAGTTCAGGGGTAAATGGATCCAATGCTCGTTCGTTTAGTGTACACATTCGATAGTGAAAAAATCGTGTACACGATCCCTGGATATTTGTTATAAGAACATAATAAAATATCCTCATTCTCGATGAAAAAATAGAAAACAAAAATCACACATTTTGTCACACTTGTCTACTGGAGTTGGAGCTAAAAAAAATAAACTCAGGAACAGCAACATTTCTTGACTCTCCTTAAATCGAATTTCTTGTTCGCCATATTTTGGCATTCCCCTCAATTTTCCGTACAAAAAACATCCTCTAACTCGAACTAATTTTGATATCCCGTGAAAATTCGACTTAGAGGGAGGCCAATGTAATAACAATATGGGTGGCGCTACAGTCCAACATGAACCTGTACTCAGTTTCCGACTTAATTACGGATTGATTGTAAATTGGATTTTGTCAACGAGTGAATCCTCCGTCGGGATTTCTCTTTCTGTGTGGCAGGAATAGGGGTATGTATGTGCGGTGTAGTTTAGTATAGATTTGTAGTGTTACATGATGTTACCAATGGATATCGCGATATTTGCAGTTCATTGTCTATATTTTAGTTGCTGAATAACAATAATAATATAAATATGTAGGTGGCGTTACAGTCTGACAAGGCCAGGGCCACGGTCTAGGTTCTACAGCAACCAGCGTGCTATTGTTCTCTCAGTGGAAGTGGAAGGGACCTACAGTTTTATGCTGACTCCAAACGGTCAAGTTTGTGAAGCTTTTTGTAGACAGACATTGTCAGTGACTTGATAGAGGTGAACATTATTTTTGTCGTACTGCAAATAAAAAAATAAACAATAGTGCGTAGGAGTCGACGCACACTCACAAGACACAACGCAGCGCCACGACCGACGTGATGAACAATTCTCAAATTAATTTCTTCTGACTGCAACTAGGATCGTCAAAGGTTTACTTCTTGGTAGAGACAGAAAAAAGTTTGACTGAATTACGGGTTTTTGTATGCATTTTCACGGCTATACCCTATCCCACAAATAGAAAAAGGATACACACATGAGAACACACTGCCAGCGGGCTAGAGGGGTAAGGGCCTAATGGCTACGGCACAGTGTTTTGGAAAGCAAGTGGCTATAGGGCACAGTGGTTAGCTACATTCATTTTGTTAATTTTTGAACTCGGTGTCGCTCGTTGTAACATGTCAGTCTTGCTCAACTGATGTGTGGGATCGTGAAGGAAACAATTAAGTTTAATTATAAATTTTGGTTACGTTTTGCTAAGTGTTTTTATATAAACTTCTGTGAAAATGATTGAATGGTGCTATAACATTGTGTAGTGCTCAAATTAAAATATATGTACAGTCAATCACAAAAGTAATTAGACAACATGAGGGTGTTTGTGATCTCCAGAAAAAGCGGGACTCCAAAGACAACAGTCTTAAATGTAATTGTCTATAGTATGCTTTTATTCGGAATTCTTTAATTCGGAAAACGAAATTTTTTTGTTGGTTTTTAATTGTTCATATAAAAATTAAATTAAACTAGAAAAAATTAGATAGAGTAAAAATTGAATACGTATATGTATAAATATAGATCTCAAATATGTAGAAGTCGGAACAAATAATCAAAATGCCTATATGGGAAGTTCCCGCAATTCACAAGTTAAATAAAATGTTTAACTAAGTGAACTACATCCAGATGAATTCAATTTTCACACAGAGTATGGTGGCAAAGATGTACAAAGCTGTGTATGGAAATTCCGTCGGCCAGAATGACTTGCGACGGCTCACCTGCAATAACGATCCACTTTCGTTTTCGTAGACGAGAAAAATCGTATTGAAAACAAGCCATGGCAGAGTCAGGAAGGTTTAGTTAAGACCAATGGAAAAGTCAAGTAAGGTTGGACGTTCATATTGTAGTGGTTAGAAGCACTACTACGCTGGAGGTTCTGGGTTCAGTGCCTGAAACGGGCAACCTTTATAACTGCAAGACCCCATTTCTTTCGAGCCACCGACAATGCTCAAAAAGTGTAACATTCCCGAAAAAAATTCACCACCATCGCCGTTCAGAGTGGGCATACAACTTCCACTCCCACTCGGGATTGAACAACAGAATAACACGAGTTATTGCTGTTAAAATTAGGCCCCAGTCCACCTAGGACTGTAGTACCAGTCGTACGATTATTATCAATAAATGCTCTGCTAGAGCGGACTAGCTCTCTAGTTCATTCCACAACAGTGTCTTTACAAAATTTTTGAACAATCTTCTTGACTGTCAATAAGTAGACAATTTCAATCAAGTTTCAACCAAGCTCCTCAACTTCAGCACACTTCCCTCATCACTCCATCGAATCTGTACCATCCGAGTTCAACCAGCTACCAAGGCTACCTGTTACGTCTACTTACTCCTGTCAACCACCTGTCGATTGGTTTCTGCCCCCCTTCTATGTCCTCCTCGCGCAAACCCGCTTAAATGGCCTTGCACCATTAACTATATCCTATAAATAAGGAAAAAAACGTTGCCCAACGTAAGGCATCAGCAGCACCAAGTCTCCAAGGTGAACCGCATAGCTCCTGTTCTTAGATAAAATCTGCACGCACTTGGATGTGCAGCCAGTCACTTGCAGCCAGTCCTCGTTAAAGCGCTTTATATGCTCAACAAAAAGCTTGACAGTTGCACTGTCTTCTCTGCGCAGCAACCGGGAATCGGACAAAACATAAAAGTTCCATTTCAGAATAAATATTTCCACCGCATCGCCAAGCATTCTATAAATAATCATCAACATACTTTGATTTCGGCCTTCCAAGTTAATTTGGGGAGGACAGGCCACACATTGGTAGGTACGGCCATCACTACCATCAGCATCGCCATTACCATTATCCGTACCATTACCACAACACCGCAGCAGCAGTGGCGGCAGTTGAGGCAGAAGCAGCAACTTGAGGCAAACCTCGGACGGTCTGTCGGTGGATTGAGGATGTACAGGCAGGCACACTAGCGCGCGGGAACGGGCTCGAGCACAGGCACAAAATCGCGTTTCAAAAGTGCCGATAAACCATCGAACCGAATATGATGAGGGCAGTGCCGTCTCAGTATGTTGTCTTCGTCGCCATCGCAATCACCAACCAGTCCACATGCGATGATCACGATTGCGATCCTGATCCGATCAATTCGACTGCGAAGAAAAGATCGATGCAAGATCTCGCACTCGCTCGCGTTCGTCCGCTTGCGTCTGCGCCTGCGTATCATCAGTCGCCAGTACCACCATCACCACCACCACCATGGAGCGGTGTTCAATTCAGAGAGTCTCCCAGTGAAAGATTTGTCACATGTCAAAATCAATTAAAGCCAATCCTCTTCACAGGGGGTTCGGCAATGGCTCACGGTCGACTCATATCGCAGTCGAGTCGAGGATAAAATTGATGAAGTTAGGTCAGCATGCTTACACGATTCACCGAACATCGGGGCTGTTTAAATCTCAACTTATTCTGCGGATTACTTGTTCGAGTAATCCCAACCGGGCCTAGGGAGCGCAAGTCACCACCATCGCCAGCGGCAGTGGCAGCAGCAGCTCCAGCAGCACCGCCACCACCACCACCACAACCACCGTCAAATTATTGTTCGCGCCCAGTCTCCCCCCAGTCGTCATCTTTATCGTCATCATCGTTGTCGTTGGGTTGATGGCTTCGCAACCTCGCAACCTCACAACCGCCCAGACCAGCTCAGCTCTGCTCGGCTCGGCTCGGCTCGGCCCAGATAGGACCTATAGATCGCCTGAGCCGCCGCGCCGCGATTCAATTTAACATTTCAACATCGCGGATAATCTCGCTATCACATGGCATATTTAGCCCACTGATGTCCTCGTCGCCGTCCACAATCCACACATCCATCCACACACGTTATGCATCATGTGCCGCGGAGTTGTGGAATTTGGCATATTCTCTCCACGATGGTGGTGGTTCCGATTCTGCGTGCGTCGCGTCGACTCCGCTCCGTTCTGACTGCCTGTCTGGAATTCCGTTCTTTAATTAAGTGCGTTTTCACAGAATTTTTGTTTTGATTACGTTACGACGATGATATAAATGAAATTGAAAGGCCAAATTCGACGACGATTTGGAGATTTGATACCCGGCCTGGGTGTTCGCCTGGGTGGCCCCTGTCAACGGTTGCGGCGCAATCCAATAAAGGAAATCATTCTGCGGATGGCGATGGTGATGGCGGTGGCAGGCGGCAGGCGGCAAGCTCTGCGGAAGGAACATGCGAGGAATGTCAATTTTGAAATATGCCTTCATCTTGGGGTTGATTTGCGCGATTCGTCCAGGTGACAGGGATCAGCAATCCAGTCGACGGTACCAGTCCCCAGTACATGACGGACGACGAGTGGTATGGTTGGTGCACTTTTTTATGCCGACACGGTAATTACCGCTTTGCCGGGCGGTCACTCTCAGTCTGAGTCCCCGAGTCTGAGGTAGGTATAAGCTGCATTAAATTACCACTTGCTTGCGTCGCACCAAGTGTGTGTGTGCGAGAGAGAGAGAGACGGCGAGGTTTTAATCGCATTTGGCAAAACTTCACTTCATTTCGTTTAAATCGTTTAAATCGGACAACTGCGCGCTGCGCACTGGCACAGCGGTTGAGCGAGTTGGAAGGCTCGCTGAAGCCAGGCCAAGACGGAACGCGAAATATCCGTACGTGCATGTCATTTTAGCGCTTGCTCGGCCACACCGTAATACTCGGAGCAGTCAAAGCAGCCATCAACATCATCATTGGCAGGCATCGTCGTCTTAGCGTGCCATCACTATCCATCCGCATCCGATCCGCCAGGTAACTTAGCGCAGAGATGTGTACGATTTAATTTAAGAGATCGTGATTAAAGTTGGAAGCCGCTTGATTTATTTACCTTTAGCATCTCAGACTGCCGACATAGGCCATTCGCATTAGATTCAGATTCAGCCGGTTCAATGGATTGCTTTTGCCCTGGCGGAGCGGCGCGGCGCAGCGTTGCACTCGGTCCGGTCGCGGTCGCTGTCGGTCGCTGCGTCGCTCTCTGCCGGCATCCTCGGAATGTCTTCTAAATGGTGTTGGCGCTGAAAGTGTATCCGCGTCGTTGATACTGCTACTAAGTACATATCTCCAGCTGACATCTGTGACTTGATGTCTTTATACGAATGCCCCATAAGCTCGTGGATGCATGTCCGACCTATCACATATCAACGCGCTTTAGATATCTGTAAGTCTCTGTACAGTTTCGAGTCGCATTAACTCTCGGGCTGCGGCGCTGCACTGTGTTCGCCTGTCTCCTCTGGGGGCTCCCCCTTTGCGGGTCGGGTTGATATTAAATTGGAAATGCGTGCTGCAGGGCTTACCAGCTTACCATGGGAACACTGGCACTGTGCGTATCGTCGTCGTATCTCTTGTGCGGATAGCTCGCTATGATGACGGACGAGGGAGACTAAACTACAAGGATTTAGCTTACATGTTCATATTGATTGCGATAGCATTCAATTAGGAGTCCTGTGAGTCATTCAGTTGACAATCCTGTCCAGCACCGCCGTCTGTGGAATCCGAGTGTAAAATGTTCCGTCTCCTCCTCACTTTTCGGACAGCGATGCAGGGATACAAAGATGCAGTACAGGAATAGGCAGTAATAAAGGCCATCCGTGTGGGGATTTTATTGTGGCGCGATTACTGCGATTCGATAAGGCGGCTCAACGAGCCATCGGATAGATGGAGTGCGGTGTTCTGATGGCAAAGTTCACAGCCGCGGATGTGTTTATGACATTTGCTTCGTCTTAAGTGCGCGGAAAATATTGTTGACGTGTCGAGTGATACAACACGCGATAAACGTCGCGTAAGTTCAATGAGCGACGTCGCGAACGGTGGGTTCAGAGCTCACCCACCGGACGTTGGATGGTCGCTGGTGCTGTCCGTGGGGGTATATCCCGAGCACATATCAGTAGCAATTGGTGTTAGGTCCGTGAGTCTTCCATTTGAATGAATCACGCGGCAACTTCTGCAACACTTGCTCCTCGGCGAGTCGTCGGTTCGTCGAGTCGTCGAGTGAAAGCCCCGACGTGGCTAGTGCCTAGACACACTCGTAAATGAAGACATGAAGCTGTAAATATTTTTTATCCTGACGTGGAGCAATTACTTTTACTAAAGAAATAGATAACTGACGATATGGTCCATAAAACCTGATGAGGGTCTTGTTTGTTTTGGGTTTCATAATGTGACTTCTGAGTCACTCTGGACGAACTTAATGGAATTCGTTTTCAGATAGCACTGGCCGCTGGGATGGTGCTGGATTGTTCAGATGTTTGAGGACAGGTAGTTTTGTCAGTTGTTGTCTAGTCACGGTTGATAATTGAAACATTTCTTCAGATCCATCGATGAGGTGGTGGCGCTACGAACGGACTAATAGGTTGGTGGTGGCAGGACAGAGGAAGAGAGAAACCGAGTTAAGATATCGAAGTGTCAACGATCTGGGAGCAATGTTTTGACATGCAGTCAAGCTCGTTCTGTCTGTGAATTTGTCTAATTATCCAGGAGAGTGTGTTTTATTGAGTACTCAAATTGGGAATGTTAAATGCTAGATTGGAATGTCGTTTTGATATGAGGACGAGTGTGATCCGGAAGAGAAAGTCCTGCGACTGGAGCGGCAATATTGCCGATTAGAATGGCTGACTAACACCTTTATTTTGGATGGCATTTCTGACTGGGAATATAGAATCTTGTTTCATACCGGAATATTGCTTTTATGTCCTTGCAGCACTTAAGAGTCAGAGATTGTATGGTAAAACGCAATTCAGTGGCAAAGTTTCAAGACGATTTCGTAGATAAACGACTGTGCTGAGTCAGGATCATCATCAATTAATGCTATTAATTCTTAATTTTGTAGAGAGGTGTAGACGACTTCGATGTTGCACCTGACGTGTGAACAATATCTCACCAGTATTCTGTTTCAAAGTGAAGCGTTGAATTTCTTGGAATTTCTTGTCACAGGCTACGACTCTCCATAATGACTCAGTGAAACTACTCATTACGATCACACTTCCATAAGGGACACCCCTCCTTACGGACAATTCGCCATGGACCCGGCATGAAGAAAGAACTATTCCAACCCCTTTACAACGGACGCGGGCATGAATTTCAACTGAGCTGTTGTACCTCATAACGGAGATTCGCTCACTTTAAAACAAAGATTGTAAGTAAAGTAAGTAAATGTTATTTGTCCGTTTCCATTAATAACTTACGGTAACCACGATGGCCCCCGAGAGAGTTTGACTGTACATTTAAACATGCTAATAATTGTATGACTTATTCTGCAGCAGCTACACGAACTTGTAGCTCAGAAGCACTGGAGCACTCAGACTACAAAAACTGTTCCATTGTATTTACTACCTGGGTTGAAAAACCATATGGGCACGTGTTCGTACTAACAGGTTGAACAGCAGACCAGTACAACCGAGTTATCCTCACCGGAGACTGTGATCCTATTTTGGGTATAGGGTCTTACCCAAAAGAGAGCGGGAAGGATCTGGATTGAAGGGATCTCTGACAATTTCGTTGGCACTTACGTCGTTATGTTTCATAAGGGGAAAAAAAACTGGAAGTCGAAGCTTTTAATAGAGCCAGATATCTATTATTTAGTTCGGACAATGGATTAACAGCGAGGGTCTTATGACCACCGTTGAGCAAGGATATATCGGATCAATGACCAGTCTTAATCGCAAGGAAGTTCGTATGCTAATAGGGCTCCTCACTGGGGTAGACTTACACATATTGCGACTTCTGCAGAAGCTGCATAGATGAGGAGGACATAGCATCTGTCCAACATCTGCACTGCGAGTGTCCGTCCCCAGCAAAGGGAAAAGGGCAGTTCCTGGGAAAACGCTTCTTCGCACATTTGATGATTTGAATTTGTACTGAGAAAATGCGTACATGAAGAATACTTTCAAGCACTTCCCGGCAAGTCTTCACAGCAAATTGAAAAGAAAACAATATGATGATATAAATGCACGATCTTCCATCTACTTTCCTCTTAGACATGAATATACATAGGACGCAGAATTTTTCTTACCAGAATCAGCTCTGTTGTTTGTATTACTGTCCAGCTTTCGGCTGCACCCAGCAGGATCGGCGAATTAGGGTTTTGTGGAGCATGAATTCGAGTCAAGAGTTCTGTGACTACGGGTGCCAAGGGCGATTCTACGTCGGATCTCTTATGCGTGGATTTTGTGTGTCAGATGTACATATGTTATCTGTATGTCTCTTCATCTAAACGACGACCCGAAGGTTCGAGCTTTCTCTCTCGAACCAGGAGTCTTGAATTTTGAGTCAGTCTTTGCCACACGAGCATGGATGTTCCTGTAGTCAATTTAATAGAGTTTGTATAACCGACGGATTTTTGAATTTGTTCATATCTTCCTGCAGTTAATCGATTTCGTGAATAGTTTTGTCTTGTCAATTATTTGAGGACAGGCCTCGGCGCCTTTATCAATCAACTTAGTTGTCCTGCTTATCATCCAGTCTATGCTCTCTGAACCAAGACTGTTTAGATGAGGCAATTATTTTGGCCCTAAGGTTAGAACTTTTGACACAAGTGACTGGTGTTCAATATTGTGTCGTGTTTAGAAAACAGAATTCGCATGTGTCTATATTTATTTGAGCCCCAACTTCACTCAATGTGTTCTCTTATTAGGTGTTTCTGCCTTTCCGTAACCATGCTTCTGAAATTCATTTGTCGCTCGCCAACATATTTTAACTTGTTAGATGGCAGGCATTGGAACAAGGTCGATGGCACTGTGGATGGATAGCAGGATATGGCGTGATCTGTTTATGACGACATTTTGGATAGTTTATTCTTGTAATCATCTTGTAACTGAAAATTGAGTAGAAGTTAATTTTAATTTTAAGTTTCGAGTTGGCCGTGCGGTCTCGGGGTATCGTTTTGGAGTCTTTTGAAAACCAACGCTAAATAACGTTGCAACGAATTTATCAGGAGAAACGCGATTGCTATAGTTTTCAATTCATAAACCATTCATAACCCAATCATCACTTCATTATTAATATGTGGACTAAATTGAATATATTGTCATTAAACTTATTTATTAATCTTTTTTTTTCAATTTTAAATAAAACACATAAAATTAATTTAGATGATGAACAATTCATTATGACCTTAAGAACAGTGTCTGACATTTACTTTCGAATATGATTTCGTGTAAATCTTGTCCGCGTCTACGGCGATCCATTTTTGGATCGCGGCTTTCAGCGTTCCGACCGATATTTGCCAAGTACTCGAGTAATGGTGTGAGTCTTCAAAAATTAAAAGAAAAACAGGTCTAAAGGAATCGCCAGCAATAATCGTATCAATTACTTCGGTTTCACTTATGCGAGTGATTTAAAAGGAGGCAAATGGCTTAGGTTTTAATGTCAATTTAATCCTCCTTAGCTCTGTGCTAAAGTCCGGTTGTACGAATTGTACATGTTTCCGACTTTTACCTACTCTGCAATTTCTTGTGTTGACATCCCGCGTTAATTGATTTAATTGACTCTACGCTAGTCAATCTTGTTCTATTTCCGTTTACTTTGTCCTAATGCTATCCTCCCACCAGTGCTAAGGTGGTAATAATGTAAAACTCACCAACGGGTGAACTAGGACACAGTTCCTCCTCAATACTTTCGTCTTGCGTGTGCCACAACATCGATACTCTCTATGCACCGTCAACGATTTGCGAGCGAAGATGTCGGGAATATGAAAGTTAATGGGTCCAGAATCAAACCTGGATCTACAGAGTCAGAGTCAATGCATGCCATCAGCATTCTCGAAAAAATCCAAAGACATCCTCTTCAAAAACGGCAAATTATAAAATCAGCACCTTTTGAATAATTCACCTCCAAATGCATACAATTTATTTACATTTTCAACGTGCGCCCCATCTGTTGCTAGAATTAATTGAGTGCAAATACTTTCCACGATAGATCACCGACACACTTGGCAACAGCATTTGGTCTTAGGCAACATTCCATTCATCAGTAAGGGCTGCTCTCACAGCTCGTTGGACCCTGCCATCGGATCCATCTGCATCTTGTTAAGATCTACATCAGTTTAGTTGATCTCGCGAAGTAAGCCTTGTAGGCACGAGTACTATGTATGCCTCCTCTCATCGCATGCCTAGCCGCTGACCCATTGGAAGGCATTTAGCAAAATGCAGTTTAAACAAATACTGTCTGGCATATCGGCGAGCCAATCTTCAATCTGCACATGGGAAGATGAATGGGCCTTTTAGTTGACACTATCAGTCGGCAACATCGGATTCGTTTTGAATGAGAATGGGAACCCAGTCGGGGAGCATTTCGCATCGGTATTGGTGGTATTTGTGGTGCCCCTTAATAAAAATCTATATCCAATCACCTCTCATACTATAATGGATTTGACGACAAATTGCTCTTGGATGAGTCCGGCCAGTCGCCTGGATCGAATGGAATGCTTCGCAGCCCCAGCAGCAGCAGCGGCAGCGGCAGCAGCAGAAGGTTGTGCCGCACCGGAGAAGAGAGTTATTTTGATTTTGACTCCAGATATCGCGTCACCGAACCGATCGAACACGATCGGGGTTCGCGATGACTGACTAACTACAGAAGAGAACTGACCACATCCATCCACGCGATAGGCATCGTGCTCGTCTCTTGTGTGCATTTGCGAGCTTTTCCTTCTTTCTATGCACTGGACCGCAGGGATATGGATGTGGCTGTGGCTGGGGACGAGCACGAGGACGAAGAGGCAACATCTCAATATGTGTTCGCATTTTTTTGGTATCGGACTCGGCGCACTGTCGTCCGCATCCGTCGGGTCGCGGGTAATTCTCTTATTTGTTTGGACGTGCCAGCTAATTTCCACTACCCGCCTCTTCCACTCAGGCTGCAGGTATGCGCTTTCCACACCAACACCAGCGCGAGTGTACCTGTGCGGCTAGAATGTGTGATTTATTTCAGTTCCTTATCTCTTCGGGAACCTTTTAATTAATTTACCTCCGCACTAATAGTTTTTCTGTTTGCCTGAAATTCCCAGTGTTTTCCTTGTTGTCCTGCCGATGTTCGTGGTGGTGCTAGTGGATTTCCTCTAATGCTCTTCGCCTAAGAAGATGGGACGTCCGTGTTTACCCGGGCATATTTGCATTTTAATCCGAAGATCGTGTCGGATGCGCGTGGTTTTTGACGTGTTTTTTGGGTCAATGTCAATTGACGATGCCTAATGGATGTCTATTTGTCATCGGCAACGTCCTCCGGTGGCCGTGGACAGACGGACAAACGCTCGAAATGTCCTTTCGGCACTTCTTTAGCGCTCTGTTTCCTCAGACACCCCATCTGGCATTCGGAACGGAGGGATGATGAGTGCGAGTGCGAGTGCGTATAAATAATCGCCTATCTACGCGTGGTTGTCAATGTGTCGTCGGATGACGATAACCTCTAGTGCACCCACCGCTGTGCCAGGCAATCGATTAATTATCCCTCCCGCTTCGGGGACGGGGCTTGGGTGTCACCTGACAAATTGAATGATTCGATAATTGCGTGAGAGCTGTCAGATTAAGGTGTTAGTCGCCCATTGTGGCAGCCAAGCGGATGGAGCCGCGCGCTAACAACAACGACCGACAGCAACGGCAACGGCAACAACCACGCCGATGACATTCCTCGACCACGAACAACAATGGCCCTTTTATGTCTGGAAGCAATTTGTCAGAGCGCCTTGCCCGACCACCGGGTGCCTTTGTCCAGTGGGAAAACTTACTCGACCGCGGTCCCAATCCCGGATGAGCATTCAGCGAGTATTTACGTTCTTATTGTCAATCAATTACCCACCCGTCTGCTTCCTTTCTTTTTTCCTACTCCACTCGGGCTTGTCTTGCGCGTGTGTGTGTGTGTATCTGTGTGGTACAAATTCCTGCCCGGAATCAAATTTCAACACCACAATATTAAAATAATTTGGCTAAATAAAGAATTAAATATTTCACATTGATTTACGGGCAGTGCTTGGCTGCAGGGCTATCAAGATACTTTGCGCTTCTGACGCCCACTCAACGGTGTCGGCGAGGCTCGCCAAACCGGCATAGTTTCGTGCCTCATCAGGCGTTCCATTCCGAACACATTTCAAGCCGTAAAACCATAAAACCGAAAGTGTATTCTCACTTCACGGCCAATTCGCAAGTCGCAACTCGAGCGATTCCGAAACCGCCGCTCCCATTGCCCAGACCGGCACGGCAACCGACGGTGGGGCTCTGTCGCCGTCGTGGTCTCAGAGCACATTTTCGCCGGATTGCTCCTTCTGGCGAATGTGCTGATTGCCTCCACTTATGCGAAGCCTAATCTACAATCTACACGGCCATAGGCGCAAATTTCACAAGGCAATAAAATTTCTCTTGTCGCCCTCTATTGGACACTGAAATGAAATCCATGTTCACAGTTTGTACATTTAACACAATCATCTCATCAATGGACACCAGTTAAACATATGTGAGCAATGGATTTTATGCCCAAAAACGACCACGACCACGAGAGCGAGCCCGAGCACGAGCACGAGCACGTCCACGGCACTGTTAAGAGGGGGGGACGCGCGGCCACGGACGCCGACAGAGGAGATGACGACGGAGCAGTGGGACCTGAAGACAGAACACACGTAGGAAAGATGAAGCAACAATGAGGCGCGGACAAGAGACTCGGCCACGATGGAGTGGATGGGAGAAGTCTGCGGCGAGTTGTCGATGGCCCCCCGCTCACCTGGCGACCTCTTCTTCCTCATCGATCGGAGAACAAACTCCGAGAGCCTTTGTTTGTACGGAGCGGAGCTATGATTTTGCGTTTTGTTGTGTGAACTGGAGCTGGGGTTCCGTGCCTTGGTCTATTAATTGTTTCGAAACGAGAGTAATTACGTTTGAATTGAATTTTGACTGGTGTGCTACGACTTCGACTTCGGTATCGGCATCAGCATCGGCATCGACATGGGCATCGGTATCGGCCTCGGCCTCAGTCACGGTGTCTTTCTCTGCCGATGTTTGGGTATCTGGGGGATTGGAAGTGTGGATGCCATTGTTAATCGGCTATTAGGAGTGAGATTGAGTTACATGTCACTTGATGTCACTTCGATTGTTGGCTATTCTTTGGAGTTGGAGTTGGAGTTGGAGCGCGTGGGGTGGGGGATGATTGATTTCGGGAGAATATCAATTGCATTCGAATTCTTCGGGGACAGTGACGTTTTGTAGCATCATTGAGGGCTTAAGTGGGTATACATATGTGTGTATGGCAGTGTGTCTGATCGAATTCTTCGGAGGTTTCGCAATATGAAAATTATGGATATGAAAGGGCTTTAGTAGGACTCATTTCGGATCTTCTCATCACTTGGTTGTTGATGCAAGGTGGCTTTGTAGGAGAATGAGGTGTAATTTGATTTCGAGGGATTTGTGTAGTTACCACTAGTGACCCATTTGGCAGAAGACTGGTCTGAATGGTCACGTATGAAGTTTTACTTTCACCCAAAGTCAACGTGTTTCCAGTTTACTTAAAACTTCGTAAGCATAATCGATACTTCTTTTATGTGACTCGGCAACTGACCTATGGTTGATTTATTTGCATGTTATGGCAATGGTTAAAATCTTGGATGATAAAAGACATGATTTTAATAGAGGATACGCCACCCTTATGTCCTCATTGGTTTTTCCAAAGCTAAAATGTTCTTTTTAGCTGGAAGTTGAAAAATGTTTTTTCAGTTTGTTGACTGTGCGCCATTTCCGAGTCCTTCTCAGAATTGCCAGGAAAACAGGACTTGGACAAATACTGTTCTGCATATTTATAACTGACGTTATTTTTCCACTTGTACAACCCATGCCGTGAAGCCAACGACACCGCGACCAGGATAGATCTATTGTGTCGGAGGGTTGGAGTTATCCCAGTATTTCCCTCATGAAAGCTAGTAAGTCTTTAGTAGTGCAGTTTTTTTAAACCCACTGAAGTGAGTATCTCCTTATGGAAGATACGTTTCCTTAACCTTAACCATTAGTGCTGGACATTCGCACAAAATGTGCTCAGAAGCTTACTTTTAACTGACTCAACGTCGACATGTCCACATTCCACGGTTCATTTGTATTCACTGATGATGTCCAACTATACTCAGCCAAGCGACCTAAGCTGAGGTTACAATATGGCTTATATTTAGTTAGTCTCTTGTAAACGGATTGCAAATGGGGCCTAAAATGTAACAGTCTATTCCAATTTCAAATAATACAGGCTCTGGTCGATGCTATGTTTTCACCCACCGTCATTGTGGTATTCCACATGGTAGTCACATAGGCCCATGTATGGTTATGCAAAAAAAAAGGAATTTTAAAAAAAGTTAAAGAAAGCTATCTTGTTCCCAGAATCTAATCTACTTGCTTTTTTTTTGTAACGTACATTTTTTGTCTTTTTTTTCTTTCTCTTTTTTATTGTAGAATTGTAACATGTATGACCAAAACTAATAACTTAACATAATGTCTATAATTGCAACCAGTTTTCTGCAGACAAGCCCTTCCGGCTTTGCAGATAACAAGACTATGTTAACAATGGAAATGATGAATAAAAAAATGAATTGAAAAAAAAAAGTTTGCGTATTAACTAGTAGGCTAGTTAAATCTTCAAATCGACGTTGATTTATTTTTAAGTTATTGCAGATAAAACAACTTGTGCTTAATATAGAGAAATAATAACCGTCCACAGAATATTTTTGTTAATTCATAGATTTGGAAATTACGTGCAATCTCTCGCAAAAGGCAACGAAGCGAACGGTTTTGGCGTTTACTTTTTCCTATTTAAAATTACCACCACCGTACTCATACCATTTTTTAGATCAAATCTGGCTGTTTTCCGCACGACAGAAAGAAGTTTATGACCAAAGCAGATGACGGGCGGTCTGCGTTAGTTCATGATTCATTTTGTGTGCTTGACAGCTTGTCAAAATCACCATCCTTTTATTTTGGACCTCATTCGGGGACTCTTAATAGACCACAGCATATTTTGGACGATTTTGTGCAACCAAAATATTGTTGCAAGAATGTTGAATACTGCACTAGGTATATGTAATCTGTTTTATCAGTTATATTGATTTAATTTTTCCGCAATCTGGTATAACCACTTAAATCCATTTTTGCATGATACAACGCGTCAATCAGATTGCAAACATTTTTATGTAAGTCTCTTGTATTGTCTCTTTACTTGTATTTTAGGGAGCTTCAGAACCCACCCTGAATCTGCTTTGAACTCTTAGACTATTGTATAATTTGTGATGAAACAATTCAATTCCGAAAATAAAAAAGTGAACAATAAAAAATGTGATTGTAAATTGACGTTGGTTGAAAGGATTTAATTAATTTACCTATTGATGGTTCCTATGCACGAAATTGCGACAAGGTGAATTTAAAGCTTTTTTTCTTTTCATGTGCATGAATCATGTTTATACAGGAAGCGGCAATATTAAGAACGTATAACTCTCAATCATTAATTATCGTTCGTATTATAAATTTGTTATGTATTAAATTGTATTAATGTATTAATTTTATGGGCATTTTTATTCACTAAATAATATAAGATATGACATCAGACAATGTCCTTCTGGGGAACGAGGTGTTTAAGGAAAATCTGAATTTCTTGAAATCAATTGTTAGCCAAAAAATCCTGTGTTCGCAGTTGGAACCACAAAATAGGATGCTGCTTCCTCATTGGTATAATGATTTTTGCAGGAGCTGCTTCGCTGTAGATGCGGTAGATAGTAGAGACCATACGGCAATTCCTCTGTTCGGACAGTGCTCTGGCTAGTCGTAGGAATGCACTCCTGGGTGCTAAACCTGAACGAACTGAATGGCATCATGTTACAAGTGGCAATTGGTTCCAGTTATTAGAGTAAGTGAATCCGCGTGGTATCGCAGTGGACCTATACTGCCCTAATTTGCCATCTACAGGCAGTCACTTAAACCTAACCCATCTGAATGGTTTCGATTGATTCCAACACTAATTAGTTTCCTTCCTATCACATATCAGAAAGGAAACGAATTTCACGAGGAATTCTAAACTCACAATATACACAGTAGTAAGTTTTTCTTAAGGCAACTGTTGGCATAATAAATTTCATCTCACAACAGCATGTCAGGGATCTCATCGCTCTCAAGTTGTCACATGACTATTGCTCACTCTATTCAACTAGTCGATATTTATATCCAACAGCCTTGGCATCAACACCAGAATAGACAAGACTATAGTGATGGAAATGACGCAAATCATCGACGATTTGCGTCATGTATTTCCATCACTATAGTCTTGTCTATTCTGGTATTGATGCCAAGGCTGTTGGATATAAAGGGAATATCGTCATTCTCATCCACGTCCATTCTCACGCATTTTATCCCTCCTTGGAAACCTGAAAAATGATCTGAATTGCAATGTGCCTCATATCAGTAATCCCAATCAGTATAGTGTGATAGTACATGCAGCCTACTGCGTTTAACTGGAAGCACAACTCTTTTCATATAAGTGAACTAAGCTCAACTAAAAGCAAAGGAGCTACACCAAGCCTATACAGGTAGGAGATATAGATCTATTCGATGTCTCCATCACCCCAAATTTGTTGAAGTCCTTCTCCATTCGTATGTGACACAACAAACGCGGAAGTTACGTCATCATCGGAAAACTTCTCATTCGACAAAAATCAATAGGTGGACCTCTGCAACGGATATGACATTTCATAGACGTTTCCGATCGACGACATTCCTCGCAGCAATCGATGGGCAAATTTACGAAAGGATGTTTTGACGGCAACAGCTGACTGAAGTTAATTTAACAGGCAAAGTGATTTTAAATTAGTGGAGTAGTAAGGAAACCATATTTTTCATGTGGGATTTGTGAATTGAAAACAGTTGATAAATTGAGTTGACATTTCAAAGCGCCTTTGAAACTCTGGACTCGTTACGTGAAAAACGCCAGCAGGCATGACTGATTTAGACACAAATTCGACTTAGGGAGAGCCCACTGTATAATCAAAGCACACTTTTTCTTATCGAATTGGTTTTTCTTTCGATGCTGACTTATATCGGGGAAACGCTATTGGCCTGTCTCATTATGAAAGTTTGTTCGGTCTGTACCAACATGCCCTATGTGTTCCACATGTCATTCTCGGCAATGGATCCTAATACGGCTGACCTGACTATGCCGCTGTTCATGGTTGAAATTCCTGCTCCAATCACTATTATCAACTAGAGTAGAACTGACAAGCGATTTGAAATAAAATGGCCGTAACCACATTGAGTTTGCTTCATTAGATGATCGACTCTCATCACTCCACTTGTCGAATCCAATCATACGCTGGATTGTGGTTATAGGATGAGTGCGAGAGAGAGTGAATGACGTACTAGCTTCTGTCATTCGTAGAGCTTGACCGAGGTGATCACACAGATATCTGTGTAGTCAGATTGGTCCTTAGAGAAGCGTCCTTGCCCATTCATTTAATATTGAAATAAAAAAGGACTGGTAAGGATTATTCTGCCTTTGAAATGAATTTACAAGAAGACCAAAGTGCCTTTCAAACTAAATGCTGAAACCGAAATCCAATAGGTTTTTTTTTTCCCGAACTAAATAAGTAATTATGTAACTTAAACTAACGTGTCGTGGTTTTTAACGATCCAGTTTATTAGTTGTAGTCATGCGATATTATTGTAAATGTAAATCAAAATGCTTCGACTCACACATATCACTAGGCAGTTGGAAGCCCTCGCCACAAGATTAAGATTACAACTGAATCGGAAGGCACGTGGATGGGGAAGCGGAAGACACGCCTTCTCTGTAGCAACACCGCGCTATACTTCTTTCTGGGAGAGTATTACCTTACAAAATTACTCGCGGAATGTATGTTCTCAGGCCTACTTGGGATTAATTTGATTGAGGAGGAGTGGCAGTTGCGATTTGTCTCAAAAGAGGGTCACAAATTAATTCTAGATTGCATAGATTAACCTTTCAAGTGTTCAGTAAATTCCATTCCCACGACTTTGATTTAATGAAAAATTGTGAGGCGTCGAATAAACTTTTGATCGACACACTAAAACAAATCAGGCAAAAGCAATACCCAAACTGTAAGCTCTCCACCTACGTCCAGTCGTCACGAAGAGGTGCCGCACGCTGTTAAACTTATTGTGAATGAAAGCCTGACAGGAAGTGAAATGAAAATGGTCAACGGTGTAGATCTTATCAGTGACACTAAAAACATCTAGATAATTTGGCTTATCGCATTTTCTCAGGGTATCGTTTTTCAAATGCAAAAGTTTTTTTTTTCCACATACTCCAGCAGTTCATTTGTGAGATTGTGTGGAATTCAATTCGGTCCATGCCCCCAATTCAATGGCAGTTCTCATGGCGATGCTCCACCAGTCGCTGATATGACCAAACCCTAAGTCTTAATCACACCAAGGTGTGGAAGGCTAAGTTACATTCCATGAATGGAGTGACACATTTGACCATCTGTGATTTGCCACGGCTCATTAAGAATTCTCTCGCCCCGAATCATGATACCGAATGTAGGCTAAGGGGACCAATAGTGATCTTCTTTCCCAGATCTCGTATCGACACACCATGAAATACTAATGACAGATGACAGATGAAGCCATCAGTTCAGGTGTTCTTGTCTCAGAGCCTACATCTACTCCTCGTGAAATCGTAAAATGAATCAATTTCCGACGAAGACATCTTCGTCTGTCTTCCTCAATCCTCATCGCGGTTTAGCATAAAACCGAGAGTCTTCTTTCCGTTCTCCATCCCTCACACCACACAGATGTGACAACTCGATCGTACCCGCGAAAGTACATCCGATACGTGTGGACTTCATCTCATCAAAACTCAAGATCCCATTAATCTTGTGCGTGCGTGTTCTTGTTCTTTTTTTTTTTTTTTGTGCAAACGTGGGTGTAGTATACACCTTGCTTTATGCCCCGTTTATAGTGCCACGACAATAACTGTTCCCCCTGGTGTTAACGACTTATCTCCCCAAGTCCAACTTAGACCGAACAAATCATTGAAAATTTAACGGATTATTGGATGAGTACTGAAAAATGCCAAGAATACGAATAAAACGCTGAATGGCCCCTCGTACCATAAAGATAAAATTCCCATAAAGCAATCCTATGCTGGTCGAACGCTCTAAAAATACATCAACTCAGGCTCTGAAGCTGCGGCTGCGACTGGAGATGGGGCTTCGGCTGGGGTTGGGGCCAAGACTGAGGCTAAGACTGGGGCCTGGGCCCGGATCGAAAGTGAGAACACAACAAATGAAAACGTTAGCAAGGGGAATTAAGCATTTCGTAGATTCATTATACTACCTCTACAGCAAATACCCATTATTTAGAGCTAATAAAACCCTGATATACAACCAGATAAGGCGAATTATTTTCTTGTGGATTGTGGTAGATTTCCATTCTATTATTCATGACAGGGTCTCAGGAAATCATCGTCTTCATCACCATCGCCATCATCATCATCAGCAGTGTCGTCGTCGTCGTTGTCGTCTTGGTCGTCTTGGTCGTCATCGTTAGGCGGTTAGGCGATCGAGATGGTGATGCCGATGACGATGACGATGACGGTGGGGGCGGGGGGATATGGAGGTCTCGAATTTGGGTGCCATCGACTACGAATCGTGTCGTGTTCCTGCCGCTGATGATGACGCGGGGTAAGGTGCAGTGCAGTGCAGAGCAGTGCTGCGCCTAATAAGCCATTAATGATTATCTAGAGAGATCGCTAAGCTTAACGAGAACGTTGTCATCAAGTCGGGCCATATAGCTGCGACGGCGGTGGTTGCGGTGGTTACCGCGACGGTTGCGCAGGTTGCGGTGGAATCTCTTGCTGCAGTGCGCATGTCAAAACGGCGGAAAGCAAAATGTCACTTTTCTGTTTTTTTTCGGGGAGCGAGGCATAAAATTTAGTTCGACAAGGTCTAATCTTATCGGCAAATTGAAAGACTTTTGATAAGCGATACGTCTGAGTGATAAGTATTGTGATGAGTTGCATGTTTAATAAGAAATAAGGAAACTGTACAGAAACAGAAACCGAAACAGTTGATACAGATGATAGACTGGTTTCGAAGGCCTGGAGCCTTCAATGATAAGTGAATGTCAGGCGAGTGAGCAATTATGCAGTTTTGAATCTATTCGCTCTTGGATCGCTCAGCCTTGAAGAGTGCCTTATTTTGTTATCACATCTTGAATTTTGAGTTGTTTTATTTGTTTCTTTTCTTTCTCGTTTTCCGCTCGAGTTTCCGCTTATGCAGTTCCTCGCCAGAAGCCTCAAAAGTGTCAATTTAATTGCCATTAAAATGAATATAAATAGATATCTGAGACCTAGCAGTTGATTGCTGGTCGTTTCTTTGCTCTTCGTTTGCGTTTTGTGCGCGGTTTGTGGGAAGTGATTGTTGAATGCTCGCTGAATGGGAGTCCAAAATCTTTGACTGGAAATAATTGGATGCCTTATTTTAATGGCTTTATGAGCTGGTCATCTAAAACTTTAATGCAGTCAGGGATTCCGTATACCTTGGATCCGCAGGAAGCAGTACAAACATCATCAGTGCCGCAACGTAGAAGAAGAACTTTTGCCAACAGCAGCTTTTTCGGCCTCAAGAGGCAATTGAGTAATAGATCGTTCTCTGGGACACTCTCTTCCCCGCCCCGAGAGTCATGGACAATCCCAAAAACGGTTGAAGAAGTCCTTGGACTGCTCAAAAAGAGGTGTCATCTTTGATCCTGTTTGCGTTGATGGCATCTGGAGGAGTTGGAATTTGCGGTAGCTGGGCAACTCCTAAGGTGGATTGTTCTTAGGAAATTCAAAGTGAAAGGAGTTGTCCTGCTGCACATTTCGCCAATTAAACTTTTTTGTAGAGATCAATATTACTGTGATTTGACAATTCACTGTGCATCATCATCATCATCATCTTCTGACCCCGCATGATCCACTACAAGGGTAGCGAGGGTAACTCATCAGGAGTTATGCCCAAGAGTAACCCGGCGAATTTTTGGACTTGTTCCAACACGATGATGAGGACATTCGTGCCACATGACCAAAAAATCGAAGCATAGCCCTTTCCGTTCGCAGAATCAGCTGCTCCACATTGAGTTCCTCGCGTACTGCTGTGTTACTCACCCTCTCCCGCGGAGTAACTCCCACAACAGAACTAAGAAATCTCAGTGCGGCAGCTTGTTTTCCCGATTTTATTATATCGGTCATAACCAAAATTTCATGACAATAGGTGAGAGAAAGCTGTTTCAAAATTTAGCCACCCTGGCCAATCCTACAGAAAAGCTCAGCATTACTCCTCCCTGCTTCAATACATGTAAAGTGCATTGCACAGGCGTTCTGGAAATGATCATAACCTCTGATTTGCCCACGTTAACCTTCACTGTTCCCCTGTTTTAATTGCTCCCTTGGTCCACTAAACTTCACGGGTTTAGAAAAAGTCCTTAAAGCAAGATCTTGCTTAAATCTTCACAGATGGATCGAAGATGGGTAAAGGTGTGGACACGTCACATCTCCTCTAAGGACCTAAATATTGTCATTACTGTACGAATATCGTCGTCCATTTTGGCAACCTCAGTTCAACACCTCTTAGGTCCTCTAGTTGTACGTGTTTACTCAGGAACTCCCTCCTTTTCTCTGCTATGGCTGTACAGTCGCTGCATCTCTGCAGCTTCTACAAAAGTCGTTGTGCGGTATGTTCAGACACATAGCAGATTGCCGACTTTTGTTGGTTCTGAGACACTGCAACATTCCAGATAATTGTGAAGCGAACGAACTCGCTAGAAAGGACCGTACTCTTTCCGGATGGAGGTCTGACATTCATGCCATTTGTACTGAAAAAATCACCTATCCATAAAAAAAACACCTCAGTCAGGTGGTCTACTGGCACAGGATGCATTGTCACGAAACAATAATGGCCTACTCTCGAGCATGTAGCATTATCAGAATACGTGGGCCTACTCTCTGAACGCTTGTCGGTGTTATAATTGGGCACTGCAACTCATGCAAACTGCAGAGTCGAGGAAGAGGTAGAAACTCTGGTACATCTTCTGTGTAAATGCAGCGCTCCCTCCTCCCTTAGAAGAAGACACCTAGAAGCCTACTACTTAAATAAGCTGTCCAAACTAAATAGCATTAGTTTCAGCTGCCTTATATAAAGCCGCCACTAGAATCCACTGTCGGAATATGATCGACAAGATCCGCGTGGTAACACTAGCCCAAGTGTGACTGTCGTCAACCAGTAGTCAGCCACTTCAACATAACCTAACCAGTGGCACTTGCTATACCGATCGGTCGCAGCAATTAAAATGTAACACACATCCTCTCCACCCAAAGATTTATAAGTCTTAATCAATCATTTAACAAAGCCAAGCAACCTGAGCATAAAATGTCTCACACCCTCCTAGGCACAGATCCTCTTACTGCCACAAGAATTGCAGACGTCCTCCGACCGAACACAATCTCTCCCTCTTCAAGCGGGCATAATATAGAGCTCAGCCACGTTCGAATTAATCCATCGCGACTCCCCATTAATATCCCCGTCGAGTATCCTTCAGATTGGCTACCGTTTGCAAAGATACAATTCCCTGCACTCCAAGACACCCATCACCTCACAGCGTTCGCCTTGCAAATGTATTCCAAAAAATTGACTCTTTACCAAGGCCAAGGCACATGTACTACACGCATGTGCAATGCGTTTATTTGCATTCCATCGCTGTGCTGATCTGCCGCCAATCGGCAACACCACCAGGAGCCGCATAGACACCCGTACGCACATCTAACATGGATCGCAGTGGCAATAAAATCATACATCCAGCTACTCACTGCCAGAGCAGCGCGAGAGCAGAGTGCAGAGAACGCCCGGTGGTTGGTATAGTATCCCAGTAGCGATGTTCACTTAAGAATTATATTTATCGCTCGTCCAGGCAAATTAGTAGTCGTACCATCGCCGGAGTCAAGCTCAAACTCGGACTCGAACTCGAACTCGAGCTGGCTCTTGCGGCCCTCCACCCCTAACCGAGGCGTACACATTTTTGATTTGGTTCTTAATTTATTTCAGAATGCATTATTGCCGCATGTTTCAAAAATCATTAACAGGAGTAAGAGAACTCGGATATCTGATCCCTCCGTGGGGGACCGCGCCGTGAAACTGGCCGGACCGCGTATTATGATTTATGCTCGCTTTTGCATTGCAAGTGTCCAAGCGCACCTAAGCGAGCGGGCGAGTGAGAGATATCGCCGCCTTCTGCCCTGGCTCTGGCTCTGGCTCTGACTGCGACTCCGATTCGAATTCAAACTTCTGCTGGTGCTTCTGCTCCTGCAGCTTCTCCGGCCAGCAGAGCTCAGTGCGTCGCGTTGTACGCTTACAATTACGGCTCAATAAGAAAGTGTTAATTCGCCTCTCATGTGTACAAATTGTGTTCATTCGCGTACAAGTGTTTAAATTTCACCTCGGTCGCTCGCTTGAACGCCGCGCCGACCGATCACCGTGACTGGCCAACGACCATGATGACTACCCGGACGAGGACGCGGAGGCGTACAGAGAGCCGCGAATGCGACTGCGACTGTGACTGTGAATGCGAATGTGAATGCGGACGCGGACGCGGCTGCCAACGACGAGGGCGATGGAGATGAGTTTGTGGCATTACAGTGGTTTCGGTAGGACCTATGTGTCCATCGAGTCCGTTTCGCTCGGCCGGGCTTAGTCAGCGGATAATTATTTTTGCTTCGATAGTTCCCCATGTGTCCATACTGAAATACATTTTTAATCATGTCCCAGAATACGGTCGCGACCGACGCGAGAGAGGAAGAAGCACCCATAACGAGCGTCCCGCAAATGCATTCGGATATTGGCAGGATGCCCCGCTGAGAGGACATTCCTCTACCGTGCACCGTGCAGCGTGCGGAGCAGAGCCGAGGATAGAGTGCGCACCGCGCCGGGCCACCATACTGTGTGTGTTTGGATCACCCCCAAGACACGATATTATAAATTTCATAATTCACGAAATATGTTAAAATGAGTGCTGTGCTATATTTTCGCTGGAAACCGCTTTGTATGGGTGCGAGGCGATAGGTGGGCCATTGCCAAATGTCAAAACGAATAACAAAACGAGCCCAGCACACAGCATCCAGCGCCCCAGCATCCAGCAGCCAACAGTCGAACAGTCGGCCATCCAGCGGTTGCGGGCATCATGGAATGGCATGAAAGGAAGGAAGGAATCGGACGGAATCCTTCCAATTATTGTATTATGCCGAGTCGACTCGAGCTTATTAGGGCCCCCGATATGGATGGATATACTGTCGAAAAACACCCCTGCGGTTTTTGTTTCCGCGCAGCGAGGCGACCACTGCGCGCACAGTAAAGAAGGAGCTGCTGAACAAATGTCCGAGATGGATATATGGGAAAATAAATAAAAACATCATTTCCGTTTAACTTGCATTAATGTGATGTTCCCGCTTCCAGGACCCTTCGGAGCTTGGTGACCGACCAACCAACCAACCAACCAACCGGCCAGTACTCGTTCGCCGTGCAGGCGAAGAAATCGAATGCAATTAATTTAGCCAGCAGCGACTTCGGGAAAAGTTAATACCTGGAGACGGGCGCGCTTTGCGTTAGGCATCACTCAAAAGATCGTCTATGCAGGGTTCTCTAGGTTCTCGGGGTGTTTGATGAATGGCGTCACGAGAGTGAATCCATTCGTTGTCATTTGGTTATTGGAAACGCCTTGGGGAAAGGTAAACGGCGTGCGGAGCGCGTGTGTTCGCGTCTGTGTGTCTCATTGAATAATGCTTTCACCTATTGATTAATAGGGCTGCTGTGAGAGTCTGGCTTGTTGTGACGGGCTCAAGGGTTCGGTTGAGGTTTTGGACGGTGAAAGATGAGAGTTGAGGTCAGATAGCGCCGGCAAGGTAGTTGCTAATGCATCGAGTGGCTTCCACGGTTATGGGAAGTTTTTGAGCTGCGCGGCTGTGCGGAGGCCTACGCAGTGATGGTAGGTTGCTGTTGTCATTTAACCATTTGTCTTAAGTGGAGTCTAACATTTGTGCTTTAATGGCTTTATTAAACCAATCTCCGTCGGTGGCCTTCTTTTCTGGATGAACGTTGTGCAAACTTGGTTGACTTTAGGTAGTGAACGAGTCACTTTGTGGTTACTACTGGTACACTATCCATCCGATATGAGGCATAGAACATGTAACGATGTCACGTATCTCTGGGTGGATATTCATAGGGAAGGGATAGGTGGATATTTTCTAAGGAAGTCAAATACTTAGTTTAATCTGATTTTCTAATTTGTTCTTGATGACATTCCCCAAACAACGTGTTACAAGTTACAAGAGTTACAAAAGTATCATGTCAAGATGTTGTTGAACAAGGCTAAGCAAAGCAACATCAGTATAAGATTGGATGCCGTTGACATTGTTGATCTTAAATTATTTACGGCAGGTGGCATTGACTCTGATAATTGTTCGTAATATTAATTGATTGAGGCAACGAGTGTGGATCCTTGTACACCTGTTTAACTTTCGCTGTTTTTGCTGTGTCTTGCAAGTCCTTTGGTGACTTTGTTATCTTTTGTATCCCCCGGCGCCTGGCTGGACTCGTATCGTTGTACAGTTCGCACCTCCTCAACCAAACTGGTTCAGAGAATGCGCCATTTGTCCATGTTTATGTAGAGCAGGAACGTGTGTCACATAAAGTCAGTTTGGTCTTTGGATAGGGAGCTTTTTTACTAAATTGAGCTCGAGCTGCAATTGACAAGGATTATTCTGTTCTTAGTGCTGATGTTATTTTTTTACTCTTTTCCACGGAGCCGATGTAGACAAAACCCCGATTACTTCCAAGTTCTTGTGTGAGAATCATTCATTTTGGGCATCCGTGTTATCCTTGTTAATTCAAGGTAACATGAGTTGGTACGGGTTCTGCTGACTTTAAAAAACATAGACAGTTTGCGTCTTATTGGCATAGTCCTGCGACTGTATTATGGGATCAAATCGTAAAATCTGGATATCCATCTACACATCTATTTCGCATGGGCATTTTTCTTCAGCTCCTGGGTAAATTGGATTTCACCAATTAAATGTCTGCTACTTGTGCGAGAGATTGAATCTGGTACAATTGTGTTGGCATACTTGTGTTGACTGATTCGACCAGTTATCAAACCGTCGCCAAAGAGGGTCGACTTGTAAATCGGAAAGTGGGCACAGTGCCCGTTTTATTGTCGTTAGCTGGAGCTAGGACCAGGAAAGATCCTTGATCCAATGCTCAGTTCTTTGAATGTCGCAAACGCTCGTAAACAAATGTAAAGGGTATCCCATAATTCACCCAAAATGTAATTTTAATAGAAAATGCAGATTTTTTTTCAATAAGAAAGCTTGCATTTTTTCTTGATTCATAGATTGGGGTTATGTATGGAATAGCACATCGGAGAAATGACCAACACAGCTACCTCATGCAGTAATTGAATTGTTTCTCTGGCTTGTATGAAAATTGCGGACTGTAGCTTTAATATTTTTAAAATATTGCTCGACAATGAAAATTCGTTGCTCTTTCCCATAGTACTCCATTTTTACTAACCCTGAAATGTCAGCTGTCACATTGTTATCTTTTGTTGCATCATCGACGGCATCACAGATGGCGCAAAATCAAAATTTTGCGTGAATTATGCGACACCCTTTATTTTCATTGACTGTACCCAATCCTATCCTAGTTCTGGATGATATGACATGTTACTGCTGATAACTATTCTGTGGCGAAGCTTTCATCAAAGGCGGTATTCTGAAGCTACTGGTGATCTGAAGCCCTTAGAACTTAGTGCGGTTTCAGCCTGATGTGCTGCGTTGGTGGTGTGGTTTAAACCCAAAATCGATGAAAGAAGTGAATATTATATCTACGTGTCATGGAGTATGTATGCCTCTTAAGCAGTACAATAGGTGATCAAACTAAATTATGTGCTCTGACTAGACATGTTCTCAACACTGGGTTAGCGAAAAGCATTCCAAAAACAAAAGTAATGAGTAGCGGATATGGATCTGCTGCGACCCCTGATGCCGTGTTAGGCGATGAAAGTATTGAGTGCGTAAGTATAAGCTACGTTTTTTAAATCCAGTTAAGTCGGTGCTGTACTATGGATGTGAAACATGAAAACACTCAGTGAAAATCGAATGTCGAATACAAGTATCAAGAAAAACAAGTACCTCCGTCATATACTTAAAATTAGCTACGTTGCTTGGAATACACAAGGGTTGCCGACGACCTGGAGCTAATGCTGAAACGGGTCGAAGGACAGTTGTGAAATAACTTCTATGTGCGCAGTATACTTGGAACGACATCTCAAGAGAAGCACCAGATAGAGACGGGTTTAGAAGTATCGTGGAGGCCCTATGTTCCACATAAGGGGGAAAGGTGATGGCAGTCGTGTGCGGCTCTGATATGTGGCAGGACCTCATCAATTCAGCATCATCTACAGGATCTGGGAAGACGAAAGCATACACGATAACTGAAATAACAGCACCATACGCCTCATCCACAAAAAAAAAAAAAACGATCCTAACTCTTGCAAGACATGCAATGTATCCCAGCAATGTATCCCTCAACGTCGCGTCGGGCCTTTAAGATCCTGTCCAGCGTACTGTGTGAATTTCATAAGCCTTTTTGCATAACAAAATTGACATACCACTTCGGACGGACGGTATTTCGACTCTAAACAAAATATATACTCACTCTAAGACGAATCCTGAAAAAGGTTCCATTATCACCATCTTTTCATCGACTTTAAAGCCGCATACATCGCAACGAAATCTTTGATTAGATGGCCGAATTCGAGGTCCCGAGAAAATTATTTAGTATTATTTGTCAAAACACTTGACTCAAAGTATCAACATGTGGATGTAGTCCGACAATCATTAGTCGACTACACTGGCTCGGCCACACCTAGGGCATGGTCACCGACCGATCCAGCTAAGATGGTCTTCGGATCATAGCCTCCTGATTCGAGAAGAAGAGGAGTTCCGAATCTTCAATTTATCACTGACGCATGACGACTTGGGCTTGGTGAGTATAAGCAGCGCGCCCATGTCTTGGACCGTCAGTGATGGAAGGATGCTATCCTCAGGCTACATATATCACTAATAGGTGGAATGTGTCAATCTAAACTTAGTCGTCCTTCGAATATTTTACTTAAGTTTGGTACACACAAGACTCTGGTGTGTCTTTTGGATGATTCTTATTTGTTCATTCGAATTCCTCTTTTTGGCTAGATCATTCCGATCTTGATGAGGTTAGCTATAGGGAGTGGGGGAGATGTGACAAACGTCTGAGTGTTGACGTGTCTAACCAGGATTAAAATCGACTCCTCTGTTCGGTTGCAATGCGAGAAAGTCGAAAAAAAGCGGAACGGGGCGCATTTGACAGTACTTAATTGCGTCTATGGATCCACAAGTTGAACAAAACGAATCGAGTAAAAATAAAGTACACATGTACACATACATGTGCATAGGCATTGTCCTGAAAAATAAACATGAGGTCAGCTTGCGCCAAGATCAGAGACCGCATCGCATGGCAAAGATGGACATCGAATAATGTTTTCAAAAGACTCAAGATTATCATAGATATCTGTGATATCGACCTCGTCAACATGTTGCCGTTCCCCATTGTGGAATGACAGAACCCCAGGCACGGATGCACTTGATCGAACACAAATAACCACAAAATCTCCTTCAACCAAAAAACTGGAGTCATATCCCCCCAGATATCAATCAAACCGCCATAGTATCAACTCGAGCCATTCTTCTAACCTCCTTTCTATGTCTATGTTGCGCGCTGTCGATGCCAGCAACAACAACTTGTGTTATTTTAATTTCCTCAAGTGCCTTTATATTAAAATAACAATCTCATTCGAGATCCACGATACCACCATTCGTCGTTGCCGCCGCCGCCCGCCCTCCAGCTGCCATCGCCGTAGTCGTCGCCGTAGCCGCCACCACTGCCGACGACTGCCACGATCAGCATAGATCAGCCGATCAACCGATCAACCGATCATCCATCCAAAACCGATCACCACCATCTGAGGCAACTTTTGTATAACAAATCAAATTTTACGGCTCTTCAAACTGTATTGACTGGTTATTGATCATGTTAACTTTATGATTTTGATTTTCATAACCACGATGACGACGCTGATGACGAGACCGACGACGATAGCACTGTGGAGCGGAACGGGGAGGAGTATCCCAAAAAAAATAGAGAAAAAAACGAAACGAAATATTACTTGGTGGGTTAGTCATTGACTCATCAACAGAGACAGCGATAGAGAGCGGAGGAGAATAGAGAGGCCAGGCCGGAGGCCCACCCAAGTTGTGGTCCGCACTTAATGGTAACTGGGGTGCGGTATACAACCTGCTCCATTCAATTTCACCGAATACATCTCGATAACTAAATGAAATATTTTGTCGTCTTACAAACGAGGCGACACCTCAACAAAGATCCAACCGAACATCTATTTCCACTTAGAAGAACCCGAACCAAGACACACCACCGGAGACATGACAAAAAAAAAAATACTGAAAACAGAAAAAAAACCAAGTTTCCGGATTCGGGTTAATTCAAGAAAATGTAAAACACAAGAAGAGACAAAACAAAGCAAAGCGCGCACACACCAAACGATCGGCGAAGATCGATCGAATCGAACCCGAAAACACCGAGAGACCCAGCCAGACCCAGAGCGAGAGAGAGAAACACCCAAAAGCCAAGTCGCCGGAATGCCAGGGATCAGCCAGCGATATTTTAAAGTATAATTTTGAAACCCCCGTAGACAAATTTAACATAACTATTAAACATTTGGAACCTGAAGCAGACACCGTACAAATTTCAATCAATTTGAATGCAAATTTAATCTAATTCGAAACGCCCAATGTCCATTGAAACCGCATGCGGTATGTGATCATTCACCCGCTCTAACAAGGTAGGTAGATACGTAGATACGGAGGAGATACAATAAAACCGAATTTACATCCGAGGCTGTTCAATACACCCAGCGCCTCCGCCGTTGCCGCTGCCGATGCCGACGTTGCTCACTGCCGCCACCAGCACTGCCACCAGCAACGCGCTGCCGTCGCGATCGTCAGAGGTGGCAAAACTAAGCGGCCCAGTCAGCAGCGGAACTCGTCAGCTCAGGCCCAGCAACTGGTGATAGATCAGAGGAATCTGTCATCGTATGGATTCGATGGCGTTGAGTGGCAAATACCGCTGAATGTTAGGTAGGGTGCGGATACTGGGGGCATGACCGACATCTGACCCGGATGTGCCGTGACCCTTTGACTCGATTTGCGGATCATAGACCATGGTGCATGCAGCATGGAGCATGGAGCATGGAGCATGGCGCATGGAGCGTGGAGCGCACAATGCACAGAGGGATGCACCCTATGTGGTGCTGCGCAGGACTGCCTGGTTTGTGTGTGCACGGATTTATGGCATTTCACTCGGCATTGGTAACTGCGCTCGCTCGCTCGCTGGTCGTATTTGCGCAAAAGGACACTCTTGTCGTAGGTGTACGAGATTTGTTCGACGTTCGGCGACGACGCCTTCTCATATTCCTCAAAATACAATCGGGCTATGATGCCCGCAGGCCATACAGAAAAGTGAACGCCCACGCCCAGCAAATTGAATGAATACACTCGCTGGAGCTATGTTGCTATGTTGCTATATGTAGCGCTTTGCTGGTTCGGTGGTTCGGTGGTTTGGCTCTCTGGCTTGTGTGCTGTTGGAATGTGGCCCACGTTGTTGAGCTGTTTTTTAGCATCTAAAAGCTGCCATTGCCGATGAAGTGGATGTAGCGTCACCATGAGTTCACCATTAACATGGCTGCGGAAGACGATACGATAGCGCAGCATCACGATCATCATTGAGCGTCATCCGTTTGCCGTGCGCCATGCGCCATGCGCCACGCTAATACACAAGCGACCGAGCGCATGTACACTCCGCCCGTATACGGTGGCAGGCGAAATAGTCGTGGCCCTGAAAAGGGGCTTGGTTCGTTTCTTGACTTTCTACGCATTTACTTCGATACTTCGAGGCTAACACTCCTTCCCCACGCTGGTTCCTAATTCAAGTGCCCTATTCGATGATATTTTTTTTTCTCTCTTCTGACAGCCGTTCTCTTTCACTCTCCCATCGGGTCGGGTCGGGGCTCGTGTGCCTAGACAAAATCTGTCAGAATTTTCGATCAACTTTCGTCTCCGATTCCCCGTCGGAGTTTCGTTGCGCCGCAGCAGCTCAGCGACGCTAATGAAGTGGTAAGAGCGTCTGAGAAATGAGTAGCAGTTTGAATTTTGTCAGTCCCTTGGGGGGTATCAAATGTCCGTTTAAACGGTTTCACATGCAAATCTCCATTCGGCCATTGTGTAATCATGTAAATCAGGCTGAAAGAATGAAATCGAAATTAGTCGCAGCCAATTCGAGAACGTTTGAATCAAAGGCACGGCTTGGTTTTTATGGTTTGTTTGTGTCCCCCCTGTGCGCCTGCTCGAGGGCCCTTTAAGCTTTCAAACTCTGCCAGGTCAGTAGTCAGTGGCCTGCTCGGTCAGAGTGTAACATGAGCACTTTGGAATTCATACGGTTCCGAGGAAATCTCTGACCGGAGTCACATCAAAGTCCGTTTGTGATAAGATTAAATTGGGTGTTCTGGGAAATTACTGCAGGTTCAGTGGAGTCGTCTGGTTGTGACTTTGTGTAGGTTTCGTTTGGCGTTGACCTAGAAATTCGGCTCCAATTTTAGACACCCCAAGGCAACGTATTTATTATCTAGAGCCAATCAAGGCGCCGATTGTTCGCGTCGTGAGCACTTACAAAAATATGCTTGAAGTGAACAGTAATTAATAGGAGTTGTAAAATGCGGTCGATTTAAGGTGGCCCAATCCGAAACGATTTTGTTACCGCAGTTAGTGGACGTGGGGCGGTACACAACAACGATGGTAACATTAATCAGGCTGGAGAGTGGAGATACGCTGGAAAACTAGGAATTCCGGTGTTTGAACATATATCATCGACCGAGTGAAAATATGTAGTTCTCTTTAATAAGCCCCTCTATTGATCCCAGCGAACGGCATGTCATCCAGTTGGCAACTCCCAATATTTGTGGAAATTCACTTGTATTTTATGGAGTATTCAACGAAAAGTCCTCAGCTTTCCTGCTCAAGCGATGATTCCGTGGTAATCGGGATCTGCTCGGTCATGTTCTCTTTCACGAACTAGATTCAATTTCAGTTGAGTTTTATAGTCCTCCAATAGAGCTTTTTGGCTTTCAGACGAACCCCTTAAATGTCCGGCGGACTAGACTAAAAACTTATTTTAACGCTTTTTAAGAAATGGAAAAGACAAGGTTTTCCCGCAGGCGCAGATGCATAAACAATTAGTGCATGGGATATGAAAGAATTTGTTGAAAATGTCATCATCGACGAAATGATGCCGACGGGCACACAATCTGCGCGAAACAGCGACTTTCTGTGAGTGGATGCATTGCCACTTGGTATACTTCGTGTGGATTGGCATCGTCCTAAATCTGTTAGCGTTACTTGTTGACGCATCAGGTCGTCCAAAAATGACCAACATGGCTCATGATAAATTGTTTTTGAAATCTGCCAGCGAACACATGGCGTAGTTAATGACCGCCTTCACACTACTCCTGGGTTAGCTCAATTGTGTATGGCTCTAGGTTCAAAGGCAAAATTCACCAAATTGTTGCCTGCGAAGGGCTGAGTTGAGTTCTTGTGAGCGGCACGGGTTTGTCTGCCTAAAGTTCTCCACTCTGCACTCTACGGGGACAGCGACAGATAATTATTTTCGATGAAGTACGAGTGTTGGCTGATTGTTCACCTAACCGCTCTTCTCGAATATGGCCGCCAAACATTGGACAGTTGACTGGGAAGGACGAACATATAATTGTCACACGAAGACACTCAATTTGACAACAAAAATGTATCATTTACACGTGTTGCTGGAAGTGATAACTTGCCGCTCTAATTTGACTTTAGTGTTTGAAAAGACCACAGGAACAGGAAAATTGACAACATAGCCACAAAAATTCATCGTTATTGGAAAACCCTTCAAAACTGTGACATATTTAGACACGGGACACGGCACTGTGAACACCCGTCGGAGATTCAAAATCAGAGAATTTCAAACTATGATCATAGTCTGCGAAATAGAAGCATTTTGGTGGAAGTTTGGATAAATTAAAAGTATCTTCACTAAATCCAAAAATTATAACCGAACGAAAAGTGGGTAGAAGCCTGTTTTTAAAATGTTTTTTCAAATGTTTAACATTAATTGTAATTTACAACTTACAAAGCGACTGAGCTGGCGTCTACTCAAACAAGCAATAGTGCACGAAACTTAAGGAAGCTTAATGAAATTTAACGAAACTTAACGAAACTGAACGAAGTGGTTATTATGGCCAAGGAGTAATATTTCAAATGATTGATTAATGAAATGAGTAATGATATCAACCAGAACTAAATCTCTCTATTCGCCCGATTGCTTGCTTTGAGTTAAGTCTAGCGTCCAATGTAACTTCAAACACACCTGTCTCCAATAAATTTGATCAGATCTTAAGGTAGATCGCCAGGCCTAGAGACAATAACCATTCGAGTTCCTCGCAAGTGTAAATTCAATCCAAAATGACTTCAATTCATCCTACCCAACATCTTCTTTCTTCAACAGCTTCCCACACAATTTCAGTGTCTGTATAGTGAAGCAATCTCAATTTGCATGGGAAGGGATCTTTTGACTGAATCTTTCGAGACACATCCAACCTATCTCAATACATTCCTATTCCATAACCGGCCCGTCTAGAATTTCATCGTAGGAAGGGAACGCGTCTTGGACTGGATTTCTATCGACTTTCACTGCTTTTTGGTTTAAGTTACGTACCCTTTTTTGGAAAACATGCGTAGCGTAGCAGCCCACTTCTTGATGTTTATGCACGGGGAATGGTTAATCGATTTATGAACATATGTAGTTTGGGCGTGGATCACAGGGTAACAAGAATTGATTCAAGAGTTTGCTTAGGTGTCCAGATTCAATTCCCGATACGAACAACTTTCATTATGCGTGGCTACACTCCTCTCGAGTCACAAACAACGTTTACTTCATCTTCCGGACTCCAAATAAAACTATTATCCCTTTGTGGCAAACGAACAGGAAGTAAAATTGGAGTGATAGCTGCAGAAACTGGCATCAGGTCCACATTGGATTATTCGGCTGCTAATATTACTATAAACATGTCTCCATGCTGAGGGATTTTCTATGCGATTATCTATCAATCGCACTACTATGAGGCTTTCCACTACCTAGTGGCAGTTGAATTCCGACACTAATTATATCCATTTAGACGACAACTAAATCGACTAAAACATTTAAGCTGAGAATCGATCTAATTTATGATCACTTTGGAAGGTCCATTGATCACTCTCAAAAACCCCCAACAACACTGAAATAAATGCTCTGAAAAATTCAAATTCATGCGACATCCAACATCAAACCTCGCAAATCTTTCCTAACACAGTTTCTTTCCAAACCACCCGCCATCTTCGACCATTTACTCTAAAACACTCTAATGCCTAATTTTACAACAAATCTGCCGAAATTTATTTCGGTCCAATTTCTGTTTTTTGACACTTTAAGCGTGAATTTCAACATAAATCCAGTTGTTGTCTCGTCCGTTTGGTGTTAACCGACGTTGTTTTCTTTCTTTTAACGGGAATCCATTACCAAAACTGACGTCATCCATATAAATAATGCCTAACAAGCAACACACCAAACTCCCCCGAATGACTAAGTCAAATGTATTTATTGTTTCTCATCGATTATCATTTGGGTGGCAAAGTGTTAATGAAGTTGTTTTGCTTGCATTTGTGGTTAGAAAAACTGAGTTCGACATGATTTGTTAATTAAGGAGAATAGGTTGTTAAGTCTATTGTGTTGTGCGTTCGTCGGCGCTGATGCATGAGTAGCAAACGGAGACGGTTTCTTAATCCAAATCAAGCGAACTATTTCGAAACTCGTTCTTTAAAGTCGATGTTGGCCGAACATTCGGATAAACATGGGTATGGTGAATGGATGTTGTCTGTGGCGATGGTAATTATTCAAGAGATGTTCGAATGAAATTATAACGGTACATGTGACAGGCAGAAGACCTACTGATTCTTCTGCCGGAATCCACGGTAGCCCCTTAAAAGAAATTATTTCAGTTCTGAACACTCTGCTGAATGTGGAGCCCTTCGGCGAGGTGTTTTATTCCATTCAAGCTTTAATTTATTTTCGTCCCAAGATTTTGTTAGTGTCCCTGAAGCTACTGCGTCTCAAATTGAGGTTGAAAATTGGGTGAAAATGGGTAATTTCAAATATTTTTACCACTCACCACCACTCACACATCATGTCCGTTTATAGCAGAATTACTAGCAAAACAGATAACTCGCGAGAACTGGGAACTGTTCCAAGCTGTGAACATTTCTGATGGCGTTTTGTTGCAAATTTTTCTGTGTGCCATTTCGGCGTCTCAAACTTGTCGCATGGCTTCCTTCCCCTTCAATCATCTTCCACAGTTTGAGGCATTTAACATTTTTCTTGTATTCAATGTCTTCGATGAGTTTATTGCAAAATGTTCCATTTTCTGGCGCAACCCCCCTTCGAATTGGAGAAATATTTACAAATTCATTCCTAGGTTCAGGTTTTCGTTAACACTTCACTCGGCGTGACTTTATTGTTTTAAGTTACTTTGTACACTTTTATCTTTTGAGTCTTGATTACCCACTTTGTCTAGAATTCATTTACTTCCTATGGATCACGGGAATGTTGCAACAGCCAAGAAAATTAAGTCTGTTGTACTAAAAGGAAGTACTCCCGAAATGGAATTATTTAAATCGTGGACGAAGATCCTAGTGAACTAGATCTTGAGGCAATTAAAATAAAAGCTTGCATTTAATGCTTTCTAAAATGTTTAACGTTGACATTTATTCTGGATTGATGTACAGACTCGCCGACGGAAAACACACGTCAATGAAACATACAATATATTTTCTCCCAACTATTCTTAGCTGAAACAGGTGACAGATACGATTAGAGGATTGCTGATGAATAGTGAGTATACTGGCTAAGTTATATACTGGCATCGGAACTATCGACCCTATCTTAAGTAACATATAACGAAGAAATATAACATCGAGTCTCCGACTTCACATATTTTAAAAGCTGTCATAGACCTAGGTATTCTTAGTCTTCTTAGTCAAGTTAATACACTCATTTCTGGCACTTCGGCCAGAATATTATCCCTTTGGCAATGAGGTTACAATCTAAGTTAACTTAACCATGAAGCCCGAAGACTCTCAACCGATTTGGCAAAGTAATTTTGTTCCTCATGCATCTATTAAAAATAAGGAAATCATAGGAAGTATAGTCTGTGATTTGGTCTCCTCTTGGGTGGCACTAGCATCGTGATTCTTAATTCTGCAGCCAGCAGTCATGTTCTATGTGCTATTGTTAATTCACGAGTGGAGGCAGCCTGGTACAATTTCATCCTGACTTTAAAAGCTTTCCACTTAGACTACATAACTCCTTTCAAAGACTGGTTATACAGAGATGCTCTATAAACGAGAGTTGGTGTGCTTATGTGATTTGATCCACGGACATTAAGTGCAGTGGATTTCGAAATTTTTAAAAATACTGATTTAAAATGTAAAGCTACGGAGGAAGCGCAAGTTTAAGGTGGCACAGAAAAGTGCTGAAGAACTCCACGAACTTGGTGTATGAAATTGAAAAGAATTCACAAGAGATCATGGCAAATCGAGAGACTGTAAATCACATCGGAATGTAACGCCAAACGAAGAAATAAGTAATAACGTCAAAACAACTGTTTCTCTGACAGCGAATTTTCGTCTCTCAAAATCATGCTTAATAATAATAATAATATGGGTGCTAGGCAGTCCGACTGGGCCTAGCTTCTGCGGCACCCATTCGTATTCTACGTGCTACTCCAAAAGGCGAATTTTTGAGACCTTTTTTCCAGCACACGAATAGCCTTTGAGCATTGTTAGCGACTCGAAAGTGCTAGGAGACGACGGCCAGTATTTGCACTTTATTTAACTACTACTTCCGTGGTAGACAAGCATTCTTAAGACTATCTTAACAATTATTCATAGTTCTGACCTACTGACATTATGCGAGTACTCAAAGTCATACATATGAGTCGACGCCCTACACCATGGTGGCCACGAGAAGTTATCCTTACTTGACATTGTCATGTCGTCCTACATTACCTTTTCAAAACAATCTTCTTGTGCTCATTTGTTGTGTACGTCAAAACTGAATACAATTTGTTTACCAACAGAATATTAAACAATTCATGTTGGATGGTTGCCGATTACACTTATGGTTTCGTTAGCTAATGTATTTACTCTACATTTTTGAAATTTTAAACTGTACCAAATTGAAGCAATGTCTTCATCTTTTGTTGTTCTACGCACTCCTGTACCAATTTTAGTTACATATAATAATATGGGTGGCGCTACAGCCCGTAGAGAACCAGGGCGTAGCTTCCCAGCAATCACTCGTGTTGTGCGTGCTATTGTTCTATCACGAGTGGAAGGGACCTACAGTTTTATGCCGACTCCGAACGGCCAAGTTTGGGAAGCAATTTTGGGAATAATTTTAGTTACTTTCCTCAAAATTGGAGAAGCGCTTTTCAATTCTGTGTGGATAGAAAAGGATGTTGCTCTGAATATATGTGCCTGTAATTCGTTATTAAATCCTATCCTTCTTACGTTTATTAAACAATCTTATAATTTAAATAACTTCATATGCTTCACGTAACTATCTGCTTTTCGAACCTGATCATCGTAGTCATTGTTGTCTTGTATTGCACACGTACCTATGTATCCAAGGATTGCTTACACACATGTCTGAAAAATTCAGTCAGTTGTGAAAATTGCCTGTCGTACTAACAGATTTGCAGCCAGATGCAGAGTAGTGTGTGCTACAATTTGCCGTGAACGCCGGAAACCATTTGTAGGCGATATAATATAGACAAGGAAGTCCGCAATAGATGAAATATTCACTTACCCTCGGATCTTGGAAAATACCCGATAAGAGTAAATCACCACCCAATTCAACCACTTATTCGTGGATTACAAGGCCACCAAGACAACTGTCCACCGGCAAGTATACTTTTGATATTCTATTTCAGAGATCTATTCATATTCAGAGATCAATGCAATTGTGTTTCATAAAACACCTAAAATCCTTCGGTGGAATTCCTAAATTAAATTAGTTTCAATCTAACTGGCAAATATTCGCACTCCGTTTATGTCTCCCTCGACTTAAGAACCAATGTTTCACTTCTTATGACACATCGGAAAGGCAAACCATTCATCGTTTTCCTGCTGCTACCTAGCACAATCTCGACACAGCGCTAATACCAGATTATCTGCAACAGATTACGATAAGTAGCCTTACATGTGAACACAGTCGGTGGCTAAATCTCGATAACACACAAGTATAAGTATCAAAGCTCACCACAGTGTCTTGATCGCGTCGAGAGGTATATAAATCCGACAGCACACACCTTTAATCCGCGGCAGCACTGGACATAAAGCACAGAGCCATTAGATCTCTCAATTTGCATGTTCTTTTAATAAGTTCTGTCTTGATTAGTCATTTCTGTCAATTCGTTTGGTGCAGATACAGGACTCAAATCGCAGTCTCGAGTCGCAATGACACCCAACCGACGCGCCGATGTGGGCCTGTTTGAGGTGAGTGGCGCTGCCACCACGCCAAGCGGGAGGTCTTAGCTTATAAAACTTAAATTGTCTTGTACCCATGTTTGTCACTGGGAAAGAGTGAATTTTTTCATTCCTAGACAGCGCTGGGCGCGTTCAGATCTAACGTCCTGTTCTACAATTTGAACTTTTGTTGCGTTGACCTCAGGCACTGGAGGGTGACTTCAGTTGTGTACGTTTTTATGTGTCTCATTGGCAGATATGCTGTCATTTTGACAGTTGTTTAGTCAATCACCCAAAGGCCCATTCGCTTTGATGGAATTCCCATATTTTACTGATTTGACAATAAAATTAATGGAAATCCACTAAAGCGCTGATTATTCGGCGCGGGGTCATCGAATCAAAGCTCAATGGACTGCTTTGACTTTGAAATGAATTTGATTTATTGCCCAGCTGAGTGATATTCCTTCAATTGATTTTTTTGAGTGTTTCCTGAAATTAGCAAGGACATTAGCATACAACAACAATTGGCGCTGTGATGCGTGCTCTAAGGAGCAACTGTTTTACATGTCTTGTCTGTAGTTTCGAGTGTTGATTAAGTTTTATGTTAAAGTCACACGACTGAGTTTTGTAAAAATGAATATGTTCCAGCCTGCTTTTCAATACTCACCATCTGATTGGTTTTATGACACACGTCGAAAGAGAAAGAACAGACAGAGGTTGTATTCTTAATTTGCTTTGTTGAATTATTGTAACATTGGTAGCAGCAGAGGCAAACGTACAATCATGACCACACGACTGTTTTTAGTCAGAATGATGTATTTCGTAGTTGAACATAATAATAGCCATGTCGTAGTTAAATAGGGGGAGTTCTAGAGCGCAGAGGCATTTAAGTCGTTGGAGAACTGTCATCCAGGGCAGCCACAATCTTAATTTTCATGTTTAAAGTATGCATTGACCATAATGAAGGTAAACAAGCAACCAGCGCGAAACGTCGTTGTAAACTAATTCGGGAGGAAGATCTGGAAATTGTATGTCGACGATACCCAGTGGTTCCAGTCTCAAACCAAAGGGAGTCACTAGCGCGTTCTTTTGGTATATTTTGGCAAAGGATTCAAATTTAAAAGTAGAACATGATTGTGCTCAACATTTTCGGGTTATTTTTATTTTATCCAAGATAAGAGTTATTGTCGATTGGAGATCATTTAAACGTGAATCCGCAGGGTTCCGCAGCTGGTTCAACTTGGAAGGAAAGGGTGTTTTGTTATGTTTGTCAGATTACGAACAGTCAGTGCAACTTTCATTCAGCAGTCATTCGTGATGTCTCAACGGAGGCTGGAGGAGTCAACGGACTGTTTTTATAACGGGCAACGGTATTTGCTATAGAGTGATAATAAACGATTTTTTCGGTCCACCATTAAACAGACATGTGGATGAGTAGTGTTTCCAGCAGGAAGAGCCCAATTGTAAAGGAAACAGTCAACTTACCTTCTTCTTCTGATGGCGCTACGATCCGCTCGGTGGATCTCGGTTTCAACCCACAAGCCTCTCCAGATGGCACGCTGCAAGAGCGTCTTCATCTTACGGCTGCGACACAGGTGAGGGATGATGCAGGTTATTATATAAAGTCAACTTCTTCCTTCGAGAGGGCTCCACTACTTAATTGCCTCTTGACTCTTGAGCCCAAGGAAACGGCGATTGGTTAAATCCATTTTGGTAGCCATCAATGCCAATAAAAGTCTCATTTATGGCTCACTGTGTTCGACCAGTCACGTCAATGTTGTCCGCGTATGCCAGCAATTGTACCGAATTTTGGAAGCTCGTGCCACTTGTGTTGACGAGTGAGTTGTGCACGATCTTCTCAAGAAGCATGTTAAAACACCTGAACGCACAATTTTACATAATGGACGAGTAAATTCCGATTTACGCCGCGCCACCAAGTTTCCTTATGTCAAATTTTTGGAGCATGTCATAGTTCCAATGACAATGAACACGAATACCTAGTTTTTGGGGGGAATTTGATGCTTAGTTTATTAGGACTGCCATCACTAGGTAAAGGCGCTACAGTCCGTAAAATACCAGGGCCTGGCTTCTGCAGCAACCACTCGTGGTGTAGGTACGAGCTATTATTCTGTCAAGAGTGGAAGTGACCTACAATTGTATGCCGACTCCGAACGGCCAATGTTGATAAGCTTTTTCTAGACATCTTTAAAGCCCAAAGCCCTGGTAGATAGTGCTTAGTCCTCCAGTATTAGCCATATAATTTATTATATGTTAAAAAGCTTAAAGAAATTGCATTGTCAGTGACTGGCAAGAGGGTTTGGTATTTAAACCACGATATTTTCGATCAATTAATATCCCAAGTTTCCTCCACATCAGGCCACAAATTCTCAATGTACGACTTCGCGACTTGGTGCTGGCAAGCTGAGGATCCTTACTCGTTCTACTTTAAACCAACACTTATCTAGGCGTAAAGTATGGGAACATTTCAAAATTATATTGCATCATAACGTCACAAATGTATATACGTACTGATCCATTCGTCCAGATGTTTCTAAACAAACAAAAAATACAAAACACGAATTGGCGTTTACGAAGGAACATGCGAACATACGCCTTTTTCAATACTTTCGAAGTAGCCAATACATACTTACATCTATAGCGATTTTCAAGTATAATACGTTGATTTTTGCGTCATGCGCTTTCCACCTGAGTACCACCAGCTTCATTGTGGACAGTTATATGCGTCAATATTGCATCATTAGGAAAAGTCAGTAACATTCTTTCAGAATGGAGAATAGTCCTAGTGTACACCATTAATGGAATAGGACGCAGAACTTTCCGTTGTGGGACAGGCAAATTACCTAAATTCGAGGCAAACGACCTAAATTCGGAGTAATTCCCATGCTCAAAAGGAAGGATACAATGATGGTCTACATTTATTAGTTTCCCATCAGATCGGGGAAGTTTGGCGCCAACTAATATTGTCTCAGCTGTACCCCATATGGTCGTAAATTTATCCTCGAATGGGTTCATCCCCACTAATGTAGTGCAACTGACTACACAATCATTGGCAAACGTATGTGAATGCTAATCAACCGGCAACAGAAGCGAAACCAGTAACCAGTGTTTGAAAGCCTTTTTCAAAATCGCTCTTGGAACTTGGAAATCATCCTTTCAAATCTCATCACTTCCTCCATCATCCACTGCTCACGCATATGACAATATGACCAGTCCCCCACTGTGTGCGATCGCCTGTTCATCCCTAATCCTCGAGGCGACTCTCTTCCTGAGTCTCTCTCCCATCCATACATAATTACACCGAAACACAAAATTTCCACTGTGTTCTCCCTTAAAATCAAAATTTTAGGAAGGAATGCTTTAAAATCGCACCCATGTCCTGACAACAACAGATGCCAACCACTTCTGGCCATTCATCCCATTTCATCTTCAAAAGGCTGCGTGACGATGATCAGCGAAGATTTTCCGCTTATCAGCACTCGTATCGGTCTCTAATCTGACATTTCATTCGCTATTAAGTTAAACCAAAACGGGCAATCATTGCCGGAATAAATTATAAGGTTCCCTTCCCTGGCCATTTATCCATTCGAGGGGCGTGGCACTACATTCAAAAACTACTTAAATTATGCAAACTCTTGCAGAGATAATTGAGCAACTCTCATCCTGTTCGCTCGTACCTGCATCCTTTTGAATTCGAATCTTTGCATCATCATGACGGGGATGTTCGAGTGTAAGGGATATCCAACCCTCGATACTCAGGGATTAGGGGTAGTTGGATGGATATGTGCCTAATTAAATTAATCTCACCCCTATGGCTGGTTGAAAACGGGTAGCTTATGCCGCATAATCCTTGTCAGGCTCGCCATGATCGGCCCGCCAAAGGCAGGAAGCATCATCACCCCTTCGGCCATTAGTCCAGTCATCACATCCACCGGTGAAACAGGAAATTTACAAACTTATCTTGTCAACTAAAGAAATTTCCCAGTCAGAGAAAGAAAAAAAAATAACAGTAGAAGGGGGGAAAAACTGAAAGGTACTAGACGTCGACTCCAAAACAACACAAGTTTGGCGATCTCCAATGACGGCGACTTGTGAAGGCATTCAATCAAACACATAACAAATTGGCGGCGTAATTACCTTTGATGTTGATTGTTTTCGGTTCGGTTAATCAACGGCTGCCGCACCTTCCAGTGTGCGCGTACATGGGTGGTGTGAAGGAAGAGACCTTATCAGTCGTGTAAGGCAACAATCAAGATAAGATACTATCGCTGTTTGTCACCGGTAATAAAATATGATGACAAAAAAACTGAACACATACATGACAAGCAAGCAACCAACCAACAAACTGAGTGACTGCCTTCAAAAGATCACATCATCTATCCGTCAAAGAGCTGTCACATATGCCCTCTGTTTGCTGAGGAGTCAAAGCCAATTCAGGCATCGGTGCCGCCACCGCCGCCGCTGCCGCCGTCGAGCTGAGAGCCATAAAACGCCCCATTTAGCACGGCAAATGTCAGATGCAACCAAGTATCATATCATAATACACGGATACCGTGTGCCGTGCCGTGCCTAACCCACATGACTTTCGGCACGACTGCATTCGGGAAGAAGATTCAAGGTAGTTTCCGAGAAATTTCCAAATTCAAATAAATTCCCCAAATTAGACCTATAGACTAGGCGGCTTTTCACGACCATTCACCATTCCGACAACAGTTGGTGCAGTTCCGCCGTGTGTGCGTACTGCGTGTGACCGGGCGAGAGAGCACGAGCGGCATTCTTCAAGCCTAGATAGATACTTGAGGACCATAATTGTTAGTCAAACACAAATATTGAACTATCATAATTTTCTCATCGCTGCATCGAAAGGGCCGGTCTCCGGTCTCCTGTCTCTTGTCCCCGGTCGTCGTTCCGTTCGATTGTTGAGGAGGTGAGGCGGCGGCGGCGGTGGTGGTGGCGGCAGCGGCAGCGGCAATGGTTGCTGGCGATGGAGGCGGCAAAGAGGGCAAGGCGGTCACGGCCTCGCCCCGGCCGGTGAAAAAGAAGTCAAAGGTGCGAGAGCGGAAGATAAGCACATGGCCTGTGCCCGTCTTTTGTAAACTCATTGCTAACGTGGTGTGAAAATATCCCATCCGAGAGGTTGTTTCCTGATCATGTTGATGATGATGACGGCACGGTGGTGGCCGCCACCTCATTGTCAGTGAGATACATTTCGATTTGGGTAAACAGTGCGCCAGTGTATCTCACCGGATAGGCAAGCACAATTGTTGTGTCGGCTCACTGTCAGATGTCATGGACAACACAAAAGACAATCGGTGCCGACAGGGCAACAACAACGACAACAACAAGAAGAACGGCAACAACGAAGACGACACACATGTAATTTCCCAAATTGTCTCATTTGCTTGCTTTTCCCATCCATCCACATCCATGATCATCTCAACGAATCCACGAATCCACGGATCCACCGTGGTGGTTACGTACACATACTCGTACACAAATTAGTACCGGTACCGGGAAATGTGTGCGGTTCCAAATATCGAGAGCGAGCAAGTCTCGCTTTTATCTTGAACGGGGGGCATGGGTGATGGGGACACACCTTTCCGCAAAGGTGCTACGCTGCTGTCATGCCATGCCAACCATGGTGGACGCGCGGAACGCAGCTACGAGTGTAGCTAGCGAATTGGCCTGCCTCCCTCCCATCATCATCGTCGGTTTTTGTTGTGTATGGGTGTTTCTGGAAGTTTTTCAACGTATCTTCTTCGTTTTGTATGCTCTTTTTTTCGTTTATATATGTATTTTTTTTTAGTTTTTTTGGTTCATAAAGCGATAAGAGACATCCCCACCTCTTGGGCTGGATGGTGTTGTGTGAATCGTGGAATTTATGGGCTTCGGATATCAGAGACACTGATGTTGTCGATGCTGACGACGTATTTATATTCTCTGCGGTGTGAGCTTCTTCCGTGCATCCCACGCATGGTTCGTTTCAAATTGTCTAACACGACTTTTAAATTAGGGTTCCTTTGTTCGAGCTGAAAGCTCCGTACACACACGCTCCGCGCACAAGCCACTTAGGGAAGATTTGTGGGTCTTGTTCTTGCACCGGCCCCCATCCATTTCTTCTTCTTCTTCCATTGAGTCCAACGGCGCGGCGTTCCCATTCATTATGGACCTGGTGCTGGAAGGAATTCGCAATTACGTAGGCATACGCTCAAATTAGTCACATACGACGGGGAAGGAATGAAGTTCTTCTTTTTTTCTTCTTGATTTCTCATTCCCGCAGACAGGTTTGAATGGATGCATTCTTATTACTCTTATGTGCTATGTCATGCTTCAGTGGGTTCCTGGTCCCAGTTCCCTGTTCCCTGTTCCCTACACCCTAGCATGAGGGCACGTGCTCAAAAAGTATCGAATTTCAGTGACGACCACCGTCGCCGATCACTTTATGATTCCAAGAAACCGATCACTCTGACGACGCTGAAATAGATATAAGATACACCCAAGCACTGAAGAAGAGAAAGAAAACCATTTCTAACTGTAATTGTATAGATCTTCTTTATATATATATTTCTTGTGTTTTGTTTTTTTTTTTTTTTTGTTATTTTGTTGTTGTTTTGATTCTCTCAGATACATTCACTTTGCTTATAACCTAACCTAGCCTAGCCTAGTTGTGCGGCGCACGCGCTTTTTGAGGGAGCGCCTGCCTTAACCTATGTAAACTTTCAGCAAAATTCCGAGGCACTCTTCGACTACGAAGAACAGTTATTAGATATGTATGTATGTATGTATGTACAGTCTATGTCAAGATTGTGCACTGGATTCCGTGTAGGTATTGTACAATCACAATTTGGGAGAAACATCATGAGAGTGGTGAGTGAGTCGTGTGAGTGAGCGATGAGCGCACCTAAGAAAAAAAATTATGATGATGATGGTCCATCATCTACTCGATCTGCTGTTGATCCTTTTCGAGGCCATCAATTGTCTGGTTCTTGTCATTGATAATGCTGCTGCTGCTGCTCGTCTCCAGTGTATCGTTGAGTCCAGTTGAACTGGACGCCAAGTTGTGGGTTAGGCTGTGACGCCGGAGATCACAATTCCTGCGAAAAACTTTGCCGCAGGAGCCGCAATTGTACGGCTTTATATTCGTGTGGGTGAGTAGATGCGTCTTCAGGTTCGAACGTTGATTGAAGCTGCGATTGCAGACGGGACACTTGTGTGGGGACTCTTCCATGTGCAGGATCTTATGAACGGCCAGTGTTCGTGACTGACAGAAGCCCTTTCCGCATTCGGTGCATTTGAATGGCTTCTCCTTTGAGTGGATGTACCTGTAAATGAAACAAAAAAGAAAAAAACAGAAAAGACAAGAGAAAAATAAATAAATAAATAAATAAACAGAGGAAATTCAATTAGCATCTCAATAAAGAAGGAAGGAATTCGGAATTTGTTGTGTCGCATAAGACGAGAGCAAATAGAACGAGTTTCTTGGGGACCTTTTTGCCGCAATAAATTCCCCGAGTTATGAACAAGATTCACTGAACGATCCAGCCAAGGGGAGGGAGGGAGAGCACCCGTGTGAGATGGGTGGGAGAGAGACAGGGACTTGGCCCTAATCACTGCGTGCGTGTGTCCCCCGGGATACCCTATAAAACTTGAAAAGAACAAAAAAAAAAACAACAAGAAACAACTTCGCCGATGGCGCCCCATGCTTCGTAGGTGTTTTCAATTCAAATTTATGACTCCGAGACCGTCTTATGAATTCTTAAACTCAAAAAATTTTGGAAACATTTTTATATGACAATTATTATTTTTATTTATTGGACTTGTGGACTTTGTGGGATTGTCCATGTGGGACAGAGGATGGGACCAGGAAGACAGGAAGACACCAAAGACAGATCGAGCGAGATCCGAGACCCGGAGCGACAGAGAGAAGCTGATAATCAAACTATGGGCGCATGCATTTTTATTGGCTTTATCCACGGATGCCAGCGCATAAATAAGGTATATCTTCTCCACGGTGCGCCCAACCTGACTCATTTCGAATGACCAGCTTGGAGTGGCTCCTCACTCCTCACTGCCTGGTATTTTTTTTTTTTTTTTTGTTTTTTCTGGAATATCAAGCCCTCAAATTCAGGTAAAGAAGAATGGACTTTGTGTTCTAACATTGTGTGTCGCATTCAGTGATGATTTAAGAAGGATTAAGCCTTTTTCTCGCAAGGCGACATAATGACCCAAAACACTGTGTGGACAATTTATTAGGTCCACCAATGGACCAGACCAGTCCCACCACCATCATCGGATACCTCTCGTAATGAGCCTCAGATTTATGAAGGCGAAAACTTGTTTGTTTTGTGTGTTCTTTTTGTCTGATTTTTGTGTCCCCCCTTTGTGTTGGTTTCATTCTCAGTTTGGCTGGGTGTCGTTGGTTCGGTTTTGCCGACGGTACAACCAAACACGGCCCGGCCTGTCCGTCGCATTTTATTTTTTTTTTTTGAAAGATTATGGGAAAGTTTTGCGGGACTAATTATGTTCAGGTGCTATTGTCAAAGCAGCGCTATCTCAATTTCGACAGCTCCGTGTCGAACAACGAAGTGTGAGAGGTGATACAATGAACACAATAAGGAGATTAACTTTAAGACCTTGTTGTGTGTGCCCGGGTTGATAAATGTGTCGATTTTGGGCAGAGATAAACACAACAAGTGCCGTATCCATATCCGACAACCGACAACCGACAACGACCGAGACCGAGACGAAGATGAAGACGATGGCGATGACGACAACGACACGACGAGGTCGGTGATTTATGCCGCAGTAATTATTTGACTGTCGGGAGGATTTATTAATGGGATTTCTGTCAGAGGAGGAGGAGGAGGAGAATTGAGCGTGGGAGGAGGGTAAGCAAGTAAGCGAGTAAGCAAACAAAGGATTTGCATAACAAACCTGTGATCTCTGAGATGATCCTGTCGGCGGAAGGCCTTGCCGCAAATATCACAAGAGTAGGGGCGTTCATCGGTGTGGGTGCGCTCATGAATGAGGAGGTTGTACGACTTCGTGAACTGTCTATTGCAGAATTTGCAGATAAACTGCTTCTTGGATCGTTGCTGTTGATTGCCCATGACCGCTGCAGTTGTGCCAGCATTAGAATGCTGCTGCTGCTGCTGCTGCTGCACTCCTGTTGATGTTGTGACAGTTGATGAGGGGGAGGAGGAAGATACCGTACTGGGCAGGTTTTTGTTGATGGACGATGACGTTGATAAGGCAGACAGGCTACGCTTGGAACTGACTGATGTCTGGGAAGTGTTTAGTAGCATCTTGTCGTGCAGCATCGCTGCCTGAAGAGTCTCTGAGTGCGACGGGATGTAAGTGGCCGAGGTGGAATTTATCATCAGATTATTGTAGGTTGTGTCGAGCCCCTGCAGGCCGTCGACAGTTGTTGCCTCTATCGCCGATTCGAAGGACAACTGCTCATCTGCCTCCAAGAGATTGAGATCATCACAATCGCCCAATTCGCTGGTCAAGTCGGATTTCGATTGATCATGGGCGCTGTTGCTGTTGTTGCGAAACACATCCGATTTGCCGGTGATGCGTTGCAATGCGAGATATGACTCGAGTGCCTGCAAGTTGAGGGCAGCTGCTGCCGGTGAATTGACAGGAAGCATAGCCGCTTGCTGCAGACTGGATACCATCGTTCCTTGTAGCGAGAGAACGACTGCAGCGGCAGCTGCCAGATCGTTCGTCGCATTATTTGAGATTGAATTGCTGTTTCTCGACGAGAAGAGCGTGGGGGAATGCGCATCTGAACTGGCTTCAGTGCCACTGGCACTAACAGTAACAGGTTCTGAGGAGATTTCCACGACTGATGCCAGATTGCTGGTGCTGCTGTTGTTGCTGCTGACGTTGCTGCCACCACCACCACCACCAGTTGCCATGCTGCGTATTTTTCCACCCACAATTGATAAACAATTGTAGTCTGCGGCTGCGTTGCTCGTCGTTACTAGGCTCCCAGTGCTCTGCTGGTGCTGCATATCGCTCACGGCAATTTGCTCCATAATGTTCCGCGCACAGCAGGATACACACTTCTACTCCGTTCGGTGTTCAATACAGCGCCGCGCACACCTACGCATAGACGATCAGCTAAGGACGACGACGAAAACGACGACGACGACGACGAAGACGACGGGACTACGACTACGACGACGACGACGATGAACATGAAATTCACAGATGACACGCGACCATAAATCACTCTTCAGTCATGGACGGGTCCCTGGCGGGCGGCAATTCGATGGGCCGGCAACGGGGTAGGGGACCACTATTTGTTCGACCGTTTAACAAATTCCACTCAAATTACGGCAATCAAATTAACCAGATTGTGGACCAAAATGTAAAGTGTTTCTGTTTGCGCAGCGTTCCGTGTTCACACGTGTACCGTTCTGATCAATGACGATTGCTGGGCTTTAGCAAATCAATGTATCTAAAATATGTAATTCATCTGCATCTGTCAGAAAACATCTACATCACACAGACTTCACAGTACAAGGCAAACAGAACAAAAAAAAAACATTACAAAAAATAACAACAACAAGCAACACGGCACACTACGATATCACACGAAACAACAACAAAAAAAAAATAAAAAAATAAATGTATGAAGACCAACACGAAAGCAGAGTTAAACAAAGCAAACACCACCCTATTTATTGACTTTTGTCATCATCGGTGTGAAAGTACTTGGCTCCCGACACGCTCTTCGACACTCGAGGAGCAGCAGAGCTAAGCAGAGCCCGATCACACAACACAGCACAGCACAACGCAACGCAGCGCAGCGTCCCTGGGCGATAAAGACGATGCGTCAAAGATGATGTCGATGCTGATGTTGATGATGCCGGCCGAAGCTCTAATTAAACGTGTGCACAATTATTTTATGGAAATCAGTCGATCATCGGTTAATTGCTGCCACGCACTGTGCCACCAACTGACTTTGGAGAGCGTCGATTTTGTGTATATGCGCGCGCAATGTTAACAAAGTCCACGATACAACTAAACGTCCATCGCACAGTGTACTCTACACGGACCTGTGCTGCCCCCTCTCTCACTCACACCACCGCTGCGCTGGCGTGCCGCTGTGGTTGCCTTGCCGATCGACTCGGATCGAACTCAGTCACCAGAGCCACCATATCCAACACACAGAAACCCCTGTACACACCACACACCACACACAATACACACCAGACACACACTATCTCAACTCAACTCAACGAGACAGCAACCGACCGGGCAGAGCGACACTCGACACTCGACGAGCCACGAACTGCGAGCGACAATGGGCGATCGTGCTCGCTGGTGCTAGAAGCCCGTGGAGAGGAGATCGCTTACCAAGGCCCGTGCTCGTGCTCGTGCTCGTGCTGTTGTTGGTAGGAATTGTACCTACTCCTTCTCCAGATCGTTGGTTGGTGCTCTTGTGGTGGTGGTGTATGAGCTGGTGTGGGTTAGAAGGGGAAGGTTTTAATGGATGCGGATGGTCGATTTGCTGAAGGAATTCCTTCTATACCTTCCTCTTCAACTGCTCTGCTGACGGTGACGGTGACGACGCCGAAGACGACGACGTCCACTGCGACGGCGACGGTGATAGTGATGGTGATGGTGATGGTGCTGGTAATATTGACGATGGTGGTGGTGGTGGTGGTGATGGCGATGGTAGGTGGTTGATTGCTTCTCTCAACGAGAAAACCTGTGAAGCTTATGGCATTCTGCAGATATTGCTCATGTCCACATTTGGGCACCTTGACGTAGGTAAATACGTGTGTAGTGAGTGTTTTACACGTTTTCGATTCGATTCGACAGGTTGGTTGTTGCTTCGCCGCGCCACGGCACCGCACCACCGCATCACCGCACGGCCGCAACACACAGCACCACCTCACCACCTCCTCACCATCGGACCGGTGCGGCGGACGGCTGACTTTGTGGCCGCTCAACGTAGGAAGGCAACAAGCCAAACAATGCCACGGTTTGAAGTGTGATTCGAAGCGGCATGAAGAATGACATTTCTAAACAAGTTTTTTCCCATCGCGCGCCTGTCGCCCAGTCTTTTGCATAAGTTGCCTGGGATATCTGGCTAGTTGGTCGTTCGGCCGTTTGGCTGGTTGCCTGGTTGCCTGGTTGGCTCAATGACTGCCTGTATGGCAGGCATCGAGAGTGCGCTGCTTTTGAAATGATTACCCGACACAAGACAAAAAAAAAACAGCCTTTGAATATACCTACAGATGCACAATTTGCACATTTAAGGTACGTTTTCATTGCCCGCGATGCAAACGCTGATTTGATTTAATGATTTGTGGTGTAACCATGTTTGAGGGGAAGGCATCGCCGCTGATGTGTGTGCGCCGAGTGGTGGATGTTCGACAGTTGACAGTTGACATTAAGGGTCAACAGTTTTGTTTTGATTTTATTTCAAAGTCGATTGAAAACGGCCAAAGTTTGATATAGGAATTCGGGTGAAAATTCCAAATCCGGTGAACGTATCGGGTTACATATTCATCTGAGAGGTGGTATCAGTATCCGTCAGCCAAGCCCAGTGTGGGGTTGTCCAGTTTTTTTTTGTTTGGCTTTTATTTGACGAGTCGTTCGTAACGTTTTTATTTGTGAACAGTCGTCGCAGGGTATCGGACTTATCTTAAGTGACGAACGGTACAAGTTGTCTAACTGGGCTTAGTTGTTTTGTGGGTTTTCTGGGATCCAGGATGTAATTTATTAAACGCTCTGATTGGATGGTGTCATTAAAATCGCTTGGATTACATCTCTAACGAACAGATTGACAGCGGTCAGTTGGTCACTGATGAATGTCACCTGTTTTCCCTGGTGTAACTGGTTTCGTAAGTTCTTGCAGAGGTTTGGTTGCGATGGAGATTACGATGATGATCAGGTCCCTGAAGCTTTTAATGTTGTTTTCAGAGAATGACTGTCAAGCTGGAAAGCTCACCTTTTTTTTGAGTTCCCTCGGATTGGCGTGCAATTGAGCATCAGTTTGGGCATTAATTCTAGAGAACATACAGTCTGCGACTCAGCCAGCGAAGGTCAGTTTAGCAAAGACTTCAAAATTCGCCAGAAAAGGCTTGCGAATTTATCAGAAGAAGCCTGCGAACTAATCAGCAAATTACGTAGCCAAAAATCTGCGAAATCGTCAGAAAAGACTTACGAATTCGCACTCAAAATGCTATCGGGCTTATCAGTAAACGTCTGCGTCAGCAATTTGTTAGCAAAGCCCTGCGAATTTATAAAAAAAGTCTTGCGAATTCGCGAGCAAATGTCTGCGAAGTTTTCAAAAATGGGATGGGGGCTTATCTTGAAAAGCCTACGAACTTATGAATTGAAGGTCTGGACATTTTTAGCAAAGACCTACGAAATCGTCGGCAAAGATTTGCGAATTCGCCAGCAAAATCCTGCGAATTTATCAGAAAAAGCCTGCTAACTTATTAAAAAATGGCTGCGAATTTATCTAAACAGAGATCTGCGAAATCGTGTGGATAGAATTGCGAATTCGCCAACAAAAGCCTGCGAATTTTTCAACAACGTACTTGTAAGCAAGGTCTACGAAAATGGTTAACAGAAAATCGCAACAGGTTGCGAACTTCTCTCGAGAGAGTTGCGATTTGAACAACAGAAGGTCTGAAATATTCACCTGCTAAATCGTCGGCTCATTAACAAAAACCTGAGATTTTGACACTAAATACTGCAAAAACTACAAGCATTAATTGTCTCGAAGTCGTCAGGAAAGCTCTGAGAATGTAAGATCTGAACTCTGTAAATTTGGAAACACTGCGAACAGTTGACTGAGGCCTGCGAACTTTTCGAATTTATAAGGTAAGCAGATGACTGCGAATTTGTCATCAGAAGGCAGTTCGTGCCAAGATTTTCATGACTCCTACCAATGATTTCACAGCAGAAAGCGATAACATGCGATTCACTTAATATGATGATGGAGTAAAAACGTGTGCAGTTGCTGCAACAATTAAGACCCTTACTCGTTCAGAATGCAGAATACAAAAATTTCATGTCAAATTCATAAAATCTTATCACACATTCGTGAATTGCACCGTGTTTATGAGCCACAATACCGCCAGCCTCAAGGCTAGCAGCTTTGCCCCCAACTTTTCCATTTACACACCACCACCAAGGCCTCCGACAAACCAAGGATGTTCCCCCACGAGTGATGAGCAAGATATCCCCAGGCTATGCTGCCCCTTTTGCGGATCTTACATGAAAAAGATACGACTCTTAAGCTATCCACAAAATGAAATTGATATCCTCTCCTTTTCAAAGAATTATGTTAACCTAAAAAAAGAGGAAAAACAGAAGAACGCAAAATGTTTAAGTACCCCTCACTTATCGCTCATAATGACCTATCAAAACGCTTTCAGCTCCTACAAATGTCGTGGCAGCGCAGAATAAAGAACTCACAGCTTAATGCCAGCAAATCAGTGCGGATTAAACGACCAAATGCCATGATCACGTCACATTTATCAAGGAATGAGCCACACCATCAATTAAAAATTATTTTCCGACAAAATGACATTTTAATTTGAAAATAAATTTTATAGTCACCGTTCGGCTTGTCGAACAGACTTCCAGTCGCTTGAACATAAATTTGCCAATTTAGCAATTGGACTGAGGGCGCGCGACGCTCGCTCAGCGGCACCGTCGAACGTGGAAGTTGGAACGTGGAACGTTGTACGGTGGAGAGAGCCTGGTCGCGTCCACCGGTGAATGAGAATGAGAATGAGAGAGTTGCGGCAATTTAATCCTGATCCTAATGAATTCCCCAGTGGTGCATCCAATTACCTCTGATTGCTGTGCTTAACCGAATGCGTATGAGAATTTCAAGAAATGGTACTTCTGTGTGTCTTCTGAATGTGTGGTTTGAGCTGGGAATGGAACTGAAGTGGCTGCTGCAGAGATATTCCGGTCACTCAAAATGATTGAGGTTTGAATGTGGGGCTGGGTAGATTTGAATCTGGAGACATACCGCTAGAGATGATCGCAATGCTGGACGCACGATTAGATTAGATGATTTGCTATAAACATCGGGACAGTGCTCGAAGTGATTTGAATGATCTGAGAACAAATTGAGCTTCTCGGAAGGCCTTAATACGAAAACCGGTAGAAGTTTGAACTCATTAACCGGACTTGAAAGCAAGCGTAGCTGAGCGAAGGTAAGTTTGATTCAAGAGGTTGTACTAGATTGTACTAGATTTATCTTACTTTGCACAGAGGAATCGAGTTAGTTGGTGCGGCATCCATTCGCCCGTCCTATCCAGCTTATCTACTCAAAGTCAATGGGTATGGGGATCCTGACAAGGGTATGCTTCGATGGAGTACGAGGCCAGAGATAAGCTCTCCTCGAATTCCAATCCATATACCGTTCAACGAACGATGCACGAAATCCGCACAAACAAATAAAACTTGCACCGCAATGCGACGAATGTGTAGACGCTCCAACAACCCGAGCGTATTGCCGTAACTCGCAAATCCGCAGGAAAAAAGTGAGACACCACCGGCAGTTTACTGAGAAGTGTATCCGGTGAATGAGATTGATTGGACGAATCACGACAGCGACTATGACTCTCAACATTGGCTTTGTCGTGTTCGGTCTCGTTCACATGGTAGATAATGTCATTGTTGCCGAAGAAGCTCAGCCCCGTCCATATCGACGATGGAGCCGTTAACCATCTTCGAATCACTCACGTTGTGTTAAGACTTATTCCTTCGGGCACTGCGTAATGCACATTATCCAAAGTACCGAAAACTGCGATTGCACATCTCATGTTCAGGAGGGGAAAAGATTCTTCGAATCCGAGTGACCTCCGCTCAAAAAAGTATCTTTCCGAACATCAGCAAGGTATTCGAGAAGGTGATCAATAGAGCCGTGATCAACTGGGATGAGGTCAAACGTGTAATTGGATCGGAAATCGGAACCGGATACCGGAAACCAATTTGGTTTCAAAAGCGGGACATCATGCCGCGGTGAAACTGATGTCGGATATTCAATGGAACAAAACCAAGAAACAAAGTACATGTAGATGCTGCTCTCAGTAAAGTCCGATTTCGTCTTTATAAAGAACTATTTAATGACGGCCCACTCCATGCGAGAGAGACGGTAATCTTCTAAACGTGGCCTCATCTGCTCAATGATCACTTATGGCTGCCCCGTGTGGTTCAAGATGAGTACAAGCTTGATGGAAAAGATTCGGTTGTTTGAGAGGGCTTGCCTTCGCCTTTAAAGCACACCAGGGTCTCAGTACAAAAAATTCTATTCAGATGGGTGCTGCCAGATCACTGATAATAAATAACCTCATATGTGGGGCTCACTACACCAATTCTCAATGCCATGAGAGGGTACGACACAACAGCTTAGTCCCGCGGTCTGATGCACGGCCTGACGATATAAATGCGGTACACCTGATCTTTCGCATTGCCCATTCAACTAAGAAGCTGTGGAGGGTTTCCTCGGGATAATTACTTCAGTATTGAATCGGGATCTAGCTATTCAGTATCAAAAGTTCTTTTGGGTAGAAAACAACTTCCTTGTAGAAGCTTTCTTAGAAGCTGGATACATACAGTACACAACAACGCGCAAAATTATCGATTTTTTCTATTCTTGTCAACCATGTCGATAGAGCAAAGCACGCACGAGAGATCTCCAGTCCTCTGGATCCACCGCCATCGACTCTAACTCATCAGGAGTTTTGCCCTCGGAAATCGTAATAATGAAGCCTTGCTGTTTCCGTTCGAAGAGGCTCCAGATTGAGATCCCCGCCTACACTCGTGATTCTCACCCTACACGGCGAGTAACTCGATTATTTCGGAAAACCGCGTTAGAAACCACTAACTATGCTTGACACCAAACTAGGCCTTCTTGATTACAGATCTTCCAAGCTGTTTCAAAATTGTTACTTGTAGTCTTCTTTATTATATATATTTATAATTGATCCTCGTCTATGCCTAGGGTCAGGATGCAGTACACATCAAAATAAAAGCACTGTCAGGCCACTAAATTGTTCGCATTGAGCTCCTGTTTTCTGAAAAAAAAATGGTGCACTACGTAATGAATATTAAACTGCCCCTTTCTCCACACTTTTGCTTCCATTTCCTTTTCAGAATCATTCCTCTACTGAACATCCTTTGTTCATGCTCAACGAGGATTACTTAATTTTAAGAAAACCAATTCATTCGCCTCCTCCCTGCACACAGCTAACTGACCATTGACGGATGGAATGCCATCCAAAAAACAATCACTGAAGACGTTTCATAGGTTCGTCCTCTGTTCACCCCCTATAGATTAGACATGTAAATAGGTACCAACAAATTGGAAGATTTATTTGAAAATCTGAGTCATTTTTCAACCTAACACCCGACTGCCAGACAACAAACGGTAATCTAATCTCACAAATTAACAACTTGTATTAATAGCCTCTCAGCGTCACTGGGGCTTGGCTCGGAACTCACCATGAATAAGCGTGAAATTAAATTTCCAAATAATTCCCATAATGATAAATGATCTAGCAAAATATTTTGAATGTTTCGTGCGTACCCTGTAGGGGGTAAGATGTTCCAACGAGCATGGGTATGCTAATCGAATGTGTTTGAAAATCTGAGCAGAGACTGAGTGAGCTTACTCACAAGTTTCTTGGCATTGACTTCTGGATGTAGAGCCGTCACGTCGTCTGTCTGGTGGGATGTACAGGCGGTGCTTACAGCAAAGTCAGACATTCGGTGGTTTTCGAAAACTGTCGTAAACTCATCCGATTTGTGTAAAAATGTGGTTTCGTCAGATGAGGGGAATGAATTTGCCAAGCCTTTGAATGAGTATGGTTGACGTATTTTCTCTTGCTAAATTTGTGCAGATGACATCACGCCTTCTATTGAACGGTGTTTCAGGAGATTTTTGCAATGTGGTTACGTCCGTCATTTTAACACACGTTATCTATTTGCACAACTAATGGACTTACAATTGTTTTACTTTGACAAATGACTGATATCATGGCATTGTTACATTTACGTTGACTCCAGTGAAAGTACGCTGTTCAACATATCACATTTGACCTCTCTTGCTACATTGACTATGCTCACATAAATAAACTATGGAAAGAGGTTTGAAGAGGGCTTGATCTGATCTGACGATTGATCTATTTCGACATTCATAGGAAATTTCATATGTTATAGCTATTGCCATAATTTGTGAGTTGCTTCCTATTCCACACACGAAATTGGTTCAAGTCCTTCTCCACTTGTGTGCGCCACCTTAGATGTGGGCTGGTGTCTTGTCCTACATGCAGGCACTCGTATGAAGTCAGCATGATCCTTCAGTTGTGTCTAATAATAAACAGCGGTTAGCAAAAGTTATTCGCTGATTGTCTGTAGAAGAAGGCCATGACCACCTCGAAGTTTTAGATGTCCATTATGGTGCTCTGTTAATGACGTCGATTTTATATATACTTTTTTCAGTGCAGCATGTATTTCGTTTCCTCGTCCAACTCACTGCAGCTTTGACAATGCAGGCAAACGCTGTGTTGCGCCATCTTCTCAAGAACGACTTTGGAGGAGCCAAATGACAGTGCATGGCGTTGCCTAAGATTGTTTTGGTATGAAGGTGTCGTTGATTTCCGGTAACCGGATGTACAAAATTAGCATAAACCTAATTAATGTCAAACGCACAAAAAGTTGAAAGTTGCCCAACTTCATCAATCGTTAGGCATTCCACTTGTGGGCCGCATTTGCCATCTCCATCTCTCTCATTCGAGCTTATGAGCTGTGACTATTTTGAAAGGAGAAGAATCACGCAACGGATTCTATGGGGCGGGGTCTTTAACAAAGTTAGCTGAGCGTTTCAATATTAATAACATTGCGTTGCAAAGGCGATGAACTCTCTAGATATGGTATAGCCTCTCTTCTCTCACCAAGAGGAGATACGTCTTCTTTTCATCTCGGCACAGCCTAGCATCTTTTAAAGATACATACAATCAAAACAACATAATTGGAAACAGAACTCACCATGTGCATTTACAGTTAAAACAAAGGAAATATAACCAAAGCTTAATCTCAAATGGCCACTCTGTCTGCCCAGACTAGTAGGCTAGTACTCAGGTCTCTCATTGGGGTCATTCGGTGCACTGTACAATTGATCCGCAAGGCCGCAGGATGGGTGTCCACCAATGATTTCTGCAATAGCTGCATGGATAAGGAGGAGAAAGAAACTACACATCACCTCCTTTGCACATCCACAGTGCGCTGGCTCACCGTAGGCACTCACATCTAGGAGCCAAATTTCTCAACAAGCTGAGCGTGTTGAACGACATTGGCATAAGCCAACTAAGCCGCTTTGTTGTAAGGTCGAGTTAAGAATGTACGTCAATCTGATCGAGTGGCTTTAATTCTTGATTTAATTTATAAGGGCGCAGCCAGGACTCAAATTCACCATAAAGTGGTCTTAGCGATGGTTAATGCTTGAGCATCCTGTGGAGCCGACTATTTTGGTTCATGTTCGACGGGTTGTTGAACGGCAGCAATATTCTTTACACTTCGAAAAACACGTTGTCTCACACAGCAGCGAATATTTTGACTTTCACTAGACAAGGAATTGCTGGCTTACTGGGACGAGAATTACGACAGCAAATTATCGTTAATGCTCTTAATTAAAGGTGCAGTCACCGACTCGGAATTTAATAAACTGAAATTATTTGTAAACGTGAACTTCATCGCGATGAAAACTGAACATTTTGGTAATTGGTTTATGGGTGCGTTGACGGTGAATGGTCAAAGATGTCAAGTTTTTTTCCTTTTACAAAATTAATTTCTTTGTTCTTGTCTGAGACAGTCTATGCCCTTACCAAGAACATAAGCAATTCAGCTACCAAGTTGTAACCATATCCGTGTACCCATTTAGGAGATAGAGCTTCACAAACAATCGACTTTCAAATTCAGGATGGTGGAAAGTGGACTTGAACCAGTATTAAAATGTATTAATAAGCGGGAGGGCTTACTGTATAATGCGACCTCAAGCCGAGCTTCGCTTCGAGTGAATTCCACAGCAAGTGCATTGTTGAAGAAGTTGCTTATTCGGACACAAAATGCCGAGAAGATAGCTCAACACATCGGAACATTAAAAGCGTTTCTCTAGAATTCGAAAACCCGGAATCCTTAAGCGAATTACCAAATACAAATGTCCTAATGTAAATATATATTCCTGCAAAATGAAGAAGAAGAAATCCAAATCGCTTGAGATCTATTTATTTAAGAGTTTCTTCATCTTTATTCCCAAGCAGCCAATTGCTATAACCTCTTGAGAGTCAGCCAATAAATAGTTACCACTTATCCATTGCCGCTTTATAAGTTATTGCCCGTGGCAACAAGCTCATCTTGAGCAGAAGACGCCAAATTATGGATGTCTCTGACAAGATTTTTCTCATTGGACTATTCGTCAAATGGGTGTGATTTGAATTGAATTCGTAAGTGTTGGAAGGAATAAGAGCCAATCGATAAGGCCTTACTTGACAAAGGCACTTAGTCGCAATGGCACTGCAAATCCTTCAATTTAATTGATTCGTTGAAAATTGCTTTGGTTTATTTGTGTTTAATCGATTCATTTATTTACCTTTAATTGAGTTGTAGAATTCGTAATATTATTGGCCTTCTTAATTACTTCAGACCAGAGGTAGGGGATGTTCAATAGCTATTTAGCTAAGCTGTCCATTATTGCATGCTGACTAAATAGAGGGTAAATGGATGCTTAAGTTTATGCCAATACAAAATAGATGATCAATCATTTTCAAGAAGTTTTATAAAATATAGCATTTTGTGAATGTGGCAGCCGCGTGGTGTTTAGGTTCGTCGACTCCTAAGCTCCGTTGCCTGGGTTCAATCCCCGACACGAGTAACTTTCATAATTCACGGCTCCACCTCTTTCGAGTTACTGGCAATACTCAAGGAGCATCATCTGTTTAGAAAATAATTCTCAAACGCCGCCGTTCCGAGTTAGAGTTAACCTTCAATCCACTCGTGAGAAAACAAATGGCCTTTTGTCCAGTTTTTGCATGACCATACCCCATAAATGCGGTTAATTTTCTTTGATGCAGCGTTTAATTGCCTCCTCTAATGCAGTAGTGGTTACGATAAATGTGTTAAATCACACGAACTATGGGGCCAATTCTCATCACCGAAACGAGAGAATCCCAAACTATCAGCCGTACACTTTTGCAGTGTTGCCAACACCTTGCAAATGGTGACAAATTAAAATCTTGCGTTAATTTTAAGTCTCCATTTACGTGGTAAATATGATAAATTTCTACCATCTGAAAGTTTTTGCGCACAGAATTACTCTTGCCAATCGCTTTTTCTTTGGGCTCAAGAGGCAGTTGAGTAACAGAGCCATCTCTCGAAACACCAAGTGGACTTTATATAATACTCTAATCATCCCTATCCAGCTGTATGGCGCAGAGACATGGGTGCTATTGGAAGCGGATGAAGAAGCTCTTGGTCGTTTTGAGAGAAAAGTTTTGCGAGCGATCTTTGGTACTGTTTGTATTGATGGCGTCTGGAGGAGGAGATTCAACCACCAACTGTACGGGCTGTACATCGGCATGCACCTAGTTAAGCGTCTTCTGATCCAACGCTTAAGATCACGTAGAGCGAATTGACACCACAGCTCCGGCTCGAAGAGTCTTCGACTACGAGCCATTGGGACAACGCAACAGAGAGCGTCCTAGAACGAGATGGCGCACACAAGTGGAGAAGGACCTTAACCAACTTGGTGTGCACAACTGGAGGCAACTGGCGGAAGATCGTGATGGCTGGAGAGGCGTGTTGGTTGAGCCTTAGGTCCACCCCGGACTGTAGCGCCAAACAAAGAAGAAATTTCTGATTAGTTAGTGGATTCTGGGTTCCTGGTGGACTGGCAGTTTAATCAATTTTTGTTTGACAGTGAAAATGGCTTGTGTCTGATGAGTGTCACCTGGAGGCGTATGGCTTGGTTTTATTAGTAGTATTTCCTTTAGTTCTTAGATTTACCTTACTGGAATCAATTTGCAGGACTAATCTTCCCCTCAACGAAATAAAACAAATCCATAATCCAAAAAGTGGTCCTTCGAGCCGGCTTACGATACAAATCTTATTGGAAAATTATTGGAGTACCATGTATACAGACATGGAAAGTAGAATTGGCGGACAACAGAAAGAGACCAATAATTCTTCAAACAAAAAAAAGCAATGTTAACCGATGAAAAATTCAAGAAAGTCGTAAATAATTAAAAATGAATATATATTTATATTAAGCAAAAATACCAATATTCTTTTAAAATTTTACAATCCATGCATTGTTAATATCAGAGTAATCGAAGACAAACATTTTGCATACAGTGTACCCAATCCCAAATAGGATTTTGTTGAATGGTGTGACTGGATTTGTGAGTGCACTGGAAAAAATATGTTTCTTATAAAATAGTCTCAAAATGTCGCAAGATTATGCAAAAAGTGTCAAATACGAGGTTTTCTTAAAAGTCGTGTGACAGTCTTTGGGCTTCCAAAAAGGTTAAAATTGCGACTAAAGTTGCAATCGTGAACGTAAGGCATGATAACCACAAGGAGTAGGCAAAGATTCAAAACAACTTTGGGAAAGTCGACGCGGTTGCGGTTACGGAAGTTGTTGGACTTTACGAGAACGAAGTTCTGCGTGCGTTCGTTGATCCTTTTTGCATTTGGTAGAGACACTACCCACGAACTAGACAAAATGTGTCTAGCAGGCGTCGCCTAATGTGTAGTGTAGTACCAACGGTCCGATAGTCTACAATTTTATGTCATTATTCAAGAAACATTTTGACACAAACAAAATTACAAATTTGTGAAAAATAATCAGCAAAACTAATTTTTGTGGGAGTGTCAGGAGAACACATGTTTACAAGTTGAAAAAGAGAGAGCGTTCTCTACGACGGTATCATTTCCCTAACTTTTTAAACAAACGTAAAGAATGGTATCACGACGCAGTATTTTGGGTATTACTTCTGTATTGCTTGTGTTGGAAGTGTAGCTAAACTATGTGCCAGGCATTACGATCATGAAACAGTGAACGTCCATGTTTGGGGATGGCCATCACCAGTGGAAGGACATCATCAGAAAAACTGAAGACAGCATGCAAGAGGTTGGGTTGGTTTGAGACGTTTATTAGTTGAGACCCAAGCCTAAAGTCAAATTTCGAAAAATTAAAATGACATTTTCTTATCCCCCATACCATATATTATAGCAAATTTTAAACAATATTTTTTTGGAAATTAACACAGGTTGAAAATAAATTCAGCAATCATCAGGAATAACGATGTTTTCGAGCAACATATAGCATTGACATCGTTCGCGTCTTAGAAGGAGAACGGAAAAATGTAACATGATTGACGTTTAAAATTGCGGTTGCCTCAAATTGCTGCAGTTTGATATCAAAACATCTCGATTATCCTTTTAGCGATCCTATGTCCTATGCCAAGAGCATATTAAGAAAGTTAAGCAAATTAAGAAATCTTTCAGTTGATAATTTCCAAATTGCAGTCGCATGTTGCGTCATGAACTGGAACATCCTCAATTCCATTTCGAAAGTAAATAACTGTCTGTTGCATAATTGTTAACACCAGTGATTCGCATGATACGTCGAAGAGTGCCTCACACGTGATCCCATCCAAGGATTCGTGTAATTTTATACCATATCGTCGGCAATAATACCTCGGATACGTACATACATAAATGTACACACACGGCTCTGAAAAAGGAAATAAAAGGAAAAATGAAGCAAAACAAAAAATAAAAGGAACACCAAACAACAAAAACACTTCAAGACACATACCTGAAGCATTTGGAATTCCGTCTTTGGACGCAAGCGCCTGCGAATTGCAGTCTCCATCGCGCCATCTCCATAAGGGGCTCCACACGGACAGATGGATGGCAAACTATGCAAAATGAACTTTGGCGGTTTCGCGGACTCCGAGAAACATTTCAAAAGTCATCGGGGTCAACTTTATGTCTTGGGGCACTCAATTCACAGCAGGTTCTTCCGCTGTTGTTCAAGAAATTTCATACGGTCGGCAGGCGAGCAGGCAGTCAGCGGACAGCAGGGCTGCAAAAGGCAAGGCAACAGGGCGGAAGGGTTTCGCTGAATCGGCCGAACTGCTGACGCGCATCCATATCGCACACCGTACACGAATGCGCTGATGCCATGCCAATGGGTACCCTCGTTCTTCTTCATCTCATTGTGCTATCTACTGTCTGTGTCCTACACATCCGCGAAATGTGTCGCAGAATTTAATTTCATCGCTTTACTAGAAGAGGAATCATTTCGCATCAAGTGCGCTCTGCCGGCGTGGCGCAGCGGCGGCGGGCAATAAATGGCGATGGAAGCGCCGTAAATAATTGCCATGGAGTTAGGCAGGCGTTTAGATTAGCCGAGGATATGATTCGTTCTATTTATAGCGAAGTTGTCTGACATCTAGGTGACCGGGCGGACCAGCGATTATGAATCAGCAGTGAGCGGTGACATGAAAGTGGTTAGGATCAGGTTGCACTGGCTAACGACTTTTCAGATGAGCTTTGTTATCTGCAAGGCAAGGCACGGTCAAGGATCGCTGTCTAATTTCCTTTATGGTGGGCTTTCTTGAGGATTGCAAGGGATTCGTTAGCCAGGCGCGTAGGCTTGCGACGCACTGGCTTTTGAGATGACTCAGTCGTGTACACTTACAGATTCGTTTGTGTACAAAAACGAAGGGGGAAGTGTGCTTACACTGCTCATGGTCTCATTTGAGAAACAATAGGTTGAATGTATTAAATGGTTGTCACTTGGAATCAATAGAACTCAACGAAGACATTCTCTGAACCAGTTCCGGTGAAACGGTCGGCTATTCTCTGCTGAGTCTGATCGACAATTGTTGAAATGAAAACAAATTAATTTGAAGAATACTGCTTCCCGCTTAGGAAAGTAAATGACTCATTACTAGTTGTGGGAGAACATGTTGTGGCGTCCAAGGTCGTGTGGTTTTCCCTCCAATCTACTGCACTTAACTGCATGTGGTAAGGAAACGTATGGTAGGGTAAGACATACCCCAACTTCAAAGCAAATGGGTTGTATATTGCTGCATTGATTGTATTTTGTAACTTTGGTGTTATTATTGAATATAAATGAAACATAATAAGATTGTCTACTCAAGATGAAATAATTAATTTGTTGGACTTTGATGGACTGGACGCATAATTTTGGTCTGTCGCAAGTGTAGCATGAATATTCTTCTCGTTTGGACAATCGTGACATGAGACATATTCCTGACTGTAGATGTTCGTAAAATAGGACCAGACTACATATAAATCATATTCTCGCGGTACGATCACATTCTTATTTGGTCGATAAATAATACATGCGTTGATAGCTGCCATAAGGAAAATCAGCAACTGAATTAACATATTTATCTACATTCCGAAAGAGTTGAACTTTCGTTAAGTTTCGATGAATAAGTGTAAGTTGTGCTTTATTTATTGATTAAATTAATTATCTGAAGTATTTAAAGTATTTAAAGTATAATTAGTAAAGTTCATTAAACTACACAAGAACGTATTTTTTGGTATATTTCCGTTTGTGGCACACATGGCTTTAAAATGTCACTTTTTGGTAGAAGTAGTAACACTTTGAATAAAAACTTTTCCGGCAACGCTGGCTGCCATGTTTAAAACTCCATAGAATAAAGCCAGTGGTTATACTTTACTATTGCGAAAAACGTTATAACTAGAATTCAACTCATTACATGCGTCAACCCTAGCAATGGTTGAATTATAAATTTTGATAATCTCCGGTGTATTCTATTCTCCTGTTGATGCATCTATAGAGTTATCGGGAAGCTGTAGACATGGCAATAGCGATGTTTTTCGTCTTCTTTAGTGCATAACAAGAGCTAGAGCCTCGTCCAATTTTGACGGAAGTTTCAAGAACCTGTTTGTTTTTTTTCCGAACAGGTCATGACTTTAACCCGTTCTTCTTCTCTATCGATGTTCATATTTATTAAAACACCAAAAACTAAAAGTGAATAGAAATAAAACATAAATAACTAATAAATACACTTAAAACCAAACAAAATAATTTTACGTAAAAAATACATTAAGTCTGTGACGAGTATGCTAAGCTATACGACAACAGTTTCCGCCCGAATATTCTATCAGACGTCCCACACTACACTGCGATCACGACACGATTCCCCCCGCACACATTTGCATCCAGCTACTGAGCGCCACTGTAAGCAGTTGAATATTTTAGATTATAAACAGTTTTTTTAATTTTGGCTGGGTATGAGATACCCTTCGCCGGGGTATTGATAGCAACCATTCAAGAGATACCTTGTCGAAAAGCAGGCTTACAAGTTGGCAGTATTTTAATTAAATAAATGGTTTATTTTCTCAACATTGTTTTTTGTGACAGCTTTTAGGTGAATTTGGTTTGGCAATTCATCATGAATATGCTTACGTCGGCAGAACGTTTACAAATTCTTGTTCTGTCGGTCAAAACGTACGTGATCGGTACATGATTACTAAATTAATACTAAACTTTTTCTATCCCTAAAAACTAATTTTATCATACGACAGTCGATTGAGTCAGTGACTTTGTGAATAAATAAATATATTTTCCGCAAATAACCATTTTGTTTATCAACATCCTTTTAGCTCAATAGATTTATTCCAATTGTTTGTATTGCCTCCAAATAAAAGTTTTTATGCAAGGCCCTCAAATTCGGCGATTGTTTCCATGATAACATCTTCATTCGTTTACCGCCATGTCCCCAGATTTAGAAGCAGGAAATAGGTGTAGGAGTTTTTTTTTGGAATATTCCCACTCCATTGAGTACATTAGATGGTCGGGATTATGGTCGATTGTGATCAATCGTAGCAACCTATCGCGCGGAGGGCTTCTTCATGGCGAATTGTGATGTACCCGCACGGTTGAGATGCCTCAATCACCTCACGAACTTGAGTTCTCCGATCGTCCCACATCATTTCATAGATTTTAGCCACTATTTCTGACGTGACGACCTCTTTTGGTCGTGTCTGAATGGTCTGTGTGACTTGCGCTGTTACGAACACAATGGAACTCAGTTAACCACTAGAAATTAATGTCACAGAGTGCCCATATTATTTATCAAGCTTTTTCCTCGATTCGATGATGCAAACAAAAAATTAAAGATTATCGCTATAAATTCGCAATGTTGTCTGCTCTCATTAGCTGCCAAACACAAACAAAATGATGCAGCTTTCTCTACACTTTCCAGTAGTAAGCTAATAGACAGCAGTTGAGGGGAGCAGTGCTGCATTTATAGTTTCCGAGCGGAAAATTCAAAAAGTCACTACCTTATCTAACGTCTGTCATGTGTGTATGTAGATCAGTATATGCAAATATCTCTTAATTGTAAGATCTAGCCAAATGTACACAAATGCAATTCATTTCAACACTAATCATTTGCTTATCTCATTAAGTCATTTGCTAATCATTATGACTGGAACGTAAAGTGGCAACAATGCTTACTTAATGCTTGTGCAGTCTAATATTAAGACTCCCTAATTACCGCAATGGGTATTTTCTGATTGTCACAAATGTAAACTACAAAACGCAATGTAACTTTAGAACGTTCACAAAGCACAGCCGCATGCCACAAAAAGTTGTGATTAAACATATAGGAGTCGTGCTATACATGTTTGCATTTTCAATTGAAATATAAAGGGAATACCAAAAGGTAAACAAATTCAAAACTGAAAATAATAAGCAAATTCAACCTTGAATATAGACAGATACAAGAACCCAACTGAGGGATCTGTCAACTGAACCCGTATTCATATGAAAAAGTATGCCATTGCATCATACACAAGCACACATCTCAACTTTATAGTTAGATAAGGGTACAGACTTTATAATGCTGTATTCCTTTCAAAGTTGAGATTTCAATTATTTCTGCTTGGGATGACACAGCACAAAGCGATTGTTCCAGTCACGCTAGCATCAAAATACACGTGATGTTGTATATCACTAAAATGCCGAAAAAGCACATGATCCAGGTGATGAGTAGTTATCTTTGAAACAGTTCACACATACCCCAATAAATGAAATATTGACGAGGATTAAATGTTTTCTTGGTTGCGCAAGAAGACACTGGAACTGGGGAAAAATATGCTCAGCCGCGATGATTTACTTAAACCGTTTTTAATTGTTATTGAAACGCATCATTCATTTGAATAGATTGTGTTCACCAAAGACACAATTTAAGGTGTAAGTTTCCTCTCCAGTTTTGCACTCCAAGTTGCAAATGGGGTGTCCCTTTATTTGTTTGATGCATAATGTCGTTTCAATACTTTCAGATCGACGACGTCCTGTCATAGCATGTCTCCATGTCCTTGATCACGAGTTTCTCATGAACATTATTTGTATTTTTGTTTATCCTTTAGAGGGGAGTCAATTTTGAATTCTTGCAGAATTGGGCTATCAAGAATGTAGAAGTATCGATCGAATTTGGATTGGTGAGGGATTTCAGAAATCATATCATATGACATATGTGTAGGCCTAATTCGAGCAGGGGAATTTTCCGGCATTCCTAATGCATGCAGCATCAACATTGCACCGTGGCCAACAATTTATTTTGACTATCCAGTTATTGAGGAATGAGTATTTGAGGAATGAAGTTACATTGTAACAGAAATGGACGATTATTATCTATGTATAATTAAAAATAAATAGAAGACTGGCCAATATTTAAGATACCATTCGTATACCATCGCTCCGTCAAATTTCTGCCAATTCTGTTTTTATTGTGCTTTGGGTCATAGGTGGTGGCCTGTGGCGTTGTGGGTATGTGCGTCGACTCCTACGCACTTGGACCTAACTGTCTAGGTTCGATTCCTGGTACGACAAGAAATACTTTTCACGGCCCCACCTCTTTCGAGTCTCTGACAATCCTCAAAGAGTATAACTGTCTAGAAAAAGCTTCTCAAACCTGGCTGTTCGGAGTCGGCATAAAACTGAAGGTCCCTTCCACTCGTGATAGCACAACACGAGTGGTTGATGAGAAGCTAGGCCCTGGCCATCTACGGGCTGTAGCGTCACCCATATTATTATATTATGTACTCTCATATTATAAAAAAAATTGTTTCTGTTCACAATAAAGTGTTTAAATGGCATTTAAGTCGCTCGTTCATATCAACCATACGAAGTTGCTACCCTAAAAATCCTTTTTAAATTCAGGGGATGGTATTGAATGATCGGAGAATTAAAGTGCATGCAGTGGCTGGGGCTGAATGAAAAAAACATGATTATTTGGACACGATAAAGCTATCCTCGCGATGGGTGCGGCGATTGGTCATATTCGACTATAATCGCAAGCATGTGACCACCTCAAACGAAAAATGAGTGTGCGGTGAGACATTTGGTTCGAATGAAGATTCCATCTCCTTGGGCAAACCTATTACTAAATACGATGACCTGAGATTTAGAGTTTATTTAGACTTCGTTGAAATAAAAACAATTGTTTGCCGAAAAGAATTATTTTTTATTTAAAAAGTTAATGACCGTTAATTACCCTTTTTCAATGTGATCATTTTGCTGGACTTTCTATTTCACTTTTGTCTATCACTCCGAAGCTAATAGTCACCCTAGTAAAATGGTATGTACTTTAAGGTTTTATGTCATGAACCCGGATTGATTCAAGCAGAATTGTGCTTTTCATACAAAAAGTTTACACCTTGCGCTAAAATAAATAGTCCGAGTTGGAGCCTGGACTTAAATTGAAGAAGCCTGTAGACTTCAACTGACTTTCGCATTAATTTTATACTCATACTACCAATTTGGGGTGTCAATTGTCGATGTGGAGGCTCGATTAAACCCATAAAAGTTGCATCTTTCCTCTAAACAGTCCTGTGCAATAAAATGCTGTCAGACGGTTTCAAATGGCAAAAGAGAATTTGGATATTTCTGTATGAGGCTCAGACTCATCACTTATTCTTATAAACAGGAAACCAAACGTTGAACAGAAATAATGTAATAAAATAGAATGCTAGACCCAGGGACAGGCAAGCACAACTAAGCAGCTGGGAGTAGAAGCACGAGACTTGAAACATGAGTTCCCTTCGCAACTAAAGGAGTACGAACTAAAATTAGTGATAATGAGGCATTTTTCAATATTGGATGTGAGTGGGTAAAAAGCAGGGTTACGTCATAGCTCACCAATGCCAATCTTTGTTAGCACATTTCTCCCCAATTCTCTCGATCTATTGTCGATCCCCGACACTGAGCTATGTCCAAACTAGTACATATAATCCTCTCCAAAATTGTCTATCTAGAGCGACCATGATGAGACGACATGCAAAAGGAAATATTAAAACAAATCCTTTGTCCATACTCAGGATGCTCATCGGCATTCTAACATGATACTGTCGAAAATGGTCACATAGAGACTTTTGCTGAAGCTGCAGGGACGAAGAGATGCAGGCATTACCCAGACTTTACGCGTCCAGTGTTCTCGTCACTCGTTGGACACCTGAAGACACAGAAAGACAGGGGCTTGAGCAGGCTTTCACGCTGTGACTTAAGGAGCCTCCTCCAAAGTTTGCACCAGCGTACGAACACGTCGGGAAACCCCTTGCTAGCGATCCCAGACTCAATCTAAAATGTACCTCGTTTCTTGTTCAAGACCATTTCTTATTCTTCTTGCACTTCTTCACTTACATTTGAAAACCCTTGCTGTCCGATTCCGGGATCAAGGCCAAGATGTTACTGATCGGAACGCTTCAACCAGATTACAGATAATCATGGCCACAAAATCCTTCCAGAAGTCTAAAAAGTGTCGCCGCACCGATTGCTCGAATGCGCCTCCAATCAGAAGACAAATCTCACATCTTAGTCAAATCCATGTCTTCGAAGCGTGCAACCCGACCTGCATAAGCCCATAAAGACAAAATCTAATGATCCGGCTCGAATTTTGACTTCACCGTGTAATCCCCTAAGCGGGCTTAAGTCCATTCTCTCAGCTCAAAAATTGGTCCGCATCCCATTAATGCCCAGATTTACACGGAAATGATAGATAAGTACTCCAAATAGGCAGGCTCTCGCCTCAGAGTCACACTTGATCTGCGCCGATGGATGGATTCCGCGTAATCTGGGCAAGAGCATCTCCCTTGGCGTGGGTACACCGGGCATCGGGCACCGGGCACCGGGCTTTGCCAAACGGATTAGGCCTCACAACAATTGTTGAACGTGACATTTGTATCTGGTGCAGTGAGCCCACGATTCATCTATTTACTCCCGATAAGTGGCCTCACTTCGGGTTGTTTGTTCCACCATTATCCTCTCGTTCTCTCACCTTTCTGTGTGCACCGACACGACGGCTGCCGCCACCATCATAGTCACCGTTGTTACGAGGAAACGGAGAGCAGAGAAAGAAAGGATGTTCAATTGTTGTGGGTTCCATCGAGAATAATCGAATCAAATATTTGACAGCACCAACCTCAGAGCTGGAATATTATCCCATTATTGGGACTCGACTATTAGGGGAATTTATTGCGGTCTGCGATAAACACACCGTGGAAGGTACTAATTTGAGCTGAGCGGCAGAGACCCGGCCGATTCTTATCACTCTTGGGAAACCAGCACCATCGCCATCACGATCACCACAACCAGCACCGCCGCGACCGCCAAGGATAAGGATTACCTGCTGCTTGTTGAATTTAGATTATCGGCGCAGACCCTATTAGGCTTCGATCTACCGTGCTAATGAGATCAAAACCGAATCGCTGTGAATTGCTGTGAATTCGTTCTCGGAATTGCATTCCGTGCGTTGTTTGTTTGACAGACGTCTGTTTGCGGTTGGTATGGGGTGGCTGGCTGGTGCTCTGCACTCTCTGCTCTGTGTGCAGCACATCGGCGGCGGCGGCGGCCGTCGGCGGCTTTTGTCAGCGCGCGGTTGGTTACAGATCAGATCCTTGCGATGATAAATAAAAATTAAGCCTTGTCATGAAAATTATTCGAGCACAACGAGAGTGAAATGCATAAATTAAAGGACTCGACGACACAACTAGATGATGGCAAGGTCTGGTCCGGTCTGGCCTGGTGCAGCAGACACCGCGCCACCAAGCCGCCGCGTCGCGCCGCATCGCCCTCTGGAGCTCGAGCGCAAGTCAAGTCAAGATCGCTCACCGATCTCAGTGCTCATCGATCGCATTTTACTCGTATATCTGGTCCCTGCTCTCGCCATCGCTGCCGCTGTCGCTGCCGCCGTGGACAACGATTTCGAGTACTTACAAACAACTCTATAGGGGGCTATTTACGGAGCTAACTTAGCTAACCATAAGTCAACCCCTCGCAGCGAACGCAGTCATCGATGGTAGGTAGGTAGGTAGGTGGATGCTCCTCCATTCGATGGCTGCTCCACTCCACTGGCTGGCTGCCTGTCGTCATCGGGACTCTCCCCGGCCCTGTGGTTGTGCGAAAAAAAAGCCTAATGCTGGACGTGATTACAGTCGATGTTCATTTTAGAATCAATATATCTTGCAATGGTTTTGCAGCTCGCCTGCTTGAGTTATCTTTCCGGGATTGCGCTGTGCGGTGCTGTTCTTCTCGAGCTTGCGTCCCCTGTGCACTGCTGCCGCTGCTGCTGCTGCTGTCGAAAAAATCAATAAATAAGTGCATGCACTAAGAGCCATGGCCGAGGAGTCAAAGAAGAGCAGTGCTTGGCTGCTGTCGCGGCATATCCGGCGAAATAAATTTTATGCGCTCGCCCATTATGCAAGGAAAATTATTGATCAGTTGATCCCAACTGACACTCGCAAAGGACGATGGGATTATTATTTTTCTTATTTTTTTCGCCTCTTCTTCTTCTTCTTTTTCTGATTTTTGTTTGTGTTTCCCTTTTACCGTCAAGAGGGATAGCGCGGCGGTTCCGATGGTTCCGATGGTTCGAATGGTTCCTTCCTTTCAGCGGACGTTTGCTTTGCGGGTAACCGTAGTGCCGCTGCAAATATCGATACTTTTGACGAACATATGCGAACAGACGCTAGGATCAAATGGCACTAATCTCGTCTAGAGTTTGCTCATCATCATCATCATCACAAGAGACAGCACCGCGGCAGGTAAATGTTAAATCACGCAATTTCGACATGTATTTCGGCGTCTCGATTGTCTGCGCGGTACCACTTGTGGTTGGCGTTTGTTTGCACTCTCCCGGTGAAGATCAAAAATCCCATGAGCGAACCACCCGAGGTGCAGATAAACACGACTTAGGCCGGGATGAATTGCACACACAATGATTCAGCGAGTCCTTGTACACTGTTTGGCTTTTTTTCTCCATTTCTCTGTTCGTTGCATCTTTTTTTTCCTTTTGGTCGTTTTAATTTAATTAAAATGTAAGCCGCACTGTGTACTGTGAAAAGACACAATAACAATTCGAAATGCATTTGTGGCCGCGGGCGAGTGGGGTATACCCTTGGAGACACTCCCTGTAAGGAAGAGCAAATGGGCCTCCACCCTCCGCCGGCAAGCCCAGCGCGATTTCATTGATAAATTCGCATCATGAGACCGTCCTGCGAGCGCCTTACACCCAGCGAACAGCGAACGCAGCGCCGAGATACCATATCTAATGATGGGATGTTCACGTCGTCATCGACAAACTCGACGTAGACGTCCGCAACGACGACGACGACGACGTTGAAACAAAACAAACCAAACGATGCAATCGCGAGCCCATTTACAATACAATGCCGTGGCGCGCGATGGCGATGGTGACGATCAACATAGGACCGGGCCACGGCAACAGCTACAGATCAGTGCCGAACGTCGAAATTCCTCTCCATCATCGCTCACGTCGCTTCGGTCGTTTTGGCCGTCTTGGTTGCCTTCGTTGGCTTGCGCGTCTTGGGTCTTTGGTTTTACTCGTCCCCGTCGCTGTTGGACTGGGTACTACCCTCACCCATTCCGGTGCACATGTAGCCAGAGAAGGCTTCAATTTAAGCGGTCGTGATCATGTAATTTCTGCCCACGCACTTACTCGCTGCACGCATCTTCTGCACTAATTCGCCATTTAAGATGTTCACCCGGTCAGCTACGACTGGGACGGGCGCGCGTTGCTCTATACGTTCCAGCACCGTGTGCATAATTGACGACAGCCGGTCTCTCTGCCCAGGCCCATTGCACACATTTTGGATTAGAAGGCGCCTTGCGAATGTTTACTATCACCGCCTTGACAACGATCAGCGACGACCGACGACGATCAGCAATCAACGACGATCGACACGAGGCGACACGAGACGACTCTCCAAGATGGCCGAAAACTAAAATAATTGAATAACTTAAATGGAGAACATAAAATTTGCATCGAAGTGGCCGCCTGCCACAACATGAACTACGACATCGTCGTCTTTGGGCGAAAGGATCTGCTCGAAGCGGGAATGGCCGACGATTGACGGTCCTCGGTTGATGGTGGCGGTGACGGTGACGGTGACGATGATGGTTGGGATAAGGGCGGCCGGAAGGGGGGGACGCGCACAAGAGGTGAAATGATGTTTCACTACTCGTACAGAACCGTAGATCCGCAGTCTGTCAATGTTTAGGGCGATGTCGATGCGACGAGGGCCGCCGCGCCGGCGCATCTGATCGGGCAGCGCACTTTGAACAGTGCCGCCGCTTTCTACAGACGAAATCGCGTTACGATCCATTGTAATTGATGTCAATTTTAAATGTTTAGAGGTTCTTCTTGTCGCTTCCTTCGGGGCAGGCGCAGGACACCACCTCTCCGCGCCGCGGTTCTCCTCTGTGGAGTAACCAAACGGGCACCGTGCACCGATCACCGATGCTAACGCCAAAACGTCACTCCAATGTCCGATGGGCTATTGGCGCAGGGTTCAGTTGCACACGTCTTAATATTCCGCATCCAGTCGCAGGCCAGCCAAAGCGGAGCAGGAGCAGGAGCAGTTTGGCACTAAGTGAAGCGTCAAATTGGCAGATTGATAGAATGCATCTCGTCATCATCGCTGAGGTTGGCCTCCCTGCGCTGCTGACCACCTTGACGTTGACGTAACTAAATAAGTTGTTGAACGGTTGTCTTGCCTCGGTGGTTCCGTGCGGTGCTGGTGCTGTTGCTGTAGCTGGTGGTGATGTTGTTGCTGTTGTCTTCTTGGAAGAGCCTGCTGTTGTTGAGTTGTTCGAGTGCCGTGTTCGTCACCTCTTCTTCATCGTCATTGAGTTGATTATCATTTTATTTTTGTTCACGGGAATATCTTACCATTATTTCTTTTGTGATCCAAACCTACAACACACGGATACACATGTATTGTTCTGTCGCTCCAGCTTCAACTTCTAGGGTTCTTCTTGGTTCTTTTCAGATCAGTTCTCCTCCTTTTTTTTTCCCTCATTTTTTCCCATTTGTCCATTTTTTGTGTGTTTCTTTTGAGAGAGTTTTTTGTTCTGTCGAAAACCTGAATCAGCGTATTCAATAGCGTTTCAATGGCAATAACGAAACAGTATTGTTTGTGGGCCAACAATAGGACTATACAAATCGTTTTAGAACGATTTTTAATCGAAATCAAAACAAAGTTACGTGAAAGTGTGTTTGAGTGGTGCTGGACCAGGTTGGTTGGCCGCCGGCAGGGAGGGCACGATGGCGATGCTTGCGCATCGGATTGTGGCTCTCCCACAGAGGGGGAGCTGGCTACATTTGTATGGGGGGCTGACCTATGCGTGGGAGAGATCCTTGACTGCCTGGCAATTGGCCTGTTGGGTGGCTGAACAAATTCGTGCTTAGATGAGTTTCACTAGTCACTGTGGTGCATTTGTCTTGACATTTGATTCTCTGTTTGGATGGGCGGCCATTGGTTCGTTTCACTGCGGTGGTGGTGCGAACAAGTTATAAGAGACCATGCATGAGATATCTGCAAGCTAGTCGGATGCTAAAGGACTCGCAGTATGTCTGTTCTTACGGACACTGGACACACATTTGTTGGTTTAATTAGAAGAGAGGGGTGACATCAGGAATCTGGTGGAATCCTGAGTTCAATCAATAAGTTTGGAAGGAAATTGGGGATAATGTTGGAATGGAAAAAAATGATGAGTGAACAGAAATATTGTCAACGATTGACGTTCTGGACAGCAATGCTTTGTCAACCGATTCACTTAGGGGCAGGACCATCCGACGCAGGTAGCAAGAATGCACAGGTTGGTCCTTCAAGAGAGAAGTTTTTGACCCAACGGTTGCTGAGGAATGTCTAAGTCGAATCTCGTCTCGACCTCGCCATATTGGTGATGCGCGGCGATGTCGTATGCCGTATGTACAACTGTCCGCCGCATCGTCCTCGCCAGTGCAGGATTGAACAAACCACAGGGCAGCGATTGTCCTTGTCGAGACCAGGTGGTTCCAATCGCACTTCGGGCCTTCAACCGAACTGCACTGTGCCGCAACCATAGTACGATGGCCAAAATACTTCCTCGTGATGAATAACGTCGCTAGCGCTGTATCGATAGGAAACTCGTAAGTTTTTTCCAGGATTAGCCGAAGTATAAATATTTGGTCCATAGTCGATTTGTCGGAAGTCGATCTGGTACGTTCCGGTTAGTGCGATGTGTCCCATTGAAATTGTAATCACTGGCTTGGGTCTGTTAATGTTGCCATTAGTTGATAGTTGAGTCATTGACAAATGAAACGTGAGATCAATTGTACGAAATAATAGTACGATTATTACACTGAGGTTGACTTGATCTTGCTGATAACAGCTTGTTGGTTCATGTTCGCTCATCGATATTAGCCCACGTTACATGCTCGAGACAGTCAAGGGATACAACAGCTGTAGGCGAATGGCGAATATGTTTGGTGACTTTCTCAACGCTTGCAGGATGAAGAACACTGTTCAAAGATGAATTACATGGATGTAAGAAAGAGCTTGTATAAGAGGTCTGGAACATGTATGTACATAGTTCCTGAATCTGTTTAGATTCAGATTCAGATAACTGGAGCATGGCCGAATTTAGTCAAGATCATGGTGTTAAAATAATAATCTTAACAGATCTGAGTATCTTTAAAAAATGCTCATGGAAGAAGATTAACACGTGTGAAATGTGGGAAAGATGAGGAAAAATCTTAAACTTCAAACAGCGAGAATAGGTTTGTTAACATATTTTTTTTAAAAAAAACGAGGGAATGTTATCACAGAGTCAGCAGTTTGACGTTCTTTAACGACGTCTTCTAAATATTATACTTATTTCAGTTAATTTCTCCTTCTCATATATAAGTGAGCAATTGATTAACGTGATCACCTGCCGATAGGCTTACATCACGAGTTCATTTACTCAAAGGACCAGTTTGCTACGCTGAACCAGACGCGTTCAGTAGAAAATTTAAGTGCCATTTTTTTAAATAAGCTTATGAATTTGTTTTTTCACCTCGGTGAAGTGTGAGGTCGATCTGAAACCTCTGCTGCTCTTTGGGTCGCAGCACTCGGTTGTTATTTGCAACTCAACACAGATTTGGATCATATACCTTTCACATCCCAGGGTCACACACGTCGAGTGAAAAACTTTCCAGGATACTCCAACTTGGGGTTTAACCTCAAGCGATCAGGCTGAAACCTATGCCTTACCTCGGGTATACTCAAACCCTTACCCGAGGGGGGACATACTCATATACAGTGTTGCCTTAGTATAACTAGCCTCAATATAACGATTTCCACGGTCTAACGACATTTTCGGAGTCCCCTAGAACTACCCGTAAGAGCTAATGTAAAACATACCTTCTCATTAAGAATACATTTGTCGAAAACCTCTTTTCCATCGACGAGTTCAGACACGTTCAATTTGTCGTAAGACAATTAATGTTGTTTGATGCTAAGTAATGTAAGTGGTGTAAATGATGTGTAACTGCTGTTTCTCACTGTTAAAGTTGCAATGGCCTAGAAAGTGTTTTGTAAGCTTAAGAATTCGTTGCACCCTCTAAATTGTTGATAGTTTGTTGTTGCCTCACTCCTCCTTCTGCATCTGGACTAGGAAATGTTCTTGATTAATGGAATACGCCGTTCGTGGTTTTTGTAGTACGGTTCATGTCCTGACTGCCAAAACTCCATGTCTATGAAATAGATGTTCTTTAGTGGACTGGGTAAGATCTCATTTTCCGAATTTTATGTATTCGCACACAAAAATCTCATAAATTTAGTTCTCACATTGAAATAAAATATTTACAGATTCGCGGATTCAATGTGATATATATAGCCCACGCAGCCACATCTCTGCAGTGAGTATATATCAATCAGCAAATGTTAGACAGGATCCTCTGGTTAAGTTAGTTGCATTGAAGTAAGTAGTTCATGTTTGCCTGGTTGTGACTATCTGGTGGCACCTGGATGCTGGTAGCTGGCTACTGGTAGCTACTTGGAGGAAGCTGCAGTGATTATTATTAAATGATCGGCGAGGCAACTCTCCATTGTAGCAAACAATTTTTAAAATTAAAGTCCAATGTCATCATAGTTTATTATATTACCATATTCCATGGTCTTGTAATGTGGTGGAAGAAATGCAAGCAAAGACAGACCACCAATAAATTAAACAAATTACAAAGGCAATTTAAAAATTCTGTTAAACCTACCTCAGCCACATATTGACAATATTGCTGAAGCTGCAAGGCAAGCTGTAGCCTTGCAAAGATCCTAAGGAAGGTAACCTGACGGGGCACCTAGACATTATCAGAAAGATCGATTACGTAAATAAACTAACCAAGCTCCGTGATCGCATGACTCCAGTCTTAGACTTCAAGAATAAGTCAGCCAACTGCCCTCCTTGGATGAGTGAAGACGCCCAGAAATGGTACATAAACGTGTCAGAGTCAGGAAGAGGTGTAGTCAGGCATTGTGGGTTCGAGACGTAACTTATACAGTACATTGCGTCCACAAAAGAATCCCACTTAATTCAAAATATCGATACTCTCAGATAGCCAGGCAGTACTTAAAGCCCTAAAATGCTTCACATTCAACTCCAGGGCTGTCAAATGTGTCACAAAATATTTAATACGCTGGTAAAGAAAACCTGGTTAAAATTGATATGGGTACCAGGACACGAAAACCACGAGGGGAATGAAAAGGCAGGCGCATAAGCAAAAAGGCGGTAAGGACTCTTTTGCATTGAAACTTTCCTTCTTCATCGACTTAGCAACATTAGCATACAATAACACTGAAATAACTGGTCAAATAAAAGCCGCATCCAATTCTGGATCAGTCATCAGGGACTTACACAGCCAAAAAAATTCATGAGAGTCGATGCGAGGAGAACTAAGGAGGCCCTAAATCTGAACAAGCCTGACCTAAGGATACTATGTGGCGCATTTACTGGCCACTATGGCAATTTTTAAACAAATAGGAAAAGCGGATGAGGCGTACTTCAGCAAAAGGATACAGAGGACTAGATTTTCAGACAGGAGATCACTGATGGATGCCAGAATGGGAATCAAAGTGAATCCCTGGGGCGCACCACGAATAAAATACAAAAGTCTCTACTAGTAACGTTCTTTCGAAACATAAGTTTGTTCACTCCCCTCTTGTTGTTAAATTAATTTCATGCTCAGGTCAATGGCTCCAAAACAATAGAAATCATCACAGCATCCAGAATATCGAAGATCAATTTACGTAGGCCGTTGTCACAGCAGATCATAGAAAGTCGGCCATCAAACATCACCGTCAGCGATTAAACATCACAATGGCACATGCCACAATCATATTCGAAATTAATGGCTGCCACTGGTCCACATTTACATTCTCAACTCATAAACACTCTCACAAAATCGATTAGTCCTTCACCAAGAGGCAGCCAGCCCACAGACGCGGACGCAGAGAAAGTGGATCCATTAAAACGAAACGTCCGTCAAGGCCCACTTTTATTCGCACAGGTAGGTAGGTAGGTAGGTAGGTAGATAGGTAGTCATCCGTAAACGCTTCTTAATCTATTTGTATACAGCCACTTATCTACACGGCTTTTAAGAAAACATTTATTATTTAGACATTAAAACTTTTAATTAATTGGTCGGCATTTACATAAATTAAGGCCGGTGTGTCTCATTTGCATGCGATTACAACAAAACGTTAACAAATTTCTTCTGGCTGCGATAGCGCCCCATCACTGTTGATGCTGTGTTGGGGAGCTGTGTTGTCTTGGCATCGGCAATGGAACGGGAAGATGTTGGACGTGTTCAGCTGACAAATTGGTATAACAGTTTTGAGACATGATTTGAGTTTCTCGATGGGCGGCAGAGGGGATCAACAGAACTTGTCAAAACTGTGACGCTGAACGAGGAGGAACAAGACGATCAATCTCAGGCAATCAAGTTCTTTCTCAAACCCATCACATTCTGGGTCACGGCAGAGGAACACAACACAGAGCGGCAGAGTGGCAGAGTGGTCAACTCTAGATACGTGTGAAGTGAATGTGCATGAAGGCACACAATTCAACTCAACTCCCATGAATCATCCGCGCCGGCCGCGGCGCGGCAGTGAATAACCCCAATCGAATCTCGATTGCCGAAATGCCAAGGGTTCCCGCCGAACCCATCTGCGAACATGTCAAACACCCAATTATTCAATTCGACACGTATACATGTAAATTGCTGGCAATTCAATCAGAAACCGTCAGGAGGTACCCCACGAGAAAGGGTTCACCATTCCGATCCGTTTTGCGTTTGCGTTTTCGTTTGGGTTTGCTTGTTTGCTTCCCATGTTTGGTGCGGCAGCAATGCGCAGCGCTCCCCACCGAGACGGAGGAAGAGAGAGAGAGAGAGAGAGAGCGAGATCGGCAACAGATACCATTTCCGTTGTGGGCCATTGTCGTGTCCATCACAGATGGCAAAACCTTCGCTCAATTGAGCTTCAAATCGCCTCAGCTGTCCGAAATGTTTATTTGCCCAAAATGACCACGCTGCACGGTTGGTGAGCTACGACCACGACTACACCGACGAGCATTTCCCACGATCTGTTCGGCCACGTTTTGGACCGACTCCGTTCGTTCGTCCGTCCGTTGGTCGAGACTGTCAATAATTTGCCACATTTATCCATTTCCATCTGGGCGGTCATCCAGGGTGCAACCGACGCGTCGCCGTGACACATTCGTAAGCTGAGCTATCTCCGAATCCCGAATTCCGAATCCGGTGATCGTGAGTTATTCCGTATGGCGATGGGCACAAGTAGTGGCGCATTCATAACTGGCCGGACGATTAATAGCCTTAATTATTGACACAGCTTGGTAATGATGCGAGCATTTTTTACGTGTCGATTGGAACAAGGCCGAGAAAAATGATTACAAAACGAACCCCAGGCCCGGGGTCCCGGAACGCAGCCGCAACTGCCGCCACCACTGCGGCTGCTGTCGAATAGTCAGAGTGTGAGTGAAGAGTGAGGAGGATCACAAAAGTCAAAAAAAGACCAAGAGCACGACGACGCGGACGTCGATGACTGCGACGACTGCGACGACGAAACAAAGGAAAAATGTGAAAGCATCGGGAGATAAATTGTATTGGCACAGTCGCGCAGAAGTATCAACCTAATGTAAATTTTCTGTGGGACGTTAATGTTTAACGAATTAACGAAGAGAAACAGCGGCGACTGATCAGATCATCACTTTGTCATACTCGGCAGGGGTTATGATGGAGGAGCCCCCTAAGATCGACGACGATATGACGGGACTGGGTCGGTACGAGCTACGAGTATGGGGATCGGCCGGCCATCGATGGTACCTGGTTGCTGTGCGCTGTCTGTTGGCGCTGTTGTGATCACAGAATTCCGCTTTGATTTCACGGGGATCGCTCCCCGACATGGGCATATCATTCCGAGATATTGGATTACAATTAGCATATGGATCGTGCGTTTGTGGTATTTGCACGCGTTAATCACCGCCGGGGAGCGGTACGGGGACAGTGCTTTCAATCGGGGACATGAACTCCGGTTGATCTTGTTTAAATTGTCTACTTGTTGTCAAGCTGTACCAGTCACCATCTCGGTTCCTGTCGCGGTTAAATCATCGATGAAGCACGTTTTTACGAGCAACAAAATGTTGCCGGACACAAGTGTGAGCTGTGGGGCCCCTGTGCCTATAAATCACTCCACCCAAAGGGTTGCCTGCCGAACGATGTACCAAAGGTTGAGGAGATTTTGACTCATAGCGGTTTTAGCGGTGCGCGCCGCGCACCTACGTATGCCCACACGCAGTACACACATACAGGGGACGACGCGACGCTTCACGATGACGAAGGAGATGACGACAGCCCGAGAGATGAGATGAGTTGCGCGCAGGTGACCGCATGTGATAATCATATGGTTGCCTCTTGTAGCAATTAGTGGTCCGTCGCCATAAAAACCTAAATTGTGGCGCTGCGGTTTTCTTCTGGTTCCCCATAGTCATCAGTCTTCGTTTTATTGACGCAATTTATTCAACGGTGCCCAGTCGAAATATTGCGGTCAATGTGTGAGGCAGAGGTTTTCATTTCATTTACGGAAATAAACAAAAAATCGAGTGGGACGTGCGGTCGTAACCCAATGCCCAATGCCCGATGTCCAACCGACCAATACCCATTACAGGAGACACACCAAGAACACAAAGAAGTAGACAGATGACGATGGTCTGCGGGCACGACCTCCTCCCCACAGCGCCGCCAGCGTCTGCGGCCGGAGAACGGAGGAGGCGGCCGATCCGAGTAGCGACAATGTGCTAATTGGAATTGAAATGAGTTTGAATTTATGGTGAAATTGACGCCATTTTAATAGATTTACAATTAATTAGCGACGGTGCAGTGATCAAGTGAGGCGACAAGTGAACCTGTTGACACTGGTGGCGTTAAGTGGTCTCCTGTGTCGCCTTTTGTTTGGCTTTCGAGTGGGAGTGTGTCGATGTGGTGTGTGGTGTAACGATCAGAATGTACACTTGTTTGTGGATTGTGGATGGATATTGGAGGGGGCCATATTTGGGGAACTAGTTGAGGGTGGTCGTGGTCTCTTTGAGAAGGGGATGCAGGTTCTTGCGAACTTGTTTGAATCTCTGAACGTAAGTTAGCGTACGAAAGTGGGGTTAAGGGTGGACTGATGAACTATAAGTGCACCAGACCTGATGTGAGTGTTATAATTTAATGTTTTTCAGCCAAATTAGATGATAGTATCGCTTGATGTTTTTGACCACCTTGGATGTGTCATCATTCGAATTAAGTGTTGTGTGCATGCATGCACATGCAAAGTATGGGAATGCTATCGGCTTCACCGACCCAAACGCCATCGCTAATTATTCAGATTTCGTTGAAGTGATAGATAGCAGAGAGTAGAGACCAGTTTGTTTTAGAAGCAACGTTCAATTACGGGTAACGAATTGGATTAGAAGTAACAAAAAGGCGATCATTTACAGACAGACAAGAACCCTGAGGTACACCATTACTGCTATATTTAGAGAATAGCAGAGCATTAACCCATTTACCCAGAACAACCCGCTGGGTGACCCATACTGTAGAAAGGCCTGTTCGATTGTCTGCTCAGATATTAGATACGTCACTCGTTCAAAGTGACAGTTCGAAGCGTTTCCATCAATTTCTGTGAAACTAAGGATTTACTTAAGGAAACAGTTTGGACCAATTGCGGTGACCCACTCAGCATTGAGCCAGTTCTTGATCCTATCCGGCCGAGTTGACCAATAGTTGACACCTTCGACCAAGGAGAAAAGTGCGTAAAAATGTCACTGGCGCAAAATTGACCACGCTAATGTCCCAAATACCGAACAGTTCAACTATCCCAATTTCATAGGTCACTTTTAAGTATCTAACCTCATTCCATCCATGGTCACACATATCTTGCAAATAATTTCTTCTTCTTCGGTCATCTTTGGCCTTCCACTTCGATACGGTTAAACTTGAAATCAAGAATGTCATTATGTAACATTAAATAGCACAGGCGGCCTAACCCAGCCCTTGAGTCTAGCCAAGTTACTCAACCCCTGCTTTGCATTGCAGATCAAAGCGTAACGTGAAACGGCATCAATCAAGAAATCAGACATTATGGCCTAAGGAATGCACGCATGTGTGTGTGCGTGTGCTATAAAAAAGCACCTCCTCTTGCACGAGACAGCCAGCAAGAAACTCGTTAGAACAATCCAAAAATTTATGAATCAAGAACTGTCTGTCGGGCCGTCCGAGTTGCTTCAATGTCGATCGTTAAAAGCGTTTAGTCGATGTCGACTGAGACTGCGACCGAGAACCACTCTATTAAATTCTTATTTATAAATGGATTTTGAGATAGTTATGTGCGAGAGCATGGCTACCTTAATGCTCGTTTCATTTTGGTAGTTGTACAAGACCTGTCTTGGACAGAAGGAGAAATTTGTCCAAAAGGTCTAAGACCTTTTTATTTCTCCAAGGGGTGTCAACGTCGTAAATTTTCTAGTGTTTGAATAAAGTCAACTATCAACTTGTTCTTTTGTTTTCATTCCGGGATGGTTTGCTTGAGTTTTGTTGATACTTTCTTTTGAAACATTCTTCATGTGTGATTAGCTTCATTTGAGTTCACTTTTTAAACCGACGTTTATGCGACATAATCTACAGGAGTTGTGCACACATTGTCATCAAAGACACATCTTGATTATTTCAATAGGTTGTGAGATATTTGGACATGTATTGGCAAGGCAAGGCTTTGTAAAATGTGATAATGGATATCACACCTCTTAAATATTGTAAGCTATTTTTAATTTACCATAATTGTGCAGTTACAACTAATTAAAATTACAACTATTAAACGAGGGATTGCTCTATTTCTTTGCATTCAAGGGAACCGAATGAACTAAAGTTATGCATGTGACGGAGGAAAAATGTTCACGAACGGGAATCTGCAAGGTTGATTTGTTGGTCCTGTGCACAGTAATTCAACAAAATAATAGCGGTGAAATTTCATAATACACTTGGGGCAATAGGAAATTTTTGAGAGTTTTGAGAGAATTTTTGAAAAGTTACGAAAATGATTCTTTTACTTTAACCCGTACACAACTTTCAATTCGTACAAAAAAAAAACATGTTCAAGGATGATTTTTTTTAGAGGCAGATAGCTTAAATCTGCTGCACTGCCTTCTGCGACAGCTGACTTGACAGTTCTCTGTTGTTTTGAGGATAGATTGTTTTGGCAGTTCATCTTGAACTAACACACGCCGGAGCAACGTTTACAAATTGTTCAAATTAATTTTAAAAAACGTGGTTCAATCCGAGAAACTCAGATTAAAGCAATTGCCGAAACACCATTTGGACCGTTTTGGGTTACGCTCCAGTCGTGGAGGTCACATACCCGAGATCATATTCAAAGACATGGTGCAAGGAAAATAAGCTGTCAAAACCGCCATCTTTTTATTTTGTGACGTCACTCAGGGTGCGTTTTTGACACTCAACAATTGTATTGCTTAAGCTTACATCACAATTCAATTTCGTATATTAGAAAATGAAGAATGAGAAACAGGAATTGAGTTGCAAATTGATGTACGATGAAAGGATTTAATTCATTTATAATTGGAGTTACATATTGTAGAAAAATGCAACAATTTGCAGTAAGATTGAAGAAACTGTAATGAGTAGAAAAATGTTAAAAATGTGTCCGGTTTTTGTTTTTAAGTGTGTACAACATGCTTTATTGCTTCTAATGCTATACAATTATCTGACAAATAAATTCAATTTCATGGATATTGATATCATTTTTTTGTGTTTTATTTGAGTTACTTATAATCAAAAATTTTCCGCTGCAAAATTACTCAATGAAAGGCTCTTCAGAACTGAAACAAACAACTGACTAAGAAAGAGTGAATTTTTAAAGACAACTACCCGTTTTAGTTTATCCTGCTACGGGGGCAAAAGGGTATCTATCCATTGAGCACTTTGCTATTTATAGTGATAAATGAAAAATTGTGAGTTTCGTGTTTTAAAAAAGCACCACTTTTTCCACGACAAAACAGTTAAAGTGACTGAAGACTAACTTAAAAAATGTTATTGAGACGCTGTTCCTTTTCAGAGAATGTTGAACAAGTGGTGATAAATATGTAGACATTTCAAATGCAACTGTGTGAACACAACAACAATGCGCACGTTCAGGTGTATATAGTAGTAGTGGGGGCAAGACAAAATAAAATAAATTTAACGCCGCAAAACGATTAACACCGCATCAGAAATGAAGGAACTATCCAAAATGGAAAACTTTTGCAAAAATGCAAATACAGTAAAAGCCGTTTAATTCGAAAAACTCGTTCATGAGGAAAACAAAATTCCCAAATGAATGAGAGTGGGTTTAAATTTTTTATATAAAAATTAAATTGAAGTAGGAACAATTAAATAACGTAATGACTGAACACGTTAGGTGACAAGAAGTTCTCAAATACTTAGTATTCGGAACAAATCATCAAAATGTCTATTGGAGGACTACCGGCAATTCACATTCAGAAGTCGGGGAAAACCACTAAAAAATATTTATTGGGGCAATTACAGTAATCCACCTTTAGATGTTGTTTGGGTTAGTAAAATCATTTTTCGTTTTAATTTCTTGCATTTTCTCATCAATATGAACGCATAAAAAAATCTCTCATTTGGAAAAATTCGGAAATTAACGAGCTTTCACTGTACTGCCTATTCTACAGAGATTGAGACTAAAGTTGGAATGTGCTCGGGAGCGGAGTTATTGCGGATGAAGAGCTTGTTGGAAGGAAAATCAGTTGAAAAATAAATTCAATTTAGAAAAAAAAACAAAGTCACTGACATATAACAGCACTCCTAGAACGTCTACATCGTGTATTGCAGTCAAAAGAAATTAGTTCATTGCAAAAGAGATACCATTTGAGTGATAGAGGGAGACGTTTACGAGACAGTGTTATAGATTGGCGATTACTAACATTGATGTCCTCAATATTCTTACAGCACCGTACGATGAGTTGAAAACATTTTGCACTACACAGATTGGAGTCGACAGTGGAAGACATGATCTTGAACATTTTCGAATTGCCTGTGTACATTCGAGAAAGTTAGATTGTGCTACAATTCCGTTGATCCTAAATGAAAATTAATGGACTGAGGTGAGTACCATGTGGGTCATCTGAGGTAGCGATGATTGGGTCGAAGGCAGCTGATCAAGAGAACAGAGCTCTACGCTGACGACCTTCTAAATACTTTTTAAGTCGTGAAATGAAAAAGGTGAGGAAAACCCAAGGGATATCAGTTTTATCAACGGCCTACATTTTTCATCAGATCATTCGTTCCACGTTCCAGTTCGTCTCTATCAACCAACGACAACAGAACAAAGCATAGAAAAGTTCTCCATTTAAGTCTAATGCTTAGTCATCCTTCTACACTGCTGCAATGATTTTCTCGCAACTATCTCGTTTGCATAACTCCCCCCCTAAACTTCGTCAAGCTTGTTTGGAGATAAAATCAAATTTAAGACCTTCGCTCTTGGCAGAAGTGCGCAGAAAATTAAAGCTGATCAACAACATGTCTTTAATGGCCCATCTAAGTATTCAATCGCAAATGGCTCATTTTGATGCATGTTGCTGTATCAAGTGAGTGCGATCGCCACTCAGGTTGTGGATATCGACAGCTTTCATGGACGTTGATCATCTCCTTAATTGGCAGTCGCCATCAGACAGAAGCAAGATGAATGCTTTAATTGGCAATAATTGTGTCATAAACCTGACACTTGATGTCACAGTTGCATTTGTCGCAACGTACTGCATTCGACTCGTATTTGATTTTGCGGTTGAAGTTATGGAGGTGATTTGGTTTATCGGTCTTTAAGTGCAACATACATTCTGTTTCTGTCAGTCATAATTTATTTTTCTGTTACAAGACTTGTGGCCACATCGGTTGGAAAATATTACTTATTGGTAGGCATGTATGGTAAGAGCACTGATCTAGTCAGTGGTAGGCAGTTTCATTATTTTCTTGATAGTCACAGTGTCCCGGCATCCTCATGGGAGCGATGCTACAATACCCGGCCATCTTATTAAAGTCAACGAGTTAAATGTGACCACATCCAGAGACTTAATGGCTGCCTAACTATGAGAACATATGACGATTTTTGTCTTTGGCATCAAATTGCTTTTTAGCCAAGAGAAATGCGAAACGTCTTCTCCAACCGCCTTTGCATCCAGCGTCGGGTGGTCAAACTTCCAGTAGTATCTGGAGGGCTTGCTAACCTTCTCGAAAAGGAACTTAGACATCAGAAGATTAGTGTCTCCCAGTATGGATATTCCATCTGTCAAGGATAATAGCGTGTCCAGCCACAGTTTCATCAATTTCAGTTGTTATTAACCGTAACCTGAATTGAAAGGGATCGACGAGGGAGCTCCCTCTATTTAACCAACGAAATTGCTGCTGTTACAATGTTAAGTCCCATCACTGTTAACAACTCGACTTGGTACTGATAGAGATAGAAACTCCTCAGTGCTCTGCCTGTCGTTGTTAAGTCGCCCATCCACGGTGGAGCAACGTGTAACAAGGCAATAATATTTACAAAAGAACGTTAAAAACTGGTTCAGTAAGATGAAGCAGGAGACAGCGATTGTGGGTGCCAATGCTGTTTATTATTTTCAATATCCGCCGAGACGTTATCAACCGACTTACAGTTGCAAAATCACTACATCGCGTCGTAGTGGCGTTGACAGTGTGTAACAAGACTCTCGATATTAGATGCATTGAAAGACTACGTGCTCTGCATCTTCTTTACGTTTGGACAAAGCGGCAAGAAGAAGGTTGAACTATCGTGTTCACAGAAATTGCATGAGATCCCATTGGTCTCGATGTCCATGTCTCACAAATAGCAATAGGCTTAGGAGTTCATCTTCCCCCAAGTTATTCGAGGGCTACTGATGATATCCTCTCTTCTTTCCAATTTGTTTGGTTTGCTATCGACACGACGAGCGGCATTCCCGCCTCTACTCCGCATCGTCTGAAATGGATCCCAAATCCGCTGATTGATCTAATTGCATGGCAGACTTATATAAGCTTCTTGTTGATTATCTCATTGCAAGTTCTGCTACATTGTTCAAGACAATTGAGCAATGTAGTGCCGGTCTAAGTACATTCTCCACATAGTCCACAATGAACTCCACCCTACATCAGCTCCACCACCGTAATTCACATTAAATTCAAATCACAAACGCCATGAAAAAATGAAATAGACAGCCTCCCACAAACACTCTATGTGACTAATGCGCCCATTGACATGCGTTCTAAATCAAGTACCCACCACACAGTCCACAGAGATGAAAATGTTTCCCACAAAAACCATAAAGTCACCTGCAAAGATTGAAATTTTCGAACATCAAGCGGCCAAGCCAGCCGAACACCACAGAGTCGAGAGAATAATGTCGTTGGACTCGTCATAAAGAATGCAGTCAACATAAATCTCCTCATAGACAACCCATAATCATAATTCCAAATAGCTCTCCCCAATTGAATAGATATTTACTACCGAATGCTAACAACTTTCTGTTCCAGATCCTGCAGCGACTAGACAATATCCGTGCCATCGTTTATTTAATAAAAAAAACACAAAAAACATAACACAACCCGAAAGAACTCCTATCAATGTCTTGAGTTGACCTTTTAACTAGCGAAGCTGACGCTGGGAAAAGGTACCCCATTCAATGGGTGTCCCCTCTCTCAGCCACTCTGAACGCCATCCAACGCCGCCATTCGGCTCGTAATTTATGTCTTCTTTACCTACTTTGAAATTTTTTTATGAAATGTTTGATTGCACCCTCGTTATGAGGCACTGCCGCACGGCCGTCGACTACTACCATTTGAATGGAGCGACAGCGGCAGGGGCGGCTGTTATGGCTGTGATGGCGGCGGCAGCGGCAGCGGCAGTGGCGGCGCGGCGTCGACCCGCAACTAGGACCTTTGAAACAATAAAAATATGATCGACCCGCGCGGTATCCTTTTGTCTTCACAGATCGGGTCATTCCGACTCCTGTAGGGTTGAAAGATCGTTCCACCGACGTTTTTTTAGGTGGAACACAGTTGGATACTCATATGTTGTGCCCTGTTGAGACCGCGCACATATCAATAACCATGCGTGCGCACGGTTTGATTGTACACACTTTGAATTTTCCTCACATTTTCCACGATCCGATCGGAATGACCCTCATTAAAGGGATAAGTGTGGGCCGCAGTTGGTTGCTGCAGACTGCAGTGCAGCATCTGCCGAAGCTGTTCGTCCACCAAAGTGATAACACCGAAAGGTGGGAATGCCTTTTCCAGCGAAACGAAATCCTTTCTCGTGGATCATTGTGGATTTGATTACCGCATTCCTGATGCCACTTTTAATTCATTATTTTTTTTTTGTGTAGTTCCTGTGTTGCTCATTCGAAATGAAAAAGGAGATTAAACGCGCCAGATATTGCGTGGATATCGCGCGCGCGCGTCGAATGGGACCGCTGCGCTCCACTGAAAATTGCCATAACTGATTGTCTATTAATTTGGAAGCGGATAATGGAAGATTATGCGAGAGAATCCAAGGCGAACGATCACACGGCCATAATATTTACTTAGAACTCCCGCTGTGCTTCTGAATTGAGTATAAGCCCGGAGGCAGAATCCGAAATGAATTCTGCCATCGTTTTTATTGTGGAGCGGCCTTAACTCCTTCGGCTGCGGTCGCCGTCCATCGGTCAGTCGGCGCGCAATGAATGAGTTATAAGACAGTCGGCCAACTTAGGAGTCTATCGATTTTTAATGAGCTTTCAGGGTATAAGAACAGACATCAGCATCAGAGCGTCAGATGCTTCAGCGTCAGCGTCAGTGTGTCCTCCTTTTCGCATTAACTTTTTGCAAAAACGAACCGATCGCAGCAGCACCAGCAGCAGCCGGTGTAGTCGTGGTCATGGTCATGGCCATGCAAATGTATTTTGCTTAATTTAACTGGAAGCCAGGGATGGGCTGGTGCTACTACCACCATCTCTCGCGCAGCCTCTTCATTTTCTGTCCATATTTCGCCAAAATAGCCGACACTTTTCTAAGCCGCTGGCGGCTCTGTTGTGTTCTGTGTTGTGTTGGTCGGATGTTGTTGCTAAAGACCCACAGAGCGGCAGGATTGCTTCTTCGGGAGGAAAAAAAAAAAGAACAAACGACGATCCAAAGGTGGGCATGGCAGGAACGCACAAATCGCTGCGAGGAATCGCTGAAATGAGGATGGGTGCAAATATATGCAAAGTGGAACCTTAAGGCTGACATATCGCTGGCCAGATGAAATATGGGTACAAGAAGCCATCCGCATATGCATATTTTAGGGCCACCGTTTAATTAGGGGTTCCATATTAACCGAGAGGGAGAGGATACTTGTACGTAAGGTATCTCCCTCCCGGGTTGATTGCGGACGCGAGCCGTTTAATCGCCACACCGCACCGGCTGCTGCTGTTACTGCTGCTGCCGCTGGCCGGCTTTGACCACACGATGGCCATAAGTGTAGGTTGGCCATGGATGTGTGCTGGCCGGCGCGGCGACGTTCGGTCGGTGGTAGCACTTCGATGGGGAGGGTTCCCGTGATGATGGCTTAAGTAACTTAAATTAGATTCAATTAAGTGTGTGGTAGCTTGTAATGAAGCGATGTGACATAACATGTGTTTGTTTGATATGATGCCTGTGGGAAGGGCGGACACACTTCATTGGGGTCTTCTTTTTTCAAAATTGACGAGGGTGATGAATGGATTTCATTCCAGTTGTCATGCGCCAGTGACTGACTGATGGGTAGGTTGATCGGATACGAATTTCGGGTGATCGAGAGAAGGGAGAATGAAAGATTCACATAAACTCGAAGATACTAGTTGATTATCCGGCTGTAACTCGTAGCTACAAAAGGAAGTCGTATAACATCCATTAACATTTTTTGAGATATTGGATTGAGACCAAGGAGATGGCTCAAGTTCGGAAATGTGCCTGAGATCCACTGGAGTGCACAATAAACTCCATCAATGGAGGGCGTGTGTGTGACGCTAAGGGTGACTATATTGGGTCACTCTTAAATTTTTGCGTGCGATCAAGTCACGACGATGACAAGTCCTCTGAAAGTTGCTGGGGCTTACTCGCAAGTGTCCGACATAGACGCTCACGACTGGCCTAATGTATAGAGCGAGAAAATGCTAAGAATTAAAGGTACACTTTGCTCTTCACTTTGTGAATTGGAGTGAGTGGAAAATATGTATATCGGCATGAGAAGGACACCCACATGGATAACTTTGCATCCTTCCGTTTTCTACTCGGGCCTGTAAGCGCAGCAATGAACGCTAATGTCTTAGCTGGCGCATAAAAGTGGATAAGGATCTCAGCAAAATTGGTGTGCGGAATCAGTTAGCCAGCGCCCAGAGATCGCTCTAACTGAACACACTTGTTGGGTGAATCCAAGGTTCACCCGGACTTTCCGCCAGCGCCACAGTAAGAAAAAGAAGGACACTTTCTAATCTGTATGGTAGTGACGACTACAACCCAGGTATCTACACTTAACGCTGCGGTCAGACGAAGCTTAAGGCAGAACTGATGAGCCTTCTCAGTGCATCGAGTATTGCAGGTAAAACCATCAAGGGGTGGCATGCAATTGGCTGTCGCGGTTTAGCAACGTTTGTTAAAATAACGACGAAAGAGTGAACACTAACTCAAATTACGTTTATGACCAAGTGAATCGATTGATTTCGCCTTATGTGTCTCCTATGAGTTTCATCGGATTTTCTCTAGCTGTTGCACAAAGGTCTTTGGGACACCCAAAAACTGTGAGAGATAAAGCAAAAGTCTGCGAAATGCCACCGTTTATTTGGCACAATCAACTTGCTTTGATTGGTTTGAAAGATAATTTCTAAGACAACCCAGAAAGGACCCATCGATACCATAGGCATGCTTCATACAAAAAGGAGACAAAGTCTGTCATCTTTCGAACCATCAAGCACTTATTTTATTGCATTTTGGAAATTTGCGAGAAGTGGAGTACGAAGGTCCACACGTTAAGTGTATAATCAAATTCGTTATAGATCACGGATCATTTGATGTTCAACATGATACACCTTGACGGTCCCACGGGTGAACTTTCATCACCCGAGCCCTTGAATCGCGTCAGTCTGAGATATGCTTCAGCTCCAACCAAGGCGCTTCTTCAGCTAACACGCTCTCTTTGATCCTTGCTCCCTTATGCCCGATGAAAAGTCCAAGCCTAAAATATGGCTGCAGCTGGATGGCGCAGTTGGTTGAGTGCCTGCCGTTGGTTAGATTGTAACTGTAGTTGTCGATCAGTGGTAGTAATCTGACTATGGGTAACATGGTCTAAGTGTGCTGGCGATTTCGCTCGCAGCTACCTAACTTAATCTATGGCTCCAGCAGCTCCAACAGCTTCTACTCACTAGTGTCTCCAGTTTCAGCTGACACAGCGTCTAATACACACGACACCTCTGCATTGCATGCATGCGTAACACGACAACATTCGTAGGAGCACTATACCGCTGATAAATTTTCCGGAGGAGGTTGTTTAGTAAATATTAAGGGTAGCATAAAGGAATTCGTAGCCGAGTTGCATATCCTGAGTGGTAAAGGAAACTTCTGCTGGGTAGTGGGTAGTGTTAGAGCATAATCGTGTGTAATAGAAAATTATGCCAGAGCACATGGATTGATGCATTGGGAAATGAATGACCTGGAATTAACAGAAATGAGATTGAAGTCTAAGGGTCTATACTCACTCACCAACAGTAAGCGAGTTGCCTTACGCATAGCTTCTATTCACGCTTGGAATTCACTGCAGTGATTGACGGTCGGACAGGCCTCCAGCGAAAACATGAAAACTCTATTGCCTGTTCCTATGTTACTTCCGTACAAACTTCAACATTTCTTAGAGTCCGCGGGTCTTACAGATTGAATCATCGAAGAAAATGTACTTCAAAACCCTTTCACTAAAAAATATTGCAATCATTCACACAATTGAGGTGAACATAGGGAACACCGTTGCACACATTCCCGAAGGAAATCTCCGCCGACCCACTTACCAACATGACAACGGTGAAAAGGGTAAGCCAACCACCCAATTGTCGGCCCTAGAGATTCCGATGTCATCAACTCGGCCGCTGATGGCTTAAGTAACTGAAATCTGATTTAATTAAGTGCATCGCGTAATGAAGAGATGCGCTCGGGGTTCGAGCTCGAGCTCCCTAAGGGCCATGGTTCAGATAACGCACCGCATCGTATCACACCGACCCGCTGAACGGCCGAACATCGAACACCGTCATCATTCCATTGTTGTTATTTCAATCGCTTGTAATGCTTATGTTTTTCCCCGAAAAAAGCCGTGTACGCACGCAACAAAAACTCAAACTCAAACCCAAAGTGAGTGAGTAGGGGCCCCCAACAAGTGGCCAGAGAAGATGAAAAGAAAAACCCAGAGATTTCGAAGAAAACCACACGAAACGAAGCCACATTGTATGCGTATGTTGCTTTTATTTATTTTATTAACAAAATTGGGACTGGTGCGGTCGATCGGTCGATCGATCGGCCGGCCGGCCGGCTGGTAGATGAGCAGTGCAGTGCGCTACTCTCAAGCACCCGCCTCGCGTATGATCGTATGAGGCGCGTATGACCGGCCGAACAATGCGCCGATCACACGTCATGAGATCCAATCCAATTCAATCTGATCACCACTTCTGTGATCCTTTTTTGGGCCAAATTCAAGAGGGTATATCTATCCACGCAGTCGCAGTCACAGCCACCGCCACCATAAGAGATGAACGAGATGAGAGTGCGCATGTGTTACAATAAATTTCACTAATTTCTGTCATCCGACTGAAAGCCGGGCTCAATTCTTCACCAGCACCGAGTGCCGATGGATGTGAAAAAAAAGAAGATGAAAAAAAAAAGAAAGACGTGTAGAGGAGCCCCAGCGCAGCATAGACAGATAGCACAGCACCTCAAATCGAGGCCCGGTCGAGAACGAAAGTTATGTGTTATTTTCTTTTGGGAGTTCCATTGATCGGTCATTGTGTTGGAGGGACCTTATTGAATCGAAATGACCAAACATTTTTGTCCGCACAATGGTCATTGTCTGCGTCGTGGGATGGCACCCAGTGTATAATGGACAGCTTAGAGTCAGCTTGTCATGAACCTACATCGGGTACATTGTGTTGCGCAGTGTGCCTTGAAATAGAGAAATCCATGTTCCGAACAAAAACCGATTATGTGTGTGGGAAAAAATGGGATTTGGTGTGGCTAATTCTTTTTTTCCCGTCGTCTTCTCCTTTTCTCCCACTTTCCGCCAAAGTGTGTGTCTCCCTCGCCCGGCAGAGTGCGGAAGGTGGGCCATCGGACGAGGACGAAGCGCAATTAGATGCGAAGAGAAGATCGCGGAAAGAGGTGTTGGCTGTCGGCTGTTGGTTGTCGGTTTTTGTTTTGCGAACGTAACGTACGGACATGCATGGCAAATCTTAATTGGCACACGGTTCCGAATTGAATGGCCACGACCAAAACCAAACAGGACCGCATTTCGGTCAGTCAAACGGATCGAGCGCGACTAAGAATCGATAAGTTACCTTAATAACACCAATTTGCTAATTTCCATCAAACGAAGTCATAAACTTCAATGAAATATGCGCAAGCCATTCGCAGGCGAAGGCGAAAGCGCAGGCGGGGTGTTGGATGTGGGTCAGGTCGGTCAGGCCGGCGGCACAGCGCGGCGGCGCAGTGCCTTTGAGTGGAACCGCCAGGCTTAAGTGCCTCACTTATTAATGCATGCGGACAATTCCGCGTGCACTGTCAACCGTCAGGAGTGTATCACAATGACGAATGTAGCTGCGCCGGAGGATGTAAAGACATGCCTTGGCGGTGGTACTTGGCATGCCTTGGCTTGGATGAGTTCGAATTGATTCGACACAAAAGGATCGGCAATTTGAACCCTGAATGGGTTGCATTTAAGAGACAGAGATGCAGATCGCTGAACAGACAATCGCTTGAGGTTGGTTGATATCAATGAAGAGCGTGGCCCTTCTTTCGTTCTTCCTCATTGAAAGCGGCCGCCGCCGCCGCCGACGCTGCCGCATGGTGGTGTGGTGGCGGCTGAAGTGGGAGTGCTGCGGAGAATGATATATGGATGGGGGAACGACGAAACGAAGCAGAAGAGTCTTGCCTCCCCAAAAGTGGATTTGGTGAGCAGCACCTTTTATCTTTGTGGGAGATTTAAAGGCTTGGTTGGTATAGGCCGGTCGATGTATGTACAGTACGTGTATAGCATGCCGTGTGGCCGCGCACCACTGCCGCTGCCGATGCCGCCGAGTATGATGACTGAGCTGAAATGATGATCGCTTCACCGTGATCATTGGCAGACAATTTGTTTTTCTTCATCAGTCAATCTCAAAGTCATAGTTCGATGTGTTGACCTCTCGCATTGAAACATCAGCTCACCATAAGCATCACCGCGCGTTTCAGGTATCCACCACCATCACCACCGCCATCACCAACAACAACAACCAGCCTAAACAACAAAGAAGAGATGAATGTTTCATCTCGAGTGCGACTCTCAGTTCGGTTTGCTTTTGGTGCTCGGTCTTGGTCTTGCTTTTGGTTTTGGTTTTGGTTTTGGTTACGGATTCAAATTCATGCTGCGCGCCGAGATACTCCGACGGTGATGATTGCTAGGGTGACAGGAATGCGCCACGTCATCGTTTGGGACGTTTAATAAAACCAGACAAAAAAAAAAACAATACAAAAAAATATGAACAAAAAAACACAGAAACCCCGGGCTCGTCTTCGGGTATCCATCCATGCCATCACCACACAGCATCCACCCGCTGCGTCTGTTTCGCCAAAAAAATACACGTAAAAGCCCCATCACCATCACCACCACCACCATTCGGGGAGCGTGAGAGAGAGAAGAGGAACCGGAGTCGGGCTTCAATTAAAACATAGCTCAAAGTGTACGTCTCACGGTTCAGCTCGACACAGCTCAACTCAGCTTGGCATGACATTGTCCCGCTGCCGGTCGCGTCGCCATCACCCCCACCATTGCCACCACAACCGCCGCCGCCGCCATCACCATCGCCACCACCACCACCACCACCGCCGCCGCGCCGCACTCGCACTCGCACTCGTACTAGCCTGTATATAGGGGCATTCAGGTTTTATGTGACACTGATGTTCAGGCTGTAAATTACCGGCCAATATGGGGGAGAGACAAGAGAAATAAAGAAATCTATTGTGACATTGTGAGGAATACATTCAAATGGAAATTATTGGAACCTTTTGATAGAAGAGCGCCACCTCGGACCCTCCGGTGGTCCGTGAGTGGTCAGCCATAAAAATTAACTGGATAGTTATAAATTATTGAAATACAATTCCAACACGGTCGAGTAGTTTATTGCTTTTTAACGTGCGCGCGGCCGCCTGGTGAAACAATATTCATTCGTTCGATCATTCGTCTGTTCGTTGGAAAGTCGACAAAAACAAACCTGTTCCTGTTGGGCCAGCCGAGTAATGACCAAAAAATGTTATGCCGCTGCTGTTGCCGTTGTCGCTGTCGTTGTCGTTGCCATTGCTGCTGCAGCGCCGCCGCCGACGACGACGACGAAGCCGCCATCATCGTTCAGAGTGCTACCACATTGATTTCAATGCTTCTCTGATATGCCAATATGCCTAGTGCCTGCCTGCCTATTGCCTAGTACCTACCTACCTGATTGGATTAGTCCAGCAATTGATTGTTAATTTGTAATTGTTGTCCTGTCCCTGTTGTCCAAGAGTGGAAATGGGCATCTAACATGGTATGGTATATCTCTGAGCGCGCACACAGTACGGATTACGGCTTGACTCAATTGTACGGCAATAAATTAGATTGGTACTTAGATAGGAGCTGCTGCACTTGGGACAAGGGAGCAGGAATTCAGTTCAGTAGAGATAACATTTCCAGAACCTGCACACGATCACTTCGTATCATTTAACAGGCGAGAGCGTGGGGTCTGGCGAACTATTTTATTTTTTGCGTGGAAACGCCCAGTCAACGACGACGCATTGGATATATGTCCGACTATGTCAGACGCGAGGGGGAGGGAGTACATATGCGGCCTGGAGCTATGGTGGCATGGTGGCGTATCAATTCCGCGTATTCACGCGGATTTGATACACTCATTCTCTAAGGATTGGATGGCTGGCCAGCAGACTGTGGCTGCTAATGATATTAATGGCATGCTCAGTCCCGGTAATGCCTCGCTTTTGATGGCCTTAACACGTGAGGTGTGGTGGGACTGTGCTGTGCAGTGTTTGTCGATAGACGCTATCGAATTTACTGGTCCAGCATACTGTTTCCTTCCTACAATGGGCTTCTTGTCAGGCAACCGCATTGACTTTTCTACGGACAGTGTTGAACGAGAGTTGTGCTTCAGAAATTGAATTCATTTTTGAGGCGGAATCGAGGTAGAACGAACACAATTTTGAGTTGCCAGACGTGATCTACCTCGCCGCTGTAACAACATCAGTGCGGAGATGAAACCCAGTTCAACTCTTGTCCACCGTTGCTTTCTAGATAGGCAAAACAGAAGGCAGAACAGGACTGTCCTATATGGCAGAAGCATACACAATATCGGCAGAGGATGAAGTCCTTGGTACGCGAGAACAGTTCTGCGCTTGATCAAGAGTTCTGTTCGGATTGGTGCCGATTGGAAATGAGTTAACTATGACCTGTCGCATGATATTGGCAGGAAGTCAACGGCTCCCAACATAACAATACTATATGGACACCACATCCAGCTCAAAAATTAATAAAGGTTTCAAATGACTTGGAATTGGACAAAAGCGTGGGATTCCCTTTCGTCTCTGGATTTCTCCACAGTTCTTCTCTGATCGCAATTCCCCGTATTAGCATTCGCTTAATGGAGATCTTGGTCCTCAACTGAATGTTTAATCAGTAACGACGGAGTGTCTCTTTTGTTATGAATATTGGCAGAATATGTGTTCTTCCATCTTTCCTCTGATCGACGCCTGATGACATTGTTATGTTTTCGTCAGTTTATGTCATCCGTGGTATCAATTAACTTTAACCGAGATGGACCTTTCATTGCAGAAGGATTAGAAAAGGATAACTGGATAGTCTTGTTGGTTGAGGCGCACCACTGTTAAGTAACACAAAGAAGAGCAAGGGCGGTGTCGTTGACTCAGCCAATTATAGTTGCTTTTCTGATCTAGAATATACGCAATTTGAAAACTTATGGTCATGGTCATTGCCACAGACGACAAGTGAGCAAGAGCATTTTTTCTTATTAACTTCTTCAATTTCAAAATAGTCGACAAACGTTATTTTTGTATTATATTCGTTAGGTTTGCCACCGGTAGTCAACTGTCTTATGCCCAGTTTCGCAGTTCAACGATTTATTCGGTTTCACTGTTTCGTATGAACCTTGAACTGAGTATAATTTGTAATTTAAGTCAAACTAGAGCGCACTCCCGTTTAAACCTCAATTCTGTGCCATTTTTCTTCTCTTGCACTTTTTTTCAAGTTTTCTCTCTGACATCTCATGTTCGGAACGAGATCATTTGCAATGGATTCCCACACAGCAGCTTTTTCATTCATCGGTTGATTATCAAGATCTTTGATTTCCTATAACAGCAAGGAAGCGCTAAAAAAGTTCAAAGGGCAAATGCACCTAAAGTGTTTTAAAACACTCACCAAATGGAAAGTGATTCGATCGCATTACACAAACGAAGTTCAGATTTCACTGTGAAAACGGACGAGTTAAACAAAAAACTTGAACTCGGTATAAGGTTCAACTGAACTTATGTTTAAACCTTCTGTGAAACTGGGCATTAAAATTGATTTCATCCCAGGAGTGACTGTTCACCAAGAGTTTTTCGCTGAAACCACTCCTTCGACATCAGAAATGTTCATTGAAATGCGCTCTTGGCCCAAATGCACAAAGAATGTACGCATATCCTATACTTTTTCTTTGGATAGCTCTCTAGGCTCTGCCATTTGCGCGCAACGCTAGTTCGAAAGAGTTTCTTAACAGGAATCATTTCGTATTAGATGTGATTACCTGTCCACTGTGGTGGGAATGCCAAATATTGGTTATGCTGTTGGTATGATTACCTCAATATTTAAGTAGGCAAACAATATGAAAATGATTGATTTATTATTATTTTTTCATTGCTCAGCGCTACAGTCCTTGTTGAAACTGGATCACAACCAATTAGCCTCTCCAACTCGAAAGTTTATTTCTTATTGTCCTTCTATCCAAAATTGGTTGAGGTTTTTCTGCACACCTCACATGCTTGGAGTGAGACGGACAGAGGGTAATTGAGAGCGATGAAGTGAAGTATATGCTGTCTTGATGAAAGGCCAGACAATATTGGCGTCTTGAACAGAACAGACAATGAACTGATATAACTTTTAATCGGGGACTTCGCCATTACCGCAGTAAGCTGTACTATTAGTACAGAAATCAAATGCAAAAAAACTTCTCCCAATTATAGTTTTCTTGAGACCAAGAGGGTGTTGAGGAACTCTCGAAGATCCAAACTGACGTCCCAGCAGGCACTGATCATCCCACCCATAACTCACAGCACAGGGCCATGGATAACATCAGAAGCGGTAACGAAGTCATTGGGCTCTTTGAGAGAAAATTTTTGCACGCGATCTTTGGCCCTGTTTGCGTTGATGGCTATATTTTATCAGGCATTACAACGACATGAGTCTAGCAAGAACTGATTTTTATTTTTTTCAGAAATGAATAACAAGCCGCCACCAAAACAAGTTACAACATTGAGCAACATCTAGAATTAATAACACTTAATTATCAAACTGGGTTTCCTCTTGCGGCAAGGAAGCGCGCCTTGAGCCATTTTACATTTTAGATAGTCTTCCTTCAAGACATAAATGGCGAATCGATCACCATTTCCTCCGATAGCCAAGTCATTGCATCAGACATACTGACATCGAAGCTGGTTAGACTATGCAGACAGAGTATCAATGAGATGTTCTTGGTAAATTCGGTGATCCTTTGCTTGGTACCGGAGCATACTCGAATTCATTGTTATGAAAAGGCGGACACCTTCCCGAAAATGAGCGGATCTGGGAGAATCTTTAGCAAACCCGTATGCGCGCTCATCACGCAGTTCCGTAAGGAGGAAACTAGAAAACGCAGCCCTGGGTAGAGCCAATACTCGCTGGCTTGATCTGAGTACTGAAGCTACAGCGAGGACTCTATGACCGACGTGGAACAAGAAGAGATCATCATTCTTGACCGGTTTCAGTCGCAAGGATTGAATCATTACTGGGCACTGTGCCATAGGTATACATGCAATGATACTAATTATACCGCATAACGACTTTTGCAGAATCTGATGAGATGAGATGAGGAAGAAACATAATCTATCCAATATCTGCTCTGCGAATGCCCAGTTCCAGCAAAGAAAAGGAGGCGTTCGTAGGAAAGCACTTCTTCATAGAATTGGAGGACTTAAGTGGTGCTGAACTGAAATACTTCTTAAGATTCATATACGAATTTGGCTGATTTTAGGGCTACAGTAGTGCCAGTACATTTTTAACACTCCTTATCACGGGCATAATAAACTAAATCTAACTAACTAATCTAACTAGTCTTCCTTCCAAGCAGAATCTCTGGATTTAAGAAATAAATATGATGCCAATTCATACGGGGTGCACCAAGTGGCAATGCATTCGCAACTAGTCTCCTCTTCGTGTAGATTGACTGCCGGCGGCATCATTGGTCCATACATTTTTGTTAAACCCACCGATCGATGGTCTCAAATTTAGTTTGGCCAAATTGATGCGGGCGACATGTACAACAGTTTCAACAGGACGACAACAGTATAAAGGACAATTTGCAGGAACAGATTGACGATTTGATCCCGTTTGGCTTTTCATGTGCTTGTGATATGCATTTCAAATAAGATCAACATAAGACAAAAAGGCCCCCATTTGAGTAACATTTTACAATGCTTCCATACTTGCCTGTGCTCATGGAGAGAATGGAAACAGAAGTCGGCCTTCTAACTAATTTGCACCCTCGATCCAACTAGTTGATCTGCTCTACCAATTAGATGCTGTATATGTATACAGACTGTGACTGTATCGTTTGTGAAAGATCCTTGTTCTGTTGCAATATAATGTTTCCTTTCACGGTACCACATCTCCCTAGCTTACACCAACTGATACTGTGATTGTCACCAATCTGATCAAATTAGGTACCTATACCTTGAGCGCACTTTACCATTAACTGACCACGATGGGAACATTTCAATCCTTTCAAAACTGTCACATCCCGTCTAACCAAAAACTAGAGAAATTCCAAAACTTTCACCATCCACTGTTCGTTTTAACCCGCACACCCCGACGCAGCACCAGCTTCCATACATGTGCGCCAAGAACAGACCACAAGCACACATGAGCGAGTATCTAATTCCGTGTGGCAAGCCTACACCGCTCTCGCACTTACTGCATTTAAGCCATTCTGGGCCGGACATTAGCCGCAACTAATGGGAATGATGATGATAGCACTTAAACACGATATCCGTTTCAATTTGTTTGGATTTCTTCAATTTAAAAGGTGATAATTTTCTACTTTATGGCCCCTGACATGTGGGCCACCCATAAAACTGATATCGCAACTCGATGTTATTCACACTTACGGAGATTGTCGCCGATACTCCTGCGCGTCGCAGAGCGCTGGCCGTCCGTCGTCGTCGTCGTCGTCGATGCCGTTGTCGTCGGTCGGTGTGGTTGGGGTCTGTCTGAGCGTTCGGTTTAGTTTTGGTTGTTGGTTGTTTTTGAATCTGGAGGGAACCAGAAGGGATGGACGGCAGTAAAATGCCACGGATGCGATGCGATGCGAACTGCTTTTCGAGACACGGGATATGGGACACGGGTACAATGATGGCGTAGAGTCAGTCGCACTCTGCGCGTCAAAAACACCAACCTACCAACGAACAAAGCAACCAGCCCAGCAACTCTGAAGTCAGATAAGACCCTCAACCAGGTCCGAGCCATGGGAGGAGGAATTTTATGGAGTACGAGCATTCACGGATACGAGTATCTCGCAGCGCTAGAGTGTTGTTTCACGGAGTTGACTTCATCATCAATATGCAGCCGATTGACTTCTCTAAAAGGTGCACTTTCCTAGACGTCCGAGGACATCGTGCGGTCGGTCATATTTAACTTACGATGACGTCGCGCACACATTACGTGCGACTTGTCTGAGGGCTTAAGCGCTGCCAAGGAGCGCACTCTAATCTAATGGATGCAGGAACCTCGATGATGATAGCTGGTGGAGGTCACGTCGAGAATAATTAACATTTCTAGACGATCTAGTTGACCTAGGGTTGTGCTCTGCAGATAGACCGCCCCACTCCTCCCTGCTGGTTCTCCACTCGTGCCGCTGCTGTGCACCGCGTGACTCTGGATTGATACCTGACGATGCTGTGGGAGAGTGTCCCCGCGGGTTTTTGGGATGTTTCGGTTGTATTGTGGGTGACCTGGCCGGCGCGGCGGTTTCGTTGTTATCCGGTGATTGATGATCGTCGGTGGTTAGAGCCAAGTCGAGTCGGTCTCCCCACCGGAGTAAGAGAAAGAAATGTTAATTAAATTAAAGCCATTCTTCTCAGCTCCTCTGCTTGTTGATGGGCTCAGCGCGGCAGGACACTGGTCTGGATCTGTACCTTTCCACATATGATATATCTTGAGAACCAGAACCGCTGAGATCGTCTTACTGGAATTCCGAACGACGCGACGGCTCGTGAGATCATAGCGCAGTTCGTAATTGATGGATCAATTGCTTCGCCATAGGTGTAGATTTTCACGCGCTCGTTGGATCTACGGAATCCCTCCGCGTCGAGTCGATGAATCGGCAATAGATCTCGCGATGAATCCGAGGTCTAATGCAATCAATTCATATTGTTGCCCAACACGGCTTTCGAAATAAGGTCTCTCCACTTAGTCGTGTCGTGTGCATGTGTTTCGAACAAAGCGCTGCCATTAGGCGTTGTTTGGCTTTCATTTGTCAATGGGAGTGCGCCCGATGCGCGCGATGCCTGAGAATCCGCACGAGTGTGCTTGCTTGCGTCTGAATCATCAAGGAGTCGGCGGCGACTGCACATATTTGAAGTTGTTCGGTTCAAGTTGTTTTTCGATTTGTTGTTCGCCAAATAAGCCGAGTGGCTTACTGCGTTCTGGAGCACCTCTGCAATTGGTCTCCAGTGCGCTGCTCGCGCGTAATCAAGTGCTTTATTTGCATTTGGTTCGATCGAGAGCAAGCAGAGAGTATGCTTGCGATCTCAATTTGTCATACTTCAGAGGCAGGCCACAAGCTGGCAAAAGTAGGTGTGTTTGGTGTTACAAGTTGTTAATCAATCGGAAATTATTTTGCAAGTCTCTTTGACTCTTGAAGCGGATGAAGTGGTTGACTGTGAATGCTTACTGACGGATCGGGTTTTCATACGACTTGAAAAGGAAGTGCTCCCGGCACAGTGCTGTATATGGATGCCACTCCTTTGACTATGTTTAGATAGTGAGTGTATTATATCTATGCACTAAAACATGTATTTATGCAGATGTAAGCTAGAAAAAACATATCGTTTGTTGCCGTCTGCTTCTGCACTCATTCTGAAGGTGGGACAAAGAACTCGCAAGAGGAGAATATGCAAATCCTTAGATTTTCAATGCATTTGTTGGTGGCGTTAAATAGATGTTTTCCCTATGTGTGTCAATGGGCGGTAGATTACGCTGATGTGGACGGTCGGTGGATGAGGCAATGGTTCGCATTGGTTGTCAGCTACAAACATGAGCTCAGTCAACTTGGCATTTAAGGTTTGTCAGGTCCTGCCGCCATTAAGTAGTAGAGGCCTACCTCGGACGATCAAGCTATACAAGACATTGGTCATCTCAGTCTTATCCCACAGCGCAGAGGAATGGATGAAAAAGTCGAGAGAAAAATGCCGTGGGAGAATTTTTATCCTGTTTGAGTTGAGAGCATCTAGATGAAAATAACGCATCCTGGAGAAGATCATGCCGGACTCACACGCGAACACTTTAGGCACGATTTTCCAAAAGACCGTAAAACTGTTAGCATACGCCGAGAACACAACAAGCTGTCAATGAGGCGTTTGCTGGCCTTAACACGGAATCGGCTAAAATGGGTGAATGAGGGCAAAACAAAGTATATACTGTCCTCAAGAAAGTAGACTCATCAGCGATGTCTTGGACAGAGCGTCACAATCGACAGCTATAACTTCGAGGTAGTTTCGAACTTCTCCTTCCACTCCGTAGTAAACAGAGAAAACAATATTAGTACCGAGATCAAACAAGAAGAGTACATCAGAATAGGTAGCTTATCGATCACGTCCGTATATTTTCTCTGACATCGTATTACTTGTAATGATTTATAAGATTTCTATTGACAAATTGAATGAAAAATATAATACATTTATCCAAAAAAAATGTCCGCCTGATTATTTGACTAAAGTTCATTGATGTATAACCACACCAAAATGTTAGAAAGCATTTTACATTTTTCGTGAAGCAACACAGTAAACAACCTCCAACCCTGAATTCAGAAACATTCATCATTTACTGACACAATCTCGGAGACACGTCAAATTAAAATGCTACTATTCAAACCCACATTTACCGGCTATCGAAGGTTTGACATTGATTACTTTAAAATGATGACTGCTTATTTTATGGAAGACATTATTTATTGTCTGAAACTAAATATGTGACATTATTCTCGTTATCACGGTGAGAACATTTTTGTCCACCTAAGGGAGATTTCCTTCCAAAGGATATGAAAAAAGAAAGCAAACTGAAACATGAATAAAATATATGCATAAGTACAATTTTTACAGGTCTCCGTGTATCTATAATACATGTATTATAACACATGAATTAATAGGCACGGATGCGTTATGGGTCTGTGCGTCGACTCCTACGCATTTGAACATCGGTGTCTGGGTTCGATTCCCAATACGCCCAAAAATAATTTTCATGACCCCACCTCTTTCGAGTCACTGACAATCCTCAAAGAGTATAACTGTCTAGAAAAAGCTTCTCAAAATTGGCCTTTCGGAGTCGGCATAAAACTGTAGGTCCCTTCCACTCGTGATAGAACAATAGCACGCACAATACGAGTGGTTGCTGAGAAGCTAGCCCTGGCTCTCTACTAGCCTGGCGCCATCAATATTATATTATTATTATTATAGGTTAATCAACTAGTAGAATCAAGGTATGTGAAAGGGTAGTGTCGTCAGATTAGAAAAGAAGAGAATTTTAAATATTTTCCGTATAGGTCCATATAGGAATCCACACCAGACGTAATTTTGATACGAATAGACAACTACTTTTCTGGGTTGACCAATTCGATCAATGTGAACGTTCATACAAGAATAAACTTTGAGCATTGTCCGTGAATTGAAAGAAGTTGTTCGTGACGGGAAACGAATACAGAACCTCCAGTGCCACTATTGGTTCGAAGGCCCGATTTTTCTTAGGTTGGACGATTTGTCGTTAAGCGTTGATGCTTGTCGTTCAATTTCTTATTGCTTCACAACTGTATGGCCAATTATAGCATAATTAAATCTTCATCGCCAGTACATAAATAAATTGTGCATTAATTCAATTGTTTTTCAACTTGTATAGTATGCGAATAAACCTTGTTTAAATCCATGTGACATTCTTTCCCGCAACGCATTTATCAACACAGTAATATCGGGGCATGTTGCTTGTTTCTAAAATCTCCTACATATACTGACTAGTCGTGGATTCACATATTCCTCAGCAATCACTCGTAGATTTAAGAATTTTGATCATGCACATAATTCATTCACATCAACGCCTAAAGCTCTTATTTCACCCAATGCAGAAGCTGAGCATAGTGTGACTGAGACACTGATAGACGGCTTCAGTTTTAAGTTAATTACAATTGATGCCATGAAATAAATGTCCAATATTTTATGAGTGTGATGAATTGAAATCATTGAAGTCCCTACTACACCCTCTTCTGTTAAGCAACTTTTTGATTAAAAATGCATTAAAAAGAGCTTATTGAGTATTTTCGATCCTGTCTCTCAGCTTTTTTCGACGAACTCTTTATCCATTTTACAGTTGAGGAAATTTATTCACTATTCCAACTTATTTACCAAAAGTCCGTAAATCAAAACCAGATCAACGCATAAGTTGCCAAAGAAGCTAATCCCATGTGCATCTCGGTCTATAACGTCACCCCAAGAATTAAGAAGAAGAAGCCACTCATTGACCAAATTACTCTTTCGTGCATAGGTTCCTTTTAAAAATGTAATATGTCTTCAATTGAACCTATGGCTCAAAACTGAACCATTAATTTGAATATTCGGCAACTCTTTTTGGGACATCTTATTCACCACAGAGATGAAAACATTGACTTTGTTGAATACGAATATTGCACCAATTTATCTTCTTTAAACTGCACTGTTCTGACAAGAACGGATCTACTTTTCCAACACGACTGAAATATAGAAACCTGACTTCCATATTCGGCATCATCACAAACAAATGGCGCCAAGAAAATACCGATTTTGCTAAATGTGCCATACTAGTGATTAATTGCTTAGCAGCATCGTTAGATTCAAGCTCTTAATGTCTTTAAGCTCAACGTTAAAATGGTCGAGCGACAGAGGCTCACATTCTAGACCTGTTCGTCGATGATGATGAGCCAACCGAAAACAAAGAGGGTGGGACCATTGTCTACTCAGTCTATTAACACATCGAAACCAGCAACCAACAGCGGCTTGACTAATCCAGATTAACCATACGATACATCAAACCTCCCACCCCATCAGAATCAATTACCCAAGTGTGGTGCTAATTGGCGAGCTTTCACCTCTCAAAGAGGTGTTTCCAGCCTCACATCGCTCTGCCTGCAAGCCGATACAATCAATCTTATGCTAATATCTGCCCCCCTCCATCAAAGACGAGACTGCACAACTCAATTAGACTAATTGCTGTGCAATTTATAATTGAATTGTGAACAGAGGGAGCGGGGTGGGGTACACACATAGAGACAACACACGCTGCACAGCTGAACGATGACAATTACTGCATCATGTCATCGCTAAAGTGACATTACGCAAACACCCATTGCAACGCAGCAACCTAACTGAGTGATGGGTGCTAGATGCGGTACCGTCTCCCTGCTTCCCCGCCCCGGGCAGGCATCCCACAAATGAGGAGTGGAATCGCATTAAGAAGCAAATCGCAAGATATTTTCGCCGCAAACAGAAAACAAAACACAAAAACACACGACCATAGGTACGGCGAAAGATTGCAATTTCTGTTCGGCTGCGGACTGCGAATAAAGTCACGTAATTTATTCCTAAAAAACTCTCACGGTACTTTAAATATAATTTTCCGTTCACATCGCACATTTAATACACTGCACTGGAGCTCCGTAGTCATTGGCGTCGTCGTCGGCGGCGGCGGCGTCGTCGTCGTCGTCGTCGTGAAGTGATTCAAGAGGCAGCAGCATCGAGGACGACGCACAACCACCAAAGCATCAGCATCAGCCAGACGGGAAGAATATGCCAAATAAAAGTCCCGCGTCGCAGTCGCAAGCCCCAAGTTTCAAGTTTTCCCCCCCGAACACTAATGCAAAACTTGAAATTCTTCTACGTGCGACGATTTCACCCTCGGGCGATTTCTACCGACCATCGCTGCCTGGGCAGGCTTGCCGGGCTGACTGGGCTGACTGACTGGATGAGTGAATGGAGTGCGGGGCTGCATCAGATTGGCGAGTGCAATATGGTTACTTGAAGTAAGTTTATTACTGGTTACGCTCGCAACGAAGTTGCCGTCTATGCGCGAATGGACTAGGCAGCAGCCAACCAAATGAATGGCCAACCTTCCACATTTCACCGCACCACCAGCGTCAGCAGAAGGATCAGCAGCAGCAGCAGCGGCAGCAGCAGCAGCATCAGCGGCAGCCAGCAACAGCAGCTACAGAAGAAGATCGAAGAGAGGTCAAAATGAGGAAGACCGAAACCGAGACACGAACACTGTACAGTGGACCTACCCGCACTCGCGAACACCATACCCCACCACCGTCATCGTTAAGAGAGAGAGCACCCATCCACCAAGCCAACCAGCCAGCCAGTCATACAGCCAGCCTGCCTGCCAGCCAGCCAGCCAGCCAGACCAGCAGACAGTTCAAAGGAACAGAGTTATTTATAAGGGGCAGTAAAATAAAATATTTCACCAGACCGGCCGGCCGAATGAACCCCGAACAGATTCCCATAAGGAGCCGCCTGCTAGAGCATCAACGATTTTTGAATTATTACCTTCGTTTACTTCTTGTTGGCAAAGAGTCAAATTGGTCGGCACACGCTCGCGGGCACACGTCATTTCCCACGGATCTGCGCTGCAGCCACGGCTGCGCATTGCTAAACACTGAACAGTGCATGTCAGATGCATGCCCATTGCGCCTATAGCCCGTGTGTACACCGCCATCAAGCAGCGCTCTCCCCTTCTTCTTCGCCGGCTTCTCTGCCCCGGTTGGTGGGGCCTGGAAGAAGATGCAGCGGCAAAAGAAATCTCTGATCTGCCAACACGGCTAATCAAATTGACGACAGAAATAGTCCCCCGAAGAGTGGCTGTTCGGCTGTGTCACCCACTGGGCAAGTGATCGTTGAGCCCATTTGGGGACACAGGGTCCCCCCCGGAGTAGGCATAGAAACGTCACCAGTCACCGGTCACTGTGCAATGGACACCACCGCGGGAAGACAGCGCTGAGGCGACGCGTGTAAACAAATTAGTCGCATTATCTCGCGTCGCATGTTCGCGCTTTACACGAGTCCTAAGCAGGGGCACCATTAATTACTCGCTCCTCTCGTGGCCGGCAATTAAATTGTAAAGGAATAATTAAATGTTATTCCATGTGCGGCTGGAGAGGTGCCACTTCATGCTGTCCCTGAGGGCCAAAGAGCCAGATGACCAGAGGAGCAGAGGACCGGAGGGCCCAGAGGGGGAGTTCTTGCATGATTCGCCCAAATCGACATCAATTAGCGGGCTCCGCTCAGCCCTACAGCCCACCTCAAGCGGCAGATGCACGCGCGAGCAGAGCAGACAGACCATGCTGGACGTGTGAACGCGACGCGCACACACAGCGCACACAGTGTGTGCGTAGGAACGAAGGTTGAAATCCGATCCGCGCTGCACTCACCCACGGAAAATAAAACCATTGTCAAAGCGAGGCGCGACACTCCGCCAGTCCGCACAGGATGAATCTTCAATATATTCTCTGTTTTATGTGAGTACCGAAGTGTCTCGTTCCCATTCCTGTGGCCGTTTGCCGTTCCCATTCCCATTCTCATTCCCGTTCGCCGCGTGTCGAGTGTGTTTCCGAAAACCAAAACGAATTAAGGCCCTCAAAGGTGGTGGTCTCGCCACGATGATGTTGTTCGTTCGGGCCGTCACTCTGCATCGCACAGATAAACCCTAAACCATGAAACATAGTTCCGAAGACGAGGCAAAGATAAAAAAAAAAGAACAAAAAAAAAAAAAAAACGCAGCGAGCCCGAAGTAAGAGCAACCCTCAATTAATTTCATTATCACGTCCCCAAATTGATTTGTCGATTAAGTCTCCTGATGGCCAAACATCTAAATTTGTCTTCTGATACAGATCAGCATTCCCATGCGACATCAACGTCGTCGTTCTCCCCGTCGTCGATGGATCTCTGTACGGCGCGGCGGCGGTCCATTCGTTGGTTCGTTTGTCCGTCCGTTCGTTCGTTCGTTCGTCCGTCTCACCTCACCGTTGACACTGAAAGGATGACAGCAATTTTGACCTGCCCAACGACAACGACGATGATGATCACGATGACGACGACGTCCAAGACGAAGACGACAACGACGATGACGATGTCCACATGATTGAGACGACTTTATTGGGCTGATGATCATCACCAGCACCGTCGCGCCCCGACCTGCACCGCCAGCGATGCCCAAACCTTTGAAGAGCGGCAGAAGAAGGTGGAGGAGGAGATGGTGATGGTGATGGTGATGCGGAGGACCCACGAGCAGAAGGATGGATGAGGAAGAGAAGAGGTCTCCCTCCAAATTGAGGCAACTATTTGGCCATAACTTACATCGAAACAATTTCGTAGGCCGTGTTCCTAATTAGCCCACACGGATGGGCGACGTGAGAATTAATAGTTGACAGTTGTCTTGCCACACACTTTCGATCTGAATCTGATGGTGATTTGGTCTTGGTCGTTGCCGTGGCCGCGGTCGTGGCCGTTGCTGGTCGTTGGTCGTTGGTCGTTGCTTGCCGTTGTCTTATGGTCCGCGGAGATGCTGCACACACTCTACAGTGGTGTAGGGAAGTGTCACCTGCTTTATCTAAACGATGAATCAGTATCACCAACAGCCGCGGAGGTCCGGCTTTTCAATCACATTAAAAACTTAATTGTAGTGGACTCCTTGGACAGGCGCGCGCTCTCGTGCACACCACCACTCACACTCGCGGTGTGTGTCTTATGGCTTTGGTCGCACTTGGGCTTCGGCCTGCTGGCTGGTGGCTAGTGGCTGATGTCTGTTGACTCGACCGTCCAGCCGTGGGGTTTCTCGTTTCCATTTTATTTCTTACTTATATAGAAGTCAATTACCATTTCGGTATCAGGATGGATCTAAAGGTTGGTGGTTAGCATTACGGATGCAGGTGATCCTGGCCAACGTGCACGCGCTCGCTCCCCTCGCATGTGAGTGGAGCAACCATGCAACAGAGTGTTGCGCGCGTGCAACCTGTGGGTAATTTCTGTCGGGCCGGGTGAGATTTTTCATAGTTCCGTTTGTAATTTATTTGAAAACGATAAAAAGGGTGTGATTAATGAAGTTTTTTTCCTGTTTTGGCTGTGGCTCTGGCATTTGAATGGCTGCACTGCGTAGCGACTAGTAACACTCATTCCATTGGGGCGCTGATAACGAGAGTGAAGCCGGACTGCGGTGACTGGGAATTTGGTTGCCTACCTCGTGCTTCGAATTGTGTGCAGAGTGCGCGCATTCAAATTAAGATTGTCTACACCAACGCATGTCTGCTGTTTCGATGCAAAGATACAGGCAGTGCGCAGGCATGTGTATCGATGTGTGTATGTACCTGTTGCTCTGATGTCCGATAAGAGGTGAGTTACATTGAGGAAGTAAACTGCTGCCAAGGGTTTTTTTTTGGGAGAAGAATCTCCTAGAGGCTCCTTATCGAATGGCAACATTTCACGCTAAGCAACTATGGCTGTTGTGAGATGCTGGATTTAGGGCTTGATCGAGCTTTGACCATTCGACTGAGCATTACACGAGTTTGCAGCCTTCGTGAGCACAAACGCACTCTTTTGTCGGAATTTTGCACCACTTTATGCAGAAATGTGGCTGAATATAGTGACGTTTAATTTCCTCCTGTAACGCGTGTAGACTTGTGGACTTGTTGACATAGACATTTCATATCAAATAATCCCACAAAATAAATCAAATGGTGTTAAATTACACGATCTAGGGGACCAATTTTGATCACGAAAACAAGAGAGTACATGGCCAGGAAATGTATTTTTATGTAACAACGTCATGTAACACCGTCTTGTTGAAACCACATATTGGCCTCATCAATACCATCCAATTTCGGCAGAAAGACCCTGTGTTATAATGTCACGATATCGAGTTCCAGTAAGAGCAACTGCTTAACCCGTCTCATTTTCAAAAACTTATGCTCCAATGATACACTTTGTTGTATCGTGTGACGGTTCACTTTTACTAACCATAAACGATCAGCTGTCAAGTTGTTGTGAGTGCTGCCAAAAAATTCCTGCAAATTAAAGTCTGACACGAGTACAATAACTTTGGGGTCAAAAATTGATAACGGTTACTTGTAAAGGAGTCCAGAACAAGCCTTTTGTCTGTTAATTTTTGCCTTTTAATGTTAAATTTAAATTTAATTATTTACGTCAATACTTTTTGCAAACTTTTGATTAAAAATAAAATGAAAAAAAAAGTTTTGTATGAACTCGAGTTCCTCGAGGTAATCTCTGGAGTGTTCTGCAGGAGTATGTCGGCGTTGGACCAAGGGTGCGTCTTGTCACCTCTCCTTTTCATTATACGATATGGGCTGGATGTTCCAGCGCAGCCGAGGCGAGGAATGTTTCACATTGGGCGAGTTGAGGGTAACGCATCTTCTTTTTACAGATCAAACAGACAAGCTGCCAAAATGAGATTTCTTCGTGCTGTTGTGGGAGTTACTAGGCGGGATATGGTAAGAAACACGGCAGTACGCGAGGAACTCAATGTAGAACAGCCGCTTCTTCGAACGGAAAGGGCTATACTTCGTTGGTTTGGTCATGTGGCACGAATATCCTCATCATCACGACTTCCGAGGCCGTGCCTTGAATGCTATTCGAGGCGACCGCTTTGCAGACCCAGGACGAGGTGGTTGGACCAAGTCAAAAAACTAGTTCGTTATTCATTTAGTTCAATGCCCAGAAAAATGTTCCCCGGTTGGTCGTCATATTATCGCACACAATAATAAATTCCCTTCAGATACACCACCGGCACCGCAACGATGCTCGATGTGCTTGTTGGAGAAACTAGCTACACTACTATGTAGTCAATGTGAAACGGGAAAAATTGTTGTCAAAAATCACGCCAAGATCTACAATTTCAGTCTTCCTAGAATACAGGTAAGTTAGGTTAGGTTAGGCATAGGAAGGGGAGTGTGATGGTTGAACATCACTTCCACTCGGAGGCTTTAGGGCCCATAGTGAATCCCTTCATTTGTGGGGTACACATTCTATCAACCTATCCTGTCGCGTGATGGCCTAATTTACCCCGTTTACGAATCCTAAGAGATCGAATATGTCGGCATTCTCTAGGTCTGCAGTCTCTGTGAAGAATCTTTGGCCCAGCGAAGCTAGGCGCCCGTTCTTGAGAGCTGGGCAGTGGTACAGCAGATGTTGGATTGTCTAGGTCTCTTCCTCGTAGCCGAAGCTTCGGCAGAGATCGCTGAATTCCGCGTTCCATTTTTCTGATGGGCAGTGTCCTGTGATCACTCCGACGAGCACACGGTTCGACCAACAACTTCGCAAATCCTTCCCGTAGCACTTTGCGAATGAGAAAGATTCATGTGAATGAAGTGTCAGATATTCTCACGCCAGAAGCTTCTTAGGAATACAGGTAACGTTATGTGGTAAACTGAAGAGGAATGACATGTGTTTACATATTACATTACATTTGTTACCGATTACACAAGTTGTGGTAGTCTAAGATGAACCAAGGCCTAGCTTCTACAACAACCACTTGCGTCATGCTTGCTATTGATCTATGTAGTGGGCATAAATGGTTACTCTGAGGTACGTCATAAAATAACTTAATAACACTCGATCGACAATCCATTACTAGCATCTGTATCCTATTGGAAATGTAGTCGCCGGGCCGCAGTGTCATATTCAAACACAAAAATTTCGTAATTTAGGCGCAGATCCACCACGAAACTCTGCTCATCATTTGAAACATCACAAGACTGTAACCTAAATGGTGGGACATAGTCCGGTGAAAATGTTGTCTAGGTTGTTCATATGACCAAACACCATCTTTTCATCTTTCCATCCACATAGCCTATCAGTCCCGCCGTAAACCTCCACTTTAAACGATCTTGTAGCACAGCTTTCAAAAGAAAACACTCAGACACACGGGACATGTTAACAGGCGTAAATAGTTAACATGAAGCAACTCTTCGCGAGGACGACAGTTATACGCATTTAAGTGGTGCTTCAAGTCACCCAAGTACGGCTGTCGACTCGCCTAATGATTCATGTGCCGGCCTGCAACGCTCAGGCTAGCAACTTGGCTCGTAAGCAACACAGTCATGCTTTGCCTACAAATCGAGATACCTTCGGAAGCATGGGCGCGTTGTCTTCTCCTATCCTACTTAAGAAACGCAAATGGACTTTTAATGCATTCACTATCTCTCGGTCATGGGAAACGGCGCTGTTCTGAATCCTGGAGACTCAATCTCAGTCAAATCTGAAGACGCACACAAGTGAAAAACGAACAATCAGGGGAAGAGCCACACCGCATCCGCGTACAATCGACTCGTTTTGGAAAACAAAAATCGCAAAATCGCAGTCACCCGAGTCAGTACGGCAAGGAAAGTGAAGCACATAAATGCCTCAGCATTCCAGACCCACAACACACCTATAATTAAGGCAGTTGCAAAGTTTTCAGCGTGGGCTGAGCCTATTTTGAACATTTTGTAAGAACTTTATGATCAGCGATTACATTTTGTGCCTTCGCATCATCATTTCGGTGAAATTATAGCCCTTGGCTATTTGGATTTAAAACAGTCGCGCGGCGTCGGTAGAGGCGACGGTTGAGGCGAATGCGGAGGCGACCGACGACCGACAACCGACAACCGACGGCTTGGTGCGGTGCCGCGCCGGTGAGCCAAAAGAGACGACCCTAAACGAATACCATACCGAATCGCCCCCGACAAACTCTGCGAGCATTTAGAGGCGCGTCCCCCCTCCGGATGCCACCGGGCCGCCATCACCGTCATCACCGCGGAGGCAGAGACTGCGGCTGTGACTGCGACTGCGGCCACTGCTGCTGCTGCTGTTGCTGTTGCTCCCGCTGCTGCTCATTTGGACAATTTAATTCGTCGTTGTTGTGTTGCAGTGTGCTGTGCCTTCGCGAGCGTTCTCCGAAATCGCCCCCAATTTCGAGATCGACCACGGCTACGAACAGGCTAGCCAGCCGTCCACCGAGAGAGCGAGTATAACGCATTTAAAAGGTCATTTGCTCGACTCGTATCGCCAGTGGCATTTTTCGGAATCGACAGTGAACGATTTTGTTGCCGGCCGTGTGCTGCGCTCCTACACCCATATTGTCTCTGAAGTAGCGTTCAACATCGCTGAGGGCTTCGCTCAGCAACCTGTAATTAAAATGAAACAATCTTGTTCTTTATGGGAATCGCACAGGGAATTAGGCAATTCGGGGTGGATTCCACTTCCAAGTGTTTATTCCTTTCTCACACATTGTGATGGGTCGCAGGACGCACAGCTCCCCTCCCGGCACGCCAGATGCACGTTTTATGACAAATGCCACTCACTGCTTCGCAGGCCAGTCGATGGTGATGTCGATGCGCTGATGCTCTGATGTTCTGATGCGCTGATGTCGAACGCGGGAACGAAGGAGTCGCAAATTGCCGTCAAGTGTGGTGGTAACCTGAATTCAAATTTGCGTTCGTTCTGTGCAATGCGGTAAATTGTTTTGGGCCAACACAGCACGGCATGCATGCATCCCGGCCAGGCCAGGCCAGACCAGCCCAGGCCCGTCCATCTCGTTCGACGTCGCTTGGTCGTCACTTAGCGACGACTCCCAGCCGACAAACAACACCGGCATAATTACCCGAATCACTGGCTCCCATCACCATCACCGACAGCCCCAGTCGTCCAGCCATCCAACCATTCAACCATCCAACCGTTCAACCATCCAGCCATCCAGTCATCCAGCCATCCATCCATCCACCCCAGCCAGCATGCAGTAGGCAATCAAAGGCAATCTCTTTCTCTCTCTGTCTGTTCCTGGGCAGAAAAGTGTGGGAACTTTTCCACCTCCTCCCCCGTTTCCTCGTTGCTCCGCACCCGAGCGGGCCTAGCTAGGAAATTAACTTGACGTTTACTCCAATAATGCACCGCTGCGTGGATTCCGCGCCGCGATTGGGGGAAGGCGCTCAATTACACAAAAATCAATCCTGGACTTTTGATTGTGCACACACAAATTGTCTGCCGGATTCCTGGCGGCTGCATGGGCGGAATGCTGCTGCCTCTGGAATGCCGGCCACACTAGATTCATCTGGGGCCAATCATCACCGACCACTTTGTCCGAGCGCTTGTGCTGGTGGTGGTGGTTGTGTCCGCATCGGAGGCCAGCCAGCGAGAAGGCGAATCAGTTCTCTTTCCCTTCAATTTTTGGCGCATAGTTGTGGCTCCGAATTATTGGTTGTAATGGATTCCACTGATGCAGTTCTGTTGGTAATTGCAGCTCTCGACGTTTGGCTGGGGGAAAATGGGTGGACTCTCTAGCATGCAATGGATCACCCAATCAAGGCGGAAGCAGGAGTGAATTAGTCATGGAGCTTCTTTAATTGACTGACAGATGTCGTTCGGTGGGTGATGATGACTGGTTGTCTATGCCACTATTGTGAGTGGAATGAGGTTGGGAGTAATATATTTAGGATCCCCGAACTAGAATCCTGACACTGATTGCCATATTTGACAGCTGATTAATGGAATCCTATTGGAACTGGTCGGTTGTAAACTGCTTTTAAATTTGATAGGCGCTACTGGATCAATATTCGCAATTAAAGAATCAGAATAATGTAGAGCGCATGGAGAACTTAGCTCCGACCTTAAGAGTCAACCTGTGGACTCTGGACCAACGAAATTGGCTGTCACAAGTGTTATCGTCACAACTCGCAAGTGCCAATCTGGAGGCTGGACTGGCCAACCATTCTGAAGAATTATCAGAGAAGGATGTGGTTGCTGATTACAATTTTTTTTTTTAGAAATACACCAAATAATTGGTGATTTCCAACTAGCATATAATAGAGTGAAGAGTAAATTAACCAACCAACAATATCGTTATTATGGATTATAACTACGAATAGGTGAAGGTGACAGCCACACGCTGGGGCTCATTCTCCAAAACTTTATCTCTTTCTGCCTTTGCGGCTAAGTGGAACAAATATTTAACCACGTTGAAAATATTTTGTATAGCTTTTTCAAAGGCTTGTAATTTCTACCACATGTTTTATACAGTAAGGAGAGAAAGGGCGTTTTTGTGAAGTTGTGAAGTAGAATTTCGCTAGTAATTTTTTTTTTTTTGTTGTCGGATGGGTCGATATCTTAGCAAAGTTTCGCGCCGGAAAGAGTGAAACGGAATTTAATCAATAAAAATTTCTAATTATGCCAGCATTTTGCAAACGTAGCTCCTGGCGGTCAAAGAAGTGCCCTGAAATATGCTCTCTGATAACGATTGGTGGAAGCTTTGTCTGGTGCCATTACTGAAGATACTTAAAGGGAAGAAAATAATACAAAAAAGGAAATAGCCTTTATCATCGATGGAGAGATGGAAGATATAAATGTCTCTCGAACTTTAATCAATATACATAAATCTGAACGAAAGTATATCGCATCTCGCAGTAGTAAAAGAATAAGAGAAAATACATAGAAATAAATTTAGAGCAAACAAATCCAGTGGTGAATTTTAGAGTTGCAGTCGAAAATGAGAATCTGAAAAGATCCTTTCTGTAGACTGTTAAACGGCGATGAGGTCTCAAATACTGCTGCCAGGCAGAATGATCCACTCAATCGGGACGATGATTGACGAGAATTCCGTTCCCCCGATCTATACGATATCCAGATAGAATATCAAGAATGAAATCTCACAAAACTGCCGCTCGGCTAAAACCTTTAAGGGAAGTACACAATGAACCAAACCATCACACTACCGCATATCCTGGAAAACTATTTAAGGACTTGGTCTATCTATCAGTACCGAGGTCAAACTCAGAGAACTCTTGCTGTTTCAATAGGCCCAAGAGACAATTGTGTAAAAAAAAATTGTGTAAAGTAAACGATTAAAGAAGTGGGTACTTGCTGGATAAGCTCAATAAGACACTTTTGCGTTCGTTATTTTTCTTTTCATATGCGTTCTGGTCTCGAGAGATATAACGCCCTGGGCCACTCTTATTGGTTTCGTGTATAAATGGGATATCTGAGAGCACTAAAAACTGCGAAAATTGCATCTACGTACGACGTATACGACTATATAAAAAGATTAAAATGTTCTCAGGGCCAGCTGCTCAGTGGCATCAATATCGACCTAAACTCCTTGATTATTTAGTCACGGTTATCAATAGACCTCTCCAAAATGAAAGCTCTCCATTGCAGCTGAAGCACTACGCATCATTAATAGTAGAGGAGAACTAAAAGAATCTCCACATTTTTGTAAATAACGTTTTAGTTCAGTAGCCTCAAAAAGTTCGCAAGACTTGTTGTATCCAACATTAGTAGCAAAAGTCCAACTAACTATTATTTGCACGTCGGATTCAAACTGAGACTAGTCATTTGTTCTTTCTCTCATTATATACTCTGTTGAAACATGGACTCCGAGTGTTCACACAAATTATTATAAATTAACAATTGCACAAGGTATGTTTTTTAACTTAGATCGTACACTCATGTTTTATAATTTTTAACGATTTCTAGATGCTCAATTTCTTAAACATCTTGGTAGCATTGCACAAAGTTGTATGCAAGTACCAGACTACTTATTTTCAAAATTAATGGTTGCGTATTCTCTTTTACAAACTCTCAATTTGATCTCAATAGTTAAAATAAGAAAGAGAACAACGTGATATCCAACTTGGAGCACGAAACATGAGACAGTAGTGGAAGTCCCTTGCATTTCACATAGCTACTCTTATGGATCAATTTCCTCGGTTGGAGAAGGTTTTCAACTGTTCACAACAGCTCACACGTATTCACATACACGTAGTATGAAAAACGCTGTCAGATGAAATCAACGGACAAGGGAGGTAGAAGTTGGATATCTCCTTGCTCTCTTATTTCTGCTCAATAGTCAATTAACCCAATTCAAATGCGGAACACAAACCATCCCGTACTACTCTTTTAGATGCACTGTGTACGCTCACCCTTAGTATTTTTTAATCTCATATTCAGTAATTTATAATAAGTTCTCACTCATTCTTTCCAGTCATAATATAATCAAGCATGCTTTGTTTTCTATGTACATTTCTTCATTTTCTACACACATTTTTGTATTCTCGGTTCATTCGTACAATCGACAGGACGCGTTCTAGAATCATCCAAATAAATCAATACCAGCAAATTTAATATTGTTTTTTCTTCATTTTTCTTGTCGCCATTAACTAGCGCGAACATGCACGAAATTATTTTTGTAAGAAACTTTTTGACAGCACTATACCTTCGAGTGCTGTCGACTCTGTCGTGGAGTCTCGTTAAAAATACCCATGGAATAAACTGTATTTGAACAACAATATGGCTTGCTGGCAAAAAGTTTCATCATTTCGAGTTATAGCGTCCTCGTCAATAGTCGATTTCACTCCCTTTAAGACCAGTGATCTCTACATACAGACTACAGCTGCAAAGAGCGCCATTATGATCATCCCATCCATGGGCTCGTTCCCAAGCTCTACTGGTCATGCAAGTATACTGAATGGACTACAAATAGAACCAATCGAAAGCGACTATTCTCCCCCATTTCTTGACTTCGAAATAACCTTTCGGTGTTATTTCCCAACAAGGGAGAAGTGGAGCACAAATGAACCCATCAACAATTCGACCCATGTATCTACGAATGTATCAAAGATGCTAAAAGGCACAGGCGCGGGCATTTTCTACGAATTGTCAAACATGCACTGCTCCATCATAATATTTTATTACGGCCGTGTTTTTCAAGCGGAGGTCCTTTCAGTCAAGGAAGCGACCAGAACGATATCAATGTTGAAAATACTACCGGCTGATATTACCATTTTAATTGACAGTCAAGCGGCCAACAATTTCGGCAGGCTGCGGCTAAGAGATCAAGGTTCACTCGATCAACGCAGCGCTCGATTACTCTGGTGGTGCAATGAGGCAGCGGTTGAACTTGTGGGGAAAAGACCTGAAACCAACACATCCCAGGCAGTCCTATGTAATAGGACAGGTTTAATAGTTCAAGAACCGTCAAATTCCTTCAATGTAACAAGAAGTTGCTACAGATGGTAGTTGGAGCGCTAACTGGCTATAATCATTTGAAGTACCATTAAATGAAAATGGGACTCATGACTTCATATGCAGAGGCTGTGGTCATGCAGAGGAAAAAGAGGAAACTCCACACTACCTTTGCCACTGCCCCAGTCTTTGCCAGGTAAGATACAAAACACTGGGCGAACATTTCTTCCAAGGCTGAATACATTGACATGACGCTACGAGGAAGATACGAAAAAGAGTAACTTCCCCATTGGTTAGTTTAGTCTAATTCACATTTTTTCCCAGGACATAATGCCTAAACATGCCAAAGGAACATGGATTCAATTGATGATTCCTTATTTTTCGTACAAACAATTAGTAAATCATGTGCCCCAGTAGTAGCTTTGAAAAATGATGATGTCTAAGCAAACATTTTGCAGTCTGAGCCACTTCTTGGATTAGTCGATGAATTTTGCTGGCATCGCTCAAAAATTTTCAAATCGTTGGTCTTACCAAAATTGCCCTCTCTGGCCCTCTACGAGATGTAGCGCCATCCATACTATTATTAAATATCGTTACCGACGTAACGTAGTAGGTTAAATCGTCGTCTGACCATTCCTCGATATTGAGAATCAGAGCTGTAGGGTCAGATGTGAAATTTAAAGGACTGGACAAGTCAAATAAATCTTATATCCAGTCATGGCAATCTCAATTACCAGTTAACTACTACTCACTCAAACCGCTGACCAGCTTGGCGCCCAATGCGTCACTTTTTATATTCTAAAATCCAAAACGTCTGGTAAACAGAGTGATGTAACCCATTCAATTCATTTCGGTAGGTCCTTAGTTTCTTTGTTGAAGTACTCCTCTGAGATTGGTTTGATCGTAAAAACGCAATCAACAGCCGAAAACTTATTTCCCACAGATTTGCTTTCACGTCATTTTTGAAAGATCCAACTTCAAAGGATGTTGATACCTAGTACCTACCTATTTCAATGCTGAATAGAGTTAACTCCGAGGGCGTCATGGACTGCGACCGCCTGGGTCGCGCTTTCAACACTTGGAACAACACTAGCAACCAGAAGACGTACACAATTTGTCTCGCCCGTCGCAATTTCCTTTGGGTCGTGTGACACCGACATTAGTTAGAAACTGTTGTCTCTCAAACCGAAGGATGTGTTTGTTCATGTCGGACTTGCTCCGAAGCCTACATACATCTGCCTGCAATTCATCATCTCTGAAAGTATTTTGTGAAAGTTGCGGACTGTGCTGCTGCTTATCAGGAACACCTTGATGGACTAGACCACAGCCTGCATGCATTAGGAAAGTGTTTCCTCGGTTTTAATCAACCATTTACATGGATAAGAGTTTGACTGATAAAATCGTTTGGTATCGCGTTGGGGAGTCCTTTCCTGTAAATCCACCAAACATCTGAGGCCCGGCCGTCCGTACGAAGAAGAACGAGAAATCGTCGATGTTAAGATACCGAAATTACTTATGGGAGCGAGAAGGCTCCGCCTTCAATTAAAGAAAACAAAGCCCCTATCTTCGCTCGTAAAACTCATCAATATATGTACTCGTACACCCCACCCCCAGCATTCGCGGTATTAAAGGCCAATTTGTTGTCAAGAGAGAAACCCTTCACGAGTCGTTAAGTCTCCGAAAGGCAGCCAACAAGCACTACCGACCTGTATGTAGCTCGAACAACAAGCGTTGTCACACCCGTCACCGAAATGGTGGCGATATAAAATTCAACCCTCTAACGCTCTTGCGACCACCAGATAAGCGATCTCCACGAATCGTCTTCACTTTCATCTTCTCCCAGGGGTGCAAACGCCAAATTATTTATAACCACTTACGGTTTCCACACCTGTACAATTAATTTTCCATTCGAACGCCGCACAATGGACAAGAAACTGAGGGGAGTTACCACTTTTTTTTTGTCTTTCTTTCTTTTCATCGGTTTTCTGTATCAACGATGATTTCGGCAACCTTTTCCAAGCCCCCACAACTACCACCACCATTTGTGGTGGTGCTCCGGTACTCGGTGTTCAGTGTGCAGTGCTCAGCAGACTTGAAGGTGTCTCTGAGGAGCCCATTTATCTCCACTATGACACACTGATGTAATTTATTTTCGGCAATATATCAATCCGCACACATTGTGTCTACGGTGCGTGTACCTGTGCGACTCTTCTTTCCCGTGTCTCTCTCAGTCTCACGCGGCTGCGTTTGGCAGGCCGTATGCACGCCTCCTCTGGCAGTACAGCACTCCGATAGAAAAGGCCATTCGTTCCGAACAAAGAGCCAAGCGGGGCTACAAAATAAGACATTTACTTCAATAGCAAGTGCGACAAAAGGTACCTGCCACACTTGGCGGTGCGCGTCTATCTTTCAACATTCAACATCTTCGAGTTCATGTATCTCTATGAGTGTGTCAGAGTCAGAGTTAGAGTCAGAGTCGGTGTCTCAGTCTGAGTATCGGAGTGTCGCTATTTTGTGAGATACATGTGTAAATTTTGGCCATGTCACTTCTATTGAGCCCTTTGTTCGATGCTTTGCCGCCCATCAAACAACATTCCCATCTCTAATGGACTGGGAAATTGAGAGTTATGAGAGGAGCAACTGCGGTGCATAACGAAACGGCTTCTTCAAAGGGGGCCCTGTGCCAGTGCTCGCCTCGCCTCGCCTTGCCTAGCAATAGAGAGCCCTGTCGTCGCACAATGTTACAATTGGTGTCACAATGGCTGGCATGGATGTGACTTGATTTCACGCATCACCTTGAGAAGCGTGAGTGCGCCTGTTTGACGTTTACCTCTTTTGCTCGTTTGTCCAATTCTTCTTTGTTGTCACTGTCGCTGTTGCTGTTGCTGTTACTGTTGCTGTCTTTGGTTTTTGTTTTCATTCTGCCGAAGCGATGTCAATCACTCTCGGAGATCTTCGAAATCCGGAAATTGACTTTGGACCAAGAGACGGCAGGAGGACGGGCTCGACAGCTTTCTCCGGGCACGCACGCCGCCAACAGCGACTGGCGACAACGAAGCCAGCAACAGCGACGACGACGACGACGACGATGCCGATGCCGATGGCAACGGCGACTACGATGATATGGCGGCGGCCCACGTTAGTGAACACCACCCACGTCCGCCTGAATAGATTTTGTTTATAGCTCCCGAAGAGGCAGCGAGAGCAGCCAGTGTGCTGGTGATAACCAGCATAATAATTTAAAATTGACATCAATTCCACTTTTGGGCTGTCGTATCATAAAACAAAAAAGGCCTCACAACACAGCATAGCACATACCATCGGGGCACCACAGTCAGCTATGGCCCATCGACAGCGAACAGGTTTCCCGTGTTCCACTAATTGGCGGATGAACGTTTACATCACTGCGCTGATCAGAATCATCAGACTTTATGACGTTTATCCATAATTATCATCCAATTAATCAGTTAGCCCATAGCCAGGGCCAGTCCGAGGAGCCCCGATGGCGGCGGCGGGAACTCAGTATGCAGCCATAACTGCTGCCGACAACAGATGTCAAGGCAATCAAACAAAATCGAAACAGTGGTGGAAAAGCAAAAAAAAAAAAAAAAGGCAGAGAGAAACAGATTTCATCTAATAGATACTCGGCATTCGGCATCATTTGTTGGCTGGTTTAAATGGACGCTGACGCTGACACGCTGGAGCGGCGAGGCTCGCTGGCGTGGTGGATCCACGCCACGGCATGACATGGCATGGCCATAACTCAGCATAGGCGTGTTTGCAAATCATTTGGTTGTCGTCTTTGGGTTTTATGTCGTGTCAATAGGTAAACAAGTACACACACGCGGACCTGAGATTATGCTGAAATGGTTATCTTCACGGAAACATCAGACATTCGGGCTCTCTGCTCTGCTATGCTCGGCTCTGCTCATCGCTCGTATAGTGTTTGGTATGTGGTGGAACGCCCACGCGGTGCGATATCTCTGATTCTGTGATTCTGTGATTCACCAGGAATGGGACAACTTCCTCTGGATCGTGTTCCGCGGGCGCGCGTGTTTCGTGCCTCGCTGTGTGGACGATGTTTATTGCAAATGAGAGTATCTAGGCTTCGAAATTGAATCTTGATTTTGAAATGCATTAGCAGAATCGATAGTGACAACGCTGACCCTAATCGAATCAGGGTTTATGGTTCCCACTTTCCATTTTGGTTGTGCGCCTCTTTATTATCATCCAATTCACATCAACTTTCCAGACATGTAGGAGTCTGTAGCAGATGCTTTTATTGTTTTGAATGAATTTCGGTATTTGTTAATTTTTTTTTCTCTTTCAAGTGGTTCTTGGGAGGAGCTGTCATTTGACATTGTCCACATGGCATATGGAACATGGAACATGACAGTAGTTCAATTGAAGTGGTCTCATGGGGAGACGGGAAGGCAGAAGGCACACTGGGACACTTGCTGTGTGTGTGGCAATGTATCACTACTGGTTGTGTCATGTATGTTGTTTACCAGCTCACATCAGGAATCATGGCTAAACAAAGGAAGAGTGCTCATTGAAACTAACCATTTTTTAGGATCATGTTCAGGCTGTAATTTGAGCTAGTAATACCTGGCTAATGGTACTTCATGACTTGAAGAATATTGCTTTTCAAAGTGTGAAAGCTTTTATCTATCTCTATGTTGTGCCTCTCCTTCTGTCTTCTCTTTGTTAATGGTTTTTTCGCAAATCTGTGTTGTTTTAGTGACGAAACGAGAATTGACGAGAGGGGCTGTGGAACCGCAAGCGTTCCACCGTCCTTTGCCACTGGACACTGAAGCTAAGACTACTGCAACAAGTTTGCGGAGTGTACATACCTAGTACAATGTTATGGTGCACGATATTAACTCATTGATTCTCAGAATGAATTCAACGCACCCAATTGCACTTGAATGCCAGAGAAAAATCGCTTTTACTTATCAGCAAATATTCACCAGTGAAGAGTCGTTCAACAGACAAAATGACGAGGATTTATGCTCGGTCAACACGACTCGCGCCTGAACTAATTCCCGAAAGTCAAACGTGAATACCACCTGGACTCTGTGATGGTTTGGTGGGGAGTCCCTAAAGATGGAGTCACCAAGGTACATTTCTTCGAAAAATGTGATAAGATCTCAGCGAAAGTTTACCAAAGCGGATGTCTTAGAGAACGTTGTCGAGCATCTTAAGACAATAATATTTGAAAATCCAATCCGTCCAAAAAGACTGCTCTCTCGCTCATGAGCGGACAACATGACAATCATGCCAAAATACTTAGTTTCCACTGATGAGGAATGGGCCATCTGCAAACCCAATACTACGAATGATGGTCCGTTTTAAAGATAATAGCTTGTGCAAGGCAACGTCCATATATTGAATCTTTGAAGCGCACTTATCCGAGCAATGAATCATTTCCCGATGGATGCTGCGTACCGTAGTCAATGGGGGAACTCACTTCAGGTAGGGGTTAGAATGAGGAGAGAGGTGGAGATTACCCCTACATGTCAGAGAGTTTATCACGCTGAGGAAGGTGACGTGCTCCTGTGTAGAGTTGCAAGTAACAACCAACCGGGTGCTACCACCCGAAGAGTAGCAGAGGTTTTAGATCGGCCTCACCACTTGGCCGATATGACGGCGATATAAGTCCATAAGCAAATGGAGGACATATCGAATAATTTGTCTTACAATTTGTAGCCATTATTTAACTAATAAAGAAGAAAAAATATTCAATCGTATTCATTTAGAAACAAACACAAATTTCTTGGATGAGGTATACATAACTTGACATGACACACAACACGAACTGTCTTGGCTTGGAACTGGTCACCAAGATCGGGTTCATGTATAGCTTCTTTGATTAGAGTGAACTATTCGAGTAACTTTGAGTTATAAGGGCGAGAGTTTATGGTGACGGTACGTCTTAATCAGTTTCGAAGAAGTGTGAACCAATGACAACAACAGATCAAAATTCACTTTCACAAAACTTTCTGAATGCAATGGACAGTCGACAGTTGCATGTGGGATTTCACTTCTCCATATTTTATTTGTTAACGTTTTCACCGAGTCAAAAATGGGCCTAATTACTGAAAACATCTTTGTTCAGATGTTCAAGTCCACAATCGGCGTATGTTCCACTCATTCCGTGGTCACCGCGCTGCAGTGTGTTCAATTTTACAAAGTTGTAGGTGCAACAAATGCCATCGGACGAGCTGAAATGCTGTGATTGCCGTGAATCGGCAGATATCAATTACCATCAACATATTCATTCAACTAACCATTTCGATGATGACCATTTCGACATTTAAGTATAATAGAGCCAAGCTCTTCGAATTTGTTTTATGACGATTGTGGTTGATATGAATGTCAAATCCGAACTATGCCGGCTCCTAAAGTGGCCTTGCCTACGCTTTCCAGCAAGCATTGAAGTGGTTCTTAAAAGTGAAACTATTTGTTGTTTTTAACGACTTTTGAATACAAGAGTCAACATTTTCTCTGTCGGTTTGTGTTATCATCTGGAGTCGTTTATGAACAGTCTGATAGATCTATACCAGTGTAGCTTCAGGACGGGGAAGTCCACAATAACACAACAAGAAAGTGCAAATCGGCGATTGCATATTCGTCGATTGCAAGACTGCATGTGACAGCGTGAATATGAGGACCTATACACACATGAGTCTAGCGAGCTGCCTCCAGATTCAATGCCTTCGGTATATGGGCCATGTAGAGTGCATGGACAACACTGTTTCAGCCCGAAGAGTCTTTGACTCCCCGCCAGTGGAAGAACTGCCACGAAAGCCATGGTGCACACAAGTGGAGAAGGATCTCAGATAACTTGGAGGCAACTGGCTGAAGATTGCTCCAGCTGTAGATGCTGAGGCTCAGTTCCATCCCGGACTGTAGCACCACACAAATAAGAAGAAAGACTGCAACAATCCACTAACCTTTTTACCACAATTTTATTTCCATTTTTATTTTCTCCACTTCCTTAGATGAATGCAGTTTCAAAAGACGCCTACAACTTCGCCACCTTTCAATTACAGACTAAACTACTACTGGGTATTAAGCTCCTTGAATCAGTTGACATTTTTTATTTTGAAAAGATCTTAGTTGAACTTCGGCCTCGGCAGTTTACAAAATTATGAGCATTCTTGGAATTGTCACTCATACCGCATGGAGCCAGATGGAAGCGTTGAATAGTACAAAAAATACGTCGCGTAATTAACAGTGACAAGTGCATATTTAACGTAAATTTAAAGTGACAGCTGAGCTGTGTGGGGATGGATTCCGTGCGATTTTCAGGTACCCAACGTATCAAACATGCCGACGGAAACGAACGGAAACTACGATATGTTATGTTACTACGAGTGCAATCTAACTCAACCATAATTTACAACAGTTGCAACGTATAATATTTTATTGTAAGTACAACAGTCACTGGACGTAGGTTAGTAGTTTGGTTAATCATTCACAAGTTGTAATTATGTGCAAAAGACACAAATGATCACATCCTCGTCAGCTATGGTCTATGTTTGGAATTTTGGAGATGTTAGTTTGAATTTGGACATTCCGAGAGAATTTTTTCGGTTTATTATGGGACATTATCTACGTTGTTTAGTGCTATAAATATGGAATGCGTCGTTAAAAACTACTGTTGTGTCGATATTTGATTTTATTATCAAAATCATTTAAGGCATCTGTCTCATTTTAGACATGACGGGATCAAGATTCCAAATCATAAAATAATAGTTTCTCTTGTCTGTCTGTCTGTCTGACTGGTCTTGAAATCAAATGCAAACTGATCGACTGACAAATTCTGGTTTGGGGATAAAGCCGTGTTGTGTTCTTGTTTTAGTATAGAGTGTTCCAAAATGAACGCACGTTTTAAATTAAATGGAAAACACTTTCGTTATTTTTGAAATATTCTTCAAAAATGACAACACGTTGTTGTATCGTGTCACGCTCCATTTTTACTAACCCTAAACTGTCACCTATCAAAGTGTTGATAATTATTTACTGCGTTAATTTTGGGACACCCTATATAAACGAAAAATAAACGACTTATTATTTTTCATCGGAACGATCTGAAGACTTCGACACTGTCATCTAATTAAAGTCACAACAATTTCTAGAATCAACATAACTCATCGTCATTAGGAGGCAGATGGTCATACCGACCGCGACGGTTCCGCACCCCATTGTCTGACTTTTAAGCAATATCAAAACAACTTCGATTCAATTTACTAAATTTAGATCTTTGATATTTACGAAACATCTCAGAAACAATATCACAACAACTGAGTTTCCAAATTTTTAAAATAGCATGGATTTTATTTTCTCTCGCTCCAAAACTATTGACCACTAGGAATTTTGCCGATCGAGTCTCCCTGAAGCACTCAGAGTACAATCCTGCTATGCGAAAGAATCGAGGAACAGTGGAAACGTCATAACGCCATTAGAAAAGCTGCCTCTGATGTTCTAGGTTTTAATAGGGCATCCAGAAAAAATTTCGGGTTTGACAAAGAGTACAGGGAGAGCGATGCTGCACAAAAATACGAGAGCGTTTCGTAAAATCTTCGATGTTAAAGAAAGGAAGAGCCCCGGCTTCTCAGAAGAAAAAAAAGAAATTGAGGACGCGGTCGAGGCAATGTATATGTTACGGCAGGAATCATGTCCGAAAGTTATACTGAACTATTAAGCAACTATCCAATGAGCTTAGCCTTGGACAGCAGATTGTCGAGACGAAGAGGGACAACTCGTAGTAGTCGACTTAGTCGACATAGAGCATCAGATCACTTTCGTAGGTTGTCCACTAAAGCCGGTGTAGATGGGGTGGTAGGGCTCATGTGTTGATTCATTTGCAAGATATGCTGGGAGAAAAGTAGCCCCGATGCATGGAATTTCTGCATCGTTTGCCGACCCATACAAAAGGAGGCAACTATGACTGCGCAAACTATAAGTATCCTAAACATCCCCTTTAAGATCTTCTCTGCTATTTTGTGTTACCTGAAACCATTCGTGAGCAATCCAATAGAGCCTCATCAGCGTCGTTTCAGACCGGGGAAGTCCACCATCGACCAAATCTTAACCCTTCGACAGATACTGGAAAAAAGACAAGAAATGCAGACCGACACCTATTCGTCGAGTTCAAGGCCGCATGTGAATGACGAGCTATACAACATCATGTGTAGTTTTGACATTCCTGCCAAATTGCTACAGTTGTGCAGGATGACGATAGAAAATTCTCACTGATCAATGTCATTAACTAACTCACCGAGACCTTCAATGTCAGGAAAGAATTTAGACAAGGCGACACGATATTATGTGACTTCTTCTGATTGGCAGAACACGGCGAGCTGTCAATAAAGCGTTTGCTGACATTGAATCGGATGCGGGCAAAATGGATTTAGTGGTAAATAAGGCCAAAATGAAGCCTACGCTTTCTATAAAGAAGGGCACACAACATCATTCGACGACTTGGAAAAATGTCACAGTAGACAGATATGTTTTGATTAGGAATTTGGAATACCACCAGTACCGAGATTAAGCGCAGAATAACACTTGTCAATCGCTTTGGCAATTGGACCAGGCCGACTATATATAACACATTGGTCTTCACTGCCCTTCTCTATGGCTCGGGAATATGGACACTATCAACAGTAAGTGAAAAAGCTTTTGCTCATTGGGTATAAGGAAGATATTCTACACGGCGTTATCAAAACACCGTTGCATCTTGAGAAATTCGCAGATTCATGCGGTTTGTTGGCTGGTAGAGTCCATTCCCAAAAATGAAAATATTCAATATATTAAACGGTATTCGCTATGGCGCCATGATTAATTCATTTTTCGTTCCCCGATGAATCAACGACATGAATGTGAAAGAGATGTGGATGGCGCTCCATGCCATGCAGCAAACGAAACAATTGACTTATTGAACTAATCAACGATGAACGCATTATTTCGAATAATGGGCCGGTAAATTGGACGGCGCTTGACTGTTTTCTTTGGAGATATTTAAATTCGCTAGTCACAGTTATTGAGAACATGCGATCACAAGTGTTTGAACAAATAATCGAAAACTTCGTCTCTCAGGCATTGACTAGAATCAATTGTGGTGGGCTTTTTATCATACAGATTTCCGGAGTTAAGCTCATTTGAAAGAACAATATACCTCGTCCTTGAACATTCTCTTCAAAACACCAAAAACGAAGTTGAAAGTCGAAACTAATCCGAATAACACTGCTTTCAAAGTGACCAAGTATATATTTTTCGAGTATCCAAGTTCAGTATTTAGAGACAACATTGCTCCACTCTAGTTTCGAATCTCTTGTGATCAGCTTGCTCGGTTTTTATTGGGAATTGTTCTTACTTATGCACACGGATTCTGTGTTCTTCTGGGAGTATTGGCTGCAATCGCTCTATGCAAACACGCTGTATTCCTGTCTATTGCATAAAGTTTTTAGCTAACGACACGTTTTAGTGAAGTTTCGATTTAGTGAGTTTTCAGTTGAGCTAAGGTTAGGTTAGTTCACTGCGAAAAGTGGTGACAATTGGGCCAGAAATAGGCCGCTGTGATGCCATGCGTATTAGGTCACTCATTTCTGAAACCATTTATTGGTTGCAACGGAGCGATTTAATTGGCTGATATTTATACTGCTAGATTCGTCCAGTTTGTCGAAGAAGTAGGCCCACATATGCAGTCACTGCACTAGCAGAGGAGATGTTGGCTAACCTTCTCCTTCTCCTCCTCATGTCTGCAACTTCTTTAGAAGTCGTTGTAAGGGATACTAATCCTGGAGGAATATATACCTATGACACAGTGCACGGTTCTAACGCCGATGAGTTCTGGCTTACTTAGTCTATTTTCTGTAATGCAACACGTCATGCTTTCTAAGAAATCAAGATCCAAAATTCAGATGTTACTTTTGAGGAGTAGATTTTCTGTAGCGGTACCAGAGGTGAGGAGATGCCAGGCAGTGCCTCGTCTAGCGACTTCACAATCCAGTACACACAAAGTTGACCAAAACATATGCAAAATTTATAATACCAACCAACTGGAAAATAAATTTGCATACATTCTCCAACTCGACTAATCGCCAAATTAAGAACATCGTATACATAAGTACCTTAAAGGCACTCCTAATCACTCTTTTCTTGTCTCCATTTTTGTGTGAGCATCAGTAGGTACGTATTATATATGCAGCATGACAACGTATCCATTTGTTCATGTGGAAAATTATCGCATTAAATGACTCAATTTGAGACCCTATTCAATGTTGCCGTCTATTTTCTTAGTGTTAGTAAAGCTTCTTAAAGAGACAAAACCCTCAAGGTCGCACAACTACATCATTACACGATCCACACGTTTGCTGTCGAGTGATCACAATCGCATACCGGTTGCTGACCTTGGTGATTATGGTCACAATATTGTCGACCCCTGTAATAGTACGTATCTCCAGGTATCAATCTATTTTTATATGTAATCCTTCAAATGAGATATATGTATGTTATGTATATCCATGAGTATATGAATTATGAATACTGCTAATATTATTGAACATTGAACCATGTGAACAGCTGTTAAGGGCGTAAATCGTACGTTCTCCATTTTGATGAGAGTTTTTGAAAATTGTCATTTGATGAGGTACGACAGAAGTGATCCCTTACCTTGCTGTCCTTGCTGTCAGTGACAACAAGTCTCAAAGAGAAGTAACCCTAGCCGGTTATGCAATATTTATTACGACAAAAGGATCAACAAACCGAAAAAGCATTGATGATGCAACATTTTGAGGATTCCATAACTGATTGGGGAGTGTATTCATTGTGCAGCTTAGAACTCGATTCGAATGTTCGGTTTTAGTTAAAGCTAAATCATACAAATTAGAGTTCATCAACTTTTCTGAATATGTCTGCATTCTGTAATTGTTTTGGTTGATGAATGGGTATTGTCAACTCAACTTGATATGTTCGTCGTTCAAAATATAGAAAGTTTGCAGTGATATCATGCGATATGCTTCAAAAATTTAAGTCGAATTTCACGTTACAGAAGTAAATGAAACAACTTGAGTCGTATTGTACTCCAAATTTGTAAGATTGCAATTATAAATCACTTTAAAACTAAATTCATAAAAATGGGAGTCGGCATTAGAGGCCAATTCAATCAAGATTGTTTCTTCAAATCTATGCACCTTCTTTGAGAAGTAAAGCAAATGCCTTTATTGATTATGTGTGGCTTCTTCTCTTTTTTTACTAGTTTTACTATTATCACCCAGTCAGTCACAAAAGTAAATAAACAGCATAGAGATGTGTTAGTTTTCAACAAAAATGTATGTATCCAATGAAACCAATCGTAAATGCAGTCTTATAGCAATTAGCAATGATTTTAAAACAGAAAATTATGATTTGTTTGCTGGCGCTTTTTCGCAGGATGCCATAGAAGATGTTCAAGTAACCAAATCCACCCATGTTTTTATAAGTGGCCACTAATCGATCACACTAGATACTACTAAGGATCTCCATACCATGGCTGATCCTTCAACGTTTTTGGCTTACCACACAGCGTTAATAGATTTTGAGTTATCTATACATTTGAGTTTTTTCTTTTAATTCCAGTTTGAAATCATTTTTTTTCAAGAACACCGACAACTTTATGTTGCTTACGTAATTGTGCGACTCACAGTATATGCACACGTAATTTTTTAGGAACAAGCATAACCATTGTTATTATTTTTCTGTTTTTCAATATAATTATTTTGATTTAATTTTTACTTTAAAATACATTCTACCTACACACGTGACACTAAGCAAAAATGCTTGAACTAGTAGAACAAACCATGTTTAACCTTCTGGCCCACGCTGGGTTTGCATTACTTGCGTCATGCTTAAATAGCTTTGTTTTCAATTACATGAGCTGACAATGTCGCCAGATTATATCCTTAAGAGAATATTAGACATGATCAATGTAGGTACTCGCACTAGTAGCAGCGCTTGTGATAAAAGGAAATATTGAAGAAAATAATAATCAAGGAGTCAAAACACTTTCGTAAATCCCAAAACAATTTCTCAGCTTTTGCACTACAAGATGTCGAGGAAAATAAAGAAAGCATATTAAATAAAACGTATTATAATTTAATTAGAGTCATTGGGGTTAATGGCAATATTATAAGGAAAGCCTAATCTAGAGCCTTGAATTCCAATGGCGCAGTGCCCTGTTATAACGACTTTAACAGTTCTGAGATTCGGCCAACTCTTTCTGATCACGCTGTGTGAGCGTTTTGGATCAAGAACAAGCCATTATTAATTAGAGATGAGACATACTAGGCCAGTAGATCAACCACCAACCAGTAGAGCGTATCGATCATCAACAGATGTTTTGCAGTAGAGATTGGCATGAATGGAAGATCTTCATTCGGATAGAGTACTGAGACGAGTTTATCCGCTTCACAATTTTCGGGAATGTCACAGGCACCTACATAACTTGGATGCTAAAATACTTGGCCAACTCGTGGAAATATAGACGCCAATTCAGGATATTTTTGATTTAAATGTGACCACACCCAAAAAAATAGTAGATCATGAGCAATTCAATTTTACTAGTTCTTTAATAGTGATGGTGACATATTAACGTATATTGAATTATTTGGTATGTCTGAAGATTTGATTGATGCTTTGACAATATTCATACAATTCATAATGACTTACTGAAGTTTATGTAATTTGCCGGCTTAGAATTGGCCGTGCTACACAATAAATAGTCCCTATTTGTCTTTTTTAATTTAACAAGCGTTTAAAATAATAAAAATTTAATTTTCGTTGACATTAACATACTGAGTGTGCACTCAATTTGAAGACGATGATTGAAGTCCCAGATTGAGTTCCTCGCCAAATCTACAATATAAACTTATTTTTGCAGTTTGCGATGGCTTTATGTATGTTTTAGTGCAGATGTAAACATATTTGGAATGTTATTTTAACAAGTATGGTTTTGATAGTTGACAGTGCGTTTTTTTTAAATAAAATAATGCACTTAAATCTCAACCTGAGCTTTAAGTGCCCTCCACCATTTACGGTACTGCTTTGCGTCTGCAATGTCTTGGTATTCGTCTACTGCTCGAACTAGGAGGCTCGGATTCGAAAAACATCTTAACTGGACCATTCGTGTACATGCGCTCGATGCGGCCGACAAAGTGTATCGAAGGATTTTTGCCTTCCTGTATAATTCGCGGCTATGTCGTCTCCTCCATTAGCCTTCAGCGAAGACAGAATCATGCATCCGACGCAGAATTTTTCTTACGAAAACACCAAGAATGGCCTCTGCTGTTTCTTGTATCGTCCAGCTTTTAGCTCCTGGCAAAATAAGCGTTTTGTTGAATGTGTGGCAGGACATCAAATGAAACTGATGTCTCACTCAGTTCAATTACCGGCAGTATACTCACCTAGTTCACTTTTAGCCACTTCAAAAGACATACTTCTGTAGTACACAGCTGCCTTTTTGAATGGTTTCGCGTTTTATTGATCTTTCTCAATTTGTTATCATTCAAAAAGACACCTGAAAGTATGCTTCCAGGATATCAAGAGGTGCAATATCGAATGACGACAGCAAGACATGAATGCCTGAAACACAATAGGGCTTTGGTGCTGACGTTTTTTACGTTACGAGTCTAGAGTGTCAAACGCGCTTTGAAATGACAACTCAATTTAGCAGCTGTTTTCAATTCACAAATCCCATATGAAAAAGATTGTGTCCTTACTACTCCACTAATCGCACCCGATAAATTAACCTAAGTCAGCTGTTGCCATTTCTCAAATATCAATTGACTCTCAATTTGAGCGAAGATCTCTCAATTTGTAAGGGAGTGTGAGTAAAAGCGCCTCTCGCACTAATTTTTTCCAACATGTCGAAAAATCCTTACGTGAATCTGCCCTCTTACGTTTTATGATATTGCTCTCATTTCGCTCCAGAAAGCACGAAGTCGTATTTTGTGCATAGAATATGATTTGCGTGTGTTGAATGAAAACGCCAGCAGCAAAGCCCTATTGTGTTTCGCGCAGAAGCCACCAGAATGTGGACCAAGAGCTGGCTTCGATGTCACTCGATTCGTCTTCGGTAGTTCTCTTAACAAAGCAAGCTCAACAGATCTTCCAAGGAAAACAACAAGTACTGATCTGGAAAGGAGATGCCTACATAATACCTAAATGCAACATCATAAGCCCGGAATTCCCCAAATTAAAAACGTAATCTATTTTATTGTCCTTAAAAACGCTAGCAGACATAATATTCATACGGATATAGTCAATGCAAAGTGACCTCTCAAACAACAGTGGCACCCGTCTGTCACGTCAGCATCTAAACTACCCCAGAGAGTGGACATGCGAAGTCCTCCCGACTACTCGCCGTCCGCCAGACTATTTGGCGCACGTAGAAAAGCTTATAATTTTGTACCCCATTTTTTTCATATTGTTTCTTGTAAAATTTTAGTGCTTCAGTGCTTCAGACGTTGTTTAGCGGAACCATTGTTTTTGGAGGTTTTGGTCATATAAGTGTGAGTAATTTGATTATGGGGATATGGATTTTCTCAGCCCACACGTGGCAAAGTGGAAGAGAGACTACGAAGTAGAGAATGTCTTCAAGAATATTGGCATGCAAAATTGAACAGATTTATGCAGCTGTAGTCTGGCGATTGAGGAACTGGTTGACCTCGAACAGTAACGCCACTCAGGACAAACAAGAATGTCAATTTCCAAGGACAAACGTTGCACCCAAGTTGCCTACGACCTTGTTGCGGCGCAGTTCCTTCCGACTCATAATCCGCTTTTACACGATCAGAGTTACGGACCGTTTCAGCTGCAGAGCTGAGTTTTTAGAGAAACAATGTCCTTCGAAAATGCGATCAACCAAAATAATTTGCTTTGGCAATGAGAAACAAGAAGTACACGTTTTCTTTCACTCGGAACACCCACTAAACAGAGGGATATACCGCATTGCACTGTTTTCATTTTCATGCAACTGTGTTAAAATGAATCGAAGTTTCATACAATCTGATAAAAAAAAATGCAGTTTCACTCACAGAACTCAATTTTCAAAAACTACCTAATCTTCAACCCACATGCGCCTTCCATCACCCCATGGCGTTGTCTTAATAAGTACCCCAAATGTTGACCTCTTTTTGTGCAACTATTTATCTGCAAATTTCGATCGATTTCGAATTTCAAAAAAATCTTGCGTGATAGTGTGTACCCTCATTCCTGTGTGAGTAGCTTCCGATTGTCGGCAAAAAACATTCGATCCACTTCAGATAAGACCGCCACTAGTTGCCACACCGATGAATCACTCCGTCAACTCTCATGATTAGCCAAAAAAATTACACCAAAACCCTCTAGCCACACACTCGTATAGCCGCCTGTGTGCCCTTTACGACACAGCACTCTGTTTGGGGCTCTTGAAAGTTCAAGTCATTGTTCCCGACGACGCTGATAAATCAATTAAGTATCCAAATGTAAAAAAAAGTCCACTTTTTTATCTCGTCTATCTACAGAAAACAGCCGACAGATAAAAGACGAAAGTTTATGCGCAGACCTACCACAAATCAGCTTCGCGTCTTATCTCTGAGAGGGGATAACTCTGCGCGGATACATCAAAATCCGAATCCGAGTCCTAATCGCGTCTCGGTGCGAGAGTGTGCGGTGGTGTGGCGATGGTTCCACCATTTCGTACACACGCCACATACGGACCACCACCTTCCTATCGCCTATCAGCAGTGGCTGAGGATATTGCAATAAAATTTTACTCAATTGAACTACTGTTAACTGAATAAGGCACTTGAGGCTTTGATAGGCACTGTTCGTAATTATGAGCGTTTTGGAATTCCGTCGAAGTCGCTTTGATCAGATGCGCCCCGCCATTGGTGTGGGTAATCGAAAACCAGATAAACGCCGCCGAACCACTTTGTCGTGTTGTCGTTGTCGATTTCATCGTCGCCCAGATAGGCAATCATTGTGTGTGCATATCCGTTCCTGTGCGATCGAACAGGGTGACACAGTTCCAGGAAGACACCGGGTATGCCTCCTGTCCGCATAATTAAAATGTCTGAAAATCTGACAGATAGATAGACGGTCAGGCGGACGCATGCCACAAGATGGGCACATTTGGCCTCATTAAATCGAACGTGTCTATTCTCCAGAACCAGCATGCGATTCCCTGGGGCTTCGAAGACCGAATAAAGACGGGAGCTGCCCCGCCGAGTCAAGGAATACCACCCTAGTTGCGGAGAGAATCCTTTCAATGCGACACCAGCATATTTGGTGACAAAACAAAGCAATGCTCTGCCCATCCTGGTTGTCTTGTTTTCTATCATTTGTAGGTTTGTTTATACAGTGAATCTGCATGCGTTTTAAGGGCTAGCCACAGGGTTCGGGCACACTTACCTGCTGCCTCCTTGCCCGATCGCTCCGTGTGCTCACAGTGCCCCTGCTTCGGAGCACGCTGATAAGGATGCACTTAATTGTTTTGGTAAAACACAAATTGCACTCACCCCATGGCGTGAATGGCACAGTCTCTCAATGGGTGGTGGTGACTGGGTGTACGGTCCAGCAGGATCATGACATCACGTCACACAGCAACCGGATAGATCCCATTAAGTCTCTCTATCCCTTAGGGATGAGTAGATGTGTCGACGAGATGGTCGTCCAACTGTGTCCCTCCCTCGGTAAGCCACAGTGTGGCAGACAAACACATACACGCCATCCCGAGATTGTCGAAGGAAGGAGCACTCGGCACACGGGGAGTGACACCAACATGCTGTGAACATCATCGAAGGATCTTCCTTTTCTCTGGATTTGCATAAACCTTCCCTTTGGACCACACAGGCAATGGATTTTGTATTTGGCTGGCAGACGCTGGTGGGCGTTGATGGGCATCGGAAGCCTTCGCCTACTAGCATCCGCATTCGGAATCTGAAGGATTTCTGTACCCATTTGAGTTTAGCGCGTGGTGCAAATATCCGTTCTCTTAGAATGCACGGAGGGAGCGAAAGTATCGAACGAAGTTCTGAGAATGAACAACACACACGTCAGCCATCACCCGCAATTGAGGCTTATCACAGATGTTCCATGGGGCGGGCGGGGGATGATTATTAGAGAGCCGCTCGTACCGCACCGGTGCTCGATACTCGTAAATATCATTATCGCGCGTCCGTTAAAGGAATTTTCTTCAAACAGAACCCACCAACAACAAACACTCGTAATAAAAAAGCGAATCGAACGACGACGAAGTAGACGACGACGAGTGCGGCGTTATCATCTTGTTGTCCAAAAGGGGTGGCGGGTGGTAGGTGGGTGTATGGTGAGTGTGGGGTGATGATTGAGGTGCAGAATTTGATTAATGCCGACCAGGCACTGATGGTGTGGTTGCCCGTTGCCCGTTGGTTGTGTGCGCCTTCACTTCACTTTGCGGATAGGCGTCTGATCAAAAACATAGCTTCCGCTGCCGTATCTCACTCGTATCTGGCTCGTATCTAGTACGACACACCGCGTACTGCGTATCTACAACCCATACACCGCAGAACGAACAGAGAAAAGTTGAGAGAAAAAATAAGAGGAGAAGTAATACACAATTTGTTGGATTTTTTTTTGTATTTTGATATTTCGCTTTGTATTTTCTTTATCGGTTCTTTTTGCACATCATTGCATTCACATAAGTTCATATGTAGATCATCATTTTGTTGTTGTTTTTTTTTTCTATCTTTGTGGATGCAGCTGTGCGCTTTGGCCGTGACTGTAGTCAACATACAATATTTTCATTGCTAACAGTACTAGGAGTCATAATAATCATGATAATAATTTACTACACTTGTATTTGCTTACGGACTAAGGGGGGGCTTACAATTTGTTTCTACTTAAACATCTAGGGTCTCTAGCTAAATCAGTCTTGGAGCTGGGAAGGCTCCGCCATTAGGTACTAATAAACAGGTTATGCTATACATATACATTTAATACATTTCTAAAGAGCTAATCGCATATAATACTCGTAATAAACTTTGGCATAGTTGTCGAATTCTTGTCACTTATCAGGTGGAGTACAAGATTGTCACTCTTTCTCTCCTTCTCTCTGGTCTCCTGCATCTCTCAGAATGTGGTTCTAGTTTTTGTTTCTTTTTTTTTTTGTGTTTTTCTTTGCGACGACCATCCAGTGGCCCATGAGGAAACGGCGCGGGCATGGGTCGCAGGGCCTAGCCGTTGTTTGGGGGGGAGGTGGCTGATTACACCAAACGAACAGGAACATTGAGGTCACTGGCAGCTTTGGTTTGGGTTCGAAAATGAAGCCTCTTGCCTTCGCGCACCGGGCGGGAAGACCCCACCGCGGGGGCTTTACCTCTTCATGATCTCATCGATGGTGAAGCCGAGCGTCCGCTTGGGCTTGTCCGTCAGCGGGTGCTGGGGGAGGTTGGTCTTCTGCGAGAGGTCGAGCACCGGTGATGGGATCTTTGCTTCGATATCGATGTGCTCTGATGATGGTTGATGATGGGGCTGTTGCTGGATTTGCTGGTGCTGGGGCTGATGCTGCAGTTGTTCCTGTTCGGGCGCACTGTGGCTCTGCATGTGGGTCTTTAGGTTCGCTCTTTGGTTGAAGGTGCGGTTGCAAATGGGGCACTTGTGGGGTGCCTCCTCGAGGTGTGTCACTTTGTGAACGGCCAAGGTACGTGATTGACAGAATCCCTTGCCGCAGTCGGTGCACTTGAATGGCTTCTCTTTGGAATGAATGTATCGGTGATCACGGAGATGGTCTTGCCGGCGGAAGGCCTTTCCGCAGATGTCACACGAGTATGGACGCTCGTCCGTGTGCGTGCGCTCGTGGATAAGTAGATTGTAGGACTTTGTGAAGTGACGGTTACAGTACTTGCAGATGAATTGTTTCTTTGGTCTGGTTCCATTGGGTCCAGCGATTTTCATGGGCGGCATGCCTCCCATGACTCTAGCGGCAGGGTGCATTCGTTGCATGTCCGGGTACGGGCGGATGTGCAGATGCTGGTGCTGGTGCTGGTAGAGGGCGGCACTGCGAATCCACTGATTCATCAGAAGCGCTTGATGCTGTGCTGCCTCCATGTTGACTCCATTCGCAGCCTGGTTGTATTGCATTGGATAGCTGTGATGATGTTGTTGCTGTTGCTGCTGCTGTTGTTGCTGTTGATGCTGGTGTTGCTGGGCCTGCATTTGTGCCTGCAGCCACAGCCTATGCTGCTGCTCCTGTTGAGCGTCAACATTCTGATGCATTGGCACTGGCACGCTATGATAGTGCATGGGGTGCTGTGCGGACTGCATCTGGAGGTGTTGCTGCTGCAATTGATGCATCTGCTGCTGGTGGTGTCTCATCTGCTCCATTTCGTACAATGGACTGTGTTGAATTTTACGAATGCGATCTTCCGTCGGCGTGTGCGGCGGCGTCAAGATCGGCGATATACTCGATGCGCGTTCCTCTTTAATTGTGATATACTCCGGGGAGAAATCTGCAAAAACAAAAATAAACAATTCATTAGTCACTATTCCATTTGGGGCATCCACTAAATGAACAAATTGTTTGTCCACGAAACACGACTTACCTTGATCTCTGATGTGAATTTCGTCAACTGTGATATTGCTGATGGGGGAGGCCGATGTGGATGACATAATTAATTTGTGTAGGGAATTAACTCTCAAAAGTTCACAAGCACTTTCGTTCACTTATCTCTCGCACTCACTAATAATAAATAACAAACAACAAAATAATTTTGCGTCAAATGTTAAAACGTCTTTTTCTCTGTTTGTCACAAACGTTCACGACGAACTCTGATTCACTACTAAAATTGTATTCCCAAACTGAAGGCAAAACAACCCTCAGAACGTAAATATCGTGTCTAAATATAAGAATCGACGATGGCAGCGACGGCAATGACAATGGCGACGGCAGACGATATATGAAAATATAAAGAAATTCTATTCTGTAACACACTCCTCACTCTTTGGCTTCTGCGAGTGGACTAAATCAAAAAACGTGTCTTGCCTCTGTCGTATCTTGCTCAGTAATAACTACTTATCGTCAGTTGCGGACCTGTTTAAAGGCATTCGGTCAGCGGTGGTGGGGGTTGTTTGTGTGAGCGTGCTGTGTGTGTGTGCGTGGGTAAAACAAACAGTTTCAGTAAAGATGGTGACTGGGTACCGCCTACCAGAATGCAAATAATGACTGTATACGGTCTCGGATTGGCTAGCGCTGCCTGCTGGCTGGTAAGTCAGTGGAAACTGTTGGGCTCCTGATCGACAACCGGGTGGCAGCAGAGCGTAATACACACGATGGTTGGGTTCGTTGAGGGAGCAAATAATCGTGGCGTTGTTGCAATGGCTCTGGCTGTGTGTTTATAGGGGTTGATGCGCGCCGAGTCTTGTGTCATCTGCATCCCTCGGGTTTGTTTTTGTTTTTTTGTCTTTTATTCTTGTGTGCATGTATCCCTGTATCCCTGGTCCTGTGGTTAGATATTGATTTTTATTATTTCTCCTTGCTGTTGTTTGTTTTCTATTATCCTTGTTGATTCCACGTGTCGCTTCTTAGGAAGACGTAAAAATAGCTGCTGACGTCTTCCTTTCTTCTCTTGTTCTCTGGCCTCATTTAGCGTGTGTCGACAGGGATGGATACCTAATTTTTTTGCATGCATGCCGTGCCAGCACCTGGAACGAGGAGGTTTCCCTTCGTTTGATTTATCCTTTGGCAGGTGGTGACGATGGCGGCGGTGCTTAATTAGGCCTCACGACTAATTTCGGATGTGAAAGAGCGTATGTTTGTCCTTAATGTCCTTCTATTAATTAAATTCTGTCGTCAGATTAGAGAGAAAAAAAAATACATATTCTTAAATGGTGCTAAGCGTTTTGTTTTTTATTTTCCTAAAATATTTCCACACCCTTCTGCGTGGAGATAAAATGAACGGTTCACCTTGGATAGAGGACTGACTTATCGTGTTTGGGGGGCTGTTAATTCGTTTTATGGGCGCTTCTTGGTGTGAGCTCTATGCGGATGGATGTAGGAGGGCGGATTTATCGCGTTGTTTCCCACCTACTTGATGATGCAGATTTTTTATTTTGCTTTCGTTTATTTTAAAAGGTACATATTTGGTTAATTTGTGCTTGTTTTTCGGGGTTATGGTGCAACGATGACAAAGCAATTAGCATGTTTGTTTCATCCGAATGCATGTCAGGTGCTTTTTTCATGTTTTTTTCCGTTAATTTGTCAACGAACATTTTTTTTCTGTCAACAGGCAGTAAAAACCCTATTAAGGCTGGTAGTAGGTTGCGGATGGGTTTTTGGAGAAATCTGCTTTCTCTATATAGTCTTTGTAAATTAATCGAAGTTCTAGAAATCGTCGGATCTTCAATTCGCATTGTCTACAAATTTCTTCGACGATAATTTCTGATTTGTAAAGTTATTCCCTTTACCGGAAAGTTTTAATTTAGTTCATAGTGAGCTGCGTGAATTTTTATTTTTATTATTTTATTAATTGTAAACCTATTTTATTACCGGTAACAGGTAGTTGAATATTTTTGGTAGGGTTATAAAGTGTCCTCTTATTTTTTATTTCCCTATTTTTTTGTTTGCTGAGTCATTATGCATTTGCATATTTTTCCACTCCACGCAGTCCTTTCCCATTTGTTCTGATTCAGGTAGATATGAATATGAAGAGTGAATAAATAAATATGTTATTTATTTTATATATTTTATGCAAAATATAAACAAAATAAATCTGAAAATGGCGAAGAATTCGTGTCCTTCGAAAAAATAACGTAATCTATACGGCCTCATTTTGCATTTAATTCAATTAGCTTTTCGAAATAGATTATTTTTTTCAAAAAAAGTACATGTGGTCTTATTTTTATGACATTTTAATCAGTCCTAATTACTATTTGTTTTCCCGTTTATCGAAGTGCCTCGAAAAGCACATGTTAAAATCAAAAATGTTTTGCGTAAAACCCTTCCATCACTTGAAGTTCATAATTTTTCTATGTCCATGCAAAAATTATATGACTTTCTTCAGCATACAATGCGACGTTGAAATGCAAAAATCACGCATTAATTAGCCATATGTTCAAACAATGACCACACAATTATTGTACAGGTACACAAAATCCGTGTACCTGATTATTTTTTGTTCGCGTTCCTATAAAACGCGACACATTTTATTTTGAACTGTAAAGAAGGAAAATTTCCCGAATCCTTTGACAAAAGTCATTCGGGTCATAAACAGTGATTCACTGGAATTTGTGCATTTTCCAAGAAATAATTAATTATGTCAGCCAAAAGTAAGGATTATTGTAAAGGGTGTCCTAGTGTAATCCGCACACGATTTAAATTTTGCACCATTTGTGCGGTATGGTGTCAAAAAACACACCGCGATGCGACAGCTGACCATTCGCTGAGTGCTGCGCGAAAGAGTAACCCGTTTTATTGCTCAGGCACTAACAAAAAGTGCATGCTGCTTTTTCAAACAAATATAGTTTCAGCGATGATGCTAATCCTTACGGCTGTTTCAAAATTATCGAATTTGCGGTCCACAAAGTCAACGGCTGGTTATTGAGAAAAAACACACCCACGACTGCCGTTCTCCGCTTAATCCGATACGGATATGGACGCCGTGTGTTGCCCTAAAACACATCTCTTTTAAATACTTTTCGTATTACACTGGAACTAAGTCAAATACGTATTCAGCATTTATTTTACATCGAGCCATTTTTTCACGGCTTTGAAGACGACGTGAGTCCTTACTATAGACAAATATTGAAATAACTATAGCGCTATGTGCTCTTCTTTCTTCTTCTTCACTTCATTTTAAAATCGGTGGATATCGTAAATTCCTAAGTGCAATACTAGACAAAAATGCTGAACTTAAATAACGAACATTTTAAATATCTCATTTGACATATCCGGAGAGAAAAGGGTTCTTTTATATTATCCGTCAGTCTTTTACATTTATTCGAAATATTCAACAAGTTTGCTTGATCAATATATCATCGAACACGACTGTCACTTTCAGTTTCAAAAGTCTGACTTTATTCCCCAGACACTGAATCATTTGTGAGGCATTTCAGCACTCATTGTGATAAAGGTCCAGGCTGTGGTAAATGTTTCAAGTGGAAGGCACTTAAAATTTGCTTCTATTAGAACTTCCCTCATTATCGCAGTCAACTCTTAAAGTATTCAAGTTCAATTGAACTTCTATCGGAGTAATAGTTTACTTTTGGAAGTGCATTACACAAACTGACTGCCATAGGTATCAAATATTTACTCTAAGATATTATCAACTGCGGAGGAAGTAAAGAGACTTTGAGTGACATCTTTTTCATTTAATCATTCTTAATGCTCTCACATATAGGTCTCGAATTAACATGGAAGAAAGGGTTCCCTTTTTCATTCGACAGTTATTTGTATGTCCTGGAGCAACGTATCCCAAGTAATCCAAGTGTTCAAAAGAAGACTTGCAGCTACCAAAACCAACTAGCGATTAAACCGAAGGCCAAGGATTCATTTCAACATTTTCAAAAATAACATATTCATTATGTCTTCAGAATTCCTCTAATCATAGCTCATAGGTGTTCGGATGGCCCGCTGATGGATGATGAATGGTTATTTTATTCTACTCGTCACGTCTGCATGGAAGTCGTCGCAATTAATTAAGGTCGTGTGGTTGTCATGGCGATTGTGGACTAATTGATGGCTTCTTTGGATTGCGTGTAAGTGCTGCCAAGAAGTGGGAGACATTCTCTGTATAGATCATCTACAGTATTGAAGAGATTATGTCAGATTGTCGCCAGAAACATGCAAAACAATTCTTGATCGATTCAGGAATTATTCGTATCTCTTTTGAAGAATGGGCCATCTCAAGACATTGCTATTGTCTTGCAATCAGAGTGGCCTAGATGATGTCACAGCCTTAAGAATACATTTTAATTGTGTACACATGGGTGTATACGCGTGTATGTTGTTTCTTCTTTGCAAAATGTCACTTCGTGTAGTATTTTATTTTATTTATTCAAAGTTGAATTGGTTTCTATAGCTTTTTTTTTATATAATTTGGATATAGAGAAATATCAAGACGGCTTAAAGACTTGCCTTATTATATTCGCTATGTAAGGATGATTACTGGTAGACTACACGGGCAATAAAGAATTTGCATAAACAATAAAAAAATAACTTTCAAACTTCCATATAATTGAGATAAACATAATTACTTTCATATTTTTGAATTTTTATTGTCACCTATAAAGTCATATAATAAAGTCAAATCTCCAAAAATAAGGGTTACATAGGTGCGTTAATTACGGCGTCCCCATAAAGGGTAACCTGGGATACGTGTCCTGCACGATTAGGTGCGTCAATTACTGCACATAAAATTAAGCCTTATAACGGTGCATAGATGTTAATTGGATAATTGCGGGAATATTTTGTTTAATATTGCCATTCTTTTTTTTATGGAATTCCACGAATCTAATAAATTCATTATTTGATGAAATATAAGCAGATGTGATATAGATTAACGGTATTTTTTAAAAATTAATTTTTAAGAAGACATTTGCAGTCTGTGGTCGCGGGGAAAATCGACTGAAGTCTGTTTTACTCATTTTTCATTAAATGAGTTTAAAGTTCTCGACAAAAGCGTAAATGTACATACGTAAAAGTGACTTAAGCTGTTATGTTCTTTTTGCCACATTTTTAAAGATAGAAAGCTGATAAATGTATACATTTGAGTACACTGAATCGAATCTACGCGAATTAATAATCACATTTATATGAAATTTTACATGAATGCACTAAAATAATAGTATTACTTGATAAATAAGTCAATTTATATATACAACCACAGCTTCACCCTGATAGCGAGAATATATTGAACGCCCCTCGTACATCAAAATCTCAATTTCGTCTAAAGTCGACTTTGTTTATTTGTGTTGAATCGGGAATCACTCATTTCTAGCCAGGCCACCTTGGGCGAATCTTCTGTCATCCAAGATACAAATTTTGCGGCCACTTTTCCAATACTCTGGTCGTATCTCCTTAATAAACATGGATAATATTGGATTCGCATAGTTTTCTAGGTATGATAGGTTTCAGCGCAGACATAAAGAAAGTAATCGCAATATCCCTAAGCTCAATTCTGTGGTCCGAAAAAGTGGAATAAGTCGTGAATAACTACGCTATAGCGAATAGACATGACGGTAACAAGCTATTTTTTAAACAAATACGGTCTGCTACTCCACCACTTAGCAGATACATCCAATTTTTGAGATGTGCGGTGGTACATATATACATGTGGATTACCCTCGTTCCAAATGTTAAACTTGTACCCAATAATCGGAAGAGGGTGTCGTACAGGATATGTGCGTAGGATCTCCTACGCAACCTGGCAATTCTCAATGAGTGCCCTCGTCAAGAAAAAGCGTCTCAAACATGGTGATTCGGAGTTGATACAAAACTGTAGGCCCTTCAACTCGTGAGAGTTCATCAGCACGCAGTGGTTGTTGTAGAAACTTAACCTAGTTCCAATATAGGATGTAGCGCCGGTATTTTATTATTATTAACCGAACAAAGAGCCTCATCCCTGAATAGAATTTTGAAATAAAATCGGATCCAATGCCAGATTTCGGAAATTTTGACTCAAGCGCTGGTCATTCGGCTCCAACTCTATAGTAGTTGCAGATGGAACGGTTTCATATTCTTTTTAAAAGTTCATAGTACTCTTATGCCACCTCTGAACTCTATTTTACACAGAAGAGAATAATTTAATTGCAATCAAACACCATAATTTCCAGCACACACATTTCGAACGTTCATGTCATCAGCTGAACTAATTTCACGTGCATTTAGAACGTATACGTGATTACTAGACAGGAGCACTCTTTGAGCATTGTCTGTGACTTGGTGAAGTCGTAAATTATGAAAATTGGTAGATTCGGGGATTAAACCCATTACCGTCAGCGTAGGAATCGACGTACTCACGGCAGTCAAGGAAAGTTCACTTCTTATCACCAGAGGCTTATGTTCGTTTTAAGAGATTCAATTGGATTATACGGTGTCCTGAATTTGATTCTATTAGACTTAAATTTTACCCATAAATTGTGAGAACGTGTAAAATGTGCAATTCTATCTGATTTCTGCTTATTTTTGAAAATGTTGAAATGAATCCTTGGCCTTCGGTTTAATCGCTAGTTGGTTTTGGTAGCTGCAAGTCTTCTTTTGAACATTTGTATGTCCTGGAGCAACGTATCCCAAGTAATCCAAGTGTTCAAAAGAAGACTTGCAGCTACCAAAACCAACTAGCGATTAAACCGAAGGCCAAGGATTCATTTCAACATTTTCAAAAATAAGCAGAAATCAGATAGAATTGCACATTTTACACGTTCTCACAATTTATGGGTAAAATTTAAGTCTAATAGAATCAAATTCAGGACACCGTATAATCCAATTGAATCTCTTAAAACGAACATAAGCCTCTGGTGATAAGAAGTGAACTTTCCTTGACTGCCGTGAGTACGTCGATTCCTACGCTGACGGTAATGGGTTTAATCCCCGAATCTACCAATTTTCATAATTTACGACTTCACCAAGTCACAGACAATGCTCAAAGAGTGCTCCTGTCTAGTAATCACGTATACGTTCTAAATGCACGTGAAATTAGTTCAGCTGATGACATGAACGTTCGAAATGTGTGTGCTGGAAATTATGGTGTTTGATTGCAATTAAATTATTCTCTTCTGTGTAAAATAGAGTTCAGAGGTGGCATAAGAGTACTATGAACTTTTAAAAAGAATATGAAACCGTTCCATCTGCAACTACTATAGAGTTGGAGCCGAATGACCAGCGCTTGAGTCAAAATTTCCGAAATCTGGCATTGGATCCGATTTTATTTCAAAATTCTATTCAGGGATGAGGCTCTTTGTTCGGTTAATAATAATAAAATACCGGCGCTACATCCTATATTGGAACTAGGTTAAGTTTCTACAACAACCACTGCGTGCTGATGAACTCTCACGAGTTGAAGGGCCTACAGTTTTGTATCAACTCCGAATCACCATGTTTGAGACGCTTTTTCTTGACGAGGGCACTCATTGAGAATTGCCAGGTTGCGTAGGAGATCCTACGCACATATCCTGTACGACACCCTCTTCCGATTATTGGGTACAAGTTTAACATTTGGAACGAGGGTAATCCACATGTATATATGTACCACCGCACATCTCAAAAATTGGATGTATCTGCTAAGTGGTGGAGTAGCAGACCGTATTTGTTTAAAAAATAGCTTGTTACCGTCATGTCTATTCGCTATAGCGTAGTTATTCAAAACTTATTCCACTTTTTCGGACCACAGAATTGAGCTTAGGGATATTGCGATTACTTTCTTTATGTCTGCGCTGAAACCTATCATACCTAGAAAACTATGCGAATCCAATATTATCCATGTTTATTAAGGAGATACGACCAGAGTATTGGAAAAGTGGCCGCAAAATTTGTATCTTGGATGACAGAAGATTCGCCCAAGGTGGCCTGGCTAGAAATGAGTGATTCCCGATTCAACACAAATAAACAAAGTCGACTTTAGACGAAATTGAGATTTTGATGTACGAGGGGCGTTCAATATATTCTCGCTATCAGGGTGAAGCTGTGGTTGTATATATAAATTGACTTATTTATCAAGTAATACTATTATTTTAGTGCATTCATGTAAAATTTCATATAAATGTGATTATTAATTCGCGTAGATTCGATTCAGTGTACTCAAATGTATACATTTATCAGCTTTCTATCTTTAAAAATGTGGCAAAAAGAACATAACAGCTTAAGTCACTTTTACGTATGTACATTTACGCTTTTGTCGAGAACTTTAAACTCATTTAATGAAAAATGAGTAAAACAGACTTCAGTCGATTTTCCCCGCGACCACAGACTGCAAATGTCTTCTTAAAAATTAATTTTTAAAAAATACCGTTAATCTATATCACATCTGCTTATATTTCATCAAATAATGAATTTATTAGATTCGTGGAATTCCATAAAAAAAAGAATGGCAATATTAAACAAAATATTCCCGCAATTATCCAATTAACATCTATGCACCGTTATAAGGCTTAATTTTATGTGCAGTAATTGACGCACCTAATCGTGCAGGACACGTATCCCAGGTTACCCTTTATGGGGACGCCGTAATTAACGCACCTATGTAACCCTTATTTTTGGAGATTTGACTTTATTATATGACTTTATAGGTGACAATAAAAATTCAAAAATATGAAAGTAATTATGTTTATCTCAATTATATGGAAGTTTGAAAGTTATTTTTTTTATTGTTTATGCAAATTCTTTATTGCCCGTGTAGTCTACCTGTAATCATCCTTACATAGCGAATATAATAAGGCGGGTCTTTAAGCCGTCTTGATATTTCTCTATATCCAAATTATATAAAAAAAAGCTATAGAAACCAATTCAACTTTGAATAAATAAAATAAAATACTACACGAAGTGACATTTTGCAAAGAAGAAACAACATACACGCGTATACACCCATGTGTACACAATTAAAATGTATTCTTAAGGCTGTGACATCATCTAGGCCACTCTGATTGCAAGACAATAGCAATGTCTTGAGATGGCCCATTCTTCAAAAGAGATACGAATAATTCCTGAATCGATCAAGAATTGTTTTGCATGTTTCTGGCGACAATCTGACATAATCTCTTCAATACTGTAGATGATCTATACAGAGAATGTCTCCCACTTCTTGGCAGCACTTACACGCAATCCAAAGAAGCCATCAATTAGTCCACAATCGCCATGACAACCACACGACCTTAATTAATTGCGACGACTTCCATGCAGACGTGACGAGTAGAATAAAATAACCATTCATCATCCATCAGCGGGCCATCCGAACACCTATGAGCTATGATTAGAGGAATTCTGAAGACATAATGAATATGTTAGCTGCTGGTGTCATGATAAATGGCTTCGCGGCATCATCGTTTTCATACTCTTACACTTGACACGAGTTAAGCGATTGGTATTAGCATTTTGTACACAAAAATGCTGCAGACATTGGCGGCACATTTATGATGCCAGCCATGACAGACTATCTTTTATGATCTTAAATGAATTTACTGACCAGCCAACTGGCGGAATTGTTGAAATTCCTTCAAGTTGGATTGGGTTTTCGTCGCTGCAAATGGCCAGTTTTAGGTGTTTAATAATTTATGATTCAAAGCTACATATTACACCATGTCGATTGTGAATGTTGCAGTTGTCAGTTGGATTGACGTTGAGGTCGATACGGAATGATTTGTGGGAGGATCGTAAAGTTACAACTTGAAGTTTGGAGGCAACACACATTTGCTGATGACAAAGAACGGGCATTCACTGTGTGGTAGTTGATTCGACTGGAACTTGAAGCATTGTTTGGCGAGGACAATTGGAAAAGAAATTCAAAGTGGTCCTTATTTTGAAGCTGATTTCATGCCATTATCTATGGAACCAAATCATTCAAATAGGTATTCATTCTCTCAATTCTTGATGAACCAGTCCAAAGCGTGTGACGTTATTCCAGAAATATCATCTGATATTTTACCCTCATGCTCGTCCAAAGTGATTTGTTTGCTAGAGTGCACTAAGGACTTGATGCAGCCATAGAGAAAATAAGAGAGTGGTGTCAAGTCGCATGATCGCCGCGGTCTATTGATGAACACTCGCCTTGCGATGCGGCGCTTGTATGACATGTTGGCCCGTTTGTTGGAACCATAGCTCGAATATATTTCGATATTGTCCAACTCTGTGCACAGAAAGTCGGTTAATATCGTTCGATACCTGTGACCATTGACGGTAACGACGTCCTCCACCGTCCGCTCCAAATTGTCAATGCATTGATCCTTGGTCGAGAACTTGTTGATTAGTTGCAATAAGGGCAATTTTGCCTGTTGACATAGCCACTTAGTCAAAAATAGGTCTCGTCCTAGAAGATGATCCAGATCTCCGGCCAACATTTCTTGCATCCAATTAGTGAACTCACTTCTCTATGTTAGCACTTCATCAAGTTGAAGGAACTGCCCATAAGCATGAATTCAATTGGTACTTGCGAACATACTGAAGGCGTCGGTTCAGCGCTCTCGAGCCCAAGGCGAGTGGACCTCGAGGTACAAGCCAAAAGGCCGGAGATCACGTAAATCGAAACACTCACTAGTCCAATGTGTCGGAAAGTATGAATCGAGATCTACAAGAACTACTGTAAGGTTCTGCTCATTAGAATGATTTTCTATTGCACGGATGATGGCAATATATTGAAATATAAATTTGATCGGAATGTGTAATCTTGTGAGAGTCGCTAGAGGACTGGTATCACATTCTTAAGACTTCATCAATGACAGCTTGAAATCCTCTTTTGCTACATTTTGATTTGGAAGCGAAGACGAGTTGCATTAACTTAAGGCTCTCACTCAAGACCCCACAACCAATTAGACGAACATAACTTTAAAAAAATATTAAAAACCCCGCGAAATTGCATCACAGATTAAAAATCTTTCCTCATATCCCATTGCATGGTGCATTTCAGAAGCCGATGAAAAACCTATAATCCCGCAAACCATCGAAATTTCCAAATATTCTTAGGTACCTTTCGAATTTGAATAGCAAACAATCGGCAGATAAAGATATCCTTTATGTGCGGCAAATAATTTACACTCAAAACAATCCATTTCTTCAATTTAAGATACACATGTTTCATCTACACAGATGCTGTTGCTGGTGCAAGCCTGTCCTCCGCTTGGTTTCTCAACGACTCACACTCAGGTGAAAGCCGCAAAATCCTGTGGTATCATCAAAGAAAAACACTGCACACATTGCCCACATCCGCTGCCACTTGAACTATGGGAATCTGAGACCAAACACACCGCATCCCAACCAAACACGCATATGGTGCGGCGCGTATCTGACCACTGATTGAGAATTTGCACAAGTGCACTGCCGAGAAGCTGAGCCGCATGCCCGAATGGCGTTAGAATTTACTAAAATTTTGTTATTTCAGCACCATCACAATCTGATTGGTTTTCCAAACACCAACAAACCACTGGCCTAAACTACCGAGCAAAGCGAATCTGAGAATTTCCGTGCGCGTGTGCGCATCTGTGATGGATTACGAAAAACGCTCACACGGCTAATAACACTCTCGCACAATGTACCCAAAACTGGGCGGTATTTTCCGCGCGTAATCCGCCACCCATGTTCGATGTCGACTATCGGGTTATTATGAAACTGCTCTTGCTCTAATCACAAATTGCTGTTTACAAAACGAACGATCGAGCGACAAAGGAAGCGCTTCTTTCGGAATCACACTCAATTCCACGGAAATGGAGCTGCGATATGCGACGATGTGTCGTACCGCCCCAGACGACACGGTACGGGCGGCGGTGAGATACCGCCACAAGCGGCCCGTTTGAAGGCGTTACGGATGACATTCATTAGTACTTCCATTTACGCGGGTAAAACTACTTTTTACTGTCACCTGTTTGGCACTGATAAGCCCCCGCCCCATTCCGCCATCCGTCTGCGCCATGTTAGGCCGTACGACTTGTGAGGCGCAGGCGGCATGTATCTTGTGTGGTGTTGCCGCTTTGATCGGCGACATTGTGAATAAATTGGATCTGCAATCACATTTGTTTGTATGTTTCGCTTTCATCGGAACGGGCATGCCTGACCGTTTTCTATTGTGTGGCAAAGGGTGCGCTGACACATTATCTTTAAAGCTTGATCAGTCGTCATAAAATGCGGCAAATTAAAGCTGACTGTGGTCTCTAACCTGCTGAAATACACGTACTACACAGAGCGCAGAGGGTGGTACCGCCAACGAAAATGGTGGCAGACTTATTAACTTCTGATCTTACTTTAGATCTGGTCCTTCGTCTACCTATCTGCCTATTGGCACTCAAATGCCGTTGATATTCAGGGAAATGGGAAATTGTGATGCCAGACGGTCGTAAAATTAGGTGAAGTGATTTTTTTTGGAAAATATGTAAAAAAAAACAGAAAACAGTAAAACATGAGGGAAAAAAACACATAAAATCTGAACCATTTACGAAAAAATTGTAACAACAGTCAAGGCTAGGTTGTCACAACAGCGATTCACAAATTGGTCCCGATTTTTTAAGGCGCATAATTCGGTTCGCAGAAATCCAGCGAGCAGCGAGGTGACTGACAATGAAACGAAAAAAAAACTGCTACACTTAAGAAGTCCCGAGGATAATTATTGTCCTTCATACTAAATTAGGGGCAATATGGAAATAAAAAACATCACAAGCCATCCAGATCTTCTTGGTATTTTTTACGTTTATTTTTTTCATCTTTTTTTTTCGGCTTCATCATGTGCAGCTAAAGGTGAGAGGTAAAAAATGTGCACAATACAATTCCCGTAGCTGCGGTCATTTAAGACGCAGGGGCGATATTCAAATCTGACTTGGAATACCGATAAATTCCAGGGAACTCGCAGATTGCTCTGTTTTTTTCGCGATTGGTCTGCATTTTCCGTCAAAGAAGGGCAATCTTTTTTAAACATCGAATTTTCAAGAAATTCGGCGTCATTCCAAAACTCGATCGTGTACATATGCAGAAACGTTTCAAATGCAGCTTCCTCAGGTGCATTGTCTACTTGGTTGAGTCTCATTTCGCTGCAGTCGCATCATAAACAGGCGACTTTATGAGTTGGTACCAATACCCTTCAAAATGCAAAATTTTCGAATTGAAGGCGGTGAGAAAATCTGCTAAAAATACCCGGAATTGAACACGGTAGCCGAGTCTTTGATTTTGGGGGAGTTGTGTTTACTTCAAAGTAGTTCGGTATAAAATGACCTTTCCATGGGTAGTTTTACGACGCAATTGCTGCGCGAATCTATTTCTAAACCTACACACTATTTCAAAATTTTATTGAGATAGGTACGAATCTGCCCGCGAATTTTTCTTTTTTGGAATTCGCTAATAAATCGCAATGTGGGTGTGCATGGCGATTGATTGTGTCTTCGGGTCATTTTGTATGCAATGCAAATGAGATATTTTTGCAAGGGTTTTCAATTTCAATTTTTTCCCCTTAAATTGTGTGTTTTATTGAATTTTATTTTATTAATTTTTATAGAGAGTTGTAACCGGTGTTTCCCTAAGCCTCCTAAAATTAACGGTTATAAACTACAGCTCTGTTGGTCAAATCTACCTGCATCAATCGGTAGTGCAATTAAGAATCAATCAATGATATCTGCATCGCAATTTGGAAGCAGCACCGCAATGTCACGTTCACGTAATCCGGATTAAGCAAAATAAGTTAATCCAAATTGAGTACATTTTAATAACGCCCATTTAACTAAACAATTTCCTGTGGAATCGGAAATCGAGTTTCTGTGAAATGTGAACAGAAAAACCTTGATTCAATTTATTGTCGAGCTTGATTTCGGATGTATTAGGAGGTGTAGAGTATATTGTTAAGCATTGGATCCTCCTTGCTGAGTTGGACACTCGTAGAGCGGATATCATACATATTTCATTATTGCTTCGTACAGAAAGTCCTTCTTTAGCCGTACTTCCTAGAATGTCTTTTCTTACACTACATATTTATTTTCCCTCCAATTATAATGTTCAAAGATTCATACATAATGTACATCTCGATTTACTTTTAAACTCTCAATTTCCCTTAACTCATACTAGGTGCCAAGGGTGTTCAAGGCCCCTTCAGTGCATGTAAAATAAAGGGCGCCATGTCATTGCTATAATGACAATTTTGCCAATGCTATGTTTCAGAAGCTGTCAAAGTCAGCAATGTCCTCCAGATGTCAACATGTTATCTATTTAATCATGAACAGATTCACGTTTGCAGAAATTATTAAACAAATTATCAAAATTCTGGGTTAGTAGTAGAAATGTGAATTTCGTCGTGGCATCAGTGTGCGGCAGTTCGTCGCACGATGGAAAAGTTTGAACGTGAGTACACTCTTTCGAGTCTTAAGTCACTTTCCAGGGAGGGAACGCAACTTATTTTGAGGTTGGATTTGGTCCTACATACGTGTAAGATTGTGTTGATTCAAAAATTGAAGCCGCGCACTCAAAGAGAACGCCGTGAGTGCTCTAATTGTACGCTGATAATTATGGCCGGATTTTGGACAACAAATCATCTTCTCTGACAAGGCCCATTTCTGGCTCAGTTGTTATGTCAACAATCCCTTATTGGAGCGAACCCAACAATCAATGCATCCACAAAGATCGATCAGTTTGTACGATTTATGCATATTTCTTTCGAAATGAGGAAGGAGGCACCATAACCGTCAATGGTCTCAGGTTTAGAACGATGGTATCTCACCGACTTTTTGTGCCCAGAGCTGGACAGCATTGAGATATCCGAGCTAACAAGGTGATCATAAGTGAAGTGCGACTGCTGCATGCTATTAGTCAGCCACTTTAGCCTAAGCTAACCAAGACCAACGAGTTTGATTAATTGTCTTGATGGGCTACAAACTTTCCAAGCACTTCCTTTGTAAAAGCCGCTGCGTAATAGTCAATTAACGAGACGAAAAACGTTAATAATTCACTGTTCCAAGACGACACAATACTGTAGGTTTATTTCACTCGTAGCACGCATAGTAGAACTGGCTTTTGTAGAAACTTGGCCCAAGTCCATCTCGGATTCTAGCGTCACCCACATTAAGACCTTCCATTACTAAAATCAACCAGACGTATATATAAATTTCAAAAGGTTTTTTTCAGTTCCATCCTTACTGCGCAACGCAATGTTTGTATGCCATTAGCGAAGTGCGCGATAAGAAATCTCACTAACAAGCGAACAACCTTGCGGCTAAAACTGACCATTGATAGTGATCGTATCCTGCTAAATCCTACTCTCGCCGGTGATTCCATGACTTCATACTTATATCCAAAAATCTACAAGGATTTTAAAAACTAAAGTGACCTAATGTAAATGCCTAAGACATTCTGGTCAGCGTCATCAGCTAAGGTAAGAAAATTCACAATAATCGTGGTTGAGGTCTTTATCCAATGCAGGGCTTAGTAGCCGAAACCTGATTCTTGGTGTTTTCGATAGAAGAATTATGTGTCGAATAAATGCTCCTGTCTGCGAGAAAAAGAGACAAATCTAAAAGCTGTACCAAGATGTGGACGTAGTCCAGTCGACAAAAATATAGCGACTCGACAGCAATGAGTCTGTAGACACCTATGGTCCAGCTAAGAGGATCTGCGAATTGGAACGCCCTGGTTCGAGAAGGAGTTCGAGAGTTCGAGAAGATGGAATCTCCGGCTTTAAGACCAAGGCATAGCGGACAGGACATAGCGGACAGCTTAGAAGCAGATTGGCCAGGGCATGGTGGATCTGTGCGAAATCTAACCATTGAAAACGGGGATAATGGGCAAAGGCAAAGGAGAATAAGTTATGCACAAAAAGCGAAACCGTCACATTCGAAACTGAGATGGCATCGTTCAGCATGAGCTACTGTAAGAGCTTCGCACAATGGGTGAACTCTTTAAGTGGGCTTCGATTCTAAGCCTGGGGACAACGCTACAGAGGCCCTTCACCCACAATGTGGCGCACACAAGTCGAGGGGGACCTCAGTCGACTTGAAAACTGGAGAAAGCTCACTTTCCCTGATTGGTTGATGGAATTAAATGTTTTGTCATTTTTTTCACAAAATCATTTTGATTGATGATATATATACATATCTCCATGCCACACACTTCATACATTCAACAACACCATCGCGTATGGAATTCCGATCCGGAACAAATAGTCGAAGAACATCTCCATCCATAACAAGTGACAGTTTGAATTTGTTCCTGAACGGCGATGTCATTGGCCGACATTTTTTCAAATATCATGCTGGTATGAGACGAGCGATGTTAACTGAATTTATTTTGCCTGAAATTTATGTTATGGATGACTTTTATTGATTTGAGATTCAGCAGAACAACGATTGGTGAAATAATGGCTCTATTGCGTAACCAATTTCTTGATCAGTGATGTCTTTGAGTTTTAATTTGGCCACCAAAGTCGTGGGATGGAATACCATTGGCACTGGATTCGTGTCACGAAAGAAAAGATCAGGCGTGTTGTTTGTGAAATATAGACGCATTTATGCGAAGACGTGTTCTAAAAGTTGATCAAATGAATGGCTACTTGCAATGGGGACATATTTTCTTTGATGCATTCTTTTTCTAAACCCAGGGCTTTTCATAAGACTGTTGCGCTATTTAATTTATTGAATATGATATTTCTTGTTGGAAGGTCGTGTACATACCAACTTTACCACACGAAGTGGCCAATTAGGAAGTTGTTGTCTTACTTTACCACAACTTTTTAGAGTTGATCATTTTAAACTACAAACAATTGACATTTTCGACGCGCCAAATAACGTCTGAAATCAAACACATTTAGCTTGTTGCTTCCTAAATTATGCAATTTCCTAGAGTTAAAGCAATATCAGCAGAACCGCCAAACATGCACATCAAAAGTTAAATTTCCAGATCCTCCCAAGTTCATCACACAAATTCCAGAAGTTAATTTACCGTCGGTGAATAACACAAATCTCTCAAGTTTTCAACCCAAAAATGATAAGAAATACCAAGCCCAAGACGATTTTATACACAATCAATTTTTCATTTGCCAAAAGACAAGAAGCCAAATGATGATGCACCTCTTCCAAGAAGATACACACGCTCCCAACGGGCCCAACACGAAAACGAAGAGAAAAAAACTATCAAATATCAGATGACTCCTCACTGATCGGGAGTCGAATCGATAAGTAAGCAAATGTGTGACTATCGCTATCGATTAATTCAGGCGAACTGAAGTGAGCCTCCGAACTAGAAGCGACCAGACTCGTTCTCCGGTGTCCGGTGGTTCGAATGATGGCGAAGTGTGAAAAAATGCCCAACAGACATGACGGCGCACCCATAAAGCCGATGATTTAATACCTTAAACACATGCATCCCACTGAGGACACAGGAGACACTGGACAACATAGATAGCGCAGGACATTGAATACAGGACGCAGAACACAGAACGCCATGAACGCAGGACACATATGTGCAAACAATGAAAATGCACCCGATCTGGGAACGCGCAGACCTAGTGTCCCTCAGCGCCACTTAAGCAAGTGCGATACTTCAAGTGCCACAGATTCCCTGACAAAATTCTGTTGGGTGGACGCCTACGAAACGATTAAGGGTGACACACTGAAATTGGACACTCGAACAAGAAGTGGTCACACATTCACCCATGGATACACACCAGCTCTTGGCACTCTGTGGAACTGCTTGACTGATCCATAAATTACGTAATAGGAGTGGTTTGGGTATTTTGTAAAAATATCCGACCTCGTAATCTCATAAATCTGTGCATGCTCCGCAGTGCATGTCCAAGGCGTTCCGACTAAGCCCTTGAAATTTGTTTACACTACACACAACAGCGCAGCTAGTGTATCCAGGTCCGGGCGTAATGTGAGAGACAAATTGGCGCACTCGAATAAATTTACGTAATGGCAACAAGTGTTGACGGTGACGGTCAGTGCGGTGCTGGTCCCGTGGACCGTGGATTGTGGAACCGTGAAATGCAAACCAACAAAAACATGTATCTTCTGGGAAGAAACCGAAGAAGGATCGCCTATCAATTCACCATAACGCCACATAGCGACGCGGAGATGCAGAGACGCAGAGACGCTGACAGATATACGATGTCAGGAATGAAAACAAGGAGGGGACGTCAAATGATCTTCAAATTGCTCCCAAATCTCCCTCTGCCTAATCGATGTCTTTAAGAGGATCACTTACATATGCACTCTGACACTGGGTGAGCAACGAAGCGGAGTGGGAACGGGTTTTCTTTCCCATAGGCTGGAGTGTCCTTGAAAGAGTTGGCACACAACTCTTCCGATGGCTCAAGGTCGCACCGCCAGCCGGCGTGCATTTCAAACTTTCCGTTTTCATTTAGAAATGAAAATTTGCAGCAATTACTGGCAGCAATTGCGAAGTGAATGCGTCGGGACCCGGGGCCAACAGACGACATCGTTAGTTTTATTGCAACCATATAAAAGGGGTGTTCTGCTTACGGATCTAAATTAAAGGGTGTAAGACACGTTTGATAATTTTGCACATAAACAGAGCGACCAGGTATTCGCACACGGATTTATGAGGAAATTTGCATTGGCGAATCTGGTCAGGTAGTCGTGGACCATTTGCAATTACCCATGTCAACGTTACACCCCTTTACAACAGTAGTCCGAACAATGTAGGCTGTTTAGACTGTTTCCACTGACAACCGTCATTGAATCCTTTTTTCACAACGACTCGACATCGAATATTCCTCAGAATACTGCAAGAGACGGGCGGCTGTGTTTTCCTTGAAAACCGAATGACAAGACCGTTTATGGTCTTTGCAATTCGTTCGACTCCACGGCTGCTGCAGATATTCGTACGCATTTATGGCGAATCCTTGGCATATCGCGATTCGACACACACACCTTCCAACTAGCGCTGCGCGTCAGTCCGCCTTGCGATCTCCCGAGTAGAAATCACCTCAATGTTTTGAAAAAGGGTTAACCATTTTGACAACTCATTAGATTAATCCTTTCATCTGGTGGATGGATTCCATTGACGAGCACTCATTTGCGGTGATGCCGTCTTGATTTGTTTCCCAAACAAACACATCACCGGGACTGGGTGTACCTGGGCATCGAATCCAATTCGTGGCAACCCTTTCACGGTTCGTTGACGGGGTTCGAGTAAGGAGGAGGCATTCTATTGGTTTGTGGTCTTCGCTGTGGCAGTAACACTGCCGGTTGCCGGGCGTGTATACCGTCTACGGAGTGAACCCCAAAAATGTGTGACCACACACAGACACATGGACGAAACGTGTGTTTACTGATGGCGGTGTGGGAATTTGTTGGGAATTGCCATTTTTATGAATTAATATCACCCCCTGTGATAAAGTGACAGACCGTGCGCATTGCGGTTTTACGAGCTGTTCTAATCGAACGCCATTCGGCAACGCCCACTGATAATGGTTTCTTGTTGGGTTGTTTCTTCTTCTTTTCAACTATAAATCTACTAACGTCACACGCGCGTAACAAAACAAAAATACAAATGGCTAAGCAATCTTTAAGGCTTTGCCTCTTTTTAGTGAGACTACTTCACATTCTGGGGCAATTACTGAACTGTTGTTTTGAGAAAATTATCGCCAACTTGTCCCCAGCTATCGGATTCCTGGAGTCTAATGACTTAATTAGTGAAGCCATATCGTTATATTTTATAATCATTAGCACGGCATCGATAGAAGTTCACGGTGGTATAGTAAAGGGCGTTTTTTCTTCTTATTTTTGTTTTCCTCTCCACCTTGCCTATTTATAGGCTTTATTTGGATACCATTAGCCACCAATCAGCCAATTGAACAGTGTTCTAGGGGAGGTGACATGTAATTTGCGATCGTCTTGTTAACGATTAAAAATTGTTTTTTTGCGATAAGACATCTATTTGTGTCCAAGTTCAATCCGCCTTTGTGTGACTTTTAGTGGTTTCTATGAGAGTTTGAACATCAAAAACAAGATGCCGTATGTGCAGGTTTGCGAAAATTATTGACGTAGTTGCTGACTGATTCGGTAAAGTCTTGACATGAGTCGAAGCGGCGAAGTATCTTAAAAAAAGACTATGATTAGCCATATTTAGTATACAATATAATGTTAGAACATATATTTTATGAACAGTATTTTATAAAATTCAAATTTCAGAGGTGTTATAATCAGAATCAGCTTTCCGATGAGCTACCTAATTTTTTAAAAGTTGAACCTTGTAATTCAAGGTTATTTATTGGATAATTTTTGAAATAATTTGAGGTTGAATTCGACTTTCATCTAGTCGGTTGTGTGCTTGGTAAAACGTAACTCACGATTTTCAGTATGTGATATGTCATGGTGTGTGTCTTCAAGGAAAGACACACACCATTAATGACTTGGCCGCAACGTTACCATAGGCATTTACACTATTGAAGTAGTCAAGGACTTCGTCTACCTCGGCTAACCAGTAAATAGTACGAAAACCATCAGAACCGAGATTAAACGCAGAATAAACCTTGCCCGTCGCTATTTCTTTGGGCTCAAGAGGCAACTGAGTAGTAGAGCCCTCTCTCGAAGGACCGAGCTAATATTATATAGCACTTTGATAGTCCTCGTCCTGTTCTATTGTGCTGAAGCATGCACATATAATCTCAAGCGCAGATGAAGAAGCGCTTGGTATTTTTGAGAGAAAAGTTCTGCGTTCAATCTTTGGTCCTGTTTGGAGAAGAGGATTTACCACGAACTTTACGGGCTGTACAGCGAGATGAATCTAGCCAAACGTCTACGGATTCAATGCCTAAGATCCATTCAAATATGAAGATCCACTGGACAATACTGCTCCACCCCAAATAGTCTTCGACTCCGACCCAACAGGACACCCACGAATCCGATGGCGTACATATGTGGGGAAGAGCTTCAACCAACTAGGAGTGCGCCATAAGCCATAACGCCATGGTGACACCTTTGAAAAGACTTCGTCCCTTCGGCTTCCAGAATGAGTTTTAGAGCAAGTGGCCAAAAGAGCTGGCCAGCTAAATTAGTTTTTCAGATTTATCATAATTCTAAATTTCGGACATCATACAGTTGATCTAAACTATTATAATTTTAATTACATTTGAGTAATTTAATAAATTCCTATATGTTTAGTGAGCAAGAACGTCTTAAACAAGGTATTCAATAATTTAAAAGAGCTGCACATCAGCTCATATGCAAGAATTTCCGCAAGTATTTGTTGTTCTAGGGATAACAACATTTAAGTAGTATTTCTGGCCATATACTCCAAAGACGATTTGATGTTGAATTTTTAACCGTTTGAGGCTATAGTTTGTTGTGAATATTGAAATAGATGTCTTTTGCAAATTTGATGATTCTTTTTTAATAAATAAGCGCGCCAAAATAACTACCGCCAATACCGTTAAACCCGGGTGGTCATCAACCAGTTAAAGGTATTCACGAAATTAATATTGTTCATGCTACCGCGTTGGTTCAAGACCCATGAAATTAGCTGAGTTTGTAATAGAATCTTTATATAGTTTAAAGCAGGGCAACAACCTTGTCACTTAAAGTCGAGCTCTAGGACATGATCGATGATCCTTGGCGCGCTGCATAATCTGAGCATTGCAGATGTCCTCTTGACTGTTTGCTTCGACGCTTGCTTGTTAAACTATTATGAATTTTCAGAAAAGATTAACATATTTAAACTGTTTCTTTGTGTGGCGTGCACTATTTGCGTCATAGCCTCTGAGCCTCAACCAACATACCACTCTATCTAGCAGCTATCCGATGCTTCTTTCGCATATCTCGCCGAAAGATTCAATTACTTTTGAGGTTATTGTAGAAGATGCAACAGCCTTGATGCCTGATTGAATGTCAAATAAAATTGCTATTCTTTGCTTTGCCGCCCTTTCTAATAGCAAGAATTTCTGCTTGGAAGATGCTGCCGTAATATGGGCGTATGGAGACCGCAGAGAAGCTCATAGTATCGGAGGAAAAACCCGCACCGGGTGAACAATTCGTCTTCGAAGTATCTGTGCATACGTCACATCATAGGTGAAGCATTTTCGGTGGCTATTGCAATCTGCTCTTCCAAATTTAGTTTGGATGGAATATAGTCTGTTCGAATCCGCAGAGTTCTCTCGGTATCGAATCTGCGATGCAAGTTTGGCCTTGAACTCCATAGCCGAGTTTAATTTTATGACCGTTCCGTTTTGCTGACATGCCATAGAAAAAGAAATTCTGATAAGCCATCAATCTTGCTAAAATAACATCGAATAATAAGCAAAATAAATAACAGCTTTTCTCGCTGAAGAGGCGAACACACCAAGTTTTCTGATAGATTAACACTGCTGAAAGATGATATCATCTTTCAACAGCAATAGTCTGTAGTTGCCGTCGAATATTTAAATATTTAAATTGGATAAGAATATATTTATATTTCACATCAGAATTTGAAAACGAATATTATACAATTAATGAGACGGATAGCTATATACATCACTTTGAATTACTGGTCACTCTACAAGAAGTTGTATAGCATTCGCTCCCAGTTTGTACAATAATACATAAAACGCCTGAGTTGTCATTTATAAAAGACCGCAAACAGCTCCAACTGACTTCGCTTCGACATTTATCGTCTACAAAACCGGTATGGTGCATCAATCGTGCTTGGTTTTCGCTGCTTAGGGATACGCGAATCTCATTTATAATCGGTGAAGGCGCTGCAATACAGCTTCTCATAGGTCTATGTCCCATTCAATCAAGCTGCCTATGCAATAGATCTAAGAGCTAGTTCTAACTCACTTCTCAGGCCTACGACCCATGGAGGGTCTGAGTCTGTGCTATAGGTGCCTTCCATCTATGATGGTCCTGGGCTTGGTGACTAGAAGCACCGTGCTGTCTTGAGTCTGCGATGACTTAGTCTTTAAACCGGAGGGCCTCGAACCAGGAGGTTCAGATTCTTTTCTGGAGCGATATTGTTCCTGCGCTCGATGTGATCGGGCTAGTGCAGTCCACGAATGTTTGCCTTCCGGACTACATCCACATCTTTGTGTATTTTCCTTCATTAACCTTCAGACAGACAGCTTCAAGTTTCTGACGCAGAATTTTTCTTTCGGAAACAACAAGAATCAGCTATGATCATTTGTTTATCGTCCAGCTTTCGGCCCATACAGCAAAGTTAGCTTTTGCAGTTCAGGAGTCTTGGGTCCAGTTGTTCCGACAAACCGGATTAGCGTCGATTGGCAAGGATGATTCTATGTCGAATCTCCACTAAGATGTCGTTTGTGGAGTTCGCGTTTGCCCCGAGTTAGACAAGCTCCTGCACTACCTCAAAATTGTGGCTGTCGATTGTTACATACGTTTTGTCCCAGGTGGTGTGTGGCGGAACATATCTTGCTCGACAGCACATATTTCGTCTTATAAATTCAGATCCTTTGTAACCTGGAAAGCTAAGAGATAAAATGGTCAGGTCTTCTGCAGGAGACCAGTATTCTCCAGTTATGGTAATCACATTATTTCATTTCTGTTATTTTTGCAAAAAATACATAGATTCTTGCGGCAGAAAATCTTATGCGTCGATATGTTTTCCCCAAACGGCCACCAAAAAACCGGCATTCGCAGCAACATTACCGCCTACGTGAATTCAAATGCCAAACAGTTGTCAGATAAGCCAATTTTGTAACTTGTTGCTGCAAGATGACACCAGTCTCTCAGACAACGTTTCAGACGTCAAAACTGGTTTAAACTTACTATGCACCCTTGCTTCGGTTGGCCGGGCTTCAGACAGACCATCAGACATCACCTAAATCGTTGATCACCCACAAACAATGACTTCAGTCGATCAAACCATGCCACACCCGAGCTGATGTTTCGTCCGCAACCTTGTAGGCAGCACCCAGTTGCTGCCATCAGCCCATGTTGGTAGTTAATTTTTTACCAATTACAGTAGGAATGCATGTCCTGACGTGGCGGCTAAACAAACAATACGAAGAAATTAACCTCGACATGTTTCGGTTGAGACGTTTAAACGAAAATTAATTGACTCGCTGATGTATCTCTCCGCTCGATCACCCAAAGCAGCCTCTTCAAAACGATTTATCAATCAGTAACGTCGATCTCAATAGACTTTGATCGCACACAGATACCTTTTATTCCAGGCACGTATCGGTATTGTTCGAGACTCAGCCCAGAGCAGCACCTTGTCAACATTGCAGGGTCATCGTGCACGAAGCGGCTCGACCCACACAGCCTTTGAAAGCGAATCCAAAAGATACAAACTCCCTCGGCTGCATGACTGTGTTCACACAATGAACGTGTATCGATTTTAGCCCCGTGTGTACACTTATAATTCACCAGTTAATGACACAAAGTCCGTCATTTATCACTCAACCTAGAGGTGATGGACTCACAAAAGCCGCCATCAATTACCCGCTCCGATGATATGCTGAGCGATGCTGTGTGAACCGAAATCTCGGCTCTCTGTGTGCCCATTGTGTGTGTGTTCAATGAGAAATTATTAAAAATTAGCGGATACACGATCTTACCCGAACGTGCGCTCTCACACCCGGCTATCCGAGCGTGGAATGGGGAAAAGTACTTAGCTTCGATTGCTCCTTATCGGGTGCAAATGCAGGGGCCCCTTGGGAGCCTCGACCTAATCAGAGCGCGGCTGAAGTAGTCCGCTTGAGTGTCCCATGAGAAAGTCTCAGCAGCAGACGCCCACCACAGATCGAGTCAATCAATGTGACTGCCCCTTTTAATTAACGCAGATGCAGATACTTAGAATCGGAATGATGAAGGCGGCCACTCTACACATTCAGTGACACTCCGACCACTCCGATAACAGAATCAATTAGGAGCCAGAGCTCTCTGCTCGCACTAGATGGGGGAACACACACACACAACGACAGACAGTGTGTTCTCCCACACTACCGGGAAGTGCTTGGCCGTGTCCTTGAGAGTGCTGCTAGTCGCTAACAATGAGCTGAGCAATGAGAACGTGCGTGACGTGCGTTTTTGTGTCACTCTGAACATTAGCCCATAAAGCGATTTCATGATGAGGTATGATGATTCCGTTCAAAGGAACTCGCGCAATAAATCGTACTCAGTCCCGGTCCCAGTCGCAGGCCCAGGCCCAGGCACGGTCCCCGTCCATTGTCTCCTGATTTGAGCGGAAAAGGTCGCGTGCAATCTGTCTGTCTGTTTTAAATATAAAGAGGCTCGTATAAAAAAGGAGCAGAAGATGGGTAGCTGTGCAAAGAAGGTCATAAACGATGAAAGGTGTTGTGAGAGTCAAAAATCAGTACAAAAAGCAAGTCATTGCCATTGGAGAGAGGTGCTTTCCGCGTATTGGACGCGGCAGGCACAGCAACTATCGCGAGTGTCTGAGAAGCATTCAGTGAATAAAAAAAGTGTCGTGTGTAACTGCAGTAGCTATCATAAAAATCTGGGATTTGTAGAAGAGTACTTTGGCGGCATTCAGAGGTGTTTCAGGGAGTGAAGCGCAAGTACGGATGCTTGTTGTTGATCATCAAGGACGACGGCGCGTGCTCGCGCCTTTCACATGGTCATTCTCAGACAGGAGTTGCATTTTACATTTTTCCCGTTCATAAATTAAGCCCTTGTCAAGTCTCCAGTGAACGAGTTGAACGACGAAACTAATGAGAAGCATTGAATGGGGTCGACCTCGTAGCTACTATTGTGACGAAGAGACTAGGCATAGTGGTCCTCTATGGGATGTGATGAGTGACATCATCCTTGAAATTAGGCGGAGTAATACTGTTAGTTTATAGCATATTTGTTTTTCACGTCAATGTACAGTGCAGGACTAGCCTAGGTCTCAACCTAGAACCTTCTCTGGCAAGCATGGTCTTCCCCAACAGTTTCGCACACCGAGTTGGTTGCTGAGAACTTCCTACTTTAATGTGTCTCACTATTTAGTGTCTCCATGTGCGCTACATGGACTAGGCACATTATGGGTCGAATCTGTAGACGCTTAGTATCACCTCGCGTTCCCAACATATTTGGTCGAGTCTTCTTTTTCAATTGCCTTCAAAGCAAATGGGACCAAAAATCGCACGCATAACTTTTCGTTCGAGAAAAACAAGGACTAAGGCATTCTTCACTCCCCATATTGTCCATACTGCGCAGCACATATTCCTTTAATGATGCTAATTTTTATGCAGATTTGATGAGCCACACTCTTTTGATTTAGCCATACGACATTTATCGATCCACAAAAAATCAGATCCTCTGAATTGCGCCAACTATAGAGGCATCAGTCAAAAAGGATGCGGACAAAGCGACGCGACGAGCTGTAATGTGACTTCCTAAACATCAGTCTTGGTGTTGACTCGTACGCCAACACTAAAGGTACAATCTTTTAGAAGTCCGTCCAACTACTCGCGTGTGCCGCGGAATGTTAATGGCGCTTTAGTGAGTATTGCAACAGGGGCCGCTAAGTTGGGTTTAACGGTAAATAAGGACATGACCAAGTACATATATGCTGTCAACGGGAAAGGACCGTTATATGGCGCGGACGAGGTTGCTCTTGGCTGCATTGAGAGAAAAATTCTTCGATTGATTTTCGGTCCCGTCTGCATACATATGTACAGTCACTGTTTGGCCAGCCTCAATTTAAAATAAAAGTATAGTTCAGTCCAATGATGTCTCCAGCCCAAAATCCGAACCAAACCGTGACATGCAGTGGATGCATTTTTACAAAACCCTAAACCATGAGCTGTCAAATTGCTTTTTTTTTTTTCAGTGTTGCCAACAATGTACTGCACAAACAGCGGCACATTAAAATTTTGCGTTAAAACACCCTGCAACTTGTATTTTGACATCTATGTGCAAGATTGCGCAAAATGAATCACCCTATCGGACTGGTACGTCAATCATATTTGACATACATACGAGTATGTGAACTAGACAGCAGTACACAAACAGACAAGCAATGGAGCGCTATACTTCGCAAGAGCGTGAAAGCGTTTCCTGATCGAGTAATCTCCCGTTTTGGCGATTTGGCATGGACAGCAAGATCGCCCAATTTAAGCATACCAGTCTGGTATTACCGGACATCTCTTTTTGCGGCTACTTGAAGTCGCGGGTTTATGCCAACAAGCCTCAGACAATCGCAGGACAATATTCTACAGGAATGCGAACAGTTATCACAGGAAATCTTGCACAAAGTCATGGAAATGCTAAAAACGGGCCACTGGGCGGATATCATACTTTCCACTTAACAGACAAAATTGTAAAGATCAAAATGAAGATGTCCACCACCTAAAATCTTTTTTTTTAATTAAGTAAAAAAGTTTATACTCCTTAGTCACATTCTTAAGACAATTGATGTACGATCTAAGGATAAACAGAGTTAATTTCATAGTGAAGCCGAATATTAGTTTTAAATTAAAAATATCTGCCAAAGACTGTTAACTCTTCAGATTTACTTTGTTATTTGGATGACGATTTTAGAACACGTAGCTAATTTGAGTATCTGCATCTGGTCAACGCAATCTCAATGATCCCATGTATTCTTTTTGCATAAACTGATTTCAATGAAAGAACGAGGATTTCGCTTTTTAGTTTCCACTTGGGGCACTTCTTGTAAAATCATTCATTCGTACGAAGGCACATCGCCCACCCGAGCACCAATACTTCTACTAATAGGGTCTTCGAGTTTGACGCATACATATGGTTAGAGAAGACCTTGACCTTAAGTAATCGTGCTTCGGCGGAAACGAAAATGAGTTGGCGAAAGTTCTCAATTGTTGGGCGTCACAGGCAACCATTGGCGCAGAGGACTGTAGTTAGATTCCTGGGGATCTGGCTAGATCAATATCTATATTTTAACAAACATGTAGATGCTGCTCTAGCCCGAGCCCGATGCGCTTTCACTCTTACAAAGATACTGTTTTACAACAGCCAACTCGATGCGAGGGTGAAGGTAATCTGCTAAATGGCCCTCATCCGGCCAATGCTCACCTATGGCTGTCCCGTGTGGTTCAATGTGAGTGCAAGCTTGATGGAAGAGAGTGTTTGAGAGGGCTTGACTTAGGACTTGCCTTCGCCTTTACAGAACACCAGAGTCCCAGTACAAAAAATTCTACTCCAATGAGGTATTATACAACAGGGCGAACCTGATACGAGTGAACAATTTCCTGGTGAAGATGATTCGTGGTCATACTGCCAGAGCGATGAACTCGATCAATAACTTGATCTCAGGGGCTCTCTAGGGGCCTTTTTTAAAATTTTTCATAATATACATTTGTCCTTAATTATTATTATCATATTTATTCATTGTTAGGTTAGGTCGAAAGATAGTAAAACATAGTTTAAGATTAAGTTTAGCTTAGACTGCTCACCGAGAGCCAGTAAGTTAGAAAGCCATAGTAAAATTGTTAGTCCAACTAATTTTAAGCATTTTTGTCTAGTACGTAAGTTTCCACTGAATGTATAAATAAAAAAAAAACCTTGAGTAATCGTACAAGCAAGAAATACCACTCGATGCTTGTGCCTGCATTTAAGCCATATTCATTGCAATCAGTGTACTCGGGTATACCAAGGATAAGATATCGCTGGCCTGAGAATTATGATATATCATAAGTAATTTATTTTTTGCTTATTTTATTCAATTTAATGTTTTTTTCTTCAGAATCAAATCTTTTATTCCATACAATGAATTTTTCAGTTGAAAGAGTATGTGTAAATTCTGTGGTAACAAACTAAATTGTAAAATTGATCACCAAATAAAGAATATAAGTACGTACTCGATGCTGAACTGGTACTACTATAAAAAGTGGTCAGCAATATACATGGAATGTACATGTATATAGAAAGGAAACATGACTGAAGACTGAAGCATCCACTAAACTGAACAGATTGCAAAGGGGATTACAGAGTGAGTCACTGAGATCGTAAACTTGACTTTATTTCCATAGATGTGTGCAACAACTGGAATGAGTCAGTGAAACATTGGAGCAACTCTATGGTCTTGCGCACCGTTAACCAATAAGAGAACGGAAACTGCTTTAACTCCTACTCTGTGATAAGAAACCAATTTGTGCTCTTGTAAATTTACTGAAAGCTCTAAGCACGTCTCATCCAAATCTAAGTAAGCAGGGTGGCAATGTTGCTAAGACAACACAAATTATTTCGATAGTAAAATCAAAAATACAAAGCCAAGGATTGATTATAGGGATTTTGAAATTTACATTCAAAGAAAATTGCAAAGTATTGTTCTTTTTAGCACTAGATCATTGATTCTTCATCCTTATGTCAGGAGTTAAAGAAGTGTGTGCCGCCATCACTTCCCATATCGAATAGATTCGAATCATTGCTCAAAAAAAAAAAAGCAGATCGTCGACATGATTGATACTGTCCTTAAGTGTGTAAAATAAGTTTTATCGATTTCGGTCAAAGAATTTGAAACTAATTGAAACTAATTGATCTAGTTCGGGTCTAGTGGTCACATATCAGTTCTTCACTGAATCCAAAGCATCCTTGCATACACAAAACCTTACATACAGTACGACTACTAAGTTATTGGGTTTGAATGCTACTACTACCAATTCTGGTCGAAACTCCTGCTAAAAATGCGTTCTTATATTTATATTTTTTGTGCTTTTTAAAGACAGAAGTGGTGGCCCGTGGAGTTGTGGGTAGCGTCGACTCCTACGCACTTGGACCTACCTGTCTAGGTTCGATTCCTAGTAGACAAGAAATACTTTTCACGGCCCCACATCTTTCGAGTCACTGACAATGCTCAAAGAGTATAACTGTCTAGAAAAAGCTGCTGTAGCGCCACCCATATTATATATTAAAGACAGAAATATTCCTCATGTTTCATAAGGAATAAATCAAAGTTTAATCCTGCTGAAGGAAGATATCAAGGAATTCACTGAAAGTGTCCCACTAGTTGAGTTCACAGCCAAAGCCCATTGGTAGTGAAATATAAGTATTAAGAAAATTTAAAGGTTATTTAAATGAAAGCCGAGAACATCTTTAGATGCTATTGAAGAAAGAGTGGTGCGCAACCTTTCCCATTGTCGAGAAATATATTCCTGAGCCAACGTATTAAGAACAAAATGAAACTAAAATGCAAACCCACGCCTGGGTTTAGGTATAGTCAACTAGTTAAGCTATTGCCCTTCTCTAAGATAAAAAATAAAATGCTGCCAAAGGTCGCTCGAATTAAGTTTGAAGATCACATCACGGATATCTCAGCGTAATCACTTTAACAACTTCTCCTGAGCTCCGGCAGAAGAACCCTTTGAAAGCAGTAACCTTGTTATCCTTCCGTCAAGGGGTAATCGTCTCTGTTCCAGTGCCCGCCTCTGCCGTTTGGTACGTAGTACGTCGTCGTTCAGAAGTTGCAACGCATACCATCCACTGACGCGCGCTTCAAAGAGTAAATGGAAAGTTGATGGGATTTTTGCTTTCCCTTGCTATTCGTCCCCCTCGGCCATGGGCGATTGTGGGGTGGCGTACCCTATTCCCCTTCGCATTTGCATATTAATTTCGAGTTGACTTTTATTTCCTCTTCTTGTGGTGCGCTCCCTGCTCACAGAGGCAGCCCACTCAAAAGGTGTACACTGTACACGGTGGTGGTGGTTCTTTGAAGTCATCCAAATCAGATTTTCTGATATTTTCTTGTGCATTCTTTCGGGTTCGGCTGAAGATTTTCAATTGACGATTAACAGATTGAAATATAATTGACTTACGACGAGCACGAAGCCAATTCGCCATGTCACATCAATTTCACGGAACGTCACCCTGACGACAGTTTCCCATCAGATTCACCATAATTGTCGGTCGTTGTCCACATCGTTATGGGCTAACACGGGGACTGGGTAACCTTAGAGAATCGCCAAGGGGGACATAACCTCGAAACCCAAACCGAGCATGCTGGCCGATGATGATTATCTGCGTTTGCATGCCTGCCAAGTGCTGTGAGTCCTGTGACGGATTCGCGTTCGCTGAGGATGTGCGTAAGGACAACGATGAGTATTTTGGCGAGATCCCCCAAGAAGTGCGATCATTTGTGACCTTTATCCTTAGTGCGGCTCCCACTGAGTGCGTTAATGTCCTCGTTCGGAGGACAATTCCCTACCTGCCGAGTGTTCCGAAAAACCATAATGCTTGCCTTGCAGGAAGACGTCGTACTTCGGTGCTTCGGGTTGCTTACAAGGAAGCGACGCATTCAATTGATCAGAGGGAACGTGGAGGTCCTTGACTGTGTAACAGCGGTGCGAGGTACCACTCTGTGTCATTAATGACGAAAATTTGAAAATACAGAAGGTACAATAATTGAAGGACCATAATGCTATAAAATCATTCCTTTTGATGTTTTGTTTTGTGTGACGGTGCGAGCAGGATTTTTCCACAGAGAATCGCTCAAATGTCCTTTTTTACGATTCCAAGACTGCTGTTTTTATGGCCCGGCTCATTCGAGTCTCTGTCTCCGACGAAACGAACGTATCCCCGGACATGCGAACGCTTACCGGCTTCGGCGTTCGTTCTTCTCGTTTCTGTTTCTGTTTCGGTATTTAATAAATTTTATGATAATTAGGGGCCATAACTTCTAGGGACAAAACAATGACATCGAATCTGTCTTTGATTCTACGTGTAAGTCTACGTCAAAGTCGTTTTATGATTATCTACGGTCGCGTGTAAGTAACAGCGTTAGAAGCAGGAACATCAACATTAGCTACAGCTACAGCAGCAGTAACGGCAGCGGCAGCGGCAGCAGGAGCAGCGTCTTCATTTTCGGGAAAGGCGTGCGCACACCAGAGTCCCATCTTGGGATGTTTGCTTTTCGAATGAGACCACCGCGCATTCCCGAGAAACATTGCAACAATTATAATTTGTTTATTTTCCTCTCACTTCCTCACTTCAAGGCCATCAAGGTCTACAACTGCTGGAGGCCTACAAAGCGATTGCTTTCTTACATGACAGCATGACAAATTGCGCAGCCTTGCAATCGGCTGCAATCGGCACGGAAGAGGGATATCATTGCTAATCAGTAATTCGTTATTTTTTTTCGAGTGGACTTGAAGGCTCTTAACACTTGCTGCGCCGGATAGAAGTGGCCACTTGCTACTTCATGCCTTATCTGCTTGTGACTTCTGTAGTTTACAAACCACTCGAACGTCTGCGACTCGAAGACCACCTTCTTGTGTTTAATTAAACTCTCAAGTGCGTTGGCTCACATTAGCTTAGGTTCGACATTCAGTAGAGAACTGAACAGAACTTCCCCTATTTCTTATGCGTCGTTGATTGTCGTAATAGGTGCCCCATTACTAATCCGCATAACAGATGCGACTCGTTACTCGTACGTGGCGACAGAAATCAATTTGCTCGCATTTGAACAACAGACCCGAATGGCGAATGGCGATTGTGTTTGGCTTTAACTGCTGCCCCCAGGAAGTCGCCACTGCCCTCCGACGTGGACCTGCTGTGATTGTCCTTCCGCCGGGACAAACAGTCACGCAAACAGACGGGGCCACAAAAACAGCTGTAGGACAGTTAACTCAGATTAAACGCAAACATCGTAACATCGTTTATTATGCAATAATTCGGAACGTTGCTGTGATCACGAAATTCGCATTCGGTGTCCATTGTGTGTCCACTCTGCACCCCCGACCGGATCGAACCGAACGTGTGGTACTTCAGAATCAATAACATTCTGGTTTATGGGAGCACGACCTTAATGAAAGACACCCGTCGCCGCCGATGGTCAATTGGTCGCTCGCATGTCGGGGGTGCCGATGTGTCAAGTCTTTTCTTCTTTTTTAATTAAGAAGTCGCACACAGTTGTGCGACGGATGAATGGTCAGGGAATTACGTCACACCCTAACGCTACTAACGTATTGTTTGTTCTATTAGGCAATGAATTGTGTGTCGAGTGTTTGGATTTAGGTAACTAGCTTGTCCTATAGTCACTTGAGTTGCATAAGGCACAGATTTTGTTGGCTGAATGTGCTGTGTGTTGTTTGCTGACGACTCCGACTGTATGTCACCTATTTGTACATATGTCATAGCTCATTTGAAATGTCTTCATCTTTGTGGCCAGACTGATGTTAAGCTGAGCCATCCTCCGCAGGGTATATTCGTATTCTTTTGTCAACAATATGCTAAATGTTGCTAATTTGTTCGCATTTGCCATGATTGTGTCCGAGTAGGTTTTCCATCAAAGCAGAAAATGTAAATAATGTGAAGTTACACATGCCTGTATTTGACTCCAAAGGAATGATATCGATTAGCTGTACGACTTGTTTAATTTATTCGTTCGGCAATGGCTTAAAACTGTAGGTACCCAGTATTCGTGAGGGAACAATATCATGACAACACGAGTTTGCTCCGGAAGCTATGTCCAAGTCCACCTCGATCGGTAGCGCCATCCAAAGAACTCAGGAAGGCCGAACATGGTGTTACAGTGAAGTTAGCGGTTATCAACTCAGTTTTTATTCCAATTCTCACCAATGGTCATGATATTTGTATAATTAAAATGATCGCTAATACGCTGGCGATATGAGTTGTCTTCGTGCTGTTTTGGGAGTTACTCGCCGGGATATGGCGAGAGGTACGGCAGTACGCGAGGATCTCAATGATGAGCTGCGGCTTATTCGAATAGAAATGGCTATGTTTCGATGGATTGGATCACCTTGTTGCGCTTGGACATAACTCCTAGTGAGATGGCGGAGGGTCGAGTATCCTGGAGACTTCTCTTGCGTGTTTTGATGAGATAAGACGAGATGACTGTCGGTCCATGGAGAAAAATGATGTAAGAACAAGAAGGAAGAAATTCCTGAATTGAATAAAAAACTGATACTTTGTTGTGCTTGATCCCGACACAAATCTTTGCTGATCTGTCAGCGGGTTGTGGCGTTTAATATATCTATCATAAAGTCGAAACGTTTACCAATACTAGTTCTCATCACTGGAACCGTGTTGTAATCTATGGGGCAACTATTAAATCGAACGCTATATGTGAGGATGGGGTTCCGCTGAGATTTTTAAAATTGATTCTGCCTCGCAGAATATCTCATTTAACTCATATAATTAACCGTTGTATAATGACGAAAAATAGCCAGAAGTATATCAGTTGCTAAAAAAAACTATTTTTGTTTCATCTGAGGATCTTGTACCTATAAGTATTTTCCCGTGTCTGTCGACTTGCCCTCTGTTTGTAATCATACGAATGTTCACTTTTATGCAGATGGCGCTGAAGTGTACCTGAAGAAGCCATTGACAAAGATTGGTGAACTTGTATGCAAACTAACCGAGTACCTCTCTAGTATTTCTGCATGGTCTATATCGAATGGATTAATGACAAACCCAATAAAATAAAAAGGTTATACCCACTCTAAGAAATAAGTTAACCCGTAAAAGGCAAAAGCAAAACAATTTTTGGGCAATCTGGAGCATATAAGGTGTTCGGTTAAGATTTTTCGTACAACCGACCAATCTACTCTTATCGCTGTGTAAATTGACGAACCAAACATGCGTTCAAATTTGGCAATAAAGAAATAAATGTCAAAGAAATAATCTTTATTATCAACTATGCAAATTCGAAAATATATACATACCCACATTTGTATATACTAGACTAAAAACTTAGAACAATATCAACAACACTTTTAAGCACTTTTCGCCTTAGTTGATTTTAAGATTCACGCTTGATAATTAAGATTTCAAGAAGCGATATGTCGCAGTGCATTTAAGCAACCTTAGTAACTTTTACCTCTTTTACCTTATTTTGCAACACATTCAATCCATTTACTCTATACATGTATAATCTTAAAAATCCATGTACATTTAATACAAAAAAATGCAGTGAACTGAAAAATACTAGTAAATGATGCATATTTTTTTTTGAGCCGGAAAACGTTGAATTGTGTAGTATGAAATTTAATTTATTTGACAGAGAATATTATGGCCTTAATGCAACGGCTGGCGCGCACTCTTTCACATGCCCAGTTTACAGAACTCTTCGCAGTACATCTGGCTGTATTCCGGCAAATAACGCGTCAAAATTCGCATTTCAAGCGTTGCACGAAAAAATTACCTATCAAGTCCCTTACCGCTCACCTTTGACTAATGTTTTGATCATCATCATTTCCAATGATTCCTCTGGCACTTTCAGCGCACTAAACGATGACTTTTTCTGAATGTATTTGTGTTTCGACGGTTGCTTTAGTTTGAGTTTCTCAAATTGAACCATATTTTTAGAATTAAAATTGAACGATTTCTGAACGTTACTTCTGCTTGAGTCTATTCATGATGAATTGCCAAACAAAATAACCTCAAGACAACCGCGAATTGTCAAATCAGCTGTCATAAAAAAATAATGTTGACAATTTAAAGTTCGCTCCTCTAAAAAATCACTTTTTAGTTATAATGTCTAACATAACAGAAATTTAAATAAGTTAAAAACCCATCCGATTAGTTTGCGAAACGTTTTTAATGCACATTGCGATATGGCCCACCGCAACAAATGATGTCATACTGTAATTTACAGTGGCACATGTCATTATAGGCCAATTTAAGTATATTAGCCAGAAAATTGACAATTGCGATTCGATATTCGATTTTTGTAATTCACAATTTGATAATCCACAACTTTGAACCCTTAATAATGAAGAGCAACATAAATGCCAGTGCGATCTTCTGTATCCCTTCTTGGTAAACTCAATGGATGGATGTCATGAAATGCTTACTTTTCCCTTAAAAGGTAGTTCGAATAAGGAAACCGCGGAGTGGGAATGGGACCTAATACCGACACATGTATGTATTGGTCCTGTATTGAAAGCTAGTTACTTAAATAATCACCAATTTTAACTTCTTGCTATCGGCTTTTAGATTAGATAGTATCTAAAATGTGCTATTCAATTTGCCAATGCCTTAAGAGTGCGCCTAGCAACATTTAGACAAAAATTAAGAATTATTAAAAAATGAAAAAAGCTGATTATTCAATGATCAGGTATAATTGTGTTGCCTCGCTTTAGCTGGCGATGAGCTTTAACAAACGTTTATTAGGTCTCAGTGCCGACATGCTATAAACGTCCTATAACGTACAAGATCATTTAGGTCACACTGGTCGGACACTTATCAACACGTCCGTATTTGGCACGCAATGAACACCTACCAATTTTCGTCAGATTAAAAAAAATGTATTAAGATGTGTCTTATTATTTTATTGCCATTTTTTGCTCACGATTTTTACAACGCCTTTACCAACAGCATTGAAAAATCGGCGAAGAATTTAGCCGCCTTAGAAGAAAGTTATTGTCCTCATTTCCTACTGTTCGTTTGGAGATCTATCTTATGACTAATTTATCCGATATCCTTGCTCCATAATAACTCTTTATCTTATTCCATTTCCACATGCAATCGTTTATTACCCGGATGTTTATTTAGGAAGGGTGAATCGGTCTAACGGTCATATGTTTTGAAAGGATCCCGATGATTGCATGTGCATTGCATTATTATTTCTTTTAATTACTTGGACATTTATGACGAGATATGGATGTATTTTTTGTTTAATTTTATCTATAAGCGATCCTTCGACAACACTATGAACTCAAAATATAGGGTGTCTCAAAATGAACGCAAGATTTGAAATAAATACAAAACATATTTATTATTTTGAGATATTGTTCAAAATGAAACTACGTTGTATCTTGTGACGCTCCCTAAAATATCAGCTGTCAAATTTTTCTTTTACTGAACAAATGGCGACAAATTCATATCGTGTGTTAATTTTGGGACACCTATATTAAGGCAATACATATCGATACACTAATGTCACACTAATTGGTGCCATTATTTGTCTGCAGCCGTTGATGACAAGCGCCAGCCTAAGATACAATTTAATATCCCAACATCATTGACCGCTAATGCTTCTATCTCAACGAACAGCCCCACCAAAGTCCCACTTCATAAATCTCTCGCAGCACCTTTCTCCTGCTATCGCTGTGGGAAGATTCGTCCGACCAACCGTAAACACTCGCCCCAAATTGGTCTTATCTAATGATGATGTGGATTGCCCGCCTATTAAGTGCGGAAAAGTGTCCTTAAGTCCTTCAAAATGAAATGTCACGCAGCATAATCGTTATTTCACCTTAGATACCCGAAATGCCCAAAACCTCAACACCAGACGCAAGAGGTGAAAACGCAAAGGTGCCTCAGCCAAGCCCATCGATCGCACCAAGAATTGATTTGTTTACGGAACCTATTCATTCATATCTGAAAAGAAGCAGACCCCATCCATCCTTTCTTGCTGTTAATAGCAGTTACAAGGCAATCACACATCAACAAGGATACCCAGTTATTCTCTACGGCTCATTAAACCGTACCCAGGGCTCCTTTCACTGGCTTGGGTTTACGGATGGACGAACGCATGGCCATGCGAGAGGGACCACACGCATGCTCGCAATTACCTCTGCACTTCATTACATGCCCATTGGATGGTGTTTGTTCCTAATTGTCCTGAAATTGCCCAAACATTGAGGACAACATTTTTTATGTGTTTCCTTTTTGTCTGGGTCCTTTGTTTGGGTACGAAGACCACAACAAGGCCGACTGTCAGGGTTTCGATTTCTTCAGAGATTACAGCATCGTGTTGGGTGCCCATGCGCGCACACACACAGCACAACCACCACCACTGAGCGTATCCTTACCGAGTATTGGGAAATATCCAAGAAATGAAGACAAAAAATTTCAAACTTTTTCAAGGAAATCCTTCCCTGGATCAAATGTCGCCCATTGAGGTTTTCACAATCACAGGACGACATCTACACAGTAGGTCGCATCGAAAGGTGCGAAATGACAGAGTTGACTTTCTTCGTATTGTGCAACGGGGACACAGGCTGTGGCTGTGGCCATGACTGTGGCCGGTACGAGACGCATGTGCAAATGGAGAAGGAGATCTCCAAGTGTTTGTGTTTACGGAAAACGAACACAAATGTCGTGTGCTGGCGTATGAATGCGTCTATTATCCGTCTTCAAGTGATCCTTTTGATGCTTGTGTCATATTAAAAAAATAAACTCCCTCAACAATGGGATAAGAGGAGCGGATCCGTGTTTATCGATGAGGATCAGTGATCCTGTCTGTGATGAGTGATGCGTGCGTCGAGTGTGGTTGGAGTGCACTCGACGGATTGCGACACTTGGGCGGTAATTTTCTTGAAGTTGAGAAGACGAAATACATTTAAATCCGATCGTTATGAATGGAGAAAATTTGGCACGGTTCTTTGCACTGGAATCCTTTATCTTTGGTGATTGTTCACTGGCATGGATAACGTGCACTTCGGTAAAGCACTTCGGTAAAGCGTGCACGTTGGTAAAGTAATTTTGCCAATAGCAGCAATCACCTGCTCTTGGGCGTCTTGATAATTCAACGACTATCACACAGAAACTTGGTATCCTATCGTCGAGGTATAGCCTTCCTTTGGAGGATGTTCCGAAGTAAAGGGTGTCGTTAGCTCAGTTCCCACTTCTGACAATTGGCTCGACTGTTGATTGTCAGAAGTGGAAACTGAGCTAATGACACCCTTTACCAGTCGAGCCAATTGTCCGAGAGCTGATACTGACAGTTTCATTTTTATTCAGCTGCCACTGCAATTTTGTCGAGATGACTGCTACAGTATTTAATACTATATCCGACATGATCAATTGCATATGTGTGTACATATGTGAAATTGCTCATCACTCTCTGGTTGACAGTTGTCTTACAACATTCGCATATTTGCAAAACGTGCAGTGGCACGAGCTCCTATGCGTGCTGAAGTGAAAACTGCATTCGTTCAGGAGGATGTTGAGAATATCCATATTTATCGGTTTGACGTCCTTTCCAGCGGTTTGGTCTTTGTCTGTCCACATTATGGAAAATTATTCGCAAAGGGCTTGGTGTGGTGGCTTACAAGAATAAGCAAGTGGAAGAGTTGAAGCCAATTAATCATCATTTTCATAGAAATTTGGAGGTTAATGGCATTGGACCTGCTTTTTTTATCGAACATTAGTTTGGAGAATTTGAAGCGGAGATGACCGAATGTGATTATTAAAGTGTATTGTTTGGTGCGGTGTGTGTGCTGGTGGACCATAGTTTGTTTTCATAAATTGGTCTAATCGAACCAACTTTTTAAGCCAATGTTAATGAGCATTCTCAAATGTTGAACAGATGCTGTTCGAGGATATTTGTGGCACCACTTAAATGGCATACCGTTCACAAGAAAGGAGACGCTTTGACTGTGGCATTAATCGAGGGATCACAATCATCTTCTGAACCAATTTTTTTTGACGACAGGTAAGAGTTGGAACAAATACTGAGATAAAAGCCGTCCAATTGGCTTTGACACCGAGCTCGTTCTTCCTGATTACAGATCTTTCAATTTGTTTCAAACTTGAGTCAACTTGGCCAATCCTACAAGAAAGCTCATCTTTACTCCTCCTCCCACCTGCTTCAATGGGACTCCACTAACATGACCTCCGATTTGTTGAGACATCATGTTAAGATTCGTCCCAGCACATACTGCCACAAACCTATCGAGCGAGCGATGGTGTCCCGTTTGGATCGAGGGGTAAGTGTCCGTAACATCGCCTATAAAACGCCTCCGCTGTTTCGTTTGATCACATAAATAATCGAATGGTCCTTATTATCCCTCCATGGACCAAATATTACTACTACGGTCGATTCTGGAAAAACCCCAGGAAATGTAGTTCGAAACTCAGGACTTATTCGGCGATCTCAAGGCGACACACAGCGTGAATAGGGACGAGCTACACAGCGCCATGGATTGCCAGGTTGTGCAGAATCTTGCAAGAAAATTATTGCTACACTATCAAGGTCGGAATGACTTGTGCTTTTGTAAAGCTGGCATAATCTTTTTCAACATCGTTCTTAAAAACATCGTGCAGAACTCACTCGCCAACACAGCAGCCAATTTTAAACGCAGAATAGTAGATCCCTATCTCCAGAAGATTTAACCATGAGCTGTACAGAGAGATGAGACATCTACGCCTAGCCTACTAAGCCCAATGTAACTGGATCATGTAAAGCCCATGGACAATACTGTTCCAGCCTGAGGAGTCTTCGACTTGGCGCTATTGGAACAGCGTAATTGGGAACGCAAGATATTAAAGTCTCATCATTTTTTTATATTAAAACAGAATTTTAGTTTCCGAATACTTTTTATTTTATTATTTGTTAAATTCTACTACAAGCTTCCGTGTAAAACTATAGGGGTTGTATTATGCTACTCTTTAAACCTCATATCGCACGAATCCGCCTTGATTTGAAACCCGAATGAAAAAGAATGTATGCAACAGAGGGAATGACGCCAGAATGATGGATTCTAGAATATTAATCTAATCTAAATAACATTTATCTAAATAAACATGTCGCATCCTTAAAACATTCACATAAACTTACTTCGCATAATGTTACTTCATGTAAGATTAGATTTTCAAAACGAACACTACCAAGAAAAGGTGTCTTCGATTTTCCTCAAATCTTGTCACCGCAGCGCCAGTGTATATAAACTGAAACTTAAAAAAAGTTTATCCTATGCATCATTATTTCCCTATTATTTGACTAAATGTCTTTTTTGGTAAATAGTACCCTCGGTAGATGGCAGATAACTTTGTTTAGTTAAATTCATCATATCTTCACACCAGCTGTCACCTCCTCACTAGCGCCTTGTAGTTCCCAGTGGCGGGAATTGGTACGAAAGTTATGTGGCTATTATAAATATATATGGGTTCTGGTCTCTGGATAAATTATTTCAAGCACGAACCTGACGTGTTTTTAAATGGTGTGGAGATAATTTAATTAATGCGTTCATCGCCAAAGTGACGGGAAGGGACTCCAGCGAATACAACACAGGGAGTTGAATACACGAGGTAGCGATTATCAATCAGTCCTTAAAAGCCTTGTGTCCATGTTGGTCCTTTTGGGATGGAGTGGTGGTGTGGTAGCCGATTTAGCCTCGATGATGACTGCTATCGCTGCTCTGGTAGAAGCCATTCAGCTCGTTGTTCGATGTCGGTGGGAAGTTTTGCTCGCTTAGCAGTTGTCCGGGGATGGTATTTCTCAGGTTGATCATTGCCTCGTTAGGCTGATTGTTGATGTCTAGAAACTGCTTTCTGAACTGTGTCACCATGTAGTGTTGCAAGGGGATGATGCGTGCTTCGTCGTAAGGCTTCTTGTTGCTGTGGTGCTTTCGTCGGTCCCTGCCGAAGGTGAGACCTGTACATATCCGCAGTATTTTCCTTTCGAAAATTGCGAGCTTCTCCAGATAAGGTGTGCCATATTGGGAAGCCGTAAGATCGGCCGTATTAGCTGCTTGTAGAGTAGCAGCTTTGTCCTCTGGCCTAATCCATTTCGTCTACGCATCAAATGATAGATGCCATGGAAGCCTAGGTTGGCCTTCTTAAGGGTCAGTTTCGAGAGGCTATTGAACGTCAGCCTTTCCGTGAAGTTAACGGAAGAGACTGGACATCCTTGTCTGTTGTTAGGGAGCACTATCTTAATGCTCCGACATTTAGCTACTGATCTGCATCCACCTCGGGATGGTCTCCTTAAGCACATAAATACGAATACCCCATTTGGTGTCTGGATTTCGACCCTACGCCTGGCGATCAGTGGTAACTTCGAGCTGGCATAAGTCAGTGAGTCATCTGCGAATAGACAACAGTTCACTTTGTTGGTTGGAGGCGGTTGATCTGTCGTGTAGATGACGTTGTTGACGACCAGCTTCGACCCTTGCGCAACTCCGGCCTTGGTGCTCCGCTCAGTTGATTTGCTGCCTTTTACAAGCTAGGTCCAAGTCCACCTCAGATTGTACCACCCACCAAGTTGTACAATATTGTCAAAAGCAACTCAGTGTCTCATTTTGAAATGCCACTCATGGATGCAAGGCAACTATCAAAGGATGAATGAGTTGCTTACGTTTTGACCACCACTTTGTATAGGTTCAAATATGATTAGGATTTACAGATTGAAGACAACAGGGACATTTGGGCCATCATGTCCTCCTTGATGGTCCTAATAGCAGACTGACTGTCCGAACGCAGCATGGACAATCTCAAGAGAAGGTGACGATGTCCAGAGAAAAGTCAATCGATGGTCCTGTTTCGTGTTTGTATTTGTGTATCGAGATCGAGTGTATTTATGATTCAGTCCTTTAAGGTGCCCTTACATGGTCAATAAACATATATCAAGCGGCGCCACTCATACAGTTCAATCGATTGACATAAAATTTTAATTTTGAGGTTTATGGCGCTTTTATGGTTGTACGATGAGTGATGAGGGCATATTGTATTCCGCGAACATTAAATATCGTGCACAACTCACTGGCAAAGACAGCGATATTCCAAAAACTCCGCACAATTGGCAGCTTTTACAGATTGCATTGACGTCATCGGTTGAACACTGTGAGTCGTCAATAAGGCGTTTGATCGTATTGAAGGGAAAATGGCTAAAACGGATTTGGCGGTTAATGACGGTGTAGTTAAAGACAGCGTCTTCGAGAGAGAACGCACAACATTGGTAACAACGGACTTCGGAATGGTCAATGACTACATCTGCCTGGCGTCCGCGCAAAACGTTACCAATCGTTGCTTCCTTGGGCTCAAGAAGCTTCCTATTGTTTCGGAAGCAACACAAAGACAAAAGAAGTAATCCCTACCAGCTTTGTATTACTAGCCAACATAAGACGATTCCCCATAATAATACAGTGCATCAAGACACTGAATCAGCGCACAGAAGTAAGATCCCTATCTGAAAATACACGCTACCTGTGAACAGAGAGTGGAATTGTTTTATGCTACACAAATTTCACGCGTTGGTGAACACAGTGCCTTACTGGAAGGGCAGTGGTCAAGATCGAAATGATTTTACCGACTAATCATTTAACCACACAAGACTTAATCTGATAAGCATTGCGTTCGAAATGCTGTGTAATTGCGTCTCAAGTAGAATGAATTCGCATAATTGTCTTAGGCCAGCACCGTGCCCACAACTGTATTTGTGGTGTCAACACGAGCGGAACCAAGTAAATTCCCGAATAATCCTTTCTGCTCGTAATTAACTGGAAACTCATGAACCAGTAAACACCCCAGAACTTGTGCTTAACATCAGCGGCGGGCCGTGCTTACAAACCGAATCACGTAAGATGAGTGGCTGTGTGATTCCATCAGTTTTTTGTTTCCCCGAACTGGGCATGGCGCAGGTATTGCGGTTGCCATCGGCAAATAGGTTAACTCGAAGGAGGCGCACGTACTCGTCTGAACGAGCACTTGTACGTGAAATTAAGACAAATTGAAGAAAAAAAAAATCAAATCAATTTCACTCAGTAAGGCGACAACTTTCCGCTTTTGATTCTGTCATCCATCGGTAAGTCGCAATTAAAGATGACGAGATACACTTGGCAGTCATGTGCGATATGCGAGATGAATGCTTGGAATGTGCAGTGGCTAATAATGAAAGCGACACCGTGGAGAGGGTATTGAATTCGATTCTGGGATTACCAAAGTGCAACGGCATACATTGTAGGTGTGGGTGCAAACTGAGTGACTGAGGGTGAATAATAGCACTTATACAGAGACTCTTGGTTGACTTTTGTTTGTTTTGCGTACAATTTGTACACACCGAGAGCGCATGTTTGAAGAAGGTCTGGTCATAGATGCTTTTATTGGTAATAGATGTCAGAACCAAGCCATTGAAGTAAAAAACGTGCGAATATAAGAAATCAGAAAGAATGGATGTGCTCGGGCTACTAAACGCTTGTTCGGATTCAGATAAAACGTGGCGAAACACAAGCGAGTTGCACTTTATCGCTGAAAAAACACAACGCGCAGGGAAAAACAAGACAAATGGCAACCTTTCTTAAGCTCGGCTCAAATCATCACCGCAAGTCGTTTTTGTGCAAAGCGGTGGATTTATTGACCTGAGACCTAAGAAATTCCATTTTGCGATCGTACATGCTGAAATCACGCAATTTCGATTGATGCTCTATTTTACTGTTTCTCACACTTTCTTACACATGTGTCATCTTTTTATTGCGTATGGATGGTTGCTTCCAATGCCCAGCAATGATAAGACAAGAATTACCTATATTCTTTCAAGGATAAAACAAAGAGAAAAATCACAGCGACTACGCTAATGCTCAAAAAAATCTCGAGAACAAGCGATTCTGTCTACACCTACCACGTTTCAGTTCCTTTGCCAAGAATTTACCAATGTCTCGCGACTAATTTACATCGTCTAGAAGCCGCCAAAGTCAGTAAAGACCTAACCCGGACCACTTCTTCAAAATCATTCTTGAAAGAATTGTTCAAAACCAGCTCGTCAACACCAGAGGCACAATCCTTAAGAAGTCCGTCCAACATACTTGACATAATCAGAAGAACGCAGCGTGATGTCAGTGGCACCTTTTTCAGTATTGGACGGAGGTCGCTAGGATAGGTTTAACTGTAACTGAGAGCAAGACCAAGTTGTCAACGTCTAGACATACCTTTGAGGTAGTCAAAGACTTTGTCTAACTAGGAACGCAGGCATCGACACCAGCGCTGAAATCAAATGAAGAATAACTCTTGCCATTTGCTGCTTCTTTGGGCTAAGAAAGGAATTGATAGACAAAGCCCGCACTCGAACGACCAAAGGCAGAGGCATGGCTTTTGTCAAAAGCGGACGACGTAGCTCTTGGCTGCTTTGAGAGAAAAATTCTTCATGTGATTTTCGGTCCCGTCTGCATAGATGGTGAGTGAAGCGGATAATATAGAAACGAACAGGGGCATCGATTAGCCAGAAGAGTGAAGGTTCAACGATTGAGATGGCTAGGTCATGTAGAGCGTATGGAAACCAAAGCTCCGGCCCGGTTAATCTTCGAGTAGGGATGGGAGCGAAGGCGCATTAGAGGATGAAGGCACTCAGGAGTCGCACGGTACCGGAAATGCACCTAAGCCAACTATGCGTGGGCTAGCTAAATATCGAGCTGGCTAGATACGCTTGTTGGTTCAGGACCAGGTCCAACCCGAACTTAAGCGCCATTTTAAGTAAGAAGTAATCATGCGTACATGTAATCATGTGAAGTAAGATTGAAGGGATCTACATTTCGCCAGAGGATATTTTTTTAACAACGCAAATAATTAGCAGGGTGCTAAGGAAACAGTGACAAATGGTGATCACTGCCATGGGATAGTTTGATTAAAGTTAAGTCGGTGTCCTAAAATGTGCGCTTTCCAAATTGTATCCGTATTTCCATTCACATGGATGTCGTTCATATTTCAATAGAAGAACGGAACTTAAGGCCCAAACGTAACGTCGCGCATTGCGTTATGTCAAAAATGTACAACTCATAAGCCTTCAAGTGGAATGCATCACGACGTTCAACTTTTAACTTTTTCATACTTTGACAGTTCATTTCGCACTTAAATCATTTTATTTATTTACGTATTCATTCGACACCTCTTGCAATCCGGCAACAACTTATGACCATTTCCAGTTTGACAATTATCCGTGTCCAGCGTCAATGGCATGGCGGCCAACAAATGAGCAAGTTACAATGTTCCGTTGTCTTATTAATGCAGATCGATCAGGTTTGGTATGGTACTAAGGGACTACAGAAACCAATTATTAAATGTGTTAACCAAAAAATGGAGAATTTTGCAAATATCCGACGAGAGTGGTTCTTTATAAAGCGGCTTCTCAAATGAAATAAGAAACTCGTAGATTTCTCACACAATCTGTTTTTTTGTACGACAATCATGTTTTTATCAATTTTTGTGGTCGTTAGACTTCGCCAAGGGTGCGTCTAGTCACCTCTCCTTTTCATTATATGAACTGGATGTTGCAGCACAGCCGAGGCGAGGATAGTTTCAAATTGGTAGAGTTGAGGGTAAGTCATCTTCTTTTTGCAGATGACTTAGTTATCCTCGCATCCTCCCAGACGGAACTCCAGCGCGCACAGAGTGGTTTTTTGCCGCATGTGTAGATGCTGGGATGAAGGTTCACGTGAACAAATTAGAGTTTATGCTCATTTCCAGAACGCTTGCTCAATGCACTCTACATGCCAGTGGAGTCCGATTGAAGCAGTTGGAGGAGTAATACTGAGCTTTCCTGTAGGAATGGCCAAGCAGGCTCAATTTTGAAGCTAAATTTTTCCAACATGTACTGAATAAAAGAGCGATTAGAGGAACCTACTGAAACCACTATTGTCAATACCATTCGCAAATTTGAGTCCCAGTTTACATTAGTGGATGATACTCGACCGGTTAGACCACAGCCAGCACGTAGTTAAGATACTATAACAGCTGTAGCTGAGAGTGTACGCGAAGACCATGTCGCATCGATTCGTCGTCGTTCGCAGCAGTTTCGCTTGGCGTATTCGGACTATGTGCTTCCTGAAATTCAAGTACTTGGTCTCGGTGAGCTCTGGTTTCAACAAGACAGCGCTGCGAGCCATGCAGCGCGTGAAACAATAGACTTGTTGAGAAATAAGTTTGGTAGCACTTAACGCACTTAAGCACTTCACGTTTTGCAAATTCGCCGCTTACATCGTGCGATATGACACCTTTGGACGATTTTCTCTGGGGATATGTGAAGTCTCAGGTCTTCAGGCATAAGCCAACTACGATTCACGCTTTGGAAGCCAACATTACTCGTGTTATCCTCGATATACCAGTCGCTATCTGTACGGAAACTTTTTTGTCACTACGGACTGATCTCAGAGAACGATTCTCGTCCTAACCGTGCTCATAGGCGACGCTGATTATAAGAATTCAGTAGAATTCGGTTCAATTTGCACGAGATGGCAAACATTATCCCTTTCAGTCTTGTGTTATTTAAGGATTTATATGAAACCTTACCAAAAAGCTAATTTTTTTAAGCAAAAGTATACAAATTATTCCCCTTTACGGACACTTTTTGGACTGTGTGCATGTACGTCGTTATAAAAACCCATTCCAAATGCCGTCTTTGAAACGTACGCAAGTATCTACATTGCACTTATATGAAACCGGGGCTGGTTAAAAGACAAAATCCAATCAAATAACAGGTCAAACACGAAGAAAAAAACAAAAAAAAAAAATAAAAAAAATCGAAAAATCAGCAGGCGCCCAGAAGTCATATTTTCGCAGTAGGTATCCCATATCCAATACAATATTTTTTAATTTTGACGAGACTATGAGGGCCCCGCTTATTGCCTGACTATTTGATAGGTGGGATGTTTCTCGAACTAGAATCAGGGCCCTCATAGTCTCGTCAAAATTCAAATTTTTTTTATTTTATATGGGATACCTGCTGCGAAAATATGACTTCTGGGCGCCTGCTGATTTTTCGATTTTTTTATTTATTTATTTTCGTTTTTTCCTTCGTGTTTGATCTGTTATTTGATTGGATTTCGTCTTTAAACCAGCCTCGGTTTCTAACAGGTGCAATGTAGATACTTGCGTACGTTTGAAAGACGGCATTTGGAATGGGTTATTATAACGACGTACATGCGCACAGTCCAAAAAGTCTCCGTAAAGGGGAATAATTTGTATGCTTTTGCTTAAAAAAATTAGCTTTTTGGTAAGATTTCATATAAATCCTTAAAAAAAACAACACGGAAAGGGATTAAGTTTGCCCTCTCTTCCAAATTGCCCCGAATTCTCATTATCGTCGTCGCCTATGAGTCGAATTATTTATTTATTTATTTATTGATTTATTTTTTTCCTTATATTTCTCATCTCAGTCATCTCATCTCTCTCCTGATCCAATGGAGGACTGTATTTGCTTGGATTTCGTCTTGTGAGCTGACACAGAATGACTGGAGACTGAAGTCACTGATTTTAAAGGGTATGTTTCAGCACCTGTCATACATACATCGTGAATTTCGTCATGTGGTCTTTCGTCATCACGGCTCCAGTGTGAAGGCAATTCAGCGCCCGCTCGAAAAGTGTGAGCGTCAGCACACTCATTTCGACCTGAAGCCACACAACAGCCAGAGATTGGTGCGGAATTCTTAGCAGTCGGTATAGAAGAAGATTTGGGCATCGCTAGAAGTCAACCCGTCTTCTTTTGCGATTGGATGTGGCCTACATCCGGCAATTGAAGTCGGATAACCCTAGTCAACGCCGTGAGTTCCATGAATGGAAACTTTTGCAGGAGATGAGAAGCTTGGTCGGAAATTCATCTTCTCATATTTATTTTTAGCACATCGGCCATGTAAAAAAGCAAAATTGCTGTTATTTAAGGATTTATATGAAACCTTACCAAAAAGCTAATTTTTTTAAGCAAAAGTATACAAATTATTCCCCTTTACGGACACTTTTTGGACTGTGTGCATGTACGTCGTTATAAAAACCCATTCCAAATGCCGTCTTTGAAACGTACGCAAGTATCTACATTGCACTTATATGAAACCGAGGCTGGTTAAAAGACAAAATCCAATCAAATAACAGGTCAAACACGAAGAAAAAAACAAAAAAAAATAAAAAAAAATCGAAAAATCAGCAGGCGCCCAGAAGTCATATTTTCGCAGTAGGTATCCCATATCCAACACAATATTTTTTAATTTTGACGAGACTATGAGGGCCCCGCTTATTGCCTGACTATTTGATAGGTGGGATGTTTCTCGAACTAGAATCAGGGCCCTCATAGTCTCGTCAAAATTCAAATTTTTTTTATTTTATATGGGATACCTGCTGCGAAAATATGACTTCTGGGCGCCTGCTGATTTTTCGATTTTTTTATTTATTTATTTTCGTTTTTTCCTTCGTGTTTGATCTGTTATTTGATTGGATTTCGTCTTTAAACCAGCCTCGGTTTCTAACAGGTGCAATGCAGATACTTGCGTACGTTTGAAAGACGGCATTTGGAATGGGTTATTATAACGACGTACATGCGCACAGTCCAAAAAGTCTCCGTAAAGGGGAATAATTTGTATGCTTTTGCTTAAAAAAATTAGCTTTTTGGTAAGATTTCATATAAATCCTTAAAAAAAACAACACGGAAAGGGATTAAGTTTGCCCTCTCGTCCAAATTGCCCCGAATTCTCATTATCGTCGTCGCCTATGAGTCGAATTATTTATTTATTTATTGATTTATTTTTTTCCTTATATTTCTCATCTCAGTCATCTCATCTCTCTCCTGATCCAATGGAGGACTGTATTTGCTTGGATTTCGTCTTGTGAGCTGACACAGAATGACTGGAGACTGAAGTCACTGATTTTAAAGGGTATGTTTCAGCACCTGTCATACATACATCGTGAATTTCGTCATGTGGTCTTTCGTCATCACGGCTCCAGTGTGAAGGCAATTCATCGCCCGCTGGAAAAGTTTGAGCGTCAGCACACTCATTTCGACCTGAAGCCACACAACAGCCAGAGATTGATGCGGAATTCTTAGCAGTTGGTATAGAAGAAGATTTGGGCATCGCTAGAAGTCAACCCGTCTTCTTTTGCGATTGGATGTGGCCTACATCCAGCAATTGAAGCCGGATAACCCTAGTCAACGCGTGAGTTCCATGAATGGAAACTTTTGCAGGAGATGAGAAGCTTGGTCGGAAATTCATCTTCTCATATTTATTTTTAGCACATCGGCCATGTAAAAAAGCAAAATTGCTGTTATTTAAGGATTTATATGAAACCTTACCAAAAAGCTAATTTTTTTAAGCAAAAGTATACAAATTATTCCCCTTTACGGACACTTTTTGGACTGTGTGCATGTACGTCGTTATAAAAACCCATTCCAAATGCCGTCTTTGAAACGTACGCAAGTATCTACATTGCACTTATATGAAACCGGGGCTGGTTAAAAGACAAAATCCAATCAAATAACAGGTCAAACACGAAGAAAAAAACAAAAAAAAAATAAAAAAAAATCGAAAAATCAGCAGGCGCCCAGAAGTCATATTTTCGCAGTAGGTATCCCATATCCAATACAAAATTTTTTAATTTTGACGAGACTATGAGGGCCCCGCTTATTGCCTGACTATTTGATAGGTGGGATGTTTCTCGAACTAGAATCAGGGCCCTCATAGTCTCGTCAAAATTCAAATTTTTTTTTATTTGATATGGGATACCTGCTGCGAAAATATGACTTCTGGGCGCCTGCTGATTTTTCGATTTTTTTATTTATTTATTTTCGTTTTTTCCTTCGTGTTTGATCTGTTATTTGATTGGATTTCGTCTTTAACCCAGCCTCGGTTTCTAACAGGTACAATGTAGATACTTGCGTACGTTTGAAAGACGGCATTTGGAATGGGTTATTATAACGACGTACATGCGCACAGTCCAAAAAGTCGCCGTAAAGGGGAATAATTTGTATGCTTTTGCTTAAAAAAATTAGCTTTTTGGTAAGATTTCATATAAATCCTTAAAAAAAACAACACGGAAAGGGATTAAGTTTGCCCTCTCGTCCAAATTGCCCCGAATTCTCATTATCGTCGTCGCCTATGAGTCGAATTATTTATTTATTTATTGATTTATTTTTTTCCTTATATTTCTCATCTCAGTCATCTCATCTCTCTCCTGATCCAATGGAGGACTGTATTTGCTTGGATTTCGTCTTGTGAGCTGACACAGAATGACTGGAGACTGAAGTCACTGATTTTAAAGGGTATGTTTCAGCACCTGTCATACATACATCGTGAATTTCGTCATGTGGTCTTTCGTCATCACGGCTCCAGTGTGAAGGCAATTCATCGCCCGCTGGAAAAGTTTGAGCGTCAGCACACTCATTTCGACCTGAAGCCACACAACAGCCAGAGATTGGTGCGGAATTCTTAGCAGTCGGTATAGAAGAAGATTTGGGCATCGCTAGAAGTCAACCCGTCTTCTTTTGCGATTGGATGTGGCCTACATCCGGCAATTGAAGTCGGATAACCCTAGTCAACGCCGTGAGTTCCATGAATGGAAACTTTTGCAGGAGATGAGAAGCTTGGTCGGAAATTCATCTTCTCATATTTATTTTTAGCACATCGGCCATGTAAAAAAGCAAAATTGCTGTTATTTAAGGATTTATATGAAACCTTACCAAAAAGCTAATTTTTTTAAGCAAAAGTATACAAATTATTCCCCTTTACGGACACTTTTTGGACTGTGTGCATGTACGTCGTTATAAAAACCCATTCCAAATGCCGTCTTTGAAACGTACGCAAGTATCTACATTGCACTTATATGAAACCGAGGCTGGTTAAAAGACAAAATCCAATCAAATAACAGGTCAAACACGAAGAAAAAAACAAAAAAAAATAAAAAAAAATCGAAAAATCAGCAGGCGCCCAGAAGTCATATTTTCGCAGTAGGTATCCCATATCCAATACAATATTTTTTAATTTTGACGAGACTATGAGGGCCCCGCTTATTGCCTGACTATTTGATAGGTGGGATGTTTCTCGAACTAGAATCAGGGCCCTCATAGTCTCGTCAAAATTCAAATTTTTTTTATTTTATATGGGATACCTGCTGCGAAAATATGACTTCTGGGCGCCTGCTGATTTTTCGATTTTTCTATTTATTTATTTTCGTTTTTTCCTTCGTGTTTGATCTGTTATTTGATTGGATTTCGTCTTTAAACCAGCCTCGGTTTCTAACAGGTGCAATGTAGATACTTGCGTACGTTTGAAAGACGGCATTTGGAATGGGTTATTATAACGACGTACATGCGCACAGTCCAAAAAGTCTCCGTAAAGGGGAATAATTTGTATGCTTTTGCTTAAAAAAATTAGCTTTTTGGTAAGATTTCATATAAATCCTTAAAAAAAACAACACGGAAAGGGATTAAGTTTGCCCTCTCGTCCAAATTGCCCCGAATTCTCATTATCGTCGTCGCCTATGAGTCGAATTATTTATTTATTTATTGATTTATTTTTTTCCTTATATTTCTCATCTCAGTCATCTCATCTCTCTCCTGATCCAATGGAGGACTGTATTTGCTTGGATTTCGTCTTGTGAGCTGACACAGAATGACTGGAGACTGAAGTCACTGATTTTAAAGGGTATGTTTCAGCACCTGTCATACATACATCGTGAATTTCGTCATGTGGTCTTTCGTCATCACGGCTCCAGTGTGAAGGCAATTCATCGCCCGCTGGAAAAGTTTGAGCGTCAGCACACTCATTTCGACCTGAAGCCACACAACAGCCAGAGATTGGTGCGGAATTCTTAGCAGTCGGTATAGAAGAAGATTTGGGCATCGCTAGAAGTCAACCCGTCTTCTTTTGCGATTGGATGTGGCCTACATCCGGCAATTGAAGTCGGATAACCCTAGTCAACGCCGTGAGTTCCATGAATGGAAACTTTTGCAGGAGATGAGAAGCTTGGTCGGAAATTCATCTTCTCATATTTATTTTTAGCACATCGGCCATTTAAAAAAGCAAAATTGCTGTTATTTAAGGATTTATATGAAACCTTACCAAAAAGCTAATTTTTTTAAGCAAAAGTATACAAATTATTCCCCTTTACGGACACTTTTTGGACTGTGTGCATGTACGTCGTTATAATAACCCATTCCAAATGCCGTCTTTGAAACGTACGCAAGTATCTACATTGCACTTATATGAAACCGAGGCTGGTTAAAAGACAAAATCCAATCAAATAACAGGTCAAACACGAAGAAAAAAACAAAAAAAAATAAAAAGAAATCGAAAAATCAGCAGGCGCCCAGAAGTCATATTTTCGCAGTAGGTATCCCATATCCAATACAATATTTTTTAATTTTGACGAGGCCCCGCTTATTGCCTGACTATTTGATAGGTGGGATGTTTCTCGAACTAGAATCAGGGCCCTCATAGTCTCGTCAAAATTCAAATTTTTTTTATTTTATATGGGATACCTGCTGCGAAAATATGACTTCTGGGCGCCTGCTGATTTTTCGATTTTTTTATTTATTTATTTTCGTTTTTTCCTTCGTGTTTGATCTGTTATTTGATTGGATTTCGTCTTTAAACCAGCCTCGGTTTCTAACAGGTGCAATGTAGATACTTGCGTACGTTTGAAAGACGGCATTTGGAATGGGTTATTATAACGACGTACATGCGCACAGTCCAAAAAGTCTCCGTAAAGGGGAATAATTTGTATGCTTTTGCTTAAAAAAATTAGCTTTTTGGTAAGATTTCATATAAATCCTTAAAAAAAACAACACGGAAAGGGATTAAGTTTGCCCTCTCGTCCAAATTGCCCCGAATTCTCATTATCGTCGTCGCCTATGAGTCGAATTATTTATTTATTTATTGATTTATTTTTTTCCTTATATTTCTCATCTCAGTCATCTCATCTCTCTCCTGATCCAATGGAGGACTGTATTTGCTTGGATTTCGTCTTGTGAGCTGACACAGAATGACTGGAGACTGAAGTCACTGATTTTAAAGGGTATGTTTCAGCACCTGTCATACATACATCGTGAATTTCGTCATGTGGTCTTTCGTCATCACTGCTCCAGTGTGAAGGCAATTCATCGCCCGCTGGAAAAGTTTGAGCGTCAGCACACTCATTTCGACCTGAAGCCACACAACAGCCAGAGATTGGTGCGGAATTCTTAGCAGTCGGTATAGAAGAAGATTTGGGCATCGCTAGAAGTCAACCCGTCTTCTTTTGCGATTGGATGTGGCCTACATCCGGCAATTGAAGTCGGATAACCCTAGTCAACGCCGTGAGTTCCATGAATGGAAACTTTTGCAGGAGATGAGAAGCTTGGTCGGAAATTCATCTTCTCATATTTATTTTTAGCACATCGGCCATGTAAAAAAGCAAAATTGCTGTTATTTAAGGATTTATATGAAACCTTACCAAAAAGCTAATTTTTTTAAGCAAAAGTATACAAATTATTCCCCTTTACGGACACTTTTTGGACTGTGTGCATGTACGTCGTTATAAAAACCCATTCCAAAGGCCGTCTTTGAAACGTACGCAAGTATCTACATTGCACTTATATGAAACCGAGGCTGGTTAAAAGACAAAATCCAATCAAATAACAGGTCAAACACGAAGAAAAAAACAAAAAAAAATAAAAAAAAATCGAAAAATCAGCAGGCGCCCAGAAGTCATATTTTCGCAGTAGGTATCCCATATCCAATACAATATTTTTTAATTTTGACGAGACTATGAGGGCCCCGCTTATTGCCTGACTATTTGATAGGTGGGATGTTTCTCGAACTAGAATCAGGGCCCTCATAGTCTCGTCAAAATTCAAATTTTTTTTATTTTATATGGGATACCTGCTGCGAAAATATGACTTCTGGGCGCCTGCTGATTTTTCGATTTTTTTATTTATTTATTTTCGTTTTTTCCTTCGTGTTTGATCTGTTATTTGATTGGATTTCGTCTTTAAACCAGCCTCGGTTTCTAACAGGTGCAATGTAGATACTTGCGTACGTTTGAAAGACGGCATTTGGAATGGGTTATTATAACGACGTACATGCGCACAGTCCAAAAAGTCTCCGTAAAGGGGAATAATTTGTATGCTTTTGCTTAAAAAAATTAGCTTTTTGGTAAGATTTCATATAAATCCTTAAAAAAAACAACACGGAAAGGGATTAAGTTTGCCCTCTCGTCCAAATTGCCCCGAATTCTCATTATCGTCGTCGCCTATGAGTCGAATTATTTATTTATTTATTGATTTATTTTTTTCCTTATATTTCTCATCTCAGTCATCTCATCTCTCTCCTGATCCAATGGAGGACTGTATTTGCTTGGATTTCGTCTTGTGAGCTGACACAGAATGACTGGAGACTGAAGTCACTGATTTTAAAGGGTATGTTTCAGCACCTGTCATACATACATCGTGAATTTCGTCATGTGGTCTTTCGTCATCACGGCTCCAGTGTGAAGGCAATTCATCGCCCGCTGGAAAAGTTTGAGCGTCAGCACACTCATTTCGACCTGAAGCCACACAACAGCCAGAGATTGATGCGGAATTCTTAGCAGTTGGTATAGAAGAAGATTTGGGCATCGCTAGAAGTCAACCCGTCTTCTTTTGCGATTGGATGTGGCCTACATCCAGCAATTGAAGCCGGATAACCCTAGTCAACGCGTGAGTTCCATGAATGGAAACTTTTGCAGGAGATGAGAAGCTTGGTCGGAAATTCATCTTCTCATATTTATTTTTAGCACATCGGCCATGTAAAAAAGCAAAATTGCTGTTATTTAAGGATTTATATGAAACCTTACCAAAAAGCTAATTTTTTTAAGCAAAAGTATACAAATTATTCCCCTTTACGGACACTTTTTGGACTGTGTGCATGTACGTCGTTATAAAAACCCATTCCAAATGCCGTCTTTGAAACGTACGCAAGTATCTACATTGCACTTATATGAAACCGAGGCTGGTTAAAAGACAAAATCCAATCAAATAACAGGTCAAACACGAAGAAAAAAACAAAAAAAAAATAAAAAAAAATCGAAAAATCAGCAGGCGCCCAGAAATCATATTTTCGCAGTAGGTATCCCATATCCAATACAATATTTTTTAATTTTGACGAGACTTTGAGGGCCCCGCTTATTGCCTGACTATTTGATAGGTGGGATGTTTCTCGAACTAGAATCAGGGTCCTCATAGTCTCGTCAAAATTAAATTTTTTTTTATTTGATATGGGATACCTGCTGCGAAAATATGACTTCTGGGCGCCTGCTGATTTTTCGATTTTTTTATTTATTTATTTTCGTTTTTTCCTTCGTGTTTGATCTGTTATTTGATTGGATTTCGTCTTTAAACCAGCCTCGGTTTCTAACAGGTGCAATGTAGATACTTGCGTACGTTTGAAAGACGGCATTTGGAATGGGTTATTATAACGACGTACATGCGCACAGTCCAAAAAGTCTCCGTAAAGGGGAATAATTTGTATACTTTTGCTTAAAAAAATTAGCTTTTTGGTAAGATTTCATATAAATCCTTAAAAAAAACAACACGGAAAGGGATTAAGTTTGCCCTCTCGTCCAAATTGCTCCGAATTCTAATAATCGTCGTCGCCTATGAGTCGAATTATTTATTTATTTATTTATTGATTTATTTTTTTCCTTATATTTCTCATCTCAGTCATCTCATCTCTCTCCTGATCCAATGGAGGACTGTATTTGCTTGGATTTCGTCTTGTGAGCTGACACAGAATGACTGGAGACTGAAGTCACTGATTTTAAAGGGTATGTTTCAGCACCTGTCATACATACATCGTGAATTTCGTCATGTGGTCTTTCGTCATCACGGCTCCAGTGTGAAGGCAATTCATCGCCCGCTGGAAAAGTTTGAGCGTCAGCACACTCATTTCGAACTGAAGCCACACAACAGCCAGAGATTGATGCGGAATTCTTAGCAGTTGGTATAGAAGAAGATTTGGGCATCGCTAGAAGTCAACCCGTCTTCTTTTGCGATTGGATGTGGCCTACATCCAGCAATTGAAGCCGGATAACCCTAGTCAACGCGTGAGTTCCATGAATGGAAACTTTTGCAGGAGATGAGAAGCTTGGTCGGAAATTCATCTTCTCATATTTATTTTTAGCACATCGGCCATGTAAAAAAGCAAAATTGCTGTTATTTAAGGATTTATATGAAACCTTACCAAAAAGCTAATTTTTTTAAGCAAAAGTATACGAATTATTCCCCTTTACGGACACTTTTTGGACTGTGTGCATGTACGTCGTTATAAAAACCCATTCCAAATGCCGTCTTTGAAACGTACGCAAGTATCTACATTGCACTTATATGAAACCGAGGCTGGTTAAAAGACAAAATCCAATCAAATAACAGGTCAAACACGAAGAAAAAAACAAAAAAAAAATAAAAAAAAATCGAAAAATCAGCATGCGCCCAGAAGTCATATTTTCGCAGTAGGTATCCCATATCCAATACAATATTTTTTAATTTTGACGAGACTATGAGGGCCCCGCTTATTGCCTGACTATTTGATAGGTGGGATGTTTCTCGAACTAGAATCAGGGCCCTCATAGTCTCGTCAAAATTCAAATTTTTTTTATTTTATATGGGATGCCTGCTGCGAAAATATGACTTCTGGGCGCCTGCTGATTTTTCGATTTTTTTATTTATTTATTTTCGTTTTTTCCTTCGTGTTTGATCTGTTATTTGATTGGATTTCGTCTTTAAACCAGCCTCGGTTTCTAACAGGTGCAATGTAGATACTTGCGTACGTTTGAAAGACGGCATTTGGAATGGGTTATTATAACGACGTACATGCGCACAGTCCAAAAAGTCTCCGTAAAGGGGAATAATTTGTATGCTTTTGCTTAAAAAAATTAGCTTTTTGGTAAGATTTCATATAAATCCTTAAAAAAAACAACACGGAAAGGGATTAAGTTTGCCCTCTCGTCCAAATTGCCCCGAATTCTCATTATCGTCGTCGCCTATGAGTCGAATTATTTATTTATTTATTGATTTATTTTTTTCCTTATATTTCTCATCTCAGTCATCTCATCTCTCTCCTGATCCAATGGAGGACTGTATTTGCTTGGATTTCGTCTTGTGAGCTGACACAGAATGACTGGAGACTGAAGTCACTGATTTTAAAGGGTATGTTTCAGCACCTGTCATACATACATCGTGAATTTCGTCATGTGGTCTTTCGTCATCACGGCTCCAGTGTGAAGGCAATTCATCGCCCGCTGGAAAAGTTTGAGCGTCAGCACACTCATTTCGACCTGAAGCCACACAACAGCCAGAGATTGATGCGGAATTCTTAGCAGTTGGTATAGAAGAAGATTTGGGCATCGCTAGAAGTCAACCCGTCTTCTTTTGCGATTGGATGTGGCCTACATCCAGCAATTGAAGCCGGATAACCCTAGTCAACGCGTGAGTTCCATGAATGGAAACTTTTGCAGGAGATGAGAAGCTTGGTCGGAAATTCATCTTTTCATATTTATTTTTAGCACATCGGCCATGTAAAAAAGCAAAATTGCTGTTATTTAAGGATTTATATGAAACCTTACCAAAAAGCTAATTTTTTTAAGCAAAAGTATACAAATTATTCCCCTTTACGGACACTTTTTGGACTGTGTGCATGTACGTCGTTATAAAAACCCATTCCAAATGCCGTCTTTAAAACGTACGCAAGTATCTACATTGCACTTATATGAAACCGAGGCTGGTTAAAAGACAAAATCCAATCAAATAACAGGTCAAACACGAAGAAAAAAACAAAAAAAAAATAAAAAAAATCGAAAAATCAGCAGGCGCCCAGAAGTCATATTTTCGCAGTAGGTATCCCATATCCAATACAATATTTTTTAATTTTGACGAGACTATGAGGGCCCCGCTTATTGCCTGACTATTTGATAGGTGGGATGTTTCTCGAACTAGAATCAGGGCCCTCATAGTCTCGTCAAAATTCAAATTTTTTTTATTTTATATGGGATACCTGCTGCGAAAATATGACTTCTGGGCGCCTGCTGATTTTTCGATTTTTTTATTTATTTATTTTCGTTTTTTCCTTCGTGTTTGATCTGTTATTTGATTGGATTTCGTCTTTAAACCAGCCTCGGTTTCTAACAGGTGCAATGTAGATACTTGCGTACGTTTGAAAGACGGCATTTGGAATGGGTTATTATAACGACGTACATGCTCACAGTCCAAAAAGTCTCCGTAAAGGGGAATAATTTGTATGCTTTTGCTTAAAAAAATTAGCTTTTTGGTAAGATTTCATATAAATCCTTAAAAAAAAACAACACGGAAAGGGATTAAGTTTGCCCTCTCGTCCAAATTGCCCCGAATTCTCATTATCGTCGTCGCCTATGAGTCGAATTATTTATTAATTTATTGATTTATTTTTTTCCTTATATTTCTCATCTCAGTCATCTCATCTCTCTCCTGATCCAATGGAGGACTGTATTTGCTTGGATTTCGTCTTGTGAGCTGACACAGAATGACTGGAGACTGAAGTCACTGATTTTAAAGGGTATGTTTCAGCACCTGTCATACATACATCGTGAATTTCGTCATGTGGTCTTTCGTCATCACGGCTCCAGTGTGAAGGCAATTCATCGCCCGCTGGAAAAGTTTGAGCGTCAGCACACTCATTTCGAACTGAAGCCACACAACAGCCAGAGATTGATGCGGAATTCTTAGCAGTTGGTATAGAAGAAGATTTGGGCATCGCTAGAAGTCAACCCGTCTTCTTTTGCGATTGGATGTGGCCTACATCCAGCAATTGAAGCCGGATAACCCTAGTCAACGCGTGAGTTCCGTGAATGGAAACTTTTGCAGGAGATGAGAAGCTTGGTCGGAAATTCATCTTCTCATATTTATTTTTAGCACATCGGCCATGTAAAAAAGCAAAATTGCTGTTATTTAAGGATTTATATGAAACCTTACCAAAAAGCTAATTTTTTTAAGCAAAAGTATACAAATTATTCCCCTTTACGGACACTTTTTGGACTGTGTGCATGTACGTCGTTATAAAAACCCATTCCAAATGCCGTCTTTGAAACGTACGCAAGTATCTACATTGCACTTATATGAAACCGAGGCTGGTTAAAAGACAAAATCCAATCAAATAACAGGTCAAACACGAAGAAAAAAACAAAAAAAAATAAAAAAAAATCGAAAAATCAGCAGGCGCCCAGAAGTCATATTTTCGCAGTAGGTATCCCATATCCAATACAATATTTTTTAATTTTGACGAGACTATGAGGGCCCCGCTTATTGCCTGACTATTTGATAGGTGGGATGTTTCTCGAACTAGAATCAGGGCCCTCATAGTCTCGTCAAAATTCAAATTTTTTTTATTTTATATGGGATACCTGCTGCGAAAATATGACTTCTGGGCGCCTGCTGATTTTTCGATTTTTTTATTTATTTATTTTCGTTTTTTCCTTCGTGTTTGATCTGTTATTTGATTGGATTTCGTCTTTAAACCAGCCTCGGTTTCTAACAGGTGCAATGTAGATACTTGCGTACGTTTGAAAGACGGCATTTGGAATGGGTTATTATAACTACGTACATGCGCACAGTCCAAAAAGTCTCCGTAAAGGGGAATAATTTGTATGCTTTTGCTTAAAAAAATTAGCTTTTTGGTAAGATTTCATATAAATCCTTAAAAAAAACAACACGGAAAGGGATTAAGTTTGCCCTCTCGTCCAAATTGCCCCGAATTCTCATTATCGTCGTCGCCTATGAGTCGAATTATTTATTTATTTATTGATTTATTTTTTTCCTTATATTTCTCATCTCAGTCATCTCATCTCTCTCCTGATCCAATGGAGGACTGTATTTGCTTGGATTTCGTCTTGTGAGCTGACACAGAATGACTGGAGACTGAAGTCACTGATTTTAAAGGGTATGTTTCAGCACCTGTCATACATACATCGTGAATTTCGTCATGTGGTCTTTCGTCATCACGGCGCCAGTGTGAAGGCAATTCATCGCCCGCTGGAAAAGTTTGAGCGTCAGCACACTCATTTCGACCTGAAGCCACACAACAGCCAGAGATTGATGCGGAATTCTTAGCAGTTGGTATAGAAGAAGATTTGGGCATCGCTAGAAGTCAACCCGTCTTCTTTTGCGATTGGATGTGGCCTACATCCAGCAATTGAAGCCGGATAACCCTAGTCAACGCGTGAGTTCCGTGAATGGAAACTTTTGCAGGAGATGAGAAGCTTGGTCGGAAATTCATCTTCTCATATTTATTTTTAGCACATCGGCCATGTAAAAAAGCAAAATTGCTGTTATTTAAGGATTTATATGAAACCTTACCAAAAAGCTAATTTTTTTAAGCAAAAGTATACAAATTATTCCCCTTTACGGACACTTTTTGGACTGTGTGCATGTACGTCGTTATAAAAACCCATTCCAAATGCCGTCTTTGAAACGTACGCAAGTATCTACATTGCACTTATATGAAACCGAGGCTGGTTAAAAGACAAAATCCAATCAAATAACAGGTCAAACACGAAGAAAAAAACAAAAAAAAATAAAAAAAAATCGAAAAATCAGCAGGCGCCCAGAAGTCATATTTTCGCAGTAGGTATCCCATATCCAATACAATATTTTTTAATTTTGACGAGACTATGAGGGCCCCGCTTATTGCCTGACTATTTGATAGGTGGGATGTTTCTCGAACTAGAATCAGGGCCCTCATAGTCTCGTCAAAATTCAAATTTTTTTTATTTTATATGGGATACCTGCTGCGAAAATATGACTTCTGGGCGCCTGCTGATTTTTCGATTTTTTTATTTATTTATTTTCGTTTTTTCCTTCGTGTTTGATCTGTTATTTGATTGGATTTCGTCTTTAAACCAGCCTCGGTTTCTAACAGGTGCAATGTAGATACTTGCGTACGTTTGAAAGACGGCATTTGGAATGGGTTATTATAACTACGTACATGCGCACAGTCCAAAAAGTCTCCGTAAAGGGGAATAATTTGTATGCTTTTGCTTAAAAAAATTAGCTTTTTGGTAAGATTTCATATAAATCCTTAAAAAAAACAACACGGAAAGGGATTAAGTTTGCCCTCTCGTCCAAATTGCCCCGAATTCTCATTATCGTCGTCGCCTATGAGTCGAATTATTTATTTATTTATTGATTTATTTTTTTCCTTATATTTCTCATCTCAGTCATCTCATCTCTCTCCTGATCCAATGGAGGACTGTATTTGCTTGGATTTCGTCTTGTGAGCTGACACAGAATGACTGGAGACTGAAGTCACTGATTTTAAAGGGTATGTTTCAGCACCTGTCATACATACATCGTGAATTTCGTCATGTGGTCTTTCGTCATCACGGCTCCAGTGTGAAGGCAATTCATCGCCCGCTGGAAAAGTTTGAGCGTCAGCACACTCATTTCGACCTGAAGCCACACAACAGCCAGAGATTGATGCGGAATTCTTAGCAGTTGGTATAGAAGAAGATTTGGGCATCGCTAGAAGTCAACCCGTCTTCTTTTGCGATTGGATGTGGCCTACATCCAGCAATTGAAGCCGGATAACCCTAGTCAACGCGTGAGTTCCATGAATGGAAACTTTTGCAGGAGATGAGAAGCTTGGTCGGAAATTCATCTTCTCATATTTATTTTTAGCACATCGGCCATGTAAAAAAGCAAAATTGCTGTTATTTAAGGATTTATATGAAACCTTACCAAAAAGCTAATTTTTTTAAGCAAAAGTATACAAATTATTCCCCTTTACGGACACTTTTTGGACTGTGTGCATGTACGTCGTTATAAAAACCCATTCCAAATGCCGTCTTTGAAACGTACGCAAGTATCTACATTGCACTTATATGAAACCGAGGCTGGTTAAAAGACAAAATCCAATCAAATAACAGGTCAAACACGAAGAAAAAAACAAAAAAAAATAAAAAAAAATCGAAAAATCAGCAGGCGCCCAGAAGTCATATTTTCGCAGTAGGTATCCCATATCCAATACAATATTTTTTAATTTTGACGAGACTATGAGGGCCCCGCTTATTGCCTGACTATTTGATAGGTGGGATGTTTCTCGAACTAGAATCAGGGCCCTCATAGTCTCGTCAAAATTAAAAATTTTTTTATTTGATATGGGATACCTGCTGCGAAAATATGACTTCTGGGCGCCTGCTGATTTTTCGATTTTTTTATTTATTTATTTTTGTTTTTTTCTTCGTGTTTGATCTGTTATTTGATTGGATTTCGTCTTTAAACCAGCCTCGGTTTCTAACAGGTGCAATGTAGATACTTGCGTACGTTTGAAAGACGGCATTTGGAATGGGTTATTATAACGACGTACATGCGCACAGTCCAAAAAGTCTCCGTAAAGGGGAATAATTTGTATACTTTTGCTTAAGAAAATTAGCTTTTTGGTAAGATTTCATATAAACCCTTAAAAAAAAACAACACGGAAAGGGATTAAGTTTGCCCTCTCGTCCAAATTGCCCCGAATTCTCATTATCGTCGTCGCCTATGAGTCGAATTATTTATTTATTTATTTATTGATTTATTTTTTTCTTATATTTCTCATCTCAGTTATCTCGTCTCTCTCCTGAGCCAATGGAGGATTGTATTTGCTTGGATTTCGTCTTGTGAGCTGACACAGAATGACTGGAGACTGAAGTCACTGATTTTAAAGGGTATGTTTCAGCACCTGTCATACATACATCGTGAATTTCGTCATGTGGTCTTTCGTCATCACGGCTCCAGTGTGAAGGCAATTCAGCGCCCGCTGGAAAAGTTTGAGCGTCAGCACACTCATTTCGACCTGAAGCCACACAACAGCCAGAGATTGGTGCGGAATTCTTAGCAATCGGTATAGAAGAAGATTTGGGCATCGCTAGAAGTCAACCCGTCTTCTTTTGCGATTGGATGTGGCCTACATCCGGCAATTGAAGCCGGATAACCCTAGTCAACGCGTGAGTTCCATGAATGGAAACTTTTGCAGGAGATTCATCTTCTCATATTTATTTCTAGCACATCGGCCATGTAAAAAAGCAAAATTGCTGTTATTTAAGGATTTATATGAAACCTTACCAAAAAGCTAATTTTTTTAAGCAAAAGTATACAAATATTCCCCTTTACGGACACTTTTTGGACTGTGTGCATGTACGTCGTTATAAAACCCCATTCCAAATGCCGTCTTTGAAACGTACCCAAGTATCTACATTGCACTTATATGAAACCGAGGCTGGTTAAAAGACAAAATCCAATCAAATAACAGGTCAAACACGAAGAAAAAAACAAAAAAAAAATAAAAAAAAATCGAAAAATCAGCAGGCGCCCAGAAGTCATATTTTCGCAGTAGGTATCCCATATCCAATACAATATTTTTTAATTTTGACGAGACTATGAGGGCCCCGCTTATTGCCTGACTATTTGATAGGTGGGATGTTTCTCGAACTAGAATCAGGGCCCTCATAGTCTCGTCAAAATTCAAATTTTTTTTATTTTATATGGGATACCTGCTGCGAAAATATGACTTCTGGGCGCCTGCTGATTTTTCGATTTTTTTATTTATTTATTTTCGTTTTTTCCTTCGTGTTTGATCTGTTATTTGATTGGATTTCGTCTTTAAACCAGCCTCGGTTTCTAACAGGTGCAATGTAGATACTTGCGTACGTTTGAAAGACGGCATTTGGAATGGGTTATTATAACGACGTACATGCGCACAGTCCAAAAAGTCTCCGTAAAGGGGAATAATTTGTATACTTTTGCTTAAAAAAATTAGCTTTTTGGTAAGATTTCATTCATATAAATCCTTAAAAAAAACAACACGGAAAGGGATTAAGTTTGCCCTCTCGTCCAAATTGCCCCGAATTCTCATTATCGTCGTCGCCTATGAGTCGAATTATTTATTTATTTATTGATTTATTTTTTTCCTTATATTTCTCATCTCAGTCATCTCATCTCTCTCCTGATCCAATGGAGGACTGTATTTGCTTGGATTTCGTCTTGTGAGCTGACACAGAATGACTGGAGACTGAAGTCACTGATTTTAAAGGGTATGTTTCAGCACCTGTCATACATACATCGTGAATTTCGTCATGTGGTCTTTCGTCATCACGGCTCCAGTGTGAAGGCAATTCATCGCCCGCTGGAAAAGTTTGAGCGTCAGCACACTCATTTCGACCTGAAGCCACACAACAGCCAGAGATTGATGCGGAGTTCTTAGCAGTTGGTATAGAAGAAGATTTGGGCATCGCTAGAAGTCAACCCGTCTTCTTTTGCGATTGGATGTGGCCTACATCCAGCAATTGAAGCCGGATAACCCTAGTCAACGCGTGAGTTCCATGAATGGAAACTTTTGCAGGAGATGAGAAGCTTGGTCGGAAATTCATCTTCTCATATTTATTTTTAGCACATCGGCCATGTAAAAAAGCAAAATTGCTGTTATTTAAGGATTTATATGAAACCTTACCAAAAAAGCTAATTTTTTTAAGCAAAAGTATACAAATTATTCCCCTTTACGGACACTTTTTGGACTGTGTGCATGTACGTCGTTATAAAAACCCATTCCAAATGCCGTCTTTGAAACGTACGCAAGTATCTACATTGCACTTATATGAAACCGAGGCTGGTTAAAAGACAAAATCCAATCAAATAACAGGTCAAACACGAAGAAAAAAACAAAAAAAAAATAAAAAAAAATCGAAAAATCAGCATCCGCCCAGAAGTCATATTTTCGCAGTAGGTATCCCATATCCAATACAATATTTTTTAATTTTGACGAGACTATGAGGGCCCCGCTTATTGCCTGACTATTTGATAGGTGGGATGTTTCTCGAACTAGAATCAGGGCCCTCATAGTCTCGTCAAAATTAAAAATTTTTTTATTTGATATGGGATACCTGCTGCGAAAATATGACTTCTGGGCGCCTGCTGATTTTTCGATTTTTTTATTTATTTATTTTTGTTTTTTTCTTCGTGTTTGATCTGTTATTTGATTGGATTTCGTCTTTAAACCAGCCTCGGTTTCTAACAGGTGCAATGTAGATACTTGCGTACGTTTGAAAGACGGCATTTGGAATGGGTTATTATAACGACGTACATGCGCACAGTCCAAAAAGTCTCCGTAAAGGGGAATAATTTGTATACTTTTGCTTAAGAAAATTAGCTTTTTGGTAAGATTTCATATAAACCCTTAAAAAAAAACAACACGGAAAGGGATTAAGTTTGCCCTCTCGTCCAAATTGCCCCGAATTCTCATTATCGTCGTCGCCTATGAGTCGAATTATTTATTTATTTATTTATTGATTTATTTTTTTCTTATATTTCTCATCTCAGTTATCTCGTCTCTCTCCTGAGCCAATGGAGGACTGTATTTGCTTGGATTTCGTCTTGTGAGCTGACACAGAATGACTGGAGACTGAAGTCACTGATTTTAAAGGGTATGTTTCAGCACCTGTCATACATACATCGTGAATTTCGTCATGTGGTCTTTCGTCATCACGGCTCCAGTGTGAAGGCAATTCAGCGCCCGCTGGAAAAGTTTGAGCGTCAGCACACTCATTTCGACCTGAAGCCACACAACAGCCAGAGATTGGTGCGGAATTCTTAGCAATCGGTATAGAAGAAGATTTGGGCATCGCTAGAAGTCAACCCGTCTTCTTTTGCGATTGGATGTGGCCTACATCCGGCAATTGAAGCCGGATAACCCTAGTCAACGCGTGAGTTCCATGAATGGAAACTTTTGCAGGAGATTCATCTTCTCAGATTTATTTCTAGCACATCGGCCATGTAAAAAAGCAAAATTGCTGTTATTTAAGGATTTATATGAAACCTTATATATATACAAATTATTCCCCTTTACGGACACTTTTTGGACTGTGTGCATGTACGTCGTTATAAAACCCCATTCCAAATGCCGTCTTTGAAACGTACCCAAGTATCTACATTGCACTTATATGAAACCGAGGCTGGTTAAAAGACAAAATCCAATCAAATAACAGGTCAAACACGAAGAAAAAAACAAAAAAAAAATAAAAAAAAAACGAAAAATCAGCAGGCGCCCAGAAATCATATTTTCGCAGTAGGTATCCCATATCCAATACAATATTTTTTAATTTTGACGAGACTATGAGGGCCCCGCTTATTGCCTGACTATTTGATAGGTGGGATGTTTCTCGAACTAGAATCAGGGCCCTCATAGTCTCGTCAAAATTCAAATTTTTTTTATTTTATATGGGATACCTGCTGCGAAAATATGACTTCTGGGCGCCTGCTGATTTTTCGATTTTTTTATTTATTTATTTTCGTTTTTTCCTTCGTGTTTGATCTGTTATTTGATTGGATTTCGTCTTTAAACCAGCCTCGGTTTCTAACAGGTGCAATGTAGATACTTGCGTACGTTTGAAAGACGGCATTTGGAATGGGTTATTATAACGACGTACATGCGCACAGTCCAAAAAGTCTCCGTAAAGGGGAATAATTTGTATACTTTTGCTTAAAAAAATTAGCTTTTTGGTAAGATTTCATTCATATAAATCCTTAAAAAAAACAACACGGAAAGGGATTAAGTTTGCCCTCTCGTCCAAATTGCCCCGAATTCTCATTATCGTCGTCGCCTATGAGTCGAATTATTTATTTATTTATTGATTTATTTTTTTCCTTATATTTCTCATCTCAGTCATCTCATCTCTCTCCTGATCCAATGGAGGACTGTATTTGCTTGGATTTCGTCTTGTGAGCTGACACAGAATGACTGGAGACTGAAGTCACTGATTTTAAAGGGTATGTTTCAGCACCTGTCATACATACATCGTGAATTTCGTCATGTGGTCTTTCGTCATCACGGCTCCAGTGTGAAGGCAATTCATCGCCCGCTGGAAAAGTTTGAGCGTCAGCACACTCATTTCGACCTGAAGCCACACAACAGCCAGAGATTGATGCGGAATTCTTAGCAGTTGGTATAGAAGAAGATTTGGGCATCGCTAGAAGTCAACCCGTCTTCTTTTGCGATTGGATGTGGCCTACATCCAGCAATTGAAGCCGGATAACCCTAGTCAACGCGTGAGTTCCATGAATGGAAACTTTTGCAGGAGATGAGAAGCTTGGTCGGAAATTCATCTTCTCATATTTATTTTTAGCACATCGGCCATGTAAAAAAGCAAAATTGCTGTTATTTAAGGATTTATATGAAACCTTACCAAAAAAGCTAATTTTTTTAAGCAAAAGTATACAAATTATTCCCCTTTACGGACACTTTTTGGACTGTGTGCATGTACGTCGTTATAAAAACCCATTCCAAATGCCGTCTTTGAAACGTACGCAAGTATCTACATTGCACTTATATGAAACCGAGGCTGGTTAAAAGACAAAATCCAATCAAATAACAGGTCAAACACGAAGAAAAAAACAAAAAAAAAATAAAAAAAATCGAAAAATCAGCAGGCGCCCAGAAGTCATATTTTCGCAGTAGGTATCCCATATCCAATACAATATTTTTTAATTTTGACGAGACTATGAGGGTCCCGCTTATTGCGTGACTATTTGATAGGTGGGATGTTTCTCGAACTAGAATCAGGGCCCTCATAGTCTCGTCAAAATTCAGTTTTTTTTTATTTTATATGGGATACCTCCTGCGAAAATATGACTTCTGGGCGCCTGCTGATTTTTCGATTTTTTTATTTATTTATTTTCGTTTTTTCCTTCGTGTTTGATCTGTTATTTGATTGGATTTCGTCTTTAAACCAGCCTCGGTTTCTAACAGGTGCAATGTAGATACTTGCGTACGTTTGAAAGACGGCATTTGGAATGGCTTATTATAACGACGTACATGCGCACAGTCCAAAAAGTCTCCGTAAAGGGGAATAATTTGTATGCTTTTGCTTAAAAAAATTAGCTTTTTGGTAAGATTTCATATAAATCCTTAAAAAAAACAACACGGAAAGGGATTAAGTTTGCCCTCTCGTCCAAATTGCCCCGAATTCTCATTATCGTCGTCGCCTATGAAGATTTGGGCATCGCTAGCAGTCAACCCGTCTTCTTTTGCGATTGGATGTGGCCTACATCCGGCAATTGAAGCCGGATAACCCTAGTCAACGCCGTAAGTTCCATGAATGGAAACTTTTGCAGGAGATGAGAAGTTTGGCCGGAAATTCATCTTCTCGTATTAATTTTTAGCACATCGGCCATGTCAAAAAGCAAAATTGCTGTTATTGGAGCGAGCGCAATGCTCAAGGGTTCCTTCCACCAGGATGCAATGCATTCATAAGGGTTGACTCTTGGCCTTATTTCTTACGAAGGAGGATGCAGACTCGGTTACCGTCAATGATCCAACAAAAACACCACATGTCATAGAAGCGACCTAACCTCGAAGTTATGATCGAGCAATTTGGCGAATGTGTCATCTCACGGCGAGCGATAATCAATTGGCCGCAACGATCATACGACTTGACACCTCCATATCGTTCTTATCTGGTCACCCTGTAGCTTTTCCGTTAAATTTGGCAAACACGAATTAATTTTAAGCTCTCGCAGTTAACGGTGTACGGTACTTCGTAGACAGATTTACTGATTTCCAGTTCCAACAAATCTGAAAATATAAAATCAGCGACCTCATTTACCTCAACTTCCCCCCATTTCCAATTCCAACATCTAGTTATACCATAATTCAATTGAACAGTGCTGCCAAATCATTCTTAAAAGACTTTATTTTATAATTGATGGAAAAACTTTAAAAGTTTACAGAGGCAAATAAAATACTTTCGATACTCCATCTAGACTTAAACTATCGCTAAGCTACATACATACGTGCTAAAATGTGTATAGACCTAATCTTACATTGCGCATTCACAACTAATCCACCGTAGGTGCGCGTAGCTTCATACTTACAAGACTACTTGGACAAAGGCAACCCTTTGCTAGGAAGATAATACAAAATGTAATGTAAACACTTAGTGTTTGGCAAGCCTTAACAACGACTACTAACTAGAACTTAGCTTAAGAATTCAAGTGAGACTCCGATCCGAGTCTCGGCAAAAATGTACTTAAACGGTAGACTTTACTTAGATGCGAGCATCAATCCTGTGGTACAATTGGATGTCCGCTTAGGCTAGTCGCTAATGCATACAGATTAATTTTGAATCACATATCTAATAGGTTTCGATCTTATCTAGGTGGCTAGCTGTCCTCCTAAAGTGAAAGTTCGCTGGTAGGAAGTTGTGTGTGTTTTGTGTTTTTTTTTCGGTGCGGGTCGCCTCAGCGTCGCATGATGTCCTCTATACTGAAGCCAGTCCGCCGTGGAGGCTGTGGCGTTGGCGCCACTGGAGGCGGGGGCGGTGGTGCAGCGTTCGGATGGACACTGGGAGCCGGGCCAACGTGCATGGGAATGTCGGGTGGTGGACCAGGTTCGATCAGAATCTGCGACGTAACTGTGGATGGGTGTATGATGGGTTGGATGTGATCTCTAGTCAGAGCCGGTTTCGTGGTCAATGGCGGTGCCATATCGTGTACGGGGATGTCATCCTTTGTCTTCAGGACGGAGTGATGCTGTCGAGTCATGTTGAGGGCCATGTGGCTGTGGCTGCCAAACTGCGGCGTTCTATGGGATATCAAGTGGGGCTCGCCGTCGAGGCCGATGGGTCTCTTGCGGATAGGAATGGATCCCAGGAAGCTTGGCATAGAGTCGAGTGCGGAATGGGTACTCAGAGTATCGGAGCCCACGGGAGGAGTCGATGAGTTCTTCTGGTGATGCAGATCTCGGCGAACGTGCAGCATGGGAATGTAAGGTTCTGGTGGCTTGTGGGCGGAGGGCGAGTGGATGGACTGAGCGAGACCAGATATTAATGGCGGCCTGGCTGGAAGGTGAGGGTGTGGGTTCATGGTTACTCCATAAGGAGGAGGCAGTTGAGTACTACACAGGAAATCATTGTATTCCCGGTCCTTGTCAGAGAAATTGGGACGCATGGTGTATGTTTCGCCACCCTCGTGGTGGCAGTGTGTCACTGCCTCTTCGCGTTCCTTCCGCTTTTCCGCATTCAGTTGCTCGAGAAACCGCTCCTCTTCTTCATCAACTTCGTCCTCGTCATCTTCGCCTTCCTCCTCGTCGTGTTCGTCAACATCACAACCCTCAGCACTGTTCCCATTCTCGGGGTTTTGATGTTTTGCGATACCGGGAACGCCTTTCTCCCCACAGTTTGAATTGTTCTCCTCAACCTCCGACACCACGTTTTCCGGCGAAGGCGATCGGTGTCGTTGCACCGGTGACTGTCTCGGCGAGTCGACCTCCAGCAGTGAGTCGTCCTCGTCATCACTGCCATTCTGGCCATCTTCCTCGCCGACATCCAGCACCTCAGTCGGAACATCCCCAACAGCATGTGTTAGTGCGTGCCTCCGAAGATCACAATTTCGACGGAAGACCTTACCACACGAAGAGCACTCGTACGGCTTGTGATCCGTATGAGTCAACAGGTGAGTTTTGAGGTTCGAGCGCTGATTGAAACTCCGACTGCAGACCGGGCACTTGTGCGGCGACTCCTCCATGTGCAGAATCTTGTGAACAGCCAGCGTCCGCGACTGGCAGAATCCCTTGCCGCACTCCGTACATTTGAACGGCTTCTCCTTCGAGTGAATGTACCTAAAACGGAATAAACAAAACAAAAAAAAATAGTTATTCATCTTGAAATGTTTTCAGACGCGGCTAGTCGCTACCAGCTTAGCCTAAGCGTAGCGTTCGCTCGCCTACTCCTCTACTCGCTTGCTCTGCTGGCTGGGCAAACAGCAAAAAGCCGAACAAACACTAACACTAAAGTACACACAAATCATAATTGAGTTTTGGGGAACTGTTTACTCATCGTTCGTATATTTCGTTTGAAATGCTAATGACATTCGGCGTCGGAGCGGCTCGCCTTTGATTTACATTTTCGGTGGTAAACGAATGTCTCGGTGCGTCCCCCATCGTCGCAGCAGTTACATCGATCATGATATTCATTAGAAAGTTCAAGAGTCTACTCACCGCCGCGCCGCAGACGACACGTGAATACCAAATTCAGGAGATTTTCGAGAAGTCGCGTAGACTTGCGGACGGGAAGACCCCCGTCTCAGCCCGATTCCCGAAAGCCCATTGTTTACGCTTTTTGTTCGTCGAATTTATTTGCAAATATGTACTCTGATGATTAAGTGCTTCGTTCGGGGGAACGCCTGGGCGGGTATCAGTCTTGGATAGTTCCGCAACGATCTGAAATCTTTTTGTCATTAAAAGTATCACGGATCAGCGCGCAGAGACTGTTTGCATTTGTCTTCAATCAAGCACTTTCTTGTTCGTTCTTTTTCTTTGGATAAGATCAGTCAAGTTTGATGAATGCATACTTAATCGTACTTTGACTCAATTAATCTCCTAATGTGAAATAATAAAGGAATCCAGTTGTCATCTTGGACAGGGATTTTGTTTGATCGTTTTGGGTGACATCATGAGTGGACATTTGGCCTTTTTTTAATGCGATCCACTTTAAAGGTGGTGTTCTTGCTTCCAAAACTGGTATCTAGAGGATTTTATTACTTTTCCAAACCACATTGGAATAGGAGACACACGATCTGTGGACCGACTGTTGCTTTCTTTAGTCTATAGCACCAAGAGATGACCACTTAACACACTCAAGACGGAAGTGAGGAAGGAGAACAACTTTTTAACATTAGCCTAGAAGCCCATAAATCACAGATCTTCAGCGATTACAAATTTTCACTTGAAACTGCAAAACTAGCAAAAACAAGTCCCCTGTCTTTGCTAGAATTTATTATTCAAGGGCCACGCAGAGCATGTCATTTTCATGAGATAACAGTCACGAACCGAGTTTTCCAGTTCTCCTATGTCACTTAGACGGATGCTCGTACACATTCGTGTTGTGCGTGCTACTGTTTTCACACTAATGCATATTTTAACAGGTTCGTGTCAACTCGGCCACTTTTGAGGATCTTTCTTGTGACGGGCTGAGCTCTTGCAGTATTTATTGCCGGTGATAATTATTCATTGATATTCATTGCGGTAATTGAACTCAGATCTCGTGCACAGTAGCTGACGCACTTTAGAGCCATACAATGGCAGTCATCACAGCGAAGTGTTAGTTGTCATGCTACCGTAAACGCTGTACACAATCGTTTGACGCCATTTTTTCAAAATGTCAAAACTGCAGTCAAATTTATCGTGTCGTTTTATTTCGTCAGCTGTTGAAAGTGAACCAGTGTCTGCGACTTTTATTGCGACGCCAACATTTTGGTTAACGACGCGAACCAATGCCAGACATTGAATTGGTAATTCATATTCATCTGTTTGAGCAATGAAAATCTTTGTGTTTTCTTCTTTTTCAGTGGCAACGCAAAATCGGGGAGGGAATCAATTCGCTAAGCAAACTAACAAATACTTGTGACAGTTTTGGCGTATTTTTTGACATAACCTATAATCAGTCACCACTATCGAAGAATCCATTCACTTTCCGATTCATGTTCATGTGCTCATTCTAGTCCGTATTGTAGAAAAAACAAGATGTGCTGGACAGCTTTGTCGTGGCGATGGGTGATTCATCGGGGGAATTTCCATGTCAACAGAAATTTAAAGGCGGAAGCAAATGCACATAAAAACTATAACAGATTTTTTTTCTTCAAAATTTCCCTCGGTTTAGCAAGATTTCTTGTATAATAGCATGAGTAAATGAATATAATCCTTTCACCTAACATCAATTTGCGTTAATTCTTTCCTTTTTTATTTAATTGTGATGTAAGCTTGAGCAATACATCTGCCTGCTGTCGAAAACTGAGCCTGAATGAGGTCACAAAACAGAAAAAGATGGTGGTTTTGACAAGCTCTCCAGCACACGTTGTTTTCCTTACACCATGCATACGGGTATATAATCATATATTTTATGAAGCATATCTTGACACGTGTCGCTTAACTCGAGTTATGATATGAATGCCTGCCTCTGAGTTGTCATTTTAAGTACCACGGTGGCTAGTGACTGACGAATGGGAGAATTAATTCGATTTCTAAATATTTATTGGCAATTTAAATCCATATTGAATTATTTATATTTGCTTTGGTTTCGTCTTCTTGTTTTTTCGAATTCTCTGATCGCTCTGCTATGCACATTTCGAAATCCGCTCGAGCTGAGTTGTTCACGTGTTCGATAATGTGAATTGAAATTCACTGTGTTCTTGAACACGAGAAAATCGATCGAATAAACTACAAAGGCGTTGGAGATTTATGCAATTCTAGTCTTTACTGGCTCTCTGACACTTCAAAATAGAGAGCTATAGACTTTATATCGTATTTGCTGTGAGTGATGCCTAGACGTGCTGCGCATATTCTGTTGTGTGTCCGATAAGGATCCGCACTAACAACCGACTAAATTATGAGAGTGGAGGTATCCATTGTCTGGAGTATGTCTGAAGTATACCCTTGGTGTCGTGAAAATGGTAGCAACAACGAACTATTGTGTTTCTAGCATAATGCCTTAACAGTGTTGGGACTTCAAATGTGTGGTAGATTTAGAAGAAAAGTAATGGTAGAACGTTAACGCGGCTCTCATAAATGAAACGAAGAGATTCTCATTCTCATTTGTAGTCGCATTGTTTGATCACTGTAATCAGTTATAACACTTTCTCGTAATTGTAGGCACATTTTTTTCTTTAAAATTGTGTTGTGAGAAGGGTCAATAGACAAGACACAACAATAAATGACATAAAGTGAAATAATTACAATGCAATGCCCAAAGTGCAAAATCTACCTTTGGGTAGTAGATGTGGTTGATTTGAATTTAAAATTGTATTTATAATCAAATAAAAATTTCAATTGTGCATTTTTATGTGTATATGACAGACTGCCAATGAAATCAACTGTTCGTTGAAGGATACACCCCTAGTGGCAGGTATTTCACCGTCAACGGATACTTTGACGCAAGGCATGTAAACTGTGACACTCTGTGATGTTCTAACACAAAAAAATCTAACCGCACGAAATGTAGTTATTTTCAGAGTCGGATAACTTTAAATTGGCAAAATTGATTTCTGTGATAGTTAATTTGACAGTTCTCTGTTGTTTTAGTTTGGCTTTACAATTCATCATGATCAACCTTTACAAATTGTTCAAAATTATTTTGAAAACACAGCCTAAAGTCATTGCCGAAACACCATTCCATCCACAAAAAGTCATATGATATGTCGCCAAAAATAATTGTGGCCAAGTCGTTACAGACAATGATGAGATGTATATAGACATGATTACTAACATTTTGCTTAACACTTGCACTTCGAAGCCAATATTCGTTGGAATGTGTATGGAAATAGGGGCTACACATTACGTCAGATACAGGGCGGGCCATCTAGTGTTTTCTCTCGGAATCTTGACAGAAAATTAATATCATACCTCCGCGGAACGAAATGAGTCGCTTTACGCTTGAACAACTTTCGGAAATATTGAACATTTCTAAACTGACTGCTGTGTAGCCCAAACAGTACGTTTTTTGAAAGCTTTAACTCACTGATTACACTGATATCATCCCGAAGCCATCAACAAGGTCTTGGAAAATTGAGGTGACAGAATGCGCTACTGCGAAGCCAGCCGAGACAGCCACTTGAACGACGTTGTATTTCATAATTAATGGGAATATTTGTTCTTACATGGATAGATGGAAAAAATTCAATTTTGTTCACAAACTTGTATTTGGCCCATCCTGGATGTATGTACGCAGCGGTCACATGATCGAAATCATTATTTGTAACATATTTTTTCTGTGTTTAATTTCAATTTAAAGTTCTTCTCCAAAAAAACGTTTTATTTCAATGGATTGTTTTGATATTTGAGAAAGAAGAAGATATTAAATTCTGGAAGAAAAATTACAGTGGTAACACAGTCAATCTTAGTCAGTACTTTTTGATCAATTGCCATGTGTTACCAAAACATCATTCTTTTTTGTCTAACAGCTCAAATGACACGAGGAATTGTGCGTGAATATGTTAAGCTTATTGCCCAACAATTTGAGATTAAATTTCTCAATCAATTCATTTATCTCGGGTCAGTCGGCTTATTTCTCTCTATAAGTGTGGAAATATGTGACTTTTGTTTATTCTTTCATTCATCACATAAATAAATGCTACTAGTTTTAGCTAAAAACGAGCAGTCGCTTAGGAAATAGACGCCCGCAAACATTCACATAATTTGTAGGGCACAATGGGAAACACTGTAAGCTCCTCTGCATTTTTGGTAGTGACATCAACAGTATGACTCAGTTTGTAAAGGATTTCAAACCACTTGTGTCGTACGATTCTATCAAAAAGGTGTAATTTAAAAAGATACTGAATCCGTGCAATCCGTTCTCATATTTTGTACTTTAATATTTTTTGTACTTTAATAAATTAAACACACAATTGATTCTTATTTTGTGACATCCCCTGCTAACGGTCATAGTTACATAGATTCATGTTTAAATAAATATTCGTTTTACTTGACATCGACCTCGATGACTTTTCGGTTTCAGCACGATAGTTTTATGCGTCATATGACGACCCAAACAATTAATTCATTGAAAGACAAATTTTATGGGAATTTTTTATTTCAAAAAATGATCAACTGAAATGACACCTCTAAGGTTGTGTAAGGTGTGTCTCGTCATTGGATGTTGTTCCATGTATGCGTATGAAGTTACTGATTTATGCTGATGAAACAGCAGCAATCGACGATTTGCCAATCAACATAACTCGCGTTATTTCCGAAATAAAGTCTTAATTGCTAACAAAAAAAAAAAAAACAAAAATAGTAAAGCATCATCCGATAGGAGACTTATCAAGTGCGATCGGTTACAAGTGGCTATTAATTAGTACATATTTTAAAACTGAAGTCTGTATTTAAGAATGAGTTGATGAAGTGCTGCAACTTCAATAATATTGCTACTTGACCTATCTTCTTCACCTTAACCACGTGCTTTGCTTTGAACAATACTCAACAACGAGTTTATCTTGATTTAAAATTGCTTTCAACATTTACAACGAACTCCGTCACAACAATTCTAGAGGAACATTTGCAGCATATTCAATGAACACGAAGTATGTAAACATACCACACTTATGCACACCAAATCCAAGTAGCACAATGAAATGGCGAACATATCTCATCCGCAAATAGGCTTCCAATGGTAAGCCTTAAGAAGCATGAATCGGTTGATGTTCTAATGGCTAATCTCAATCTAGGACGATCACACAGCCTGATCAGAAGATTGACTTTCAGAACTCTTATCGGTGTCATCACTTGGTGCCCTACAACGGCTTCTTCTGCAGAAGCTATAGAGACGTGTTAGAGGAGGAAGCATTCTCTGCACCTTCTCTGGAATAGCAACTCCCTCTCCTCATGACAACTAAGTGACTTAAGGCCTTAGTTCGTCAATAGCTTGACCAGAACTGGTTTGCAGAATAGGGTCGACTAGATCCGCGTGGTAACACGGCTTAAGAGTTAAGAGTAAATGCTTCTTTCTAGAATACAGCCACTTTAGCATAACTTAAGATCAATTAATTTACAAGAACGATTGAGCCTCTTGTGCTAGCGCAACAATGCAGAGAGGTTTTTATTCTATTCTACCCAACAATATGTTTGTAGAGATTCACCTCCAAAACGGCGGTATGAATTCGATTGAAACTTAATGAATATGCTGCTGATGGTCTTAACTAAGCCATTGGCTGGTCACAGGTAAGTTTCATTGTCGGTATCCATAGACATCAACACGTATGTACATCGGTCTTAGAGGAACACGTTAATTAATAGACACGTAGGAAACCCCATCATTATGTTACACATAATCACGTATAGAAGGGCACATGAATACAAATGAAGCTAATCACCCGCTTCTGTTCTACAATTTCACCAAACATTCTTTTTTTTTTGTATAATCCCTTTACAGCCGCTTAACACCGACCAAACAGGAGCTATGAACTTGCTACCTATAAAAAAAAAGAAGAGAACCTTCCACCGAAAAAAATACGTGTGTACATAACAATTGACGTCAACTTCGAAAAACATCCAATCAACCAAACTAGATAGATGCATGTATCCCATAAGTATACAAGAACGTACAATATATGTGAACCTAAATGAGAATCTCTTCTCACATGCTATCTAAGATTCAAACTGAAGATACAATTCCTTTGAATGCACACGGCAACACAGTTGCAAGATACGGATATCAATCTTTGGCTTATTCAACACACAAAATGTCTTCTCTCACAAGAGGTGAACCTACATATGCGAGCATATATCTCGAAGCAGTCTTTCTTGTGTAGACACTAGACAGCAGTTATACATATGGATGGTAGAAATCGTTTTGTTTGATTACCCTACTCAGGGTTATGTTTGCAAATTAGAGCTCAACGATAGCGTTGCCTAGGAAGGCACAAGAGCACATGTTCGCCCAATACTGGTCTGGTCTGGTCTGGTCTCTCTTACGTGTCCCTTTAACTCTTGGAATAAATTAAACTCGAAAGAAAATTTTCTTTTTATACCTATACATATGTCTGCGCCTCACCCGGATGGTACAAGACCACAGGTAACTACAGTTCAAAAGACACTTGCCCTCAAAGTCTGACACCATACACGTGAACATTCAATCACCAAATGGACGGATAGGGGAACAGGTTTTGCCATGAACGTTTCTATCTTTTTCTTCTTGATTTTTTTTTATTTTGTTACTTTGGTTTGGATCGTAAAACCGCGAAACGCGCTTTTTCGTTCCCATTAATTTGGTGGTTATCTGTTGAGAGTGTTTAGAAGTAGATCCAATTTTAACTGCTTCAGTAGTCATAAAATCGGCTATACCTTGGTATCTAACTATGTACAGACGGGGGTGGGGACGGGGAGTATATGTATGTACATGCTTGAGTGTTTTGAAAGGCGCATTCCAATGGATGAGGGACACACTGTCGTCCATTAATCTCTCTGCTGTCTCTTTCTACTGTTCGGCGAAGTTCGCTCGTTAGTTACTGAGTTACATATAAGCACAGATGAGCTCACTGACTACGGACTACGGACTAGGGACTTAGCGCTAAGATACATCAAGTACAGTCTCTTACCTATGATCTCTGAGATGATCCTGCCGACGGAAGGCCTTTCCGCAAATATCACAGGAGTACGGTCTCTCGTCGGTGTGCGTGCGTTCGTGAATGAGCAAGTTGTATGACTTTGTGAATTGACGATTGCAGAATTTGCATATGAATTGCTTCTTGGGTCGCGACGCACGTCCAGGTGCGCGCAGAAGTCTACGATCCAGGCCGGCATGCATGCTGGGCGGCACTCCTGGGGGGAAGAGGCCACTCGCAGCCGCCGACGGTGGGAAGGCAAAGGAGCCCGCCGACGTGGGCGATGGACCCGGTCCCCCGAGATACGCTGCCGGTGAGTACATGACTTGCGGTGGACCGCCCGGTCCCTGCCCGGGACGTGGCAATAGCATGGCTGCAGCTGCGGCCTCCCTTAGCGCCAATTCCTTTCGTTTGTCAGCCATCATTGCGATTATTTCATAGCTGGAGCCACGTTTAGCCTGTCCAATCACATCCTTGCCCAGTCCATCCGGTCCGTCCATGATGCCTGAGTAGAGAGCGCCTGGTCCGCGCATATTTCGCGATGGCAACACAGGCACGAACGCCGATATCTCACGATGGTGATTCGACTGAGGTCCTGACGAGCTGATGATCCCCGCCGCTGCGGCCAAGTGATGCTGGTACGCCAGTTGTGATTCATAGGACGAGCCGGCCGTCAGCACGGAGCCTCCCCGCCCCCCGGACGAACTCCTCTGCACATCTGAACTTGAGTTAGAACTCGACGGCGACTGCAGAAACTGCTCCATTCGCGAAGACCGCACCAACGGTACACTGCCATGATCAATTACCGACTTCTCTGTCGGCATTTTCGCTTTTCATTTCACTCTGCTCCGAGCGGTTGAAAAAGAACTGCTGCCGCTTTTCCACTGTAACCAGAAGCCCCGTGTCTGAAAGAAGAGAAAAAACACAAAAAAAATGAAGTACACATACCAATTAGACAAATAGTTTGCTCGTAATCTTATCACAATTTCGGTCATATTTCTGTATTTTCTTTTTATTTCTCTCGTTTGAAGGAACTTTCAAAATTCTGAAGTTCTCTGCAACAACCCTGCTCGAAAGTTAATTATGTTAACATGTGATTGTTTGCTCTCGTTTTTGAGTCTTGCCTGCCGTTCCAGGTCGAGCCCCGTGCGCCCCCCTTTTTTTCATTATACATCGCCGCCGCCGCCGACACCACTGCCACCATCACCTCGACCGCCTTGTTTTGGTGGACGATAAGACGATGATTTAGCTATCGTAGAAGCATTTGGAAGCAAGGTAGGTTGTTTTGTTACCAAACTAGGTACGTGTGGTATCTTTATTGAGTTATGATAATCGAATGGCTAGATAAGGGGAAACATGCAGTGGCTTCTATATCCAAACATTTAAAACAAACCTCACCGGGTGCCGCCAGTCTACGGATTCTTGGTATTCCGGGAATAGATAGCAAGTCAGACTTGTTGTTTGCCAATGCAGTGTGCATGTGGAAGTCAAAGTGTGTTGCATGCACGCCTTGACATGGCATGCGACTGGGTCTTGCAAGATTGCAACACACGGAAAGTAATCCTTGAAAAGTTCGTGAAACTTGCCGCTGCTTCAACAAAACCCCATTCATCGACGGCGTGCTCTTCGACAAGGCGTGTGCAGCTCTTCTTGATTTTAATCGTAATCCCACTTTGTAGCTCCTTCATTGGGAATCGCTCAGAATATGATAATTCTTTGATTAAATGACACAGATAGTGCGCATCATGGCGGTGGGGATGATGGAGGTACAAAAAACATTCCACTTACTGTCAGCAGATTGCGATACCAGAGCCCTGTTTTCGCAAACGTTGCACATTCTGCTGACGATGGTCAAGACGGGCGATGGTCAAAACGCGTTTGACGCACGGTCCCCAGTGAGGAATAAATCGAGGAAAAAAAAAAAAGACGGAGAAAGAAGAAGAATAGTTTGCAGCGTCATGATAAAATGTACAAAAGTGGATCATTAAGCCACCGAGGAGTGAGAGAACCCTCCACGGAATTATGGATCCAAGCGGAGAAAATAACGAGTGAGTATAACAATAACAATAAACTCTAGAGCACGTATCCACACACACACCTCTCTATAGATACAGCTATGCAGCAGCAGCAGCAGCAACATCCTCTGCTGGACCCAGATTCAATGAACGAACGACAAAAAAAAATACAGTCTAAAAGAACCGAACAAAAAAATGAAACGCGAGAGAAAATGAAGTGGCAAAGAAGAAGGAATAAGTAAACAGAGATCGATGCTGATGGCAGTGGTGCTGCCGATGCTCGATGCTCCAGCCTCCAACCCACAGAGAGGCGCACAGAGAGCGAGAGGTAGTCGAGGGTTCGGTCACCGTCGAAAGGCTTAAAATTTTTCCTCACTGAAATAATGATGGCTGCCGCCCGTTGCGTTAGGTGCTTTTCTGGTAGGTGAATAATCGTAATCAGGAAGCCATTAGGAGGAGAGCAAAGAACTAGTCTTCCTGTGTCGCGGCAGCGGCGTAGACTCGAAGATAGGCAACAAGTACCTCCGCGCCATGACGTGGCGAATGGAGGTGGAAGTGGCAGCAGCAATGACGGCGTACCCATCGATCTTAATAGGTGGAAATTAGGTACATCGCGGCTCGCGAGGAGCTGAGTGAGGCTGAGACGAGCGAGAGAGAGAGAGAGAGAGAGAGAGAGAGAGAAAGAGAACCGTCTGACCGAATGCTGGACAATGAAGGTATTTTTTCGTTACTTTTTTTTGTATGCTTTCCTTGTTGGATTTCTCCTTGCAGGCTCTTCGTTCGTAGGTATCTTTATGGATGTCTGTAGGTACGTGCCGACCCTAGCCAAGATTCAAATACAAACATTGTGCAACTGAGAGTGTGTGTACCTGAGTTCTTTTCACGTGTATTTGCACATCTAAGTGGATTTCGTTGTGCTGTCCGACGAAGTCAAACAGAAAAAAAACTCACCTTAGGTATCTAGTCAAAATCCATGCGATAATCCAAAATCCATGCGAGTATCAGCATCCAGCTAATTCAAAAATCTGTATCTCCAAATCGTGTATAATTTATTTAATCCATGCACGTCGCGTCGTTCACTTTAAAATTCAAAACTCCGAGCACACAGCGCAGCGGCCTACTATAGTAGCACTTTTGGGATCAAAAGCCCAACATGGCATCACACTGTGCTCGGTGGCAATGGCAGTGGCAGTACGCACACACACTCACATGCCAAACACAAACACAATTATAATCACAAATACACACGATCTCGCACAGAATTGTTAAGTTTTCTTTCGTTAGATGCTACGATTGCTTCAACACCGATCACGAATTTCGCTTCGTTAGCAAATGCACTTAGATACACTTTTCAGCAGCAGCACCAGATGTACGGGGGATGTTTCAAAAGCACAGATACCGAGCTGGAGTGCCGATGTTGAAATGAAAGAGTTAAGTCCTTTAGGGCTGACTATGGCCAGTACGACGTGCCACCACACACAGATACACCCTTGTGGTGCTCTCAGAAAAAACAATCACTTGTATCTTCTATCACTGTATCTGCACACATCTCACTTCGTTTTTTTTTTCTTTCTTAAGTTACAATATTAATTAGTTTCTTAACTGCAGTTGGGCTGTTTATTGAATATTAATTCAACAAATGAAATGCATTCAAATGTGTATCGCGCACTTAATTCAATTTTTCAACACCACAGAACAGAAAAAAAACGGAAAACCAATGAAGAAAGATATAAAAAAAAAATTGAAAAATTTTAAACCCATTCCGAGCTTCACACAGTAATCCAGATGTTATGTAGTGGTGGCTGGATCAGGTTTTGGAATTTCAATCGGTAGAGAGGTATCTGAGATTTGTGCCTCGCATGAATTCAATGGGAGCTGACGCTAGCGCTACCAATTTGCTCCTCAAGTAGTCCCAATCTCTTCCCACACGCCTGTATGCCAATTGGGTGTGAGCAGGAGGAAAATTCACGTCGAAACGAGACAGAATCAAACTAGATAGCCCGAACGATCAAACACTAACACCAACACTGACACACAATGACGCGTTACATACACCAATACAAAGAGCACGGGCTATGGGTTTTGCTTAAGACGCTTGAACAGTTAAATTACAGGTGCGCAAGGTACGATCAACTCTTTAAGACTGATCGAAGAGCAAACTCAAAACTCTGTTGGGGGCACATACACTGGGCGAGAGATTAGGGTCTGGCTACCAAGGCATGTATGAGCAGCGTTGGCCTGACCGAATCAGGTAGTGTGAGGGTCTTGTTGGGAGAGTGGGACAGTTGGAGAATAAGAATATTTGAAAAGTGAACGTGTGTGCCGCTGCTGGTGCTGCTACTCTGCTGCTGCTGTTGCGCTGCTGCTGCTGCTGAGCTGAGACTTGACTTCAGCTCAAAGTTTGGGTTTTTGTTTAGTTTGCCTTTGTCGTTTCTGCTTCTCTTGTTTTTTTTTTCTTAAATTTTTTTTGTTGTATTAGACATTCGTTCGTTTGGGACTATGTTGTTGTTTTTTTTTCTTGTCTTTCGATTCATTTGAAGATACGAAGCTACAAACATTCGTGCACACACATTTTTTGTAGGTAGGTACGGAAACATCGTATAACCTGTCTGTAGTGGCCCGTAGCTATTCCGAGCTGAGCTGAGTCTTTTCTCCTGCCGTGTGCGTAGTGAGCGATAACGAACAAAAACAAAATTCTTCAGTTTCATTGGTTGCATCTTCACAGACTAACTCTACTTTATCCCTCTTGTAAGTGGTTCGGTTGGGTAATAAGCGATGTGATTTCGAATATCTAGAAATTAGATTCGATTGCGGAGGATTTAGCGGTTTTTTTTTCGAAATTTCGAATCTGGGTTGAATACGATTTGTTGCTTGCGGGCATAGTCAAGAGCTGCCATCTTTTGATTTTGCTTTGATGCATGATTTTGATGTCATTCATTTCATCATTTTAAGATGTTGGCATAAAAATCTGAGGTTGGAGTCGAATATGTGAATTTTTAGGATCTCTTGGTTCACGTGTAAATGTTAAAAATGTGTAGAGTGTGGAAAATCATTATCAACGAAATCTTTCAGTTTTATTGCAACTACTCTTCAATGGCATTATGTTTGGAAAATGGCACTCCTGAGGGAAGCGCATCCGATTGGTCCAACTTTCGATGGATCTCGCCTAAGGATCGGTTATTCGTGCGATGACACAGATTATGTTGACTTTGAAGACTTGAAGGTTTTTTTCCCCCATAGACCCACGACATAAGGAAACCGCAGAAGTAAAAGTGGAACAGTCAGTGATGAACCTGGGCATCAACCAACAAGCCTCTTCAAGCTGCCTCTAAAAACGCACACCAAGTTGGAGGAGGTCCTTCTCTACTTGTGTGGGACATCGGGTTCCTTGAGGTGTCCTCTATTCCGGCCTGGATCAGTGTCGTCCATACGCTCTACATGGTGTAGTCATCTCAGGTTTTGGATCTGTGGACTCCTGGTTAGAGGCTCTGGTCTCTGTACACTTCATGATTGAATCAAGAAACCAAGACCAAGGGCTTCCTCATGCGCTTTTGAGATTGCCCACGTCTCCGCACTATTCAGCGGGACGGCGATGTTCAAGGTTGCATGTTCTGTCAACTAGTGCCTTCGAGAGAGGGCTCTACTATTCAAATGATTCGTGATGTTGAAAAAGTCACAGGAAAACGCGTCGCCTTGTCTAAATCCAGTTTTTAAATTAAAGGTGAGCACATTACCGACGTTGATGGAGAAGCCACCACCATTTGTTTTTGGTTTCTGAAAAATTAACAACAGATAAGAAACATGCCAGTGTTTGAAATTCGACGATTATGTGTTCAAATGCGTGCTATGATATTTTATCGTAAAAATATAACATAATACATGTGCTTACCAAAGTTCTACACAACTGTTTGGCAATAAAACATTGTGCATATCTACGCGAAATTACATTTTCAATGGTGTAAGTATCATGCCATTCGGTTGAGTAGAACGGCGTATAAGCGTACCACAAAAATCGGCAGCGCGTACTTATATATAGATTAGGAGTCTGTAAGGTAAGTCAATTACTCTCTGTTTCGAGCGAGTTGTGTCATTTAGTTTGTGTTTGATATCTGTTAAAAGTCAGACAGCCTCGCGAATTGTAATAAAAATGAAAAAATGGGAATTTCGTGTGCTGATTAAGCATTATTGTTTGAGTAAAATAACCATTACCCAAACCAAGTTAAAGCTTGGTAAATAGTATAGAAGGTAATCGTCAGTAATAACCATGGAAAGATATTGAACGATGGGAAAATGAAAGCCCGTGAGGTGTTTGGGGTTGACGCTGTAGATGCCGCCATTGTTTGCACTCCAACGTAAGCGAAACCATTCGATCAGTTCAAAGGAATAGAAAAAATCCATAAATTGGCTGCAGACTGCTACCCCACCTTTTGCGACTATTTTCTGTTTCCAAATTAAAAAAAAAATGCTTTTTTTGGGTCGAATGAAGGGGTAACCACTGAAACAAACGCCTATTTTGAGATTCTGAGAAGACCTATTATTTGAAGGAAGTACACAAATTGGAGAAATGCTGGACTGTCGATCTACAAGGAGACTATGTTGCGAAATAAAACTTTTATTAGAAAGTCTTTGGCTTATCACTGATGCCTCGTACATGAAGAGATGAAGACAATAGCGGCTGAAAAATTAGGACGAATCAAGGATGGAAACATTGATTCACAAATTTGAGTATTTGCTAATTATAGTATTGGAGTGAAGCTGATTCTGAAACAGAATCGCAGTTGTTCTACATCATACAACAGTTACGAATTCCTAAATTAAATGCTTCAATGACGATCGAAAATACTTACGAGATGCGAAATGAAACGCGGAGAAAGAAGTTGTTACGATTTGTTTGACGTGATATAACGACTGTTCTAGATTTAGAGGCTTATAACTTGATGCCAGGTCCCCCTATCCAACTTCGAAAGGCAACCTCGTTACTGAATTAATTCATTCGAGAGTTGACATGTCGACGCAGAGTACATTAAACTAACAAAAAAATATTATTATTACAATGTGTCCGTTCGGCGGGATTCACCCAACCTGTGATTCCCCATACCGTGCGTCTCCTAATTTCTTGATTCCTTGCACTCATCACGTGGCTGAGCTGAGTTAAAAGTGTGACACAAAGAAATTCCAATAAGGTCTTAATTGTCAACTGACATCATTTATTTAACTCGGCTTCATAATTAAAATTTTGGGTTAATTCGTTTGAATCACTTGTTGCAAGCACTCGTTCTTACATAACGTGTCCTTGACTTTTGATCTCATATCACCCATCCGTCTGGTGATATTACTGAATGGCAACAGAGGCTGTTTACATACTCAAAAGTCCAATGACCCAGTCGAATAACCGCATCGCAACGTGAAGTCGACAAGTGAATGCGCAGTGAAAACATTAAGTTAATTCCTACAGGTAGAGGAGGTAAGGCATTATCATCATCATCATCGTCATCTTCAGCGTTCTTTAATTTGTTTTTGTTTCTTTATTTGTTTCTTTTCATTCTTCCTTCTTCTTTCAGTCGCTGATGGTGCTTGTGGTGCTGATGGTGCTGGTGGTAGTGGTGCTTCAGGTGATGGTGGTTGTGTTTGTGTGTACCTTCAAATTCTTCAAGTTGCTTACTTTAATCTTGGAAAACCAGAAACTCAACAAAAGAAGGTAGAGTAAGAGAAAAGGTAAAGGTAGATGGGTTGCCTTTCTTTCAGCTACACAGGTAACTGCGGGTATAAGGTACTCGATGGAAAGAAGTCCATGATGATTCTGGAGCCGGTTTGGACCGCCAAAGATCTTCGTTTCTTTTTATTTTATTTCTTGTCTTCTTCAGTTTTATTCCTTCTTGTTGTGATGTTTTTTTTCTGGTTTAGTTGTTGTTCAACTTTTTTTTTTATTCTTGTTTTCTGATTCCACCTTCCTCTTCCTTCTTGCATGCAGCGGAGATAGCTGCCGTGGCTCTACCACCAGCAGTCAGCCGAGCAGGAGCAAAATGTTATAGTTTTGACTTCTGTACCAGTAACTGAATAAAAAGGTAGTGGCAGTGAATAAAAATTTATGCACGGTGTCAATGAGCTCAGCCTATTAAGAGTTTGATAATGCACTTGTCTGTCTGTCTGCCAATATGATCATGCACGAGACGTATGCGGATACATACCGCTTGGTCTCTTCTGGGAAGGATGTCAACCATGCCGTGGTGAATTTGCAGGTTTTGGGGATTAAGTAGCTGCTGCTGCTGGTTTCTCGGGAATTTTTCTCGGAGTGAAAAAAAAAGTTAAAGGGTTTTTTTTATTTTCTTTTTTTTTCCTTTTTCGATTTTATCTCTCGCTTGATATGACATTAACATTTTTAATTAAAGTTGCAAGTAGATACGTAGCGACGACGCTTTTTCAGATGTTAGTGTCGCCTCGCGCTACTCACCTGCGGAAGGGGTGTGTGTGGGGGGGGGGGGAGGGATCTCTTAAAAAAGATGCCAAGATGCCATAGGTTTGTTTAAAACATGTTTATTTATTTAGTTTTATGTTCATTGAATTTTCATTGGCAGTGCTGACTACTGTTACCCGATAATTTTGTTAATTAGTCGTCCTAAATAAGTTGACATAAAAATGAGTAAAAAACTGGAAATATTTATGCATTTCTTTTACGAATGAATTTCGGTGTTTTTAATATTAATACTTGGTGTTATATATTTTTCTTTTCTTTTTAACATTTTTTTTTCTTTTGTAAACAATTACAAACAAGGTTAGTAATCACAAGTTTCTGTTTTTTTTTTTTTTCATTTTTATTAAATCATGTTCTGCTAGTGGGGAACATTCAGTTGTGGCGACACAAGAAAGGCGTACATTTATTGATGCAAATTATTTTAAATAAATTAGAAAATATTTTCATTCGGGATTAGTGTTTGCGATTTGGTTATGTAGACATCTGAAGAACGTTTGAAGGGATACATGTGGTGTTATGCTATGCAGGTATATGTTTATATCGTGTTCTGGATCATGTACTAAAGATGGACACTATTTATGTACTTCAACTGTTGTACTCTATTCAGTGTTGCTTTTATGATTTTAAAGTGCGTTGTTGTGGAAGGCTTTCAAACCGAACAAAATAACAGAAGTACTCTTTCATTGGAGAATAGTAATGTCGAACTTTACTAATATTAGTCAAGTATAAATTGATTTCAAAATTTGAAGAGGGTTACTAGAACTATCGGTTTTTTCCTCCGGATTAAAATGTGTATTGTTATCTCTATAACAGTCTGTCTGATATGGGAGAGAGATAGCAACTTCGTGTGGACGTGCAATGCTTAAACCGAAGCCGAAGAATAGGATTGAACTTGTAACTTAGTTTCATATTTCAGTTCTCTCTTAGAAGGTCAGTCCGAATAAAAGATATGTTTTCCGAATTAAAGGGCTCTTACTGTATTTTAATTTAAATCAATACTGAAGTAAAAATACCATAATGAGGAAATAAAGAGCTTCACACAAGACAAACGTCGACAAATTTGTCTCTCGTCAGCGGGCGTCATGAGAATTCGCACTGTATGGATCCATTTGTGTCAATTTTAAAATATGTAGCATTTAAGATGGTAAACTTCAGTAAAATGCAGTGGTGTGACTGTACACAGAACATTTATTTTTCAACGTCTTGCAAATGTTAGTTATATGTTGGGTTCAATAGAAATGTTTTCTGCATCGAATCGTTGCAAGCTGAAAAAATAAATGGACATAAACATACCAAGCTCAGAACTAGCATGCAATAGACACGAAAGAAGGTTATTATGTGCTAAACCCGCTACACAAAATAACTGAGGATTTCTACCCTCAACCATTGAATCAGGCATTGAAGCAAAAACCACCAGAATGTGATCAAAGACATGCAAATTGTGATTCAAGACGTGTCCGGCCAAATATTGCAAAGCAAGTAAAGTGGACTTGCCCCAGCTTCTGCATCAATCAGTTGTGTTGTGCGTTATATTGTTCTATCACGAGTGAATAAGGCCTTCAGTTTTATGCCTGAAACACAATCATGCATTGCTGCCGACTTTGTGATAGAGACGGAGTGCGGCAAGCTCCGAAATGTCAACCGAACCTACCAGCCGTTTTCATTATTTTCAAATGACTATTGAAATGACTTTTGTCATTAAATTAATTTTAATCTGCTATTTCAGTTGACACAAAAAAATCTCTCCATTTGGAAGAAAATCTCTCAATTTGCAAGAAAAGTCTTGAAAATCGAGTGCGTTGGTCTCATGATACACAAAATGTATCATGTTATTAGAATCCTCTCAAAAGTAGAACGACGTAGCATTAAAAGACGACACAATACAGCAACGCATGATTAGATTTCAGTCATTATGCCGACACCGAAAGGCGATGTTTGACAAGCTTTTTCTGGACAGACATACACACTTTGAGCATTGTCAGTGATTGGAAAGAGGTGGCGCCGTGAAACGTATCTAAATTGGCTGATTGAACATAGAAGTATCCGGTAGTACTGCCCAGCTGCTAAGTTCATAACACATCATTTTGACTATTACCTGATTTAATCGATGCGGCACAGACTTTCGGCGCAGCACCTGATGAGTAGTTGGCCTCAAAAGACGAGCAGTCGTAGGAAAGATTGTAAAAAAATCATAACGCAAGCTGCAAATAGGGTGATATCGAAATTCCAAGGTGAGCATCGTGTCGAATTGAAATCTTTTCAAAGTCTCCAAGCGTGTATGTACTCTTATAATCAAAGACAAACAGATCCCGCAAAGATTCTGAAACTGACGAAGGTCTATCAGAAGCGTCAAATCAATCCTGCCAGTGAGTTCATGTATAATAGCTTGACATTTTGCTGTGGTATAGTTGCTGAAAGCAAGGTAAAACCACTACGCTATGGTAGCTACAGCGTTTTTAAGATATTCGGATGTTTAGCATGTTTTACGGTTTCTGAGTATGTAATGTTTCTTTAACCAAATGACTTTGGTGGGACAAGTTTACAAATAGGAAGAAGGGCACATACAATGATTTAAGCCATTATTGTGCATCACAACAGCTGTGGAAGAAGCATACATTCTATTTGGCACGACACATCGATTGGTGTATCAATTGAAATCGACTACCTTTGTACATATGTGGAGCCAGCCAGCATATATGCCCTCATTCATAAAATGTACACCGAAATGGAGATCTAGGTCTAAAGATTCTGATCCTGAAAGACAATCCCGAAGATTCAGAACAACAGAAACTCTGCCATTGACCGGTCCACGATAGACGCACGGATATGTACTCCAACATTATAGGTCAGTTCAAGTACTTTCCTGACAATATTCCACTGAGTACTCCAATTTCAATCGAAGGGGTCAAATTTTGGCAGAAAGTGGATAAATTGTAAAAACCTAAGCGATCACGTTAAGCTGCACGAATAGCTAAAACGCTCACGGTTTGGAAGAAAACTGTGCGAGGAGGTAACTGTGTGACAGATTCGACACACCGAATTGACTAAAATGAAAACCTACTAAAAAAAAACACTGGGTGGCATTATGGGCAGATAAGCGGCTGTTTGAGAAGATATAAGCTTAGGCTTCTTTGGAAGCTGGATTTCTGTTAAAGGGCTAGTTTTAAATTAAATGCAAATCCTCTTCGACTCTAAAATAATATTCAACTCATTTTCATCATCGGTTGTTTTGACAAAAGACGGCGGTTTGACATCACGTAAAACCTTAGAATTTATTATTGAATGACGAACACAAACACGATAAAAGTGGAAGTGGACCGAACCTCTTAAAAAATAGAATGGAAAATCCCCCAATGGTGAATGGCGACTTGTCAAACTAATCAGAAAAAAAAATGCAGATGGAGCAAAGTCTCCTCTTTCTTATCAGGCCACCGGGTAAATAAAATCCAATCCAATTTAAGTTGAGATCACGATTGCTTGCCAGATTCCCAGAGTTTCTCATTTGGCGATGGAGATTCACTAATTGGTGACTGTTTTACCAAACGAGATTTCTAAATTATATCCCTGCGACTTATCGGCGAAATCTGAAATCTGATCATTGTTCATGTTTGGTGTGAATTTCAGACGCGCAATACTGAGAAGATGCTCCGAAAACATCATCCGCTCGATTCAGAGCAGTATACAATTCGGTGTGCTTATGCACAAGTGTTACGCAGCAGCAGAGAGTGTAATTTCATTTAATTAAAGCCAGACAAATAAAAATATAAGAACTCACCCACTAATGAATGTCATTAGCCTTGTAATGTTGGTCAAGACACAGAATGAGTATATTTCGTCGACTCCACATACATATGTGAGCTGGATCATTTCTAAGATAAAACAATAAAAATTATGGGTACTCTAATAAAACAAAAAAAAAAGAAGAGAAACAAAATTAGTCTACACGTCCCCCGAAGATGTTATCTGCAAATCCGCCGAAAAAGCAAAAAAAAAAATAAAATAAATGCAAATCCGAGTTCGAAAACATGGCCTTGATGGTAGTCAGAGTAATTATTTCACTTTCCAAAAATACATATCAAAACAACTTGTTTTTCACCTGAATGATGTCAATAGAGTCGGAGTCGACTCCGGCGATACACTGGCCATTGGTCATTGCTCATAATATTGAATTGATATCAGAAAAATCGACAATAAATCGCTCAGACACTTACTAATGGATACCTACTTCTGCTTTTTTCGTTTTGGTTCTCGGTTTGCGATAAGATTTTATTTCAAAAGAAATTTTTATCGAAGTTTAGAAAATAAAATGAAATAAGTCACCATGTGTGCAGGTTTGACTGGGAAAAGGGTTGCGATCGTTTTTTGTCGAATTCTTTCCATGCAAGAAGTGTGCTTCACTACTTTGCTAGTACATGAAATACTTTTATATAAGTAAGTATATATATATATATTTTAAAGCTTTCTAGATGTATACAACGCGGTATACAACGACGATATAAACTATACTCTATACATATATGTTTTTTTTTTACTTTTTTTCTTGTGTTTTTTGTTTTTACTTTGTCTTGGAACAATATATAGTATATATAATTTCTAGCTTGTGATAACTTAGATAAACATTTACTATATATATATATACTCGTAATAATAACACATCGAGGCATTTAAAAAATACATTGTACAATTTCTAACTAATTAAATGTATACATAAATATTCGCATAAGACATTTTGTTTACCAGGACGAAGGACGGACCCTCCTGGATTATTTTTATGTTGACCGAATTGGTCCTTTGTTTTAGTGCATTTATATTTAATTAATACATGCATGCTTTTTCCCACTAATCAATGTTTTCGATTTAACGTTTTATTCATTTAGTAAAAATATTTAATTTATTAGGCAATTAGTTATAGGTTATGTTGTTTTTTTTTTGTTTTCATTTACTTTGTACAATGCTTTATGAATTTTCTTTTCTTTAATAAATATATTTTTTGCATATTTCTTTTTTTTTGGTTTTGTTTTTGACAATATTACATACACACACATGAATAATAAAAAACAACAAGGACAACAACTAGATGGATTATGTGAATCGTAACACGTAATATACGTGGAACATATCTCAAAATACATATGTGACTTGAATGCATCGTATTTGCACAGTCTTGGGGGGGGAGGGGAGGGGCTTATGAGTATATAGCCTTACTGATGCTGCGACGTTTCTTTTTGTGGGGCTTCGTTTTGGCCCCTAGTTACCCAGTCTTGATCCAACGATCTATAGAATACTCCAAAGCGGATATCCAACTGAAAAAAGCAGACAGTCGTCACAAGTCCGTCCAACAAATTCGGTGAATCTTACCGTTTTTTATCCATTTCGGATTCAGTGCTAAAGTAGTAGTGTCGAAGTTTCGGCTCTGGTGGGATTATTTCAAACGAATTCTTGCGACCAGCCGAGTTTGTTGACATCGATGCAACCTTATAGCCCTGCAGGCAAGCCATTCCTTCAAAGAGAATCGTTCACGAACCTGGATGCGAATTAACTCTGATTGACTTACCAAAAGCCACCTTACTATTCGCATCCTGATAGAAGTACAAGCAAGCATCCTTCAGAAGACAGTACCTCTTGGACCAGCCACACCAACGTGAACCCAATTTCATTAGATATCCGATACAGTCGGGGCGGTCAATTCCGCCAGGCGGAAGTTTTAAATTCCTTGAACTGAAACAAGAATTAAAGCATATTTCCAGGACGGCTGTCCCTTACCTCTTTTCCAACCAAGGATCTGCTTGGTTTGACGAGTGCCTCATGACTGCTATCCAGCGATTTAAAACGTCGTCAGTGTCTGCTGCGAGATAGATCGGATTGCCTTCAGATGCTTGAATTTTAAACGCAAATGGCTTGCCGGCGCTTGTGTCGCAGCGATCGATGGTATGATTGGCCAGAATAATGGCACCCACGGGTTGTGTGTCCTGCTAAAATTGTCTTTGATTAGTGAAGAAATATTTCGGTGAAGCGAAATGGAGATTGGCAATGAATATCGAATAACGTGGACCTCACTTCGTAACACAAGAAAATACATATATACTCACATCTTCAGTCTTATAGAAGTACAAGCAATGATCCGGTCTGAGGCAAAACCATCTCCTCACCCACTTCTTCGGACTTGGACCGCCCTTAGCCTGTCCACTCTGGCGCCACAAGTAGCCCTTGTGTATGATGGGACTGGGCGAATCCTGCTTCTCGTTCATCAGCACTCCTATGGTGCGGGCCACTTCCAATTCAAGTGTCTCACATCCAGCATGGGCGATCTTCACCACTTCCGTGTGATGTTTATCCAGCACTGAGACACCATTCACCGAAATGATGATATCGCCAACTTCCAGGCCAGAGCTTTCTGCTGGCGTATCCGGCTCGATGGCGGCCACAACCACTGGCTTCGAGCCGTGTATCCTGAATCCGAATTCTCCAGAATCGCTCTTTACCACAATTGTCTTGTCGATTTCTACAAAAAAAAGAGAAGCAAAAAATGCAGAAAAAACACATCACTCATTAGAAACTCTCCAAAAATGTTCACAAAATGTCGCCAGCTCTACAAGCGAATACCGTTCAGAGGGCTGTTCAGCCTTGCCAACACCTGCCCTTCGCGAGCCCACACTAACAGCATGAGCTTGAGGATCTCTTGCAGTTTCCTACGGAATGGCTCCGGAGTTGAATTCGCCGAGATAAGATCTAGAAAATGATTTACTCTTCAACTGGAATCTTTGCCAATTGCTTGCGCGCTCATACCGATCATCATACACTCAGTCGAGGAGAGCACACTTTTGAAAATGACTTTAGCGACTACGAACCGAAAGGAGTACACACCCAGTATTATTAGACAATATGCCGACGGTTTGACTATTTTTAGATATTGAGGAGCTGTGCAGCTATTTTGCGCTGCTCCCGCGGTTAATTGTTCGCACTGATGATCTTCACCCAACCGACCGATCTTATTAGCTGCACTCGAGATGTTTCACCAAGTGAAAGTGAAACAAAAAAAGGAAATCATCCCAAGAAGAGGACGACGTGTCTGAGATGCTTTTAGCTGAGGAAAACTTTGAAATAGGGTCATGCGAGTGTATTGTCACATGTACTTGCACTTTAGGGAAGCGAATTCATGCGTGATGATTCATCGACCTTCTGCAAGTTGACGCACCATTGCGGGGAGTTTGGTAATGATAATGATAAAAAATAACTAAAAACTGATCAAGTGCGAGTTACCTCCTTTAATAGGAGGTTCTATATCGCCAATAATTGAATTTCAACTTCAGCAATTTATTACAATGAAAAAATCTGACCCCAATTTCTTCGAAATTAGAAGATGCATTTACATAAATGTCGCAAATGGCCAGAACGGGCATTAATGGTGCAATACTAATAGATACGTGTTGCGATTTCGTATAGACATATACACTTGGAGATCGGGTTTCTCAGATGCTACCGATGGCAACTGGTGTACCGCAAGGATCTACACTTGGGCCCGTTCTTTTTTTTAATGTGAATAGCATAACACTACAAGATTCATATTCATGCTCATGATGTGCAACTGTTCATACAATGCCACACTATTTCGATTGAACTAGCGGCTCTCGAAATTAATGAAGACCTTCGGAATATCCTTAACGGGCGCCAGCTAATAACCTCTGTCTAAGCCCGAGCAAATCAAAATTTATTGTTATCTCTCGGAATATCAAAGATCTGGCTTCCTTTCCTCAGCTGAAGCTATTCAATTGGTTACGTCCATTCGAAATCTGGGTATAATCTTCAATAGTACCTCATCATGAGATTCTCATATCACTGCAACAACTGGAAAACTTGTCTAGGCTTCGCGTGCATTTAGGTTAGGTTAGGCTGAAAGTGGTGCACTTAGGCCAGGTATGCCAGTTGTACTGCTACGTGGGTTAACAAAAACGACGGATACGGCTGGCTTTCTATAACAGCCGACCAGATTTGTCAGTGAATTCTAATATTGATGTGACTGCTGTTTCGCTGAAGAAGTAGAAGAAGTAAGAGCCCAACGTGGCTTCCCTGATCGAGGTGAGTGCAGGCAGCTGCTCCTCTCCTCTTCTTCATCTCGGTGGCTACTGTAGAAATCATTTGAGAATAGTCACAGTCTTTTTGCATGTAGACCTAATAGGCAGTGTCCGGTGATTATTCCCACTGCAGTGCTAATTTTGGATCTCTATAAGGAGATCAGGCTATTTGATCTTTTTGGATCGAGAGAGGGCCAGATTTGCTTGGAGATTTGACATGTATTGATTGTCTCCCATCTGGTATTGACTTTTTGTTTCTTGAGAATATTTAGCTATGGCCTGGTACCCAGTACAGGCGAATGTGAAACTGTTCGGATCTCTTGTCAAAACATTCGCGTGCATTTACTCCCACAAAATCCAAAATGATCTTGGCAAAAACACTGCTGTTGTCAATCTAACTGGTCTACATAAACATCGAAGATAAGAAATGTTTTATAAAGTCATTACAGAATTAGCCGCTGTTCAATTTTACAATTTTATGTTGCTTGCTTGTACCAAGGCTGGAAGCATAAAGGCTACATCGAACAACGAGTTCTGCACGAAAAGAAAATACATCCGTCTTCTCGGAGAGATGAAAGCACATAGAAAACGTGCCATCAAGGTTATGAAGGGGTGCTAGGTCAGGAAATTTTGCGAGAACATTTTATCAGAGGATGAAGCACTTATCAGATGGCTATAAAGTTTGGATAAAATTCTGCTGGTATGAAAATGGATAACTGGTGGTCGCAAAATGTGTTACTGATCGACAATAATTCTGCCCCCCACGATGATATCGGACGCATGCATCATATGGTCGGAGGGAAATATGCGCGACGACTGGAATCTCAGTCTAGCTTTGATGATGGAGAATTCTCGCTGATCTCCAATCATCGCAAAACGCGTCTACGGATGTAACGCGGTTGGGTAATATATGTAGAGCGAATAACCAACACACACAGGGAACCCCGACTCTCAATGTGGACCTCCAAAGTGGACTTAGAAGTACTATAGTTCAACTGATGGCGGATCCGATCTACATCTATTTCGCACCAATGTCGAATTTATGGTTAGTTGAGGACCAGGTTTTCTCAGACTGTACCAACTCTCGAATTCCAATAAAGTTCAACAATTATGAACAATTAACAGTTACGTCCGGTAGACTCTGAAAATGTAGCATGAGGTGCCCTCACAAAATCAAAATCCGCACAAATTTCACTAAACTTGAACCAACGATAAACAATGATCGACTTACTGAACGAATTGGTTTTCTGGCGGTGGTACATTTCCAAGGTGCATCTCCGCTGCACCAGTCGATGAAGTATGACCTGATACTTCGAGTGGAAACTCTTTTCGGAGTCCGTGGATCCTCGACGATCTCGGTGGCGATCTGCAAGACAAGGTTCTCAATTCAGCGTCAATCCAGTGGACGGTCTTACCAAAAGTCTGATGGTCCAACTGGATCCAAACATCGATGTCCGTCAGACGGGTGTAGTGACTGAAATCGTAGTTGCCTCGGTAAACGCACTGATCTTTGTCCATCATGATAGTTTCGTTCGGAAGCACACACGGACTCGATCCAGCTGGCCGTAGGACGGGTGGGCTCTGTGAGCTATTGTCCTTGCCACGTTCTTCGCTCTAGATGGCCGAATGGATAGATGGATGAGTCTGTTCTCAATCAGGACTACGACTTACCTTGGCTCGAATGTTTTCCTGGCGGCTCTTGTAGTGCCTTCCACGATCGCCGTGGCGTTCCTCTGACCGGAAGCGCTTGTCCATTTTCTTATAAAGACGTTGCGAGGTTTTCGTTGTAACGGGTGAGTCAGCGAAGTCTGCGGGCGGCTTCACAATGTCCTGCTCGTCATCTTCGTCCTGCTCAATGGCCGGGATGGACTCCTGCGACCCGGAAGCGTTGACAATCTCCACCTCCTTTCCACAATGCAGGCAATGGACCTGCTGGTCCACGCCGCCGTCAGCTTCGCTGTAGAACACTGAGTCCGAGCCGGGCGAGACGGAGCGCAACGACTCGATGGACTTCGCCTTGAGCTGATTCACAGAGCTCTGAGACTTCGGAGGGCTGCTGGAGGTCGTTGGCGCAGCTTCCTGATTGTAGTCGGACGCCTTCTCGGGAATCCGGCCCGGCACGCTGGTTGCCTTCTGCTTACGCGGCGTGCACTCGTCTCTCGATGATCGGCGGAACTGGCGTCGTATCTTCGGGCGAAATCTCTTAATTTTACTAGGGCTGGTGCCCTCAGTGGCACTGGCATTCGTTGCTGACTGAGACTGAGCTTCTGGTGAAACTTGAGCCGTTGGCTTCGGAGTGAGACTGGTCTTCTTTATGGGGCTGGTCAGGGCACGGATGTTCTCCCGCTCGATGTCGAGCTTCATTGTCGTCTTCCTTCTGCGGCGGTCCTCTTCGGCCCGATGGCGCCTGTACTTGCTGAGCTTAGGATCCTCCTCGTGCGGCGGGCTCTCGTAGTAACCGGACGATGAGTACCGCTTCTCGCTGCGCTCGTCGTCCGATACGGACTCTGCTTTCTTCTTTGCGGCCATGTTGCACACTGGCTTGGGAGCAATGGTCACAGTTTTGGTGGGCGACACTTCGGCCGGGACAGGAGGTGTCTCTTCCTTGAGCGGTGTAATGGCTGCAGACTGATTGCCCCCAGCAATGTTGTAGCTGCCTGAGGAAGTGCTGCTCACGGAATGAGATGGAGACGCCTTGACTGGCACCTGATTGCAGGACTGCAGCGACTGAATGAGTGCAGCCGGCAACTGCTCGTCTATGGTGGGGGCGTCTTCAGATAGACCATCGCCACGAGTCGAGTACAGCGATGAGGCACTCTCGAACGAGGATCCCTCGTGGGTGCGCTCCGTCTGCGAGCTCTGAGCTGAAACTGGAGAGGAAAGGACTTTCGTTAGACTGAACCGACTTCGACTGGTCCAAATGCAAGACTACACGGCAAGCAGTTCACCAAACAACAGCAAATACCACCTCGGGAGTGGCTGGACAATAGCAACTACGGACGCGGTTCAACAGAGAAACACACAAACATCAATTAGGAAAGTGGGAAAAGTTTGCAAACCTGGTACTTGTGTGGTTGATGACGAGCTTGTTGTAGTGGGTGGAGTCTTTATACCTGGCGTGCGCCTGGAGGTGTCTGTGCACGTGATGTACTCATCGGTGTTGGTGCTGCACTCGGAGAGATCTGCGTTGTTGCTCTTCACTGCTGAGTCGCGTCGCGAGTAGCCCTGGAACTCTGGCGGCACCTGGCTGGCCACACTTGCAACAGACATGTCCAAGAATCTGAGAAAGACGAAAAGAGAAGAAAGGGAAAATTTTCAACTGGAACAACATTGGTTGTCGTTGTCGGCTCACCTGTGCGAAAGATAGTTGTTCTCCGGCGCTGGTGACATTGTGCGAGAGAGACGCCTGCCCATGGCTGGCGACTTCTTCGGGGATGGCAGGCCGTCGCCCCTAATGGCGATCGACGGAGTGACAGCGATCGATGGGGATGGTAGAAGCGATGGAACTGTGAGGCTGTTTCCAACCGGATCCTTGGCCGCCTTGGCCAAGTTCTGAGCGGACACTGGCTTTGCCATATGTGGAGGAACTAAGTACGTTGGGCTCTGGTCGGACATCTGATCGTCAAAATCGAGGGCGTCAGTGTCTATGGAACTGCGCTGCTGGTGCTGAAGCAGCAGATTCTTCCTCTTCGATGATGGTGTGAGGAGGTTCGATGAACCTGTGTCGCTTTGCTCTCGGGGCTCCACGGTGAGGACAGTCACCTGGGAGTCGTTCCACAGGCCGTCGGAATGATCCCGGGTGAGGTCGTTGGCGAGTGAGTCCGAAGACGGATATGTTGACGTGTTTGCCAGAAGCTCCTCTTGACACGGTGAAGGTGGGGCCGACTTGGCCAGCCTCATGTCGTTGCTTGTGTTCGGATCCTCCAAGCTGATCGATCGCTTGCGGAATCTGTCTCTCTTGTTGATGTCCTTGGTGCTCGGCGACGGACTCAAGCTCGTCACAATGGACACTGGCTTGGGGTCGCAAATGCCTTCGTCTTTGATTGGAAGGTTCTGATACAAGTAGTCCCCACCATCGTCGTCGTCTGCAGTGCTGGACGACTGGAAGCCCTCGCCACTGGTGGACATCGACGGCTGGTGGGTGGCACGATGAACCTCGTGTTTCCGCTGCCTCTCGAGGAGAATCTCCCCATCGGAGAGGGTTTTCGTGAGCTTCTTGCGGTTTATCTTGGGGCTTGGCTTCGGCGACATGTGCGGCTTGAAATCGATAAATATTTCCTGCTCCTCATCGTGCTCGCCCCCCTTCTCCGGTGGCTCCGGCTTCGGCTCGGAAATAGTTGGCTTCACTAGGGCCTTGGCTGCTCCCGGGAAGGACGTGGTGAATGGTTGCATTGGCATAGATTGGCGGCGAATGGATTCGCGAGAGAATGCATTTTCCGGAGGTGGCACCAGCATGGACGACCGCCTCTGCTCGGACCAAGATTGACGGTGGATTTCCAGCTTCTCTAGCAGATCTTCTCCTCTGTACTCACGTACACCTTCCCTGAGAAGCTCTGGACACTCTGTAATGTGACGACACCCTTCTTGGCCATGCATGTGCTCGCGGCGTGGCAAACTATGTGTGTACAGTTCCACATCTAACCGGTGCTGGCCACAAGCACGCCGCGGTAGACTGTTCCGTTCGAAATCAAAGTTTGGCCCTTCGGAGTCCGTGATGCTGTTGGTTTTCGATGAGCGGTCATGTCCTGACGCGTAAATACTCTGCGAGGCGTGTATGCTTTGCGAGGACGATCTGGACCTAGGAACATATTGCATTTGATCTTGTGCTCGGTCGCGACCTGCAAATGATTCGGTGTCGGTGGTCCTGTACGAGAAAGCGCTGTCGTGCGACTGCTTCCTGGGATATTCGCGAATGTAGAGATCATTGGAGTCTACTGGTTTCAGATGAGAAGATATGTTTATTGGCGGTGGAGGTTCATAGTATTTGATGTTGCTTTGATCGTCGCCAGTGACTGCTGTCTGCATCGTCATCGATGGGGAACGCGGCGGCTCCTCAGACTGCGTGCGATGCAACAGCTCGTGATCCATTAAACTGAAATAGAGTGGATTTGCTGTTAGTGAACTTGGAGGAGGGATAAATAGAGAAACTTACGTTTTGTTCTTATCCACAGTTAGATAGTCGCCCTGCGGACCACTGGCCGACCGACCGTTGGTCATCTCGGAGAGACTCTTCGTCAGTTTCCTTCCATTCAGGATGCCATTCGTTTGGGCGCCTTGCGAAACGACCTTAACCTGAAAAAAGGCAGAATTCTGAGAGCAACGCTGAGTAAAGTGTTTACACTTCTCTTGATGCAGTGAGCTGGCGATGTGTTTTTTTATGTGCCTACTTTTAGGCGAATACGATCCGTAGTTCTAAAATGTGAAAGAGAGCGTTGACTTCCGGAAGTCTTTAGTCTCGACTTTTGCAGGTTTTTTTTTGTGAATTTCAAAGATACCACAGTGGAGTTGTGACATTCAGTTAATTAGAGAGAATGTGTGAACGTATGACAGGGGCAGAGTATGTGGTATGGAGTGGCTCAAAGTGCTTGTAATCTGATAAGAGCAGAGGGCACAATGGCGACGCCTGCGGCTCACCAATAATGCTCTCGAATGATGACAATTATGAGAAGTTTCTCAAGATAGTTTGGTTCGAAATCAGCACAGTCTTGCAAAATGCAGGTCCTTGTCGATACTTGTGGGTTCTGTGAATAATTGGAATCAATGCCTGCACTTATCGCACTCGCGTGATTTCTTAGATTAACATAATGCAACATTACTCTCCTTCGTGTGGTGCCACGGTCCTGGGTGGACATGGACCTGAACCAACACGGTGCTCTATTTAACAGAAACTTCGGCTGGCTGTCACACGCCAAGTAGATACCCTTTCACGTATAAACGTCGCGGTCGCCTTAAACGTTGTTGCTGTCCCATAGTCGCGGAATGCCAAAAATAGGATGCACGACTACACATTTGATTGTTGGTACAGAAACTATCATGTCATGGGAAACTCTGCCGTCCAATATTTGGAGAAAGACAAGTAACTCTCAGTTACCCTCACATCTTTGTTAACTTAAAAGGAAATAATTGTTTGCACTTACCCTGTGAACAGTTCGTGGACTCAGAGCTAAATTGTAGGGGACCCCTTCCTTCTTCGCCCCAGCATAGCATTCCGTTTGTGTGGCCTGCGTCTTCATGGCATTCCGCTTAATCTTCTCCACGAGCACCACCTCAGCAGCTGCCGGTGACTTGGGAGCCGTCAAGCAACTCGCACTTGCCATGGCAAGCTCATTAGGCGCACCACGGTTGACTTGTATCAGAGACATCAGATCTTCGTTGGTTGGATGCTGCGGTGGAATCTCATGCTGATGCACTGGAATCAGAATGTTCGGATGGATGTGATAGGCCGGCTGTTGAATGATCTGTGGATGCTGATGCGGATGCGCCATCATATGATGGTGTGGAGTCCTCGTTACGAATGCCGTTTGATGCTGTGGCTGTTGCTGTTGCTGCGGCTGCTGTTGCTGTTGCGGCTCGTACATCGGACCCGAGCTCATAATTGGTTTCTTCCCGCCGATCAAACGCTCCTGGCTTCTGGCGCCTTTCATGCGCCCCGACGAGCGCAGGCCAAGTGAGGCCTCGTCAAATGAGGTCAGTGTGTGTGACCTGGCGAAGCTGACATGTTTCGTCCTGTGGAGAGGCACGTAGAAACAGAACCGTGATGAAGTGACAAAAATGTTAGCGGGGAGCGGGGACTTTGCATACCTTGGGGTTGGTGGTCCACTAGGGGCATTGGTTGGTGGGGGAGGAGGTGGCGGGAGACCTACATGCGCTGGACATCGATAGACACTGTCAGAATGGAAAGGAACACTAGTCATGGGCATGATCGCTAACACAGTTTCTAAAGATGCTTAAAACAAAATTCTACCGCTTGTTCTAAGGTCTCGGTCTCTTGCACTCTAACGCAACGGATACTTGGGAGGAGGTTAATGCGATGTCAACTTCATCATGTGTACATGTATGTGTGTTCAATGAATGCCACCGACGACGCGGTGTTTGGGCAACCGAAAATAAAGCTCTAACAGGAGAATGTTACATACCACGTAATCTGATCTGAATTCTGGCTCAAGTACGCCGGCTGATTGTAGCCCCTCACAAAAAAGGCTTCCTGCTGGAAGCTGGATATCCGGCAATGACAAATTTTATACAACAAAACATGAATCTCAGTTCACTAGATCTAATTGAATTGAAATGCGATAAAGGAAAAACTAAGCGGACTCAACGATAAGGGTGAAAGTGAAGGTGAAGCCCTTAAGCAAAGCAGAGAGGAGATAACACTTAGGGGACACATGAGATCTGGCCGTGTGCCGCACGGCAAATCTAGCAAGCTACAGCAGGAATTTAAAATGCATATGCCAAAAACTACCACACACCGACAAGCTGTGTACAAACCCCAGGTCTTTCGGGCGCATTGAGCTCTCGTCCATCGGCGTGGTGGTTGGTTCGATCCATGAGTAGCGATTGGCGGCGTTTTCGTTTCCACTGCACTTGGGTGTGATGAGGATCGAAGCTGGTTGTCGTCGAAAATAGGAACTGTCGGGATCGTCTTCGGGTGATTTCATCTCTTGGGCGTAGTGGTGGTGGTAGCTGAAAGGGGGTGCAAGGAGCACATCAATTAATGCGATAATCGGCGTGTTTAACGACGATCACACTTTACCGTGGGTATTTATAGAATGGCGCGTAGTCGGCTATATTCTCATCGGACGGCGCCCTTCGTCCCACACAGACGCCCAGGAATGATTGGGGCGCCCCTCTGCTGGAAAAACACCCAAAGAATCGCTCCCGCCTCGGTCGTTCGATGGTATGCAGTTGTCTATCCGTCAGGCAATACTGCAAGGATACACCAGTTGAGAGGGGTGAATGCACACATAATCCCGGAGACTTACCTGCTCCCGAATGTCACCCTTCGAGTAGACAGACGCCTTCGTGTACAGGTCCGATGGAGATGCGTTGCGTGGTCTTCGTCTCCCCATGTTCTCGTCCTCTGAATCATAGCACCGTTCCACCTGGTACGCGTTCGTCTAAAATAAGCAAACACGAGCACAATACAACACACACCCCAAATCACTTCGGTGGCCTCAATTTGCGCCCCTCGGCTTACCTTTGCGGATGTTTCAATGTTCCCTAGTGAGATTGCATGGTGCAGGCCTGCGAGACAGAAAAATGAAAAAAAAAACACAAACAATCGATAAGATTCAAATGAATGTTCTTAATTGAGGTTAATAGAGCACGCAAGATGGGTCCACAGTAGCCAGTCGTTGCACGTTACACCAATGACGTCATTGCACTTTTATGCTAAACACACTCTCACACACTGGCACTCGGGGAAATCATGGAAACCATGGAATCACTAGGAGACGCACAAAGCACCTAGTCCACATAAATAAAACATGTTTACTTTGAGTTTGAGTGTTTACCCTCAGATGTACATCACAAAGACTACTCATCCACAAACCAGGGAAATATGTAGAAGAACAAGAAGACGATGGATGGATGGATGAGAAAAAAAAATTGCTGGCTGGAAAAAATACGTGTAACCACAGAACACCTCTTACCCGAGTCTCTTTCGACTGTTTATAGTAGTTTCCAAATTCAACGAGAGGAAAAACAATAAACTTTTGCTTGACACAAGACGCACAAGACGGAGGGGAACGCGAACGAGCGCGCGCCACCGAGAGAGAGAGAGAGAGAGAGAGAGAGCGAGTGGCCTCCCTGCATACAGCAACGAGGCCAGTGCGCCGGTGCGAGCTGGAGATGCTGCAAAGTACCATCAAACAGTCAAGCATCCCCTCTCGTTCACAGATACAGCTGATTTGCCAGGGAGTTCTCTACACCCTCGCAGCATCCCCATCATCGTCGCCTGCAAAGGACGAGGAACGAAGAAGGGAAAAAGAAAATCCCTTTTGCATTGTTGATTTCGATTTGGAATTCCCCAAATTTTAGAAAGAAATGATTTTCGAAATCCCAACCAGTCCACGTCAGAGGATGCCCCGAAATCTGTGAACCAACTCCATGTCCTCGGCCAAAACTCACCATTCGAGCGTATGGTTGTGGAAGTCATCTCTCTAGGTTGTAGCGAAAATCCACATCAATATTAAATGCCAGCGAATGTGTAGAGACTCGAAGTTAAAGTTGAAGGAAGTTTGGTTAAAGGCGAAGACGTAAGAAGAAGAGTCGCGGTTTCGATTAGAGAAAATTCCGGACCGCGGAGCACCAGGTCATTGCGATTAGGATTGCCCGAGTTTTTTTTTTTTTTGCTCCCGTTTGCTACCACAGCAGGATGCCGATCAATGATCCTTTACGTAATGAGAGAGGCCCTTTCGCTGGGCACGGATGGTACACTGCTGGTGGTGGTGCTGCTGGTGCTCGAGACGAGTGGAGGAAAACCTCCAAAAAGCATACCGCGGACGGGAATATCGCGAAAATGTGGAAAAACTTCACTTCACCGTTTGTACAATCCGACGTTTCGCGATGGGATATCTTAAAAACGCACAAAACTTTTGGAAAATGTGTATTTTTCTGCGTTTTTTTTCTTCACTTCTGTCCTTCGTGGACCTTACACCCTCAACGCAAAATCCTCGACACTGAATGGAGTGCCATCGAGTCCTTCTTTCATCTCAAGTGCAGCGAAAAGCAGTTAAATACTTTCTTCTTTGCTTTCAATTTTCCGAGAGAGAGAGACAGTGAGAGCGGACGAGAGCCCGCGCAAACGCTGCTCCAACTTCGGAGTGTTTTTTTCTCCTCCATCGGAGGGCTGCCGAAATTTTCTAGGTATCCCCACGATTGTGTGCTGTCAGATACGCTGGATGCTGGAGACGGTGGCCATAGTTCGTCGAGTGGAAAATTGTTATTCGTTGTGTAACCATGACAATAAAACGTGTCTTCTGCATGAAATATTTTTTGAGCAACGCCGAGGTTATCGCATCTCGTGGTGTGAAGCGCCGTCGCGTCGGGCGGTATGGGGGTGGCTATATTAAGCCTTGAGTTTACAGATAGGCTTAACCGATCCCATTCACCTCCCAGTGGTGAATGGTGATGTGGAGGTGTGTGTGTGTGTTTTTTCGAAGCACACTTTTTAATGGAAGGAGAATAGAATGTTTAATTGGATAAAGCGGGATCAAAGTTTATTGCGGGCCCGAGGCTTTAATTGTCAGACACTGGGATGTGATGAACATTGTTGGCGTTGACGTTGGCTGGGGGTTGTGTCGTATCAACACAGTGGTTGTTAAGTGCAACCATACAGGAAGAGATGATAAAAATAGACTCGTTTACTGGGGGAGAGTGACAAATTGACAAATTGGGGAGATTTAAAATTGTTTTCGGAAAGGAGTAATGGTGGGTAGTTAGAGCGGTTCCTTTCGACATCAGACCACCAATTTAAACGTAAATCCTTTTGTTTTATTTTCGAGTATAGCACAATGGTTTTTTTTATACAAAATCAAACTCAGGCTGTGTTATCTCGAGCGGAATTCGAAAATATCTTTTGGTCTTAGGTATTTTATCTTGTTTGGCTAATTTTTTCTTCGTAATTAATTTCCAGACTGTAACTTCAAATTTGATTTATTCCCTTTTGGATGACGTTGCAGTGTTAAAATTCGAAAGCAGTTCTAGCTTTTAAAATGCTAATAAAAGCTGAGGGGAATTTGATGCTCAATGACGGAATTTGTATATCCACTTGATGTCTTCAAAATTGCTACGAAATGTCCAAATTTGCAGGAAGGGAAATACCCCACCCCAATTATCTTAAGTATTACACTAATGCTGACACTGGATGTTTGTTTGAAAAGAGCATGGTAGATCTTATTTTCTTATTCATTTTACATTCTAAAGGGTGTTTTTTAATTTTTAAATTAAGAATAGAATACAGAAAAATGATTTTAATACCCATGAAAATTAATTTATTTGACACATAATTTGATGGCCCGTGTCGTTGTGGGTATGGGCGTCGACTCCTATGCACTTGGACTTACCTGGCTAGGTTAGATTCCTGGTACAACAAGAAATACTTTTCACGGTCCCACCTCTTTCGAGTCACTGACAATGCTCAAAGAGTATAACTGTCTAGAAAAAGCTTCTCAAACTTGGCCGTTCGGAGTCGGCATAAAACTGTAGGTCCCTTCCACTCGTGATAGAACTGGTGTCAGTGCGGCGTTTTTTCCCGATGACGTGTCCGTTTTTTCATGATCCACGGCCATTTTTTGAATTTTATATAATAACTGCTATAGAACTACATACCACTTCAAGAGTGGAAAGGGAAAAATAAGAGCAACTAAAAAATCATCAGATAATTGACAAAAACAAATGAGCTATGCAAATATAAACAAAATCCTACGTATTGTCTATGGAAGACAATGTATTTTTCAAGATGCATATATTCAATATTTCAAGTAAATCGGTTGTAAAATGTTTCATCAGTTTTGAGATACATGCACTTGAAGTTTTAAGTACTTACAAAAGGATACCAGGGGCCTTGTATTAAAATTCGAAAACAAAGTACTTACTTAGTGATTTTTTCCCAACAATAATCTTTTACTTAATTTTAATATAATATCGGATGTGGCTCACATGACGCATGGACTAATCAGTCATCAGTCATCAGTCATCAGTCATCAGTCATCAGTCATCAGTCATCAGTCATCAGTCATCAGTCATCAGTCATCAGTCATCAGTCATCAGTCATCAGTCATCAGTCATCAGTCATCAGTCATCAGTCATCAGTCATCAGTCATCAGTCATCAGTCATCAGTCATCAGTCATCAGTCATCAGTCATCAGTCATCAGTCATCAGTCATCAGTCATCAGTCATCAGTCATCAGTCATCAGTCATCAGTCATCAGTCATCAGTCATCAGGAATATAGTGTGATAAAGATGAAGTATTGAATAAGTACACTATGTGGTAGATATTCGGCAGCGTTCACACTGTAGATTTAGCTTGAGGGACCAAAATGATCCAGTTAGTACAGTGTGAAGGCTTTTACGACAGGATGTTATTTTCTTCTTCGTGTGGGCCTACAGTCCGGGGTGGACCTGGGCCTCAACCACCAAGCCTCTTCAACTGGCGCGATCTCTGGCAAGCTAATAGCTCCCGTTTCGTACATAAAGTTGATTGAGGCCTTTCACCACTTAAATGCGCCACAGTAGACGCTTTTGAGATTATCCATAGACTACACATCAGCGCCGTACAGCAGGATGTGACCAGTAAAGAGACTTGCAGATCCTCGTGCCTGAACGTCGCTCTTGACCAAAAGACGATAGGATCGCCACCAACTCTACTCCGAGCTGCCAACTTGGCCTAGAAAGAAACATTTTACACCATATCATTCTCCCCTTTCTATTTAACAGTCGCCAACGAATGTAGCAAGCCCGGAAAAATAATCAAAACAGTCCCAAATATTTATAAAATGTCACCGTAATGAAGTATTATCGAGAAAGTGAGTAGATTAACTAGACTATGTGACTTTGGCTAGACGTACAAGAAAAGCTCCGCCGAACTCCTATCAAATTTTTTTCTGAAAGCGGAAACCAATGCCCAACATCTCTATAAAGTTTGTAGACAACTGTAGAAATAAAGCTGGTTCTGGTGCATTTTTTCATTCTGAATCGATTGAGACAACTATCGTTCTCGAGATATACATACATATGTAGAACTATGTATATTCTGCCCCACTGTGCGACGTCCCACGGGGGTTGGGTAGCCCATCTTCTGTCGAAGATACTTGGCTTCCGATTTTCACCACGTGGAGGTGATTAGCGGAAGTCTGTCGACAGAAGGTAAGTGCTGACGCCTGTGCATGCAACAGACCCCATATCAACGCTTTGAAATTCTCGTCGCTGCGTCCTTTTTCTTCTTCTTTGTGCGGCGCTACAGTCCTTGGTGGATCTGGGCCTCAGCTAACAAGCCTCTCCTACTAAAGCGATCTCTAGACAGCTAGTCTCCAGTTTCGAACGTCAAGTTGGTTGAGGTCCTTTTCCACTTGGATGCCCCACCTAAAACGTGGGCGTCGTCTGTTGCCTTGTCCCGCAGGTACGGAATCGAAGACTCGTTGGGCCGGAACTGAGTTGTCCATACACGCCTCTTTAGGCGATGGGTACGTAGACGCCTGCCTTGGCTCATGTCGCTGTAAAAAAAAGCCCGTACAGTTCGTGATATAATCATCTCCTCCAAATACCGTCAACAGAACCAAAATTGGACGCAGAACTTTTCTCTCGAAGAACTTCATCCGCTTTTGAGATTGTCCACGCCTCAGCACCGTACAGCAGGGCTGGGATGATCAGTGTCTTACATAAAGTCAGCGTGGTCCTTCGAGACACGACTCTCTTACCGAATTGCCTCTAGATCCCATAGAATCAGCGGTTGGCAAGAGTTACCCTGCGTTTCATCTCGGTACGGACGGGGTTCTTAAGTACCCCGAAGTTATAGCTGAACATTGTGACGCTCTGTCAAAGACGTCGATGTTGCATGTCCTTTCTTGAGGACAGCATATACTTAGTTTTGTCGTCGTAACGTCGCTGCATCCATTCTAAGTTTATTCCAGAAGCCTTTAGGGGAAAATCCTAGTTTAATCCCATTTTAATTCTCTTAAAAGGTAAACAAATGAAAATCTATTTCGTTTTTTTTTTATCCACGGCTTATCCCACATTTTCTCTCTTTTTTCTTAATTTCTCACTCACTCACAAAAACACGCGCTTCCGTGTTCATACTTCTAAATTACTTTCACCAGTGACATATGTCAAGCATTTTTTTGGTAGTCCGATTTGTAGTACAGCGTGAAGCCCGCTTTACAAGTTGGGTAGTTCCATACAAATTCAGATTTGTAAAATACCAATTTTTTGTAAGAACATCTGTATGCACCTCGCAATTGTCAGCTGTACGTTTTTTCCATGTTTCGCGCCGCAAATATGCACAAAAAAATTGTTGCTTGGCAACGGTATGCTGCTGCAGGAGAGTTGATTGAATTCTCGAATGCACATCTGAAAGGGGAACTGGCAGCGTACATAGTTACACTACGTGCTATCAGCTCCAGTGGAAGGGTGAAAAAATCACACCACATGCCACGAGAGTGTGTGTTCTCATGCTGAATTCTGTAGGTGACATTCAAGAGTGCTTACTCATTGATTTTGAATCGCTGACAGCGTCAAAACTGGAACATAAAAAAAAAACACGAAGACTAGTCGTCATTAGAGTTGAAAGGCCCTCATCTCCGCCATCATCATCACGCGATTCAACCACCCTTCCATCCGTCGATGACGTTGACGTGTGACGTTGAAGAAAAACAAACACACATTATTTTTATCAATTTTTGACTACGAAAGTTTGACTTCTCCACAAAAATTATTACTTTGAGTTTTATTTAGAAAATAAAAACGAAAAAAAGTGAAACAAAAAACAAAACAGAAAACAGATTACATCAACATTGATTTAGCTCCTAATATATGTTTATATAAAAATCCTATATCGAGCTCTATATACAATACATTCTAATACTTGAACTTTTCGATATGCCTGATATTGGTGAACACAGTTGTGTATATCGTTCGTTTCCGTTTCCGTTACCGTTACCGTTTCCGTTTATTTTTCGCCTCGGATGTGCGTGCTTAATGGGTTTCCCCAATGCTGATTGCTTCTCGAAATGTACGTCAAATCTTTGGATGGCTTTCTAGGGGGGGGGGCTACGTTTGTGGCTACTCGAGTCCTAGTACTTTTGGTAGGGTCAAACAGAGGTCGTTATTTGTTCGACGAAGTGCACAGGCTTCGACAGGGACTGCGATCGTTGACGGTAGGCGTTGTAACTTTGGCATTGTGGCATTGTTGGACATCGACACGCCTGTGAGTAGGTGGAAAGTCCTTCGGGAACACTGCGACTTTTGGAACAATGCCGCAGGGAACCAGCTCCGCAGTAGTTTCTCGTGAAGGAACTGCCCTGGGGCACTGGTTTTGGTCTGAAATTGATACGAAAAAAGTGCATTTAGGTGACGACAGCGACTTGGAATGATTAAAAATCCTTACCTCTTGGGAGTTCGTGGCAGACAATACTGCTCTGGGTAGGTGCAGATGCACTGAGCACTGCAAGGATTGCTCACGAATGAGAAGCTCTTCTGCAAGCGGCGTCCCATATGGGCGCCTATGCTGCCGGATCCGAAAGTGTACTTCCGGGACTGGTAGCGATTTGGCGTGTTCTGTTGTTGATACTTGTGGGCGCACATCATCTCCTCGGGATACTGACTGGTGTAGGGGTTGAAATGATGCATTCCCCCGCCGTGGTATCTGCAGGAGACATTAGGTACTTGCTGACAGTTGTAGCAGCTCCTCGGGATGAGGCTCAAGCAGCCCTGGCATTCGCACTGAGCACTGCACTTGCAGCCACCGCCGCCCGGCAAGTTGAGGTAGCTTCGATTGATCACGTCTGGTGCAAAATTACTATTCACGGTTGAGTACTGCGACCTTAGGGTGCCGCCATTGGCGCAGGGCTTTAATGCCACCGTCTGCCTGGTGCTCGAATATCCGATGAAGAACACTAGAACCACGCCAATTGCCGCTGCGGCTGAGCAGATGTAGTAGCCAGCTCGGCCGTACTTCAGGGAGTAATCGTTGAGGAATATCGTTAGTGGAACGCTGATTATCACAGGCACAGATTCTGCTCCTCTGATGAGACCTACCGAGCGGAGAGTAAGATTAGAAGACGAATCAATGGAAGACTGAGTGTGCCTTACCCCATGCCTTAGTGAAGTACTTCGCCTTGACCCTCTGCAGTGCTAGCATCTTGAACGAGTACCTGAAGCCGCCAAACCCGATGCCGTATATCCAGCTGAGGACACACAGTGCCCGAAAGCCGAGTACAAACGAAAGGAACAAAATGGTGACAGCCACTGCTAGCAAGGAAGCCTACCGAGGGAGTTCATTAAAAATATGTCATTTCTGAAAACTGCACACTCACCTGAGACACAATTTGAATGGAGATGAATGTATCCCTTATCCTGCAGGACCTCTTTATGATTGAACCCGCCGTCACGACACCCAATGTTGTGGAGAGGCCCAGAAACGTCTGCAACAGAACCAGGTCCTGGATGTCACAACCTTCCTTGGCGGCATGAAGGGACTGCAAAGAAAAGTGATCAGTTGAATCATACACCAAAACAAGCGCTCAGCACTTACCATTGAAAAGATAGGAGCATAGATTCCCAGAGCCGACACTGCGGAGGTTATGATGAGGACCCGGACTGTGGTCGACTTGGCTGGTACGAGATCAATGAAGCATTTCTTTGGACTCTGAAGCACCGTCTTCTTCTCCTTGACCTGCCAAAGCACACAGTCAACAGACGTGTACACGTTTAAACACAACTCACTTTTTTCCTTTGGTTTTTTAAGTGCTGAATGGCCCTCCTCTGCGGGTGGTACAGAGAGGCGGGACGATAGAGGAGTCCCATGAAGAAGCTAATCGATACAATGGCTGTGATGATTTGCAGTCCAAGTCTCCAACCCATTTTTCTGGAAAACCACGAAACATGAAACGAGCATTTTGTGGCTACCAACTGAGACAACTCACCCCACACCCTCCTTTAGGATTACCGAAAACAGAGCGAGTCCAACTCCCTCTCCAGCCATGGCCACCATCTCGACGAACTGTCGCCGCTTCTTGAAGTAGTTCCCCAGCATTATGATCGATGATTCCCGCACCATTGCTACACCCAGCCCGACTAGAAGTCCTGCAAATTGAAACGTTTTGGAGAAAAAGAGGCAAGAATTGGGGTTGGATCAAGCTTACCGTAGCTAAACGTCATCTGACCAAGTTGAGTGGCAAACGACGTAAAGAGCACACCCAGCGGCAGAACTAGCCCGCCAATCACTGCCAACAGACGCGTGGACTTCTTCCTGCAAAATGCAATCACGATGGGGATGGATGCCGTCGACACTGACCAGCTCAACGCGCCCAACCAATCTGTAAAGAAACCAACCCTCTCGCCTGAGTCATGAACCATGAGCGGGGGCTCCAAAGGGACGTACCTATTTCGTTCCTGTTGCCAAGATGTTGGGTGGCATAGAAAAGGAGCAGTCCATAGGAGAGTTGAAATCCCGATGTCAGGACGTGGGCGAGGAACGAGAGTCCGCATATTATCCAGCCCCATCCACCGTCCGGATAGAAGTGCTGACGAATGGTGGTCGTGTCGACTCCAGACCTTCGCAAAGCCGGAATGTTTCTGTGCAGCATGTGAAACTCGCGATCCAGCAGTCCAGCGGGGAATGCGGAGTCCTCATCGTCCGTCAATCGATTCCCTCGGTCGTATCCTGCAAGGAGGGCGAGAGAGAAACACTCATCACAGACCAGTCTCAAACGAATTTCCGCAGAACGACATACCTGAATAGCAACCCGGCATGTCCCTGTGCTTCTGCTCGGCAGCCCACTGGTCAGACGCCTTCGGAGCACCGCCATGGCATTGACACATAAAGCTATTCCCGTAATAATTGTCGAAAACGTTAGATAAGGCCGTGATTGATTGGGAGTGCTGATTGGAGAGGTTTCCGTTGCCGAAACTCGGCCCAGACTGTTGCCGCCTGAGATGGGATGTGGGCGGCAGGGGCACCGCAGCTGGCAGAACAAGATCATCCGTGTGCAAGTGATGCTGGTTGTACGCGTTGTAGGAGTTGTAGAAGTTATTCATTGTGGCAGCGGCAGTGGCAGCGGCGGTTTTAGTTTGCAACGGCTGTCGTAAGTCAATCTGGGACACGCTTGGTTTAATATCTAATTTCGATGCCGATGCGATGGAAGACAACCGAGGACAGGACACCCACCATATGATGGGTCTGTTATTAAAACTACAATGGCAGCAAATGTATCTATTCGCTGTGAGCGCATTAGGAGCAACGGCAGCAGCAGCAGCAGTAACACCGTCAGGATTGCACAAAGTGCTAGTGGTGCTCGTCGCGTTGGTGGTGGTGGTGCTGGTTGTGTTTGTCGTGACGGCGGCAGTTGTGGCGGCACTCAGCGACCGGTTCTTCTCAGGTTGACGAAGGTCGATACTACTGGAACACTGGTTTTGTCACACCGCACCCGATCGCCAATGGTGAGGTGGCTGAGTGTAATTGTTGTCGAACTGCCGAAGACTATTGCCTGCACACTGGCATTCTGACCGATTATACAAGAACTGTGGCTGACGATCGTTGTACTCCTGCTGATGGTGATGGTGATGGTGATGATAGTAGTTGTTGGGCTGAAATTGTGTCAGTTGTGGGCAACTATGGGATATAGGATTTTCCGGTGACGACGGTTTCTTCTTCTGCACTCCGACAAGGGGACATCTATTCATCCTTTGTCTGATCGTATAGTCTTCTATATTCTCTCTACGAATGCATGTGCACTTCTCAATCATTTTAATTGACTTTTATTCAAGACGCCCAACTCATTATCATTCGGTGCGCAATTCTCTATCTGTATCTGTGTCTGTATCTGAATCTGGGATTGTATCTGCAAAAAGAGAAACGGAAGCTTTGAAGTTTATTCACGTCTAGCACACAAAACACACTTGTACATGGCGACTATCTTAAATCAGCAGTGATATGTGAAGAGCACAGGAGTGATAAACTTTTAATCTTCCAACGGGTTCCAGTGCACATCAACTGAGCTGGATAATTCAATTAATGTTTTAATCAAGAGAAGATTATTTCAGATGGATATCACACAACCAACTAGGATACCTCTATGAATCCTCTGCCTCTGCATCGGCCGTTGCTTTCATATTCACAAAGGCTAACGAAGTGCTACAGTGAGACAGACACAGACAGCAGCGATGTGTACTGCAGGACAAGTGTCATCACTTTCCTGGTCGCTGGTCCCTTCTTTGCAACACTTCACTGCTGTGCCACTTCCCCCTTGATTCTCGAGAGGAAATTCCGCTTAGGGGGATGTTGATGAATGTGACAAGCAACGTGTAACCTATGGTCACACGGTACAGGGTACACGGTACACTAGTCAGCTCACTCTCCCCCCAACCAACCAACCAACCAACTCTGCACTGGCAGAGTAGTTGTCACTTTTGTTTGTCTCGTTCAATGGGTGGAAGAAAAAAGTGTCATATGTGACGCCGAGATGGCCGGGTATATAGTGTGTACCAGAAAACCCACAAAATGTCGAGAATACATTGAGTTTACGTCGTGCGAGATGGTTTCAGCTACATTGGTCACTCTGATGGCGGAGGACTTGGCGCTGAAGTGAAACTTTTCAATTTCTCCGTACACACATATGACAGCTGACAGTTCGAGATATTGCTATGCCTTGTTTTGTCATCCACCCATAAAGTGGGCAACGTTCTAGTGGCAGGCACTCTATCAGCGCGCCAACGTCACAACGTTGCCCAAACAGTTTGTGTATGCAAAACGATGGAAAAATGTAAACTTCTCTCGGATTTGCTGGATGATGTTGCGGCCAGGATGTCAAGCTGTAATGCAAAATGTCAGTGCACTTCTTGAACACACTACCCAGGTGAATTGACATGCAACTGAGACGCATAATCTTTCGTAAAACTACTCAGAGTCGCAGTGCAACCAAGATGTCAGTGTGGCTGACATGATGGTAGAATTTGCACTTGTAGCATCACAATGAGGGTGTACATATAGTACACGTGACAGATGTAGTCAGGGACTTTGTTTATCTGGGCAGCTCGTACCCTTTAAACTAATGAGGGTAGAAAATGAAAAGCAACAAGGAGTATTTAAGGGCAGTTTAATGAACAGTCTTTGGCAGTAATTTATACCACATGACTTTAATGGAGCAGGGATACTGGGTTTCAATTGAAAGCTTTGAGAGGATAAGCTGCAGATTTTGATTGGGATATGCCCACACTCGTTCGGGAACCTGAGACTGGGTGAGATTATTCTAAAGTGACACTTAGACTCCCCACTCAGTTTGAGTAAGACAAAACATGCAAAGAGAAATGTGACATGGTTTTAAATAACGGTTCAACACATCCTATGATTGTTTTCATTTTTCGTAAAATAGCCGTCAAGCAGAGCGGATTTTGTGAACATGAAGCAGTTAATGCTACCCTTGGGCATTCGTTGAAGAAGAACGTGACTGTGTGTGTACTCCAAATCTCCAAATCGGGTTGAAGAACTACGATTCCCACAAGCGTTTCCCCGGCGCCATCAAATTGAAGGTGGGACGGAGTGCGTTCTCGGTGACAGGGAACACTCTGATGGCCGTCCCAAGAACGTCGAGTGCTCGGGTGCTGAGGCTTTGAAGAAGATGAACAAGAAACTCGTGAAGGAGCTAACCAAGTCGTATGGTGTTTTCTGGCTTCCGAGTTCTTGATCAACCAGTGCAGGTCCTGGATTGAAAAAGGTTAGCAAGTTACCTGGTCTCCCCTCCTACTAGGAGTTCACTATTGGCAAGATCGATGAAGTCAAGTCAACAGTCAAGTTCCAGATGAAGAAAGTCTTTTGCTGTTGGCCCGATTAGTTGGTGGAGAACATTTATTTGTCGATCAAAACATACGCTCTCTCGTTATCCACAAAGATTCACAATCTGGCAGTCATTCGAAATTATCGAACGAATGAAGCGAGATAGGAGCTGATTCTTGAAGGCAGAAGCCATTAACCATACGTTTTACATTTCCAGTACTTATAGTAAAATGATATTGCTTATTATCCTCGAATGTGAGTCCAAATTGGTTCCAATTAACTTGTTGTTTAGGAGCATTTTTATTATTCTGAGGTAGCTGTGGGAATCTAGTAACAGCTGCTTAAGTTTTATTTAAGAATTGCTATTACAGAAGCTCTTTAAATCGGTACGACGACGACATGCAAATGTGAGTAAGCTTAGAGAACCAGGGTTATTATTTTTAAAATAAACGTGAAACCTTACTGCACGTGTTACGACACCCACTCTACCCTCCTATTGAAGTTCTTTTGGGCTAAAGCTACCCCATGGATGTTAACATAATCTCATCGATTCTTGGTTGCTTGTGTGAGATATTCACTGGTAAAGTGTCCCCTTCGTGCGTCCATCGATTTAAATTTAAGGCAAATCTGAGCAACAAAAGCTCATACACTGCATGACACACTACGCTTGACGGTGGGGATTTGAGTACATCTCACAAAGGCTATTGTGTTCTTCGCAAACCTGCTGGGTTGTGTTTTTTTGTTTTTTCCTAGTTGATGATACATTTTGGGAAAGAGATAAATTGAAGGTGCCCCGTGTCATAATGGAGAACATAAGTAATCCATCTACCAAGTTTAATCTCAATTCATGCAACCGGTTGGGATATAGAGCTCCACAAACAATTCTTTAATTCGTATTTAATGAATTTATTGCGAATTTAAGATATTGAAACGCATGTTATGCACTGATTTGCAATACATATGTCTGTATGGTCAACTTTGTTCAGGGTGTGGTGTAAGGTGTCGACGAAGCATTTCAAATAATAAGACAAATGCGTAGTTTGTATATTTTCGACTAGCGAGAACTTCGCGAGTCACATCGAACGTGTGATGAAAACATTTTCGGTGTTCCCACGACGACAATCTTACATGCGACACCTGAATCTGCACATACCGCAACAAACTTATCGAGAGTTCTGGCTGGAGTTCCGTCTGGGGGTATTTTGAGTAGCCAGCAGAGTAAAGACGTGTTTATTTTTAATCTCGGGATTTGCTCGAACATAATAAATTACACCACACTGGAAACAAATGTTCGAATCCGAATTAAGCCATGAAAGGGAAACTGGCGTGCTCCGCTGACAATATATTTCGATTGTTACTTTCAGCGTATCCCACCTACCGTGCGATATAGTTTCAATAGTCCTACGTATCCACACCCCTGGCAACAGGCACGAAGGGTATGAATTGACAAATAGATGTAGATACGGTGGGGTAGATAAGTGAAACTCGTCCACCCTCCTGTAAATATGCAATGACATGAACAAAAAACATGGTGTACGAGGGATAGAAGTACATTTTTTTTATTAATAATAACAAAAGAGACAGCAGCTCGACGCAATTAGTAACTAAAGAAATTATAACTAAAACAGTAGATACTAAAAATGTACCACCAAGTCAAACTTGAACTAAAAAGGGGTTCTCTTGGTACTTTTTTCAGAATAACACGAAAATAGTTATAAAAAATGTTTCATTACTTCAGTAGTTTTGTATGTCGGAAATCGCTTCATTTAATAGCTGATACAACGATGCGTGCGTAAATTGCTTCGAATTGTTGTTTATTTTTTTTTTAATTAGTAAGACGAGTGGCTGCCGTTTTCTTGTGGAACTGTGTGTCGACTCCTACGCACTTGAACCTTGGTGACTGAAACTTGGTTCACGGCCGCTCTTCTCTCGAGACAGTCAGCGTTGCCAGCTTTTTTTCCAGGCAAAGCGAGGTTTTGAAACCATTTAATTAAAGTAGACAGACTCGAAGGACCAAAATCATGGTCTACAAAACTCTTATTTCGCCAGTCCTGCTCTATGGAGCCGAAAGCTGGACGCTAAGCAAAACTGCAGAGCTGATTCTTGGTACCTTCGAAAGAAAAGTTCTACGACGGACATATGGTCCCGTCTGCGAGGAAGGCGAATGGACGAGAAGACATAACCGCGAACTCTACGAGCTGTACCAGGATGTGGATGTAGTCCGGAAGGCAAAAATCCGCCGACTGCACTGGCGCGGCCACATCGAGCGCATGGAAAACAATGCTCCAGCAAAGAGGGTCTTTGAATCCGAGCCTACTGGTTCGAGAAGGAGAGGAAGACCGAATCTCCGGTGTAAAAACCAAGTAATCGCGGATGCAAGACAGCTTGGTCTTGATGACTGGAAGCAGCGTGCCTAGGACCGTCAACGATGGAAGGCAGCAATTGCTTAGGCTCGGTCCCTCCATGGGTCGCCGGGATGATAAGTAAGTAAGACATAGAATAAAATAAATGAAATTACGGCACTATGCTAATAACAATAGCTATCTGTAAGTTTCAGAGGAATATAAATGAGTACGTAATAATCACTTATTTTATATATCTCTGAAGACTTTACTTCTTTCAAAATTTTCTTTTTTTCTTTCATATTGTCGAAGAACTCTGCATATTCCTTGAAATCTTATTTGGAAAATATTTAAAGAACGCGTGCCAATTCTGGGCAGTAGGGTCCTTACAATATTCCATTATTACGTCCGAGGATGGTTTCAACAAGCTAAATTCTTTATGTATGTAAGTTATCTACTGAAACATCGCCTGATAAGTATAGTATTTTCCAGGTTTATGAATTCGGGGTAGGTATAAAACTATAGGTTTCAAAACACGAGTGGTTGCTGTGGAAGTTAGGCCATGGCCAGGAATTATCTACAACGAGAAGTCCAACTCGGATTTAAGTTTTTGCTAAAAATCTAAAGTCACGTATACTATTTTATTTTCAGTCACACTTCTTAAAGCTTTAGAGCAGCGCCATGTTGCAATAGATCACTCGTATTGATGCAATAGTGCAAGAACTTAAAACGAAAAATTATTTTAGTAACCCAAACAACATCTAAATGTGGATTACTAGGATCCCCCCACTACAACTTTGTTGTTTGCAGACAAGCACTCTTTGTGAAAATTTTATAAAAAAAACGCTGTCAGATGAAATCAAGGGGCTAGAGAGGTAGAAGTTGACTACCTCTTTACTACATTTCTGGCTATGGCCCTCTACGAGCTGTAGTGCCACCCATATTACTATATTTTTATTATAAGACGAATATTTATACTTCAAATGTGTAACTTGCTTTTTCTTTGCTATCATATAATTAAAGAAGGCTGTACGAGTTTAACTCAGACATACTGTATGTATGCATGAATGGAACCTCCGCTACGCGGGTAATAATCAAATTTTGTAAGAATCTCATCGATTTAAAAATTATTGAAATGAAAATAACTAACAACAAAATTGTAAAATGTCTGTAACAAATATGAGCTAAAGGAACCGGTTGGGGAATATGTCAAATTCAGTGGTATGAAAACGCCATTTAAGGACGAAAACTGGTACATTCTATTCATCAAGAGGAAACCGAAAACTTTAGGATACCAGAAAACATACAAAAATCAATTTGTTTCTGTTTGAAAAATTAATTTAGGTACTTTTTCGATTATTCTGTAATGAGGATAATGCACTTGACGGCTGAATGTTCATTACGATAGTATTTTTTTATAGCAAATACAAAAGAACGCACATGGGTTCAAAGACTGGTGCACTTAACAAAATCCTCCACAGTCCTCCATTAGAACTATTTGGCAACCGAGAAGAAATTCTCCACCAGCATTTCTTCCAGATCGGATTGGATGTCTGACAATCAGACGCACGTATAGGTGTCTGCTCCAAAAACCTTAATATTGCTCTCTCATTCAGCCATCACGATGTGTGGGCAACCTAGCACCAGTAGGAGATTCACTTTTAACCCCAATTGCTACACCTACCATCCTCGTAAGATGCACACAATTAAGACAACCAATCACAAATTGAGGCACATGTTCGAGATTCTCATTTACCACACTATTTTTTTTTTAACAATGGGGAAATGTAAACACTATCCTAAATCACATTTGGGTTCGCATACTTTAATTTAGGCCTCATAAGTATATTGAAACACGAAATACCAGATATTCGTATTTTATAATATAATATCCGTTTTCAAAAGCTAAAAAAAGATAAAATATTTTCTTAAAATTCTGAAAAATGTGCAAAACTGTACCCATTTACCCCAACCGATGTGTGTTAATATGTGAAATTAAATTAACACATCAATTAATCATCTTTTAATTTAAGTGCTCGTTTTTGTATGTTGCTACAAATTTTATTCCATGTTGCTACTACATTATTCCCCCACTCTTTAGGGCAATTAACAAACTATTAACCCACGCTAAATATTTTAGATGCAAAATTAAATGAGGTGCACACTAACGTCAACATTATTCATTCCACAAAAAAAAAAAAACACAAGCTAAACACCCTAAATAACGTCAGTGAAACAAAAGAACGCAACACCACGCACTCCCACTGCATAGTGTGAGGACATGAAAATGCTAACACCACGGAAGAATAAGGATATTAATTGGGTTCAGCTGCCAAGAAAACCGTTCCTGAAAGCACTGAATACATCACATTGCAAGCAGGACAGGAAAATTCATGAGTATAGTTATTTCTTCGTTTGCCAATGCAGCACGACTTAACCCAACGTCGAGGCAACGCTCCACCGATCCACAGTTCAAGGATATCCTGGATGCTAGAGTTCTGCGCTATACACAAATATAATGAGCGCTGCATGCTGTCGGAGTATTAAGTAATCCCAGAATTAACGTCCTAAGTCCCTTCCGAAACTATTCCCCATACCGTAGGGTCCCTGCCCGGCACTTCGGTTAGTTGAAAAAATGTGTGAACTAGATACTTAGTGATACCTTCTTCCTAATCGCTTTCCAAGTTCCCAGATTATCGCAACAGCTGGTGGCTGTTTGAACTCTGGGCCAGCACCAAGCACCACATTGTAATTAGTTTTAATGAAATCCATGTTTATCGTCCACCAGAATCGACAAAAACTTCAAAAAAAAACAGGCGATTAAAGTCCAATTACGGCCGGGGATTAGGAAGGCCCTCCTGTGCGGTAGTGTGCCGCAGTGTGAGTGGGACTGGGACTGGGAGTGTGAGTTGATTTAAAACCCAAAAATCTAAACCCCCTAAGTGTACAGAGAAAAAACCAGCGAACAGCACTGGTTTTAGGTTTACCGCAACCATTCGCAGCGCATAGGTATTACGAATTGAGACTAATTACAGGTACACACGAGTTGTTTAATGCGTTCATAAGGATTTCGTTTGTTTAAAATTGAAATAAATGCAGACAGAGAGTAATTTCGGTTTTAACTCCCATACTCATGCTCATACCGCACCCCCACAGGCCACCGCGCGTTTGGATTTCCACCACGTGAGAACATTGACATTGTCATTGTTTAATGACGGTTGGGTATTTCGGAACCCCTTGGAGGAATTTCGCCATATTGCGGTTGAACTTGTTGAATTATGACAAATTCAGTGGTTTTCCTGAATGAATGCGGTAACTCAAAGGCATTTCTGTAGCCAGAGCGCCACCCGCAACCCAGTCGTCATGGGACGATGCGATGGTACCCTATTTGAATTTTTGCGGTCTGAAGCGGTACGTTAATCCATCCATCCACTTGAAACGATTTCGAAATCAGTTAATGTTGTACATCCATGAGTTTGTCCTCAAATCAGAATGAGGAATGATTGAATGACATTTCGTGCCGGGGTGGGTTGGTGTGGCCGGGCATGGTAATTAATGCGACAACCACAAAATGTTCATGTAGTACTGTGCTGTTTACAGCTCCCTACGGGGATGCTTGCTTGCCGTTTGTGCTAATTAAATAATGCGTACATACACATGAGCCGTAATCAGGCTCCCTTGAATATAATATTTTCAGCTCGAATTGTTCGTACTTTGCAGGTTTCCCATTCAATGGTAGCTGGCCATGTGTGGTCTCGATTCCTAAAGGACACTTGAAACCAGGAGGTGGTCGTTGCTTTGTAAGAGCGAGTTGCGTTCAGCAAGTAATGTATTTTAGGTAAAGCTTGGCTTTGTGAAAATGAGAGAGAGAGAGTGAGAATGGAACGAAGTGAATCGATGGAGCTGCTGCCGATGCTCGTACTTTTCTATATGACTGAATTTAAAATCTACATTTCGACCATTCATAGTCAAATCCATGTTCTTTGTGTGGCGTCACAGACCCGTATTGACCTAGGACTCAACCAACAAAGACTTTCCTGCTAGCATGCTCTTAACTCTTAACTATAAGCACAATACAGTAAATACAAGATGACTAGAGCCCGTGTGGGAGCCCTACGGTTGCTGGGTTCGGCTTTCATGGTCATTTCGCCACATAACTTACGGAGTGATCGTCAATTGCGAAGATTCATTTTCGTGCTTGAAGAGTCGACACGATCATGTACAGACAGAAATTAAAAATGTATTGTAAAAAGTGGGGTAAAATATTAAAGATTGTGAAGGATGCAGCAATTGGGCACCGTGGTGTACAAGTGCACGGTCCGAAGTCGAGTACAAAACCACCTCTCTCGACACGGACAACGCTCAAATGATTTGAATGAGAAACTCACCGCCATTCGTGGTCGGAGTTGAAGAATTATTCACAGGCAGTCTTGTAGACCATGAGCTCACAGCGTATTCTGGGTGCGATGGTATATTTCTTTATTTTCATTTTTTTGGAAAATTAAGTACATGTACGATACAAATCATCTTTTAAGTGTACTAACAATTTTGGCTAAAACGTACATACAAAAAGGTAAACTACTATTGCTGCTGAGAAATAATTAAAAGTACCTTTCTTAAATCTTTGAGTTACCGATGCTCGTTTGATGTTTACGGGCAATGAATTCCATAACCTGATACCGCAAGTGAAGAAAAGCCGCAATGAATGTATGTAGTTGAAATACTGCGTCTTAAATTAAATGTTCTGGTTGATTGTGTGAACTCAAGTTTTTTATACAGATATTGCTGTACACAATCTTATGCAGATTTCAATGTCAGAATATTGTTTTATGTGTACATCCCAGTCAATGATTTTGATAACCTGAAACGTGGTCATATCTACGGAGATTGAAAACAAAGCGAATTATACTATTGAATGCCACTTGTAGTTTATTACTTGATGTTGAATCAAATTCACAGTACACTACCTCGGCGTATGCAATTATAGGCATTAATATTGTTTGGGAGAAAACCAGCACACGCCCACAGCTTTCGAAGACATCTGCAGATACGACCGATGGTGTAATTCACGTGGACAATGCATGAAAGGTTGCGAATTATTTTAAATCCTAGACAAGTGACGCTGTTTGCAATTCGGTCTTGCGTATCAGACAGAGAAATAGAAGGTAACAAATTTGTATCAAAAAATGTTGTTGATATTAAGGTGGCTTGTATTTTAGATGCATTCAGCATTAAACAATTGTTTACAGACCATTTAAATATGCCATCAAGATCTTCACTCAGGCTATGACACAGATCTTCAATCAAACCGAGGGGCCTCGAAAGATAAGTTTGCATGCCATCAGCATGGATGTGAAAACACACATTTTTAGATTCACGAACGACGTCATTAATAAGTAAACAAAAAAATTATTGGACCAAGAATTTAACCTTGAGGAACACCTTCGGAAAGGTACATCACTCCAGAAGAATCTTCACCAATGACAACTCGTTGGGATCGATTACTTAGGTAGTTTTTAATTAGCTGGACAGCACTGGTACTAAGACCAAAATAATGCCCCAATTTCAAGCACAAAATATAATGATTCAACTTATCAAACGCCTTTGAAAAATCAAATAAACACAATATAGTAAGAACACCTTGATTATACATTATTCGAATGACTTAATGACATTGACCATAACACAGCTATGTCCAGGCCTAAAACCAGACTTATGCGAAAAAATAACCAATTAACAGGTGACCCACAATCTGCTTGGCTACGATTTTTTCAAAGACTTTTGATAAGGTAGCTAAAATACTTATGGGATAAAAAAATGGGAGGATGATTGAGGTTTTTTGGTTCTGGGGTGACTTTGGCTGTTTTCCAGCTATAAGGAAATGATGAAGAAGTAATGCAGTAATTTATTTATACGTTATTGGGCTGAATCGGTATAGCCGATTACTATAAAGGACCAGAGCTCAATCCCCAAACGTGGCAAGCATCGTGATCTTAAAGAGGAAATAACATAACAACTGAGATCCACTGGGTTACCTATAAAAGCTTTCATGGTTGCGTGAAGACCGACTAAGGTGGTATCAAAGTTACTTGATTGTCTTACACTGCATTCCTGGATTTCACAACTCGATTTATTGCTTTAACGAAGAACAATGTATTGCACTTATGAACTGGAAGCATTAACCAACTTGCCACGAGAACACAGTAATTGACAGCTGACGGTTGATATTATTATAGATTTAATTTCATGCATACATAGTTCGCATCCAGACGATGTTAAAATACGTCTGTCTTGAAGAAAATAATTACAATATGGAAGTCTTCGACAAAGCGTCACAGGTGTAACATTGGGGTAGTCAGGGACATCGTCTACTACGTCTTCAGGAACTTCGCACCGCAGTAACTACTACAAATGATACTATAGATATTTCAGTAATTGATCCGTGATTTGAATATTCACGTTGACATAGTACCATGTACTATTTTCTACTTTACAGCGTAGAGGCGTGGGTAAATTAAAAAGCAAATGAAGAAGTTCCTGGTCTCTTCGAAATATAAGTTCTTCGTGAGATCTTTGTTCTATTTCTGTTGATGGCATATAGGGAATTAGATTAAACCATACACTTTTGGAGCTGCACAACGAAATGAGTCGAGCCAGGTGGCTGTGGATTCTGGCTGTGTTTTTTGCTCCGAGTCAATAAAACAGCGCAACAGATGAAACACACATGTGAATATGAATCTTAACCATCTTGAAGCAAGAAGAAGAGGTACCATGTCGTCAACTTTCTACATTTAATCATTTCATTATCAAAATGAGAGCCCTTATAATTTCAATATCCATCTACCCGTCTGTCATATTTCATAGCTCCTGCACTTATAAAACGATCGGAATAACATTTTGGAATTGTATACAATAGATTCTACAACAATCACTCGTGCTGCACGTGCTATTGTTCTCTCACGAGTGGATGTTTTTTAGCTGGCTCCGAACGGCGAAGTTTGAGAAACTTTTTATAAACATATTACACTCTCAACATTGTCAGTGACTCGAGGAGGATGGAGCCGGGAATAATGAAAATTGCTAGTCGCTTCAAGAAATGAACCTAGGCACGTACGTATATGACGACGCACATACCGTTTACAACGCGGCGACCCACAATTAATCTGCATGAACTTTAAAATTGGGATTATTTGAGTGTCGACATTTTGAAATTTCGCTACATCTCGTCGATTGATATATCAAAGGTTAGTTATTTTCAAATGAAGTGGGTGTTCCATTTCAACTTCTTGAGAATCACGTTTCAGAAATGTTAGTTCAGAAATGTTAATTTCCGAGCCAAAGTTTGGTCCCAGGAACATCAAAATTCTGTCAGGACATTCAAATTCAAGCATTTATAGATATTGGGTGAATTTGAAAACAAAGTTTTGTATCATATGTATAAAACATCCCTTAAAGTAGGTTCTTTCCCTCAATTTGAAGTCTGAAAACTAGAGTGGAGAGCTGTCAAATGTATCTGTCAACATTCTTGTAATTTAATCAACAAAAGTAGAAACAAAAGGGAATATTAATTTTCAGTAATGTTTTTAAACATACAAACGCGAAAAACAAAGGTGTATAATTCACGGCGTTTCGGAGACACATGGGATAATTTTAAGAACCTGTATAGTTTCGAGTTTCGTAAGATTGAAGGGTTAAGCAATCAGTTCCTTTTCGATATTCCTGATTTGCGAGCCGTGCAAATTAACGCCAGGGATTTTTTTAAATGTTTTCTTCACAAGATTCCAACGCAAACTTGCTTTTTAAATTTCATATTCGGAGTGTGGCTTTTTTCCATCAAGCACGGATAAAATTGTAAAAATGTTATGAAGTCGTCATCTTCCATTCCGGATTCCTTTTTTATTGGGGATTTTTCATTTAATCCGTCAAAGTATTCCTCTTTCGAAACAGTATTCTACATTTTTTTAACTTGTTTATCTCTTGAAGTTACCTCTAATGCGCACTCAACTTTCTCAAGGGTTCACTCAATACATTCCATCTTTATTCACACCAAAGTGGAGGGAACACTCATACTCAATTTTTATTCACACCACCCATAACCTCACAACAGGAAAAGCATACACATGTGACTATACATTAATTTTATTCATGTTCGAACTGGGTATCAGCCGTTGTAACAGAGTCAGACATGGTCAACAAATGTGTGGTGTAGAGCTCGTATAGGATTTTTAATTAATTAAATATAATGTTTGGGTAAGTTTAGCTAAAAGTTTTTTCGATACACTGTTACCGACTGCCTCGAGGTAAACTCTGGAGTGTACTGCAGGAGTTTGGGGCTAAGTTTCCTCTTTTGAGGGCCAATCAGTCTCTATATACAAACAAACTGTAGCGGATGTGCACAGGTTAAGGGTGTTAAAATCAACACCTTTCACCGTGGGCGTTGGACTTCGCCAAGGGTGTGTCTTGTCACCTCATGTTGCAGCGCAGCCGAGGCGAGGAGAGTTTCACACTGGGATAAGTCAATTTCTTTTTGCAGATAACTTATTTGTTCTCACATTTGCCCAGAAGGAACTCCAATGCGTACTAGGTTTGTTGCCGTCTGTGCTGATGCTGGGATGAAGGTTAACGTAGACAAATCGGAGGTATTCCAAGCTGAATACAGTCTTGAGTCCAAAGGTTTGGGCACGCCGCGTCGAACTGCCAAATGCGGCCTCGATGCGTGAAGTGCAGTGAAAACCACAAGGCGGAGGAATGCCCGCTGGGGAAAGAGGGAGCAGCTGACAAAAGTCAGCTCAAGTGCGTTCTCTGCGGAAACGCGGGGCACACCGCTAACTATCGGGGTTGCCCTAAGTTCCAAGAGCGGAAAGCAAAGACGGTTCTGCAGAAGCAGCCCCCAGTGAAAAATCCACTCGGGGCAGCCATAACCGTCACCCCTCAAGTGACCTACGCCCAAATGGCGTCTGGTCAGAGGAGTACGGGAGAGCAGCAGCTGCCGAAGGTAGTGCAGCAACCTTCAGTGCCAAGAGCACACGATCCAACGCCCGATTGGAAATCCTCCATTGAAAGGCGTATGGATCGGTTAGAGGAGCAGGTAGGCCAAATTCTGGCGCTCCTGCAGAACCAAGCACGTCACCAGTCTTAATGGCTGCGCAGACGGAGAGCACATATAAGATCCTTGCAGTGAATGCAAATTCATTGATAGGGATCCCGCGAAAAAACGAGCTCTATAGATTGTTGGACGATCAAAGCCCAGAGTTATTTCTGATTAGCGAAACTAAGCTAACTCAGAGAGGCACATTGGAGCACAGTAATTATAATGTTATTAGAAGAGACCGACCCAACTCCAATGGTGGAGGCGGTGTCGCGATCTTCATTAAAAACAACATTAAACACAAAGTAGTATATAGCAGTGAAGTTCGACGGTTTCAGGAGTTGGAGGCCTGCATCGTGTGCATTTCTCTCCGCAGTGGAAAGAAGCTGTATGCGGTGTCGGTCTACTCCTCCGGCCCCCCTAGTTCCAGAACGACTTTATCAGAGCTCGATTCACTCTTTCGATGTCTTAGACTGGACTCGGAGGAGAACTACTTCATTTTGGCAGGGGACTTAAATGCCCGTCACGGATATTGGGGAAACATAGTTTCCAATAGTAGAGGGGACCAGCTCTACAGCTGGTATTGCTTGCACAGTGTCGAATATAGACTCGAGTTGAAAGCAACAGAGATCTCGTCCTTCCCCAGAAGCGGATCTTATCTGGATCTCCTGCTATTTGACGCAAGACTGCAGCTGACAGACACAAACTCACAAACGGTAAACTGTTTGAACAATTTCGTGTATCTCAGTGACCATTGCGGACTCAGTGCCGAAATCAAGATCCCCAACGATATTGCGGAATTAGGAGAGTTTGTTCAAACGTATCCCTACAATTACAGTAGAACACGCTGGACACGCTTCTCCAGACAAATGACGAGAGCAGTCTCCTCGAATGCGCTCCACATACCGTCCAATAGAAACTTGTCAAACGAGGAGATTGACATGTATCTTATACAATTGGACGAGACAATAAAACGAACAATGGACAGTACGATACCACGGTATACACGCACAAACAACGAAAACTTGTACCGCAATGCGACAATTGACGTACTACATCGACGGAAAAGTAGACTCCTGTCAAGATTAAAAACCTTGTACAGGCGGTTTACAGACAGACGAGATGAGGAAATTAGGACACTGAAATCGCTCATCAAAAACACACAAATATTAATTGTCCAGAATTACAAAATTTCTGTTAATTTGCATTGGAACAATAAGATTCGGGCTGTAAGATCCAACAACCCGAGCATGTTTCCGCAAATAAATAAAATCTTTCGCAGTAAGCATAGCGATCTTCCGTGTCTTAAGCTCCCCAGAACGACGGACAACGAACAAATACTGACTACAGCAGGTATTGATCCAGACAACGCAGTACTCGACGATAACTTCTTTGTGGTCGAAGACCCGCAAGAAAAAATGGAGGTACTAGGCGCGGTCTTTCAGGAAGTGTATAAGGTGAATGTGAGTGTTCGCCCAAACCACAACCTGGAGAACTGCGTACAATCTAGCAACTCGCAACTTCGAGAAGACATCCAACAATGGCGATCTGAGAACATCGGCTTTGTCGTGTTCAATGACGATAACATGGCAGATAATGTCATCGCCGACGAAGGGGTTCATCCCCCGTTCATATCGAAGACAGAGCTCCAAGCGGTCTTCGAATCACTAAAAAAGAAAAAATCAGTTGGAATCGACGGGATCTCGAACATTGTGCTAAGACATCTCCCCCTAGATGTGGTTAATATGTACACTATCCTGTTTAACAATGCTCTGAATAATGCACATTATCCGGAACATTGGAAAACTGCGATTGTGCAACCCATATCCAAGCGAGGTAAAGATTCTTCGAATCCGTGCAACCTCCGGTCAATTAGTCTCCTTCCGAACATCAGCAAGGTATTCGAGAAGGTGATAAATAGAGCTCTGACCAACTGGACAGAGGACAAACATATTATTCCGGATAACCAATTCGGTTTCAAAGCGGGGCATGACACTATTCATGCCGCGTCGAAACTGGTGTCGGATATCCAATGGAACAAGAGCCAGAAACAATGTACGGGTGCCTGCCTGATTGACCTGGAGAAGGCCTTCGACACCGTATGGTTAGAAGGACTTTTTTACAAGCTCAATGGGCTAGGCATTAGTAAACCTCTGCTGTACCTACTATGTAACATGCTTACTGGTAGAAGGTTCGTCGTCAAGAATGGCAGTGTGACCTCTGCAGGTATTTTTGAAGTAAAAAATGGTCTCCAACAGGGTGCCGTTAATTCGCCGATCCTGTTCAACATTTTCTTGAGCGATCTAATAAGTTCTCTTCCTCACGCAATTGCGTACGCCGACGACTTGATCGTGTACAGATCAGGTAAAAAGATCGAGGACATCACTACTCTCGCGCAGGGTGACTTCGACTCATTCATGAGAAGTTGCGATGACTGGAAGTTGAATATCAACTTTCAGAAGTCGGAAACCATACTGTTCAGGACCCCGTTGTATAAGGCTTCGGCGGATACAAAAAAGAATTGGCGAAAGTTCTCAATTGTTGGGCGTCACGGGCAACCACTGGCGCAAAGGACTGTAGTCAGATACCTGGGGATCTGGCTAGATCATTATCTATATTTTAACAAACATGTAGATGCTGCTCTAGCCCGAGCCCGAGGCGCTTTCGCTCTTACAAAGAGACTGTTTTACAACAGCCAACTCGATGCGAGGGTGAAGGTGATCTGCTACATGGCCCTCATCCGGCCAATGCTCACCTATGGCTGTCCCGTGTGGTTCAACGTGAGTGCAAGCTTGATGGAAAAGATTCGGGTGTTTGAGAGGGCTTGTCTTAGGGCTTGCCTTCGCCTTTACAGAACACCAGAGTCCCAGTACAAAAAATTCTACTCCAATGAGGTTTTATACAACAGGGCGAACCTGATACGAGTGGACAATTTCCTGGTGAAATTGATTCGAGGCCATACTGCCAGAGCGATGAACTCGGCCAATAACCTGATCTCTGGGGCTTACTACCCCAATTCCCAGTACCATGAAAGGGTACGTCATAACGGCTTCGTCCCCCCAGAAGCATTCCTCCATTTGGACAAACACGGTCTGATACAAAATGAAAATGCGGTACCGCTCCTCTTCCACATCGCCCGTTCGACTGTGGATGGGCGACTCAACCACGACCGTTCCGTCGCACAACGAGCTGAGGAGGGTCTCCTCCGGTTCAGTACGGCGGTATCAAGGCGAGATGTTCGGGATGTTGCAATGCAACTCCGAAAATTCTGGTGGCTGTGCAGTGAGGGAACTCCCTCATCGAACCCTTTAGACCCGGGTTAAAAACGGGCAGTGCATATCGGTCTTTGTCTTGCAGCTGATCAAACGCATTTTATCAGCCGCAACCTATGGCCGACCTACATATCTTAGGGTAGTTTTTTAGGGTAGTTTGTAAGTTGTACATAAGTATATAATAAAAAAAAAAAAAAAAAATGTTTACACATGTGTACACTTGTGTACTTATGTGTATACACATGTATATAGGACATATGCATATATATGTGCGTATTTTGTAAGATACACATATATATATGTATGTATGTTTAGTTTAAGGTAGTTTAAGTTATTTTAAGGTAGTATGTAAGTTAGTAAATAGGTTTTAGTAAAATCAGTTCGGATATTAAGTTTTTTATAATTTTCTTAATTTTAATTTACAGTTAAATTTATTTTTTATTTTTCCAAGTACATTATTAGAATAAGTCGAAAGACATAGATTAAGATTAAGTTTAGCTTAGAGTGCCCGCCTAGGGCCAGTAAGTTAGAAGTAGTAACAATGTTCGTCCAACTAGTTTTAAGCATTTTTGTCTAGTATTTAAGTATTTGTTATGAATTAAGTTAATAAAAATTAACTAAAATGAATGAATGAAATGACAGTCTTGAGTCAGCCCCAGGACCCAGGATGGTTGAATCAAAAACTCGCCTGGTTCCGCTTGGGCATAACTTCTGATGTGTTTGAGTCGATGGCGGAGGATCGAGTGGCCTGTAAGACTCTCGTTCATGCCATCAACCCGCGACACCTTTAGTAGATCGCTTCATTACAAAACAGATATGGCCTACTATTGATCCAAAACGCTCACGTAGCCTGATCAGAATGAGTAGAAATAACCTCACAACCTCAATCATCAACTTATAATTTTTATATAAGTTTTGCTCGTGTAGTGTTTTGGATACATTAAAATAATTTAATGCTATTGTACAATTGTTACCGATTGCTACGAGGTAAACTCTGGACTATTCTGCAGGAGTAGTTAGTCTTCATACACAAACTGATTGGCAGCTTTGAATACAAAATCTGAATGAAATAAAAAAGCAAAGAAATAAACACGAGTCTGGGTGGCTCTTTGAGCATTCATTTCATTTTTTTAACACAAAAAAAATGTCTACAAAGTTGGGATGAATATTAATTGGATTTGATTCCAGGATTGGGAAATATATGTAACGTGCGATTCATTCTGTTTTTCGTACATTTCGAGCAATATCGGAGTGCATCATCGACTTTCCAAGTCGCCTTTAACTTCCGCCAATTTGGGTCTCAGTTGCATTGACGTGCATGCAGGATAGATAACATCCAGCCCGATAAGCCAACTACGATTCAGGATTTGGAAGCCAACATTACTCCCGTGATTGGTAAAATACCGGTCGCAACACTGTAAGCAATTATCCCAAATTGGACCTTTAGACTGCACCTTGTACGGCGTAGTCGCGAGCCACATTTACACGAAATTGTGTTCAAAAAGTTTCCGACATCCAAATTAATTTTGTTTGTTTTACTTATGATTAAAAAACAATCAGGATCAGCCGTTACTTACATGCGTATGTAAAACTGTAAGTGCACTGTCTTAGTCGGAAGTTCGTCTTAAATTCAGTAAATTGATGCAGTGCACTGCTCCCACATCTCCGGCTTTGTTTCTGTTATCCTTTTCAGGCAAAACTAACACTTTACCCCCGGTTCTAATTGTTAGTTTTAAATGAGAAACTAATAAGACCCTACCGGAGCATAATTTCATGCGGCATTAATTTGCTAAATATACCACCAAAGTTATAAAGGATTTAATTCGCCACGACTCCACTCTAAGCCGTGCAAACAACAACACCACTGACTTGGGCACATAAACAAAACAATCTTCGACGACAAGGTATTTATTGTTTTCTTTGAATTGATGATGAGTCACGAACATGCCCATGAAAAGGAGCATTCCCAAAATTGTATATTCAGGAGACATCGTCAGCAATTGAAGATACGGGACACAAATTGGGGGTCTCATTCGGCTTATCTCTCAGCAGCCTCCATGCTACATTTGTAATTGAATGAAAGATATCGATAAGTGTACTTGAATCTCGGAAGAACAATACATTTTACGACTACATAAGTAATATCCACTCGAGATTCCTTGACAGTGCTCGACACACTCGTATAAGTTTTATGACAACAATTCGAACATGCAATAAAAGGCAGTGTAACGTGCAATAAAAACCGCAGCAGAAACTATTGGGAGTCGCTGCCACTTGTGAATGTAAAGAGCCTTAACATTTTTTCCGTTTTTTTTTTATTATTAAATTCTGTTTGAATTATGCGCGTTCAAAGATAAATTCAATGATGTAAGACAGCCGTTTTATGTTTTCCCAAAAATTACCCAGAATAAGGAAGTAGTAAAGCGAGGGATTTTTGCCGAATCACTGTTCAACTATTCAGCATCCACCCGTCACAGTGTAACTTTCACTCAAACTTCCCAAGCACCGTCATGAATAGTTACGATAAAGTTTTTGTGTTTTCAATTCAAGTCGCGAATTTTCGTCGCAACTTTCACAAAAATTTGTGCCAAAAGTTCGCTAAACTGCCTTCATTCACGATATTGTGTTTCCTCCCAAGGGGTGAGCCCTCTAAAGTACCCCCCTCCCGTCCACAGAAGTGGGTCGTAAATGGCGTGAAACCTAATTCATAGTTCAAAGAGCAAAAGCACGTATTTAGTTTATTGCGGTATGACCTCTTTTCCTTATCAATTTTGGTTGTCGCGCGACTAACATTGATTAACCATCGGCTTCCGGTGGGTGGCAGGAAGTGAGCACAGGCGGAGATGGAATGTTCAGCTATTTCCTTGAGGAAACTTATGTCTGAGTTCCTGAAGGTACTTTCAATCTAGGGGATCAATTACTTGGAAATTGAATGCCAGTGACATTCAGAGCATGGCGAACAGATACTGTTCCGGAATGTTTAATGTTACATTGAACATTCACTCTTGAGTTGTCTTGTGATCCTATTTGAAAGATAAACCAGAGCATGACACTCAGAATGCCAGACACTAAAGCATTTAACCCGTCGTTAATGAAATTATTGCGTACACACAGACACGAAACAAGGAGGGGCTGTGGTTAGATATAGGAATGTTATCCATTTGAAAACTTCTCAAATGACGATTAGGTCAATTCATTAAAGAGAATCTCTTTAAGTCCTTTATGTACCCATCAACCGTTGGATACATTCAAAGAACAGCATCACCTTGTAGTTTGCAAAGCAGGCCATGCTCCCCAAGCTCATCTAGAAAGCACTCCTCTGGTGGATGCTACTTTCTCATGCGAATCGAGGGAGCTATAATTTTCTGATTTTTTCGATTTGAACGTAGATATGGAGGAGCTTCTCGTGGCGCTTAAACTCTCCGCACATTTTCAGTGATTCTCGAGAAGAATCTTGGCATCTTTTTTTTTTTCATTTCCACCGTGGGAATAGATTCGTGCGGCGAACACCACCGGTGCTTCGTCTCTGCTCCTAAACGCAATAAAAATTACCATTAAATTTCCGAATTTCATCCAATTCATGAATTCTTTATTCCTATCACATTTTCCGAACGCACTTCTGCTCTCACGAAAATAAGGATCATATAATTTTCTGTTTAGTGAATCCTGCAGGTGAGGCAGGTGAGGAAGAGATCGTTTTTTGCCAATTATCTATATTTATTTCCCAGTGACTTCCAGTAGCAGTAACGGTGTAGATCGTTTTCGAATTCCCAGTAAAGACTCCATTTTTCAATTTGAACAAATGCAGATTATGTGAACACTACGCTGTCATCTCAATACTTCTCCTAAATGCAGTAACCATGTCGGAAGTGTGTGTTCACTGTTCACGTGTGGAAGTTAACCTCCCCTTTGTTTGGTTTATTTCTCAGAGCTATCCCAGGCTCCAGGAAAATCCAGGAAGAAGTTTGGCGACGACATGTAGACGGCACGTATCAGCAAAGAGGCAAAGTTTTAAAGCACGCCTGGGTGCAAGAAAATAAACGAAAACGTACAATTTATGTTGAAAAAAATATGTTTTTTGTCTGATGACCTACATGCGAGTAAAACCATGCATTAGTTTGTCATCGACAATTTATTTTTAAGCTGTTTTATTAATAACGTTGTAACTTCATGGCAGCTTCGTACTTCACTGAAATTTAAGTTTGACGTCGCGTTGTGCACGTAGCACATGTGCTGGTCCAAAGCAACAACCGGGCTGTGAAATCAACACGCGTTTGGGTTACACTTTTTAGGACGGGTATCATTTCAATTGTTCTTATAAATATATAATATGCGAATTTTTCGAATTATTGTATTATATTGCTGCTTTTAACGTAATATGTATCAACGTGAAATTGAAAATGGATGCAATTGCAAGCAGTCACCCTCAGGCCAGTGTAGGCCCGTTGAGTTACCATGTGGATCTAGTCTAGTTCTATTCTAATTCATAGTTATTATGTTCTCGATTCCTGGTAAACTGCAATTTCCATTTTGGTCTGAATGTGACCAATATGAGTCGGTTTGTGGTTAGTGTGTCTGCTGGGTACTGGTTGCGATTTATTTCCAAATGTAGCGTCGAATTTTTCACATTTTCCATACAACTTCAGTTCGCTAGAATCAACTCGTGGTTAAACTAAAGTCCCAGTCAACAGAGAAAAAAAAACAAAAATTGGTCCTTCGAGCCGGATTTCATTACAAAATCGAAAACATAGTACTACCATGTCCACCAAAATTGATAGACAAATTCGTTAGTCCTCGTAATGCAGAAAACCCGCAAGGATTCGATAACAAAGAAAGAGCAGATGCAGAAGCGGATGAGGAAGCTGTTGCCATTTTCCAGCACTGCGTTCGTTGATCCTGTTTGTATTTAGAGGAGAAAATTTACCCACGAACTGGATGGGTTCTACAGCGACAGAAGTTTAGCAGGCATCTATAGAACTAACGGCTGTGGCCATGTAGTCAGTTCAGTATTTAAGGTTACGAATCGACCCACTGTGGACTTTAACCAATAAAATGAAGGCAATGTGGACGATACATTTTAAGGGGACATTGAATCCTCTGTCGCAAGTATCGGGCTTCAAAGTTTGTTGGTTGCAAAAATGTGTTTTTTCGCAAATGTATACATAGTAACGTAATAATAAATATAAATACCCAGAAAATAGACGCACCGAAATTATAAACTTTCATTTTTGACGATGGAAGTTTGAAAAGATAACTGTTTTATTTTGTAATTTAATATTTTGCCGGTCTACATCTTCGGCGTAGTCCTCCCCTAAGGGGTTTGGTGTGAACTTTACCAATTTACTCATATATCCAGGATCAATAATCAAGCATGTAGGGCTGTTTTAACCGTGTATTGCTGCCAACACACTAAGTTTTCGTAACTTCATCTCCCAATGGTCCCATTTGCATTCGCATTCAATTTTGTTTTTAAAATGTTTTTTGGAATCATCTTCTCTATTATTTTCAATCGAATTACTGTGCTTAAAAAAGTTTTTACTGTGTGATGGTTGATAGTTCTTACGCTTTCGATACTATCTTACAACAGCGTGTGTGTGTGTTTTTTTTTCAAACAAGTTAAATTAATTAATCAAAGGAATACAAATATCCATGTCTTCCCATTGTTACTCCTAAACAGCATTGATTTGTTTAGATTGATTTATTAAAGTGTTTCAATGTGGACACACGTTGTTTCACGAAAAAATCGATGAGCAAAGGGATTTCATCTGAAAGCGTTTTTATACGTTTTTTTGTCCCGTGTCCATGCTTGCGTGTCACGCTGATACGCTTTCCCAACCGTGCTAGTGGGTTGAATTAAAGTTCTTATCTGAATGTGTTTTTTTCCCCAAATTTCGGTGCCAAATTTTCAACACAAAGAGGAGTGGGAAACGAACGAACAAAGCTAATGTTCATCAAGTAGATTCAAGTTCCCGTTTGTGGGAGTACTGGTCTGAAGGAATAGCACTATGTATGTATGTTTGTAAATTAATAATATAAAATTATGATTATACTATTGCGAAGTCTAATGCTATGTTAGGTTTTCTGAAAAGAAATAGTAGAGATTTTCGGGATATAGATTGTATTCCTTCGAAGAACTCCCTAAATATGACGATAGATGTAAAATAATAGGCTTGCAAACCTTAAGTTTCAGGCGTAAGGCAGCGTCAGCCATGTTCATCCGCGATATTATTAATTGCCGTGTAAATTCACCAGATTTACTTTTTCTTATGAATATATATGCTCCCCAAACATGTAATGAACCTATTTCAAGGTGTATAAACACTTTTAATGAACTTTGCAAAGAAATTGATTTTAGCTTGTCTCGATTGCAGTTTAAAAAATTGATCCATGCACTATGCTTTGATTAATACTGTTTATTTGATGTAATCTATGAGATGCAAAATCGGTAGATGATCCTTAGTCGCGCAGCAAAATCTGCTGTGTAAATCGATACTGAGAGTTAACACTTAGAGAACGTAGTGTTTTGTGTACTCTGTGATGGAAAATAAGAAAAAAAAAAGATAATTTACACGAGAACATTTGCAGGTAGGTTCAATAGAAATACATTGTCGAATTTTCACGGGATAAAATGATTTGTTCGAGTTAGAGGGAGTTTTAAAAAGATTTGAGTTAAAGAGAAAAACGATTTTTTTTTGTTTTAATGTCCTTTTTCAATTTCTTCTATTAAGGGAATCTTCATGCCAAGTCTAAATCAATTTTCAGTTTGTCATAATTTATCGGTATACGCATATAGAATGCAACCAACGAACTTTCAATCTGGTGATGTAATGCCTTAAAAGTTTAATTTATTGTTGCTTAAATCTTGCGATTTAGATCGCATGCAACTTCGAATTCTTTAATTGATCTTACTACCAACTTGCACAGCATAACTGCATCAGCTCTGTTGACCTGCCTACAATCAACTGATGTTTGAATTCCAATTGAAATTTCACTAAAACAAGAGTTTTTTGTCTCGATAGATTTCCATTGCATTGAAATAAAATCAGTTTTGAATCCAACGAACAATAGAAGGAAAAGGATAACATTGTTTCTTTGCCCTGTATTTTCAGGTAGGCATGTGTTGGATAGGGGTAGGTAGAAACTCAACGCACGCGGTTATTGGCAATGCGATGTATAATTAGGTACATATGTGAATTTTCTTTAATTTGTGTTAAAAATTACACTTAAGGGGTGAAAATGGAGGCCAAAAATCGAGAGAATTTCTACGAGTTAGAGGAAGTTTTGAGTTATGGAGTGTTTTTTTACATAAAATTGAGGCAAATGCTAAAATATGGCGAAAAAGTTCGAGTTAGAGAGAATTTCGACTTAGGGAGGAGTCCACTGTATTTCTAAATGATTCCTGTCAGCAAACAGCTGTTTTACCGGCCACTTCATAATTGGCAGCTACTGACATTTGAAAACGCTTCAGCTCGGTGGGAACGTCCTATTGAGGTATAAAAGTTCATCCGAACCGGCAGAGCACAGAGTATAAGACAACATGCATAAATTACCATGAATTGAGCATTAATTATTGATGCTTTAATAAAGGCAAGTCCCTATCACAATTTATGTGCTCTTAAAAATATGAGTCAACTGTTGAACACCTCCTTTACAAAAAAACGCGATTGTGAACAAATTCACGTATCTGCCGCCATTTTCCTGGTGGAATTCACGGATTTTGTGCAAGCATGTGTGAAATCCAAAGTAAGTCCACTACTCTTTTATGTATTAAGCCACAGCGGTCGAACATTTTATAATGGTCTAGTTGGATATTCCCATTTTAAAGAATATTGAGTGTAGATTTACTTCGAAAACGTGTCCCATTGTATATAAGGTTCCGCGTACACGATTGATGTAAAATCGAGGGATCTAAAAGGAAATGTGGACGCGTGGGTAGTAGACACTATACTGAAAGAGTATATCTGCCGCTATCAAACTGTAGACCTCCTCCACTCGGTAGAGAACATTAGCACGCACAACATAAACGGTTGTTAAGGAAGCTACGGCCAGTTCCAACTCTGATTGTATTGTCACTCAGATTATTATTATTAGTAGTCTGATAGGAAAGATAACGGGCCATTATTCGACTGTTGGTCAATCCGCCATAATCGTAACAATCAGAATAAATGTCGATGTGATTTCTATTCTAAAAACATAGACCCTGTGTTGGGTATAAGGACATTCAGAGAAACATGAATACAATCGAAAGAGTGGTCTGTTGACTGTTGACAATGTTTGTAGCTTTACCCTATTAAAGTACAGCGCTAAATGAAGGACAAAGATGATGGTTGAATCAGTATATTGGTGCAATGACACGTGTGGCGGTCAGTCTACGTGCACATTGCTATATGGTTTGAGTCGATACCGGATGCTTTGCGATACGTGCCTAGGAGTAGAAGTAGATGCAAGGACGTAGCACTAGAACGTAATAGAATCTGATCAGCGGTTGCTCTGGTTTTTCCCAGCCTAGGAATGACATTGCAAACGCTAAGCAAAAACTTCTCTAACGAGCTTGACGACATGAGACATGTATACAATTATATTGATTTGTGATTTTGGATCAATCTAAATGACCAAGTAGGCCTCGTCTGTGAGCCACCAGGCCCCACTGGGTAGCCTTCAAAGCAAGCAAGTGGTCCTGTCGTAAATCTGTCATCGCTATCAAGGAAACACACAACCCACCATAACGGAAATATAACTCCACTCTGAGGCGCCAGAAGGGCAACGAATGTCCTTCAGGTAACACAAATCCCAGCGAAGAGATTGCGCTCAGACATATTCGCAGTTTCTGAAGGCGATGTTCCGTTCTGATGCCGTATAGGGATAAACATTTAGTGGCATTGGCTGGGCAACTCGTCTTCGCATCTAGTGTCTACGATGGTAAGGGCATGTAGAGCAATATGATCCCACATTTCAGATTACAGTCCAGCAGGAATAATGTGTCTAGGGATGACCTGATTTCCCTACACACAGCAACAGCAAAGAGCAAGGATACACAGTTGCAACAGGTACCTGCTGGGAGAAGATGAGTGTTTGTTAATTGTCAGGCATATCTCGGACTATAGCACCGATTGGCAATTAAATTATTATCTAAACGATCATCATCAGCTCTCAAAATGCGCCCAGAAGGAGTGAGCAGTGAGGAAAGGAGTTTTCAGTCTACACACTTCGATTATGCTACGTACGCACTTTCGTTGATAGCTGCTGCCTAATAAGGTTATTTTAAATGAACGTTCCCCTGTTAGAAATGCCCTCATTCGATTTATGGTACTTGCCATGTACTCGTGCTCTTAGTCATGCCATTTTATGAATCACACACGCACACAGAAGTCCCCCAAGACGAGCGTGCAGACGTCTGTGCGAAGAACAAGACCCAGGGTGGGCGGCTCACATTTTTGCAGAGAAGAGTAATAAAACGAGAAAAATGCTTTCAAATTCCAGCATATTTCGAGACACATGCCTTGAATGTCAATCTAATAAAGCGTGAGTTTTCTTTCAACTTGCAAGGTTGAAGGATGCTCTTCAAAACGCGATGATCGACCTTAGAATTTTCTTAAATTACACGCACTCATCGCACGCATAGTAATCGATGGGGAATAAGTGTCGAAAGAACCCCGTAAAACGAGGTCAGACGAGTTACTCTGTGAATAGGTGCAAATAACTCTAAAAAAAGCACGAATAGCTCTGTGCGTAGATGAGCACTGACAGAGAGACTGAAAGAGAGTGCAAAGCACTTGTGCGTGCGTCAGTCTTATCACCAGATTTTAGGATTTAGCTTATCACCCGAAAATTATGCGTTCTTCATTTAAATGAGAGATTTGCGAACGAGGTCTCGAGACGGAGCCCAATTTGGGTGGAAAACCCCCCGGGATGGAAAAAAGTTATGAAAATGAAATAAAACTCGCGACAAATTTATGGCAGGCGATGGCTTAGCCTTCGAAATTGTCACAGAAAAATGATTGTCTGACGGATCTTTATGAATGCTCAGCAAATTTTTCTCCACTCGTTATCAGGACGTTTTCATTTGGCGTTATTAAATTTTGGAAGGATATCAGCAATCTTCTAATCGCTTTAGGATGTAAGTGCCTTTCTCTGTGTTCCTAACGACGAACCAGTCAACGATTCTGCCAAATCGGAGAGAGGGAGTGGGAGTTCAGCTGTTCAGTGGGTCCCCTTAGTAAAACCAACTCTTAAACAATGATACAACAAAACCCTTTCAACCGTCAACTGGCTTGGGTTAAGTTACACTGGCATAGTGTCACCCTTAGGAAGCGTAAATTTCCCTTTTTGCTGCCAAAAAAACAAAATCGAAAACCAGGCAGCAACACCCACCAACGCCTGTAGCTTCGACAAAAAACTGGCAAGCACTTGGTGAATTTAAATATGATACAGACTGTAAATCAGAAAATTTCCGGGAAAACATTTTTGGCTTCGCACGATGAGTGTTAGTTTAATTGACGTGTGTTCAAGCCTGCTCACCTCGCAAAATGTACACATTCACCCCTTGAAGGCAATCGCATCACAATGAGTGGTTGTTATGCCACGGATTGTATACCCAATACTCTCCGATGACTTGCTACTCCAGTTCAAGCGCCGCGCCGCCGTCAGGCTACTGCACGCTTTTGTTTTCCCATTACATTAAATGAGGCACGGGGACAGGCTGTAAAGCCTGATGGAATGAAATTGAACACACACACCGCCGCGCCGCCGTTCGCATCGGCAATTATACATAGCGATGTCGCGAGTCGATTCATTTTCATCCACTTTTTCCCCCCTCACAGGAACAAAACAAGGACTGACACATACGTACACACACTCGGAGGCAGTGAACTCAGGTCTTTATCCATCCCAGGCACCACACGTTATTTTATGATGCACATAATCACTCCTGAATGCGGGTGGAACGACGGCGACGGGTAAGGCAAGTGCTCTATTAAATTGTTCCTGTCGCCGGGTATTGGACCTCCGTCATGTGGGACAAATGATAGAAAAGTAGAGAACGGATTTAAGCACCCATTTGCAGTTACGGTGCGCGAGCTTTATGAGCTGTGCAGAGATATGGGTGAAAGTCGGATGAGCTATGAATTAATTGACGGCAGGGAAGTTAGATGTTGGCCGAGCGATTAACTGAAACCACTGTCAGGGGACACGTTGAAGGCGGCCGATCGAAAACTAGTTATGTTGAAATCTTCTCAAATTATCTTAAGGTTTTATATGACTTAAATTTTGCCATAAATTTTGCCGGGATCCACTTCACATCGACCTTCTTATATTATTCCCCAAGTGGCAGTGGACTTGAAGGGTTCCTTTTTTATATTCGGGGAAAGGTTTATGAGCAAAGCGGCACTGAAACTGAAGAAGATTAGAATTCATCAACGTTGTGTCCTTCTTCCTTTTGCGATCTTCTGTGTTTACATAATCTACAAGACCTTTGCGAGCACATTGGTAGGTGGTAGTAAAACAGGATACGGATTAAGATAAGTGCCTGATTATATCATTCGAATCGGAGGGTGATCAACATTAAAAATTCAATTCTTGTGTACTTTACGTATGTATGTATGTCTTTTACCGGGTTTGTGCGTAAAAATACAAGCTTTGAGTTAGATTAGACACCGAAGTTCTAAAAGTAATCGCCTGTCAAATGCGAGAATATATTTAAAACGTCTGCTTGCAGCTGAAGTTGGATGACAAATGGGTGGAAAATCTGTACTTTAGGCACAATGTACCTAGGTAACGAAGAGTTTAAGCATATTAAAGAGCTTGGATTTAATTTAAAAAAAGGACTGCTATTACACGGGATACACATGTATTTGATGCTGGCTTTGAATAAATCCATGCTTATACAGGAGTCGCTGACGCTATCAGCGCTAATAGAACCAAAATCGATATAATCCTCATTTTGCCTATTTTGACCGTTTTTGCTTGATTGCCTCCCCCGTTTCATTACCCATTGATAGTAGACAACTGACAGATTGGCCGTTCAAAATATACTACGGCTTAATGCTGTCATCAAATTGATGAAATAATCTTATTTGTTACTCATCGAAGATTCGATGGCTTGGTTCAATGCTGGTTCAACACGCTTTCCTGGTGGTGCAGGACACGTCTGCTTAACATTGCGAACATGGTGGGCCAAATACAAGATTATTTTTAAAAATAAAATGAAATTATTAAAAAATTATAATTTTTACATGTATTGTGGCTTTATTAGTAAGAAGAAGCATTCCCATTAATTATGAAATACCAATACTTCGTTCGAGTGGTTGCCTCGACTGGTTTCGCAGTTTCATCCCAATTGTCATCGGAATTGTCCAAGAAGTTTTCGAATTGTAGCTCAAGGATTGTTTGGATGATATTGACCTTAAGTGCCTGAATTGTTTCCGGATTGTTGACATAACATCGGTTTTTCACAATTCCCCACAAAAAAAGTGCAGCTTCGAAGCGGCCAATTGACATCGCCAAGACGGCTGATAACACGATTGGTGAATTCAAGGTCGTCCAAATCCATGTCTTTAATTTCAGTAAGAAAAAACCTCGGTTAACATGGCTCTGTAACGCCCACCGTTGACTGAAATGTTGTTCCCAGCCTCATTTTCAAAGAAGGCCACAGCAGCCACATTCTCATCAGGTACGATGACGGGGACCTTGAGTGTTGTCCACTAGCATACCAGTCTCACGAACTTTTTGCACAAAGTGCGATAGGTTCTTCATTTCTGTCAAAACTTCTTTTCAAAAACCGCACTCTTTCTGCTACACACTTTGGGCTCACTTTGGAAATAAGTTTTCAATATTTCCCAACGCTGGACAAACGTAAAGCGAGAAAGATTTCTAGCGGTAAAAAGCTGACAGTGTCAAAATAACCTATGATTTAAAAAAAAAAACTATATGGCCCACCCTGTATAAGTTCTTCTCTGTTATAATGTGTGAACGTCTGGAATTTGAGCTCTCGTGAGTAAATGCTCACGTGATGTACGTGAAGTTAACATGATAGTTCATGGTTGCGGGAGTTAATTTCACGTGAATTACCACTTTCCATCAGATTCTAAATACTCTTAAAAGTTCACAATATCTATGCCGTTTCTGAAACCAATTTTATTGCGCTCAGTATAAAGAACGCATGTAATCGGGCACCTTTGATCACGTGAATTATTTTCACATGTGATTTGTGATGTGCACGTGATCACATGACATAGTTTGACACTTTACGGACATGACGCAGGGCTTAGTGCATAGTAAGACTATTTATGTTATCGTAGTCTGTAAGAAAATACAAGCAAGCGTTCCAGTATATTTCGACCAACAGAACAACGAAACATGGGACGCTTGTACATATATAAAATGGTACACACCACAACCCTAGGACATATTGAATCAGTTAAGTACTTTGATTTTGATATAATATACTGGTCTTGATCCATCAAAAAGTTGTTAAACGTTGAGTGAATAATTTGCAAAAAGAAAATGTATAGATCTCTTCTGTTCGCGATCGTTCTATTCATCAGTCAATATCGCAATCTTGTCACGCTGAGTGATCGTCTCGGATTGAGAGCAGGCCATGATTATTTTGTAATAGGGCACCCTGTGACGTAAGACCATTTACGATTGATGTGAACAACTGTTTCAAGTTCCAGAAGATGTTTTGCAGTAGCTAGAGGTATGGATGGAGATTTGCCACCCGGAAAGAGCATTGACTTATTGCTGACCAATATGCCAGTTGATGGTGTGATTGAACAAATTTAATATGGTGGAGAACAGTGCAGTGGCACAGTGGCATACACCAAACATCCTATGCACTGCTGACTGTACTTGTTCCAGAATCTCTCCTCAGGAACAACTAACATGAAGTAGGACAATTGAAAAATACATAATTTCAAATTTTACGATATTCCAATAAATAATGTCCCATCATTCACGCAAAATGTAATTTTGATATAAAAAGCTTCAACAAAAAGCTTTAATTATAAATGGAATATCACATCGGATAAATCGCTGCCACGACTTTGCTGGCAAGTGCGTACTCTTTTATTGAATTTTTCTATAACCCAATTTCCTCTTTCAAGGTGTTGGTGGTGGTGGGCTTGTTTGCATTGACTTTTCACTTTAAAAAAAAAAACCAATGGCGTTAAATAGCAAGATGGCTAATTCTGATCGCAAAAACGGCGATTACGCGATTAGGAAATGACTCATGCAGTAATTGAATTTTTTCTCTGGCTGTATGGCATGTGGCACCGTCTTGTTGAAGCCCACATGTTGATCACATCCATATCTTGTTACTTAGTCACTAAAAACTGGGTAATCGTGTAACCATAACGAAAACCATCAAGATGAAAATGAGCTTCATCACTTAAGATGATTTTGTACAGTAGCTGCCAAACCTTCAGTATTTTGAAAATATTACTTTAAAACGAAAATGTATTGTTCTTTCGTATAACGTTCCATTTTTTACTAACGCCGAAATGTCTGCTGTCACATTTTCATTTTTTGTTTGGCATCACTGTACTATTAAATGGCGCAAAATCAAAATTTTGCGTGAATTATGGAACACCCTACATTTACAAAATAATACGATTTTGTTTGGTATCCGCTAAAACGCCTACATAACCCTTAACAATTCCTGTCAGAAGAGAACTCTCTCTCGTGAGATTTCCTTACTCAGCTAGCCACTTTTTTTGTGCTCAACGAGTTTGTTTTCCTTCTGCAATTTCACTCCAACTCCTTGAAATGCGAAAAATTACAATTTTCAGCTAGAAGAGTACTTGAAAAGTTCTAGTATTTCAGCTGTGTAAGCAAAAAACACAACACAAAGGAGAAAACTGTTTCTTATTTAGTCCTCCTCGTAGTTTGGTCTTAATTAGACAGCGTGAGAGCCAGCAACAAACAATGACGGATACCATTGGAACTCCAGCACGGTTTATCTCAAATCCCATTAGAATAGCGTCGACGGAAATATATTTTCATCAGAAAGTAAAAGCATAAACAGAATGCGGTCGCGCGGAAGTGTTAAGCCTCAAACTCATAGAATTACCCGAAAACATAGCTGATTATTCCCTTCGCTAAGTAACAAGAAAAACAGAAGAAACAAACAGGAAGTCCACAGAATGGCGCCGCATCAAGGGAACCAACAACTTCACGACGAGCAAAGAAAGAGAACTGGTTTCTTGGGAGAAATAAGGAAGGGCAAGGAAATTAAACGATCAATGAGTCAAAGAGTTTGTTGTTTAAAACTTTTACCAAAGGGCAAACCAAACTGCAGGCGGGCGGTGGAGAACGTACATGAATCAACAGCTATAATATGGTCGTAGACACTAGACAGTTTGGATGAAAGTTTACCGGGCAAGAAATTCGTATTTGATCTTTGAAGTTGCATGTCATATTTTGGTAATACAGTGAAATTTCCTTCAGACGGACAGCCACAACATGTTTGCCCGGTGTAAGCAAACTATCTGGCGGTTTGCGGCATGATTCACTGTAAAAAGAATCATTTTGATTTGGCTGCGATGGCAATATTGATAAACTTTTAAGAGATTCACCCCTTCATCCAGTGTGGGTAGCAGAAGAACGATTTGAAAATTGAATTATTGAAAAAGATGTCATGATTCTGTTCACATATTTCACAGGACTCACACGATGACTGGTGAACATGAGAGAGCACCTCGATGACTCGCTTTGATTTTTCAAATGCGTTCCTCTGCACCATTTCTCTTCTACGACTGACATTCGATACATCTGTGTTTTCCCAGTCTAGAGGAAAAATAAATAGAACTTTCCAACAGGAGTCACCGTGTAGTTGGACAAGGACCATGGAGAGGAAATCAAATAGTGTCGTATTTTCCAATACGGAATGTTTTGATAAAACACAAACCTGATGATATATCTCAAAAAGTTTGGCTTGAACATGATACAATCAAATCATTTATGTATGGATTCCGACGTCGTTCGGGCAGCGGTCGATTCATTGAACCCAGTTTTGGATGAGTCGAGTACACGTTTCTACGGAAATGGCCGCTATCTCTCGGTCAATATTGGCTCTGAACTCCTTTAATGACGCTGACTTTCTGGCATATATCAATGATTTAAGGTAGTGCTATGCTCGAATAAATGGTCCAGATATCTTAAATCACAAGATATAGGCGGCGCGCGGATCGACAGGACAATTTCTCGAAATAACACGTTCATGGAATTGAGTTTTCGTCGATTGTTACGCTCGCTGTGTGCTTTGTGGCGTGTGCCCACTGTTGAAGCCACATACATCACTGGTCAACAGTGCTTTTGAATGAAGTTTTATACTCAATTCAAAATGGATTTACCCCGCTGATTTCAAATTTGAGGTCCATTTTCTAATAGCAGCTCTAATTATTGAGATACATATGTATGAAGGAGGGAATTCTTATAAAAAATATATCAGATTTCGAGCTAAATTCTTTTATACGACTCCCTTACAGGAGTCGACTGACGAGAACTGCGCTGAATGCCTCAGCAATAGTCAGCCATCATATTTGAAACCCAGTAATCTTGGTATCGCTATTTCATAGTGCGAATGTCCTGATGGAATCGTTCTCCTTGCTCTTGGCTTAAATCACTCAGACTTTCAGGAAAACGATCTAAATGACTGAAGGGGAAATGTAACTTAATGCTTATGTTGCATCCAAGTTGCTGAAAGTGCAGCATTAGTTGCTCAATGTGTTGAAGGTATTTGACAGGCTTTTTATTGTCCACGAAATTGTTCACTACCCAAACGAACTCATTAAGAGCTTTGACATACTGTTTCTTTTATCTAATTTAATATGCAAATGGGGGAATATTGTACGGTCTCTTGACACTAGTGGAGCATTTATCACATTGAGTCTCCTCGGGACCAAAGCATCCCTCAAAGGCCAATATTTCTTAATCCAATGCTCGGAATTAGTTCTGCTGTCCCATAAGCAAATAAATCAGGAAACCATAGCTGGATTTTAGCTATGTCCAATTTTTGAGAACATCGCGGAATAGACTGTTTTGAGTCAATTGCCACGGACGCTTGAACGGCAATCGGAACTTTGACCAACTCGTTGTCTCACTGGCACGGGAATATCCAGCATGGAAAATTTATACTCAAATCTGGTCACTAGACTATGAATTGCTTGTCTACTGGGACGAAATTGGCGTTAGCATTTAAGAGCGTTACCGACTTGGAATTTTGGTAAAAAATTATTTGTAATCGTTCTTCGTTCGTGAACATCACCACGAAATGTTGTTGTTTTTACTGAATGTTTTGGCGCACAGTTTTGTGTTCTGCTTAACAGTGTGGTCATTGGTTTAAGGGTGCGTCAAGTCCCAATTGGAAAACCCTGGAAAATGTGCTCGCACTTTTGTGCGAAAGGCGATGGAAAGAAAGACGACGAAGTTGATGGATATTTGTAGGAGCGACGTGCTCGTGCTGCCAGAGGAAGAGGAAACGACGGATGAATGCTCGTCTACCTTCTTTCACAAGTCCAGAAAAAAGCAAGTGTACTCGAATGTGTGGATCCAATACCAGTTTCGGATGAAAATGTTGGGTCAGTAGGCGTGGCGCGACCTCCTTTGGCGCTTGTCAAAGTGTTGGATGAGTTCTTTGCCTTTGATCCAGGCAAACCTGGGCTAGATGTAGCAGCTTGGTTGGGTGGGGAAAAGTCAAGCTTCATTGTGTCCGGTATAAAGGGGGCCATTGCGCTGTAGTTTCCCTCACCAGCTTGCAACAACGGTGGCGTGGGTTCTTTTTCCCAGACTTCCCAGTCCTTTCGCCCAGACTGGATGATTGGCGCGAAGCCCATGAGAGGTTGCATGAACAGACCACTGTTTTGCACGTTCAGGATTAGTGAGAAGAGATTATGCGATGGAATCATACCTGTCCGAGCAGTGTAAGGAAAAAACGGGAACATTCGAAGACCACCCATGCTGGGTACATTTGGGAAATTGGAGTATTTGGCTGACTACTTCCCGACATGCCACTCCACAGTGATTAGTGCACATGGTCGTTTTATCATTCATTATACTGAACCACCATTGTGTTGTAAATAAACTACATATACAATATAAACAATCTTCAGTACAAAAATGAATCTAACTGCGAAGAGATTATTCAACACCAAAATACGTCCTCTTTAAAAGGATCATTTAAGTCCAAAATTAAACTGAACTTCCACAGACAAGTAATCGAACACTTAAAAATCCCGAAGGGAAATTGAAAAAATAGAAGAAGCACTCAATTTCAGAAGCACTTGATTAGAAAAATTCAGGTTTTCCTCTCAGGAATTCACTGAGAGCCGCCACGAATGTCTTTCCATGTCCTACATTATCGACATCGACGCCTAAGCTGCGGCTTCCTGTTCGCCACCCACCCGAGGAAATTCTTTAAATTCCCTATCAGCCATCACTTCATCAGACATTTTCCGGCCAATCGCACCCTCCGGTGCCCTAATGTGCGTCTATTTATTTGCCTATTTGCCAACCAACAACTCACGCCAGAACTCTCCAAAAAATTCACTTCAATTTCGCTACCACCCCCCCCCCCCCCCCCCCCACCACTCCCAACAAAAACCATAAACTAACAACATTTATGTGTAGCGACAGACATGAGCATGTAAGTGGATATGCGTGGTACGAGCATGAGTGTGTGTCGGCAAAATAATGCTTTGGGTGCCTTTGAAGTGCGGGGTGGAGTGCGAAAAAAATAAAAAAAATGAAGAAAAAAAAAACGAAATCGAGAAAAAAAGGAAATCCATCAAAATTTGATGTCATCGCCTGGTGCCATCATATACACTGTCTCATTATAAACAAACATCCGGAAGGATGACCCGTTTAAGCATCCTTCCGGATCCGTAATAAATGGATTTCCATGCGATTGCGTTCTCTATTCATATAAGGCTACCAGCACCCTCCGCTCACGCTCCTCCCTCCCCCACCACCTGACTCAGAGGACGCCGAAAAGAGTGGTACACATAAAAAGTTTGAATTTTCAAATCACACTCGATGCCCGGGGTGGCATTATGCGAAATACTCTTGATGAGATGGGTGGCCGTGGGGCGACAGAGTGGTTGGTTTCATAAAATGGTCGTGGAATCGATAGTCAAGTCAATCAATTAAAGTAGAAACCTTCATAAATCTGCTCGAGATTCAAACGAGACGTCGCTGAGAGAGGGACCAACCAGCCAGCACACATAAAGTTCATAAAATTGTTGCGAAAAAAAAAAGAAATAAAAGCAAAATCAAAAAGAAAATTATGAAGAAAATAAAAATTGAAAATCCATATAATCAGCATTCACTTCCACTTCCATTGGCATAAGTAGGTGAAATGAATTTCAAATGAATGAAGGAGAGCCTCTTTCTCGAGCGCTGAAAGTACGCATTAGCATCCACCACCACTTCACTTTGAGCACCAGCCAGCCAGCAGCTCACCACTTAGGAGGCCACGAAGGCCACTAAGAGAGACTGGTTGAGTGCGAACCGTGGTATGGTCACAAAAGGGGGGCGCAGTGGTGGCAGAGGGGGTTGACGTAGTAGACGAGGCTGAAGAGTATATTTTCATGTTGCTCTGTATATGACCTTGACAGGGACAGAGGGAGAAATGAAATCATGAAATGAAAAACCCTTGCAAATTCATTTGTGAGCAGACCACTCAGCATAATGCCTTAATCCTGGTGCTCCCGTATACCCCTCAGACAAGACAGCGAGCTTATTCATTGGCCAAGATGAGAATCGATTTGTCTCAGAACCATACGGACACTCCGTTCGTTCCTCGTCCTCGTCCTCGTCCTCGTCTTTATCATCTGCCGTGGCTCATTTCATAAATGCAACGACAGCACAAAAAAAGATTGTGTATTTTTTTTGAGTGAAGATAAAAAAATGAGACCAGAAGAAACAGAAAACATTTAACGCGCAAACCTAGATGTAAGGCAAGACCAACTGAGCCAAGTGATCCAAGTGAGCCAAGTGAGCACCGGGGCACCCGAGGAGCACTGGATACACCATTAAAAATGTGAATAATGGTGCAATCCAATTTTCTGTGACATAAAATAGAAATTTTTATTACTTTGGGAGGCGAATGGACGGGTAATCGCGCGCTCGTAGCTACCACCTTCAACGCTACAGCAAGATAGCCACCGCCGCAAAAAAAAAAAAAATAAAAAATAAAGCGAGGAAAAAAACACAGAAAAATGTGTAATTAGGCCAATTGCAATCGCACACGAACCGCTGACCAGAACAACCGTCATCATCATCATCATCAACATGATCACCATCTCTCGGTTCTCTGCTTGAATGGATGAATAGTAGATAGATAGGCGAGCGCTCTCGTTTAGCTCAAATGTTTCGCCTTCATTGGATGGCCACACCGATGATTGCTGTGACTATGCAAATTTATATCCAATCCCACCCCCTCTTCCGTGGCGAACAAAAATGAAAAAAAAAAAAGACCTTTCGATCTGAGCCGTACGTCCTTTGGAGAATACTAATCTATTTATGAGTGGAACCGGTGTCCTACATAACGAATTACATGATATACCAAATACTTCTGGCAAATAAGAGTTATTGATGTCAATTATGGCTTTAAGTGCTATAAAATATGAACCAACGACTTGCACATTCCACCCACACACGTACACACATACCGCACACAGTGGGGCACAGTGTGACCTCCTTGCTTTGTTATGGCTCAACCATGTACAGTATATCATCGAGTTTAACGCTCCCATATGTCATGCAAGATAGAATATTCACTTAAGCAGCTATTATCAGATCCTAGATATTATACTTTGTCTTCACCCGCTTCACTCTCTGATGACAGCTTATTAATGAAGGACGGAGGGGGTTGGGTGCTTGTCATTAATTTGCAAAAGTTAAATTATAATTCGGCTGGCGCCCTTTTTGTGCGATGTCACAAGTCTGAATTATTAAGTAAAGCCCTTTATGCGACGCGATGTTGTGGGCGGGTAAGCCAGTAACCAGTCACCATTATCTGAACTGAATAGCAACCGCCGTCGCCGCCGTATATATGTATGCTGTATTTGGTTTGGCCCGCGGAACCTCATCCTTCTTGTTCGTCGACATAGCCTGAGGCACACGAAGTCAAGAACTTCATGAGTCCATTGGGGTTTTCTGGAGCGGAAGACCTGGTGGCCATAGGCTCCTTCACATTCGCCCCCAGCTCCCCTCACTCCCCCACTCGGTCGACGGTCTACCCCTCAGCTGTTAGGTCCATCAGCGATGCCGAGGGGTGGTTTTGTATGGTAAACATACCGAAATTACGTGCCAACATAAACGCATTAACACACTGCGCGCACGGAGGGAAAAAGCCACAGCAAAGAAAGAGGCTACCAAAGGGGTTGGATGTGGTGCGCGCTGGGGAAGGTGGATGCTGCAGAAATTAATTAAAATTTCATACGTGCTGCATCCGAATAAAGTACTTCTTCTCTTTGCCTCAAGATTTAAATTAACAGCAAAAACAACAAACACTGTGCAACATCATCGGAACAGGGAACAGGGGTTGAATCACACACGTAAAAAAAAAACCAGAGACAACAACAAAAAAAAAAGACACAACCAAAGAGCACAGTAACTTTAATGTAGGTCCTTAAGCAGGTGAACAAACACATACCAGGCAAACAGTTAAGTTAAATATGCATCCCCCGAATGTAATTCGCCGCAGATACTCGTACATCAGCACCGCACACGGTATCGTACACACAACAATGTGACAGATCCAGTGCCAGTGCCAGTGCCAGCGCCTAGCACTGTGCTAGTGACAGTACTCGTGGCTTGTCGTCGCTCATTCACCCTCCCACGTACACTGTCTACTTATATATTTTTGTAGTCGAATGGAACAAGGACACACATAAGGCAGATACAACGACGAATACCATTTTTAACTCGGGTCAATAAATTCTGTTCCTCCTCTATATTTGCTGTACACACACGCATACAAATTCGATAAAGTGGGATGGATTCACAATCACTACGAGCGTACTACATTGGTTTTGTTCGTCTTGTTCGTTTGTTGTTTCTTGTTGTTGTTATTGCTAGGTAAGTTGGTTACGCACAAAAACACACACACACACGCACGCACGTACACACCGAATAAGTAGCGGCAACGTTTCAAAATACTCCTTTAGATACAATTTATTTTTATTGTTATAACAATAACAATAACACTTTCTGTTATTTATTCAATTGTCAGGGATTTTCATGGGCCTTTTGGGTTAAGCTTTTCCTTCCAACTAAATCTCACACAGAAATGCCGTCTCACTAAACGACTAACGACAATCGGCAGACGATAGCAACGGCAACGACAATGACAATGGCAACGCAACGATACCAACGACAACAGGCGACAGGCGACAGGCGACAACGGCGCTGGGATTTGAAGAGGAGAGATGGATTCTCTTGGGTCGTATGCTTAGGCGCACTCATTCACAATCAGCGCGTATTGATTCGATTTGTGTGCTGCATGATTTTCAGTCAATTCAAAAAGAAACCAGCTACACACCAGCAGCGACAACGGAATTCACCCCATCACTTCGTCTTTAATTAAGGTCACGACGTGTACAACACCATTAGCAGTTTTGATTGTGAAACTATGTATATATCTGATGACGAGAGTACACTTTGTATCTATAACTATTCTTTGAGATGTACCAGATATGCGTGTGTGTATGTATTTCTGTTTCTATTTTTTTTTTTTATTATTTTCTTGACTTCCAGCTAAAAAAATCCCCTGGAAATCCTGAAGTATCTGACACACTGAATAGAGATTGGCTTGCAGTCACTATGGAAGACTTTATATACCGGAACAACAACAGCAACAAAAAAAAAACTAAAAAATAGTAGAAGAAATGAATAACTTCACGCAGCACTTACACACACTCGCATTCGGTCGGCCCCCGTAGTTGCGGCTGAATAGAGTGGATAGATGCTGCTTTGATGGGATACCTGCTCCAGGGCTCCCGGGTACACGGAACAATAGTCGTCGCGGAAAAAAACCCTCACTTACACGGGAAAAAAAATGTAATAACCGACAGAAAAGAGGTCCAGCTCCAGCGTCAGAGTCAGAGTTCGAGTTCGAGTTTGAGTTGGAGCACAGAGCCAGGGAAGCTGTAGCCACACACGCAAAAAAAAAAGAACAGCACACAAAACCGAGAACAGAAAATAACAAAAACTCGAGCAAATAAACAAAAAACTAAATAAAATACTAAACTATAGCGCCCCAGTGAAAACGTATGCTAGTAGTCTTTAAGTTCCGCGCCACACACACTTACTACGCACACCCGCCGCACAGAGAGGAGTTCAACTTCAGACTCTCCGCCACCACTCGCGCCGCAAAACTTGCAGAGACGCAAAAATTGTGTAGATTTTTCAGTATCGGATGCGAGGAGCGCGCGATGTTTTCTGGAGCACCACCACCAGCCACATTACTCCGCATATTGCAATGGTTCAAAGCTCTCCTCAATCCCATCCATGAAATGCCATCACAAAGCTTATGTGTGTGAAAGTTCTTTCTCTGTTCGGGCATGCGGACTGATTTTGGAATCAGTTCCTCCATCAGCAGCAGGTGATGCTGCTGGTGCTGTGCTGCTGGTGCTGTGCTGCTGGTGCTGTGCTGCTGCCGCCGCCGCCATCCACTTGGCTTGTGGCTGCTTCATGTATCTCTCAGTCTCAGTCCAAGGGGGCAGCATAGCGACAGCTTTTCCTCGTTAGCTCACAGCGCCCCACGTGGCGCACTGGCTCACTGGGTGACTCCACAAAAGCTGCATCATTATGAATGGCCACCATTGAGTGACGTGACGAGACTGGTGAGACGGGTGGGCCGAGGGAACGGGCAATTTCTATGATTTCGACTGATTTTGCCCCTGGGCAAGAGATGGTTGAAATGGATGGAATTCATTCCGTGATGACGCGGTTCACGCTCATGCTCACCGACCGCCTCAATCCACAACGGAATTAGAAGTGCACACTCTTCCACTTGAATTCTTGCTGGCTTTACATAGCCGCTGCTCGTCTTATTCCATATGGTTGTCCGCATTCTCCTCCTCTGACCACACATTTGACCGAGTTTTCGCCGCAGGCTAGGGACGGAGTGGGTTCCGTCTTCAAATTGCATTCACATTCGTACTCTTTAATTGTTTCAAAGTTTCCCACTTACAACTGCGTATTGTCTGGTCCTTCCGTTCCTTTCTCTATGCGGCTGTTGCGGTTCTCATCTCACATCTCACATCTCATCTAATCCATTGTGCTGTGAGCACATATGCAAACTCATAGTGGCCTATTTTGGCGTTTCGGAATGTGCTCCAAGCTCCGGAACTAAAGCATTTTCAGGAGGATGACGATGAATATGACGACGACCGACCGACATTCACGAGGAGATGGAGAAATGCAATCAAGGACGACGATGATGCTTACAACGCTCCGTACGTGTACGTATACGTGTACGTGCCGTCCTACTCTACAAGTAAATTAAACTTTTCAAAAGAACAATGTCCATTTAAATACACAAAAACACAAACACATGCATAGGCAAACCTACAAACCCACAAAATCTACCCAACGCCCCCACGCACACAATTGGAATGGAAAAGGATGGCACCCACTACCGCCATCCCGCTCGTTCTACGCCCCAACACAATAACGAGTTGTTCCTGAAATCGCGTGCTGCTGCTCCTAATGGTGAGAACTAATGCATTTAGTGCTTCTCTGTGTTCCCAGTGCTGCCTCTGTCATGGTTGGAGTGTAATTAAAATCTCGAGGCGTGCAAGATGACTGCACATCGCACCGCCCGGATGATATGACACCCTACATGACGGTCCTTCTTTCCCTGCCGACAAAGCGAGTGTATTTGCATGTTCATTTTCGCTTGGGCGATAGAATCTCTGAGCTATCGGAAGCAGTGTGTTTATTTTAAAAGCGCACCGCATTCAAAAACATGAATGCACAAGGAAAGCAAAAGCATGCTAGGAAAATACTCATGAATGAGTTCTCCCCGCCTCGCCCCCTTATACACATGTATGTGTGTGTGGATGTATCTGGAGCAGTCTTGGCATTAATTAAGGTATCATGCATCCCCGCCAGTCCCGCCCCACACCCATTCCGTTCCATTTCCAACCCCTATCCATCCTCACGGTCTTCTGTGAAGTGGCAAATTTGATTTTGGAATGTGTTTACCCTGTTTGATCACTTCGGTCTAACGCACGTCAATTTATATAAATTTCATGAGACGATACGATGCCGTATCCAGCACGTGTGTGTACTGTGTACACAGTCGTCGCAACGATGGCGGATATATGTGAGTTTCTACAGACAAACATTGGCGTGAATGAGAACCTGTCGCTGGGAATGTGTGTAATATTCGAAAACAGGGATTTCGAAGCTTATAGATGGGCCTTGCAAGCCCTGAACTCGACGCGATAAATTTAATGTTAATCTGTGGAGTGTAGCCAATGGATTGCCGACAAATATCCTTTGGAAAGCATGAGTTTCTTGAAAATATCATGCCCGAGTTTGACGCGGGGAGTGTGGCTCCTGCCATAAGAAATTCATCTCATACACATTTACACGCATATTTCGAGTAACGACGGTCCTTTGACTCGACCAAACTGTCTTGGTACACTCATAAAGGGTTAATCGATTTGGCATACAGATTTCATGTTTGTTGGGCGATGTTTGATATTTGGTCGCTGGAAAGCCTACTACTTAATACAGCTTTATGTCCTTCGGAGCGAATACAATTTATTTGCACAAGTGTTATGACTGTCGTTATGGGGGAAATGAATTCTCTTTTTTTTTTGTGATTCATATTACAAGGGCTTAGTGCAGCTAAACCGAATTATACAGCAACAGTGTGATAAATTGACATAGAGTATCTTCTGCTTCTTCTGAAGGCGCTTCAGTCCGGGGTGGACCGGTCCACAACTAACAGGTACGACCTTTAGCCAGGTGTCACCAACTACACACGCTAAGTTGGTCTTCTCGACTTCTCCTCTTGTTTGGAAAATGAATCATTGGTTGAGGCTCAGTTCTGTCCAGGACTGTAGAAGAACACGAGAAGGAGAAGAATCAGTTAGTACTTCATTTCTAAGAAGACTTCGGTCACTTTGGAGGCCGCAGTCTCAGCTCAGAACTTAGCCTCTTCTATATGGTTCCAATGGTTCTTTGCGTGTTTGTTAAGCAATGGATAGACAACAAGTGAGCTTGGGTGAGTTATCGGGTGTACAAATAAGTCTTAAAGAGTTTTCAAGTTGCAGTGTCCAACTTAATTTTACAGCTGCATCATTAGGTTGTGTCATTTCCCTGGAGTGTGTTCGAACTGAGTTTTTGTGTGCTCCAAATATTCGAACTTTTGTGCCAACAAAACGAAATTTGCGGGAAAGTTTACAGTAGAAAACTGCCATTTGAGGAAAAGTGGAGCTGAATGCCATCGAATGGTGCAAGAAGTTGACGGGGTTTCAATCTCCATCGATTTCCACATGTGAGTTGTGCTGTAGGCGTCATACGAGTCAGTAGGCCATATGCCTAGATCGATACCAAAGTCGAATGTTCACGGTGACAGGGTCATTTTTTGTACTTCGTGTCGAACCAATTGGCCGTGATCTACTATGAGCTGCTAAAACCGGGTGAAACAGTCACAGGGAAAGCATACCGAACTCAATGGATGCGTTAGAGCGAAGCACTGCTGGAAAATCGACCAAAAACACGACAAAGTGATTTTGCAACATGACAACACTCGGTCACATGTCAGGGTCAAAATATACATTGGCACGATGAACTGGAAAAAGTCCTACAGCATAGTCCAGACACCACACCTTCCGACTACAATTTGTTTTCGTCGTAGACGTTGAGGATCAGCACTTTCCTTTGAAGAAGTCCAAAATTTGTTGGTTTCGTAGATCGCATCAAAAAATCCATCGGTGTTTCGAGGTATCCGATACCGATTGGCGGAAAGATGGGAATACGTATTGGCTAACGATGGACAATGCTTTGTAAAATGAATTTGTAACAAATTCCTTCATAAAAAAGCGCCAAACTTGAAAAAATTCCTTTACAACTGATTTGTGGACCAAATAGTTAGTTAGTTGAGGCCGAGTGAGTTGAGTTGAGTACAAATCCCATACAGTTCTCAAGTCTGTTTAGTCAGTCTAGTCATCATTGACCGTCTACTAGATTGATTGTGGGTAATATAATCTAAGCTAGGAGCCGCTGGTACAGTACAATACATTTCGTACCTCAATCAGATAACTAAAAGGTGTCCCAAACTTCACGCATAATGTAATTTTGATAAAAAATACAGATTTTTAATTAGAAAGCTTAAATTTTGATTGATTCATAGATTATATAGATTAGGGTTATGTAGGGAATATCACATCGGCCGCCACGGCTTCGCTGGCAAGTACTCTTTTATTGAAATTCTCTACGACCATTTCGCATAAATGTGACTGAATTTCATACATACACCTCCGACCAGCATTTTCTGGAACTTCTTAGCGTTCCGGAGGAATATGCCTTGGAGCATGCGCTTGGCCTGCCTGCTTCCTGGAGGGTCATGCCAACTCCGGCTGTGCTCTCGAGAGATCCAACCATCGAAGGAAGTTGTAAGCAAGTAATGTCCTGCGGGCAGGCTCTGTTTACCCCCCGGCATTACATGCTGACCACAGCCACATCTGCAATTCAAGTTCTGTTCATTAGCATTGCTTTGATCCACAGCACTAATGATTCATCTACACCATGTTCTCTGACCGAGTTACACATGCCATCAAAAGTCCCATTTTCAAAAGCAATTCAAATATTTTCTGTTAGTGGTCACGTGTTCGTTACCAGTTTGAAAGTTCATATTTAGAAAAAGAGAAAAAATGCTAGAAATAAATGAAAAACGCACGGACCGTGCTTTATTTACAATATTTCAAAATATTATGTGAAAGATAAGTGTCATGAATGACCATCAGCTTGTTAGATGTGGAATAAATTGAATATCTCGCGGGTAGTTTTTTATGCGTTCCTCAGCTCATCACTGATCAAGCAGGTCAACAGGTGCAGATAAGAATGTAGAGAATTCATTTAAAGAATTTTACACCAGTGTGAAAATGTTCCATGGTGAATTTATTTTAAGGCCGCCTTTGGCAAATTGTTTATAAAACGCATCGTTTCGTCTTTACTTGCAGTCACGTTTAATGGACCAATAAAACGAATTGGCGCCGGAAAAAAAAATGAATACAGACGGGCCAAGATGAATTCCACGCCAGTCTCAAATGAGTAATACTTTTAGTGGCGTCATCAAACGAGAGAGGCTGTTTAGTTGAGTTGGCTGTAAGATGGTAAAACGGGCAAAGCATAAATATGAAGTGTCAACAAAGGAATCTATAAAAATTAGCTCGTCAAATTTGTAATTATGAAGATTGGAGCAATAAATTTTGACGAAAACTGAATTTGTTTCAAAGAAGAGGCTACCATTCAGACATGATGATGGAGCTTTCTTCATGTCGCGTCTGTTATGTCTCGCATAAAATACATATTTAGGTTAAGAGAGGTGCAGCAGTCACATTGAGGCCAGAGTAGACCACTCGGATCTAGTCAATCACAATCCGCAATCCAGTTGGTGGTTTTAAAAAAACACGATGAAAACGGCTTGTACTAACAATGCTTAGTTCGGCAAGGTTGTCCTAGAAGGAAGACTCTAGGTGTAGGTCGGTAGGTAGGTAATTGGTTACCATGTCACCCCTACGGCTGTGGCTCACTTAGACCAACGTGTTGGGTCCATTTTGCCATTGTGTGGGATTTGTTACCATTGTGAGGCCTACTATCGTCCTAAGGCCACCTAGATCCACATATCATCCAGCTCCATGAAGAAGTGCTTTCCTAGGAGATGCCTCATTTTCCTTGCTAGAGCTGGGCAGTCACTGTGTAGATGTTAGATAGATTCTGTTTCTTCCTTCCTCTTCTGCAGCTTCTGCAAAAATCGTTCTGCGTTAAGTTCCGACGGACTGCATGTGTACCTATCCTTATAACCTTTTCACGTCCCTTCGACTGAAGCTGACCAATGATGTTGACGTCTTTTTATTCAGCGTCGGCCATAGTTGCTTCAATACTCAGACCAAGTCATCGAGCTCTGGCGCTATCCAGGGCTTCGTCGTCTAGTATTTTCCTTATGGATACGCTAGAGATACTCCCATCTCCGATCTCTTTTTCAGGAGGTTTTCCGCCTTTTCGTTTAATTGAATTCCAGTATGTCCTGGCACCCAGGAGAGACTAAGCGCGTTCATCAAGGATATCTCGCTGATGCTCAGTCTGCCCAACTAACCGGCTTCGATATCAGAATGTCTGATGTTCTGGCTTTTGGTAGTCTGTTTGTCCTATATTTTGTGCTACTGTCCAACTTGTTAGTATGGCAGCGTGGCCGTATTGTTTTTCCCTCAAAAACCAGCTTCTCTGAGCGTCGGTCTGATCAGGCTGTGCGTTCGTCTCATATTAACTACAAGCCAATATTGTATATTTATTGTAGTGAGGCACTCTGTGCCAACAGATCATATACCATTGCACATCTCCACCCGGAAAAAGCGCTGAAATAGTGGTCATTGTAACGAGCTCGCCAGCTTCGTAATTTTCTGGAATGTGACTGTGTCCCGGCAGCCACTTTAGGTGGATGGTATTTCCCCAACACAGTTGTAGCGTGTAGGTTCCTATCCCGGTAAAAGGGATATCGATGTACCTTTCGAGTCACTGGCATTGCTTAGAGGTTATTCCTGTCTAGAAAAAGGTTTTCACACTAAACTGTGCCGAGTCGGCATTAAATTGTAGGTCCCGTCTACTTGTTATAGTACAACATCGCGCATTGCACGAGAGGGTGCTGTGGCAGCTAGGCCCTGGTCTACCACGGACTATCGCGCCGGCAATATTATTATTACAATAATTTAATGGTGAACATTTTTGTGCAAGTCTTCCTCGTTTATCCGTGGTTCGCTATGCTTCTTCCGTTCATTTAAAAAAGCGCGGCTTTTTCGCAAATTTGTGTATATGTCAGTAATAATTTTTCAATAAAACGGTCATACTCAGCTTAACTCAAATGTTGTATTTATTGCTGCTGCCAATGAAACAAAAGAGATATTCATTTGAAATTCTTTCCAAAATGCAACATTTCATTAAAATTTCGATGCATACTTTACAGAATCATCGCAAGGACATCTGTCATAAGGTTGCAGTAGGACCGAACAGTTTCTCTCAAGCGATTGCAGCGCCGACTGAACTTCATCTTCTGAAAATATATTATGTCCTTTTTTTAATTTTTATATTTTAGTTTTCATTTGTAGATAGTTGGTCACGTGACTGAATAAAACACGCCTTGTGTCATACTTCCCACTATTCCCACTCTTCAAAATAAACACCGACGCGAATTGGACCCCAGACCTTGTAAGACGTAGCCACTGCAAGCGACTTGTGTAAGAAGTATGTAAGTACATAAATACAGTATCTGCGTATACCATGCATAATTTAAGCACATAAAATTATGCGCAAAAGAGGAGTTTCCCGAAATTCGGTCATAAATAAATTCTAACAATTCAGACAAAGCCACAAACAAGGGAACAGAGAACAAAAAAAAAGTAAATGTATTCTACTCTCATGAAAGAATTTTCATTACAAACGATACAAAATAAGAGTTGAATCATGTAAAACAGTGGTATCGCATGTACATATCTCATGTAGAGATACAGTGAATTTTTGAAGGAAATTTCGCTATGCTAGAACTGATGACTTACACATGTTGAGGAAAAACAAAGCATGTGTGGGGAGTTTTCCCGCTTTCTTGTTATGCAAACTACGATATGCCACCGATATCGTTTTTGGGGTATCACACCATCGTTGGATGAGACAACAGTTTCGTTATGTTACGCATGTCGTGGCATGAGTTGAATATTTGGAAACTTAAACAAAAAGCAAGCTCTGCGTAATGTAATGTGTTTTGTCAGCGATGACTTTTTGGGATAATTACTTACAAAAATGGAGGCTTGCTCTCGTTATTTGACATGTATTTGTGAGGTTTTAAGTTCAACTTCTTATTAAAGTCGCACAAGTGTTCACAAAATGCCGTATGTCCGTGAAAAACCTCAGTTCTTTCTTCGATATTTTGATCCAGCTAAACAACATCAGCGTATGCCTGATCGATCACATTGTAGCAAGCACTAATTGGTGTTAGGTTAGGTAGGTGGGCTGCCGCGAAATCGCCAGCACACTTAGACCATGTTGTTCCATTGTGATACCCATAGTCAGACTGCTACCACTGATCGACAACTCCAGTGATAGTGCCGTTAATTTGATCCCAACGGCAAATGGTGACTGGATCAGATTTTTGGTTTTCTTTGCTTTCACTGGGATTCGAACCGGGGACCCCTCTAATTGGTGTTAGTGAGAGGAGATATCCAATCCGCGCACCACAACGAGCCTATATATGTGACTACTGTCTGCAGTCATCCTCTAGAACCTAACCTAGTCACGCAGGGGTGCAATGTAGTCCGAACCAATTTCATTGTCCAGACAATTCGATCTGCTACCGAGCAGAAAATTCAGATCATCAATAAAGTGGGCTGAAGAGTACCAACATCTAAAGCTCGTCAGAGCATTACAGGTGCACAGAGCTTCTTGACTCGTCATCATTCTGCTTGAAACACAGTAGTCTGGAAGCCTGTCTTAAGCACCAAACACAATTAACGCACTTCATTAAAACTCAAAGTTATGTCAAAATTAAAAAAAAAATAGCCAAAAGCATCGCCATCCTTTCCGAGGTGGACCTGGGCCTCATCAAAATTGGTTCTGGGAATTTATATAAAATTAAATACCAACTGATATTTATTTACGTAGAGAGCAGTTCATTTCGATCCAAAAAATTGAACGAAACTGACCAAAGCATCCCTTAACTGATATGAGAAGAGAAACGTTCACATGTATTTAATCACCGCCAAGTCAACGGTGAGTCAGCCTCGTTTGGACCTTTGTGGTACAGTTTTGCTCGCCAAACTTCTCGAAAACACCCCCAGATAATTCAACGAGAAAATGCACTCCATGCAGGCTTGGACTGAATCGATGATCACTCCCATTTGGATATCAGCACCAGCTTCGAATTGAGAAACCGTGACGAACGAGATCCAAGCGCTCAAACATCTGAAAGCACATCTCAAATTCTCAACGCCGCACAATTCAGCAGATTTAATGTCAAGAAATGTATCGGCATCCATATCAATGTGCTAACGCATAAATGTTTTGCTACTGATGAAGAGGGAAGTATAAAGTTTCATCACACTGAGAAATTCGGATCAGTTTTACGGCAGTCCTACATAGGTTTTCATCCATCCGTCGCTAGCCCAAAGCCGACACGAAGGACCAAATATGTTTCTAGAAATTTTAACCTATTTTTTTTTACTCTCAAAGATGTGGCATGTGATTGATGATTTTATTTTGTGGGATGTAATTCTAATCCTGTTTGATGTTGGCCAGTGTTTGTTTGTAATTTAGGTGCTAACATTGAACATTAAGAGTAATTAACATTGAGCAGTCTCAGTGTATGGTTTCTGTGTATCCTCTCGATTGATTAAGTTAACAAAAGAATATTATTTTAATTTCAAATTTCCTCTCATACCCGCAGCGTGGTCCATTCGAGGTTTCAATACGGCCTTCATTGAGACCGGATGTCGGAAGGGCGAGATTTCTGGGTAGGTACACAAATTTGTTCCGATTGCAAATAAAAACGTCGGATGTGTGTATATGCATTTAAATTTGACGGAATTTATTCACTCTGTTTCCGGCTGTGTTTTAAATGTGGAATCGACGAAAAGCTCACGCTTGCAGTATCCGGTTGGTATGCTGGAGCTCTAGTTCGAACATTAGTGGAAAGGCCAGAAGCGGTTGATGGTGATTATAATCAACTCGACTCAAAACAAATGTATAAAAACATATTTTTAAACTCTCTCGCTCTTACATTAATACTCCCCTACACCAACATTAGACACAGAGAATTTATCTGCAAAATGTGCCAGAGAAGTGTATTCTCTGAATGCGCATATTTAACAGCCGCACGCACACATCCTCGCTGTTATGACAAATATTTTTATAAAGGAGGCCATCTACATATGTACTGCTCGAATCAGAAATAAATTACATTTTTGACCTCAATTGCACGCAAAATTCATCGTAAACAAATAAAATGTAAGCAAGAAATGCTTATGAATATTCCGAAAGCACTTTTCCAGCCACTCCCTTAGCAGTGCTGGGCCAGTAGGCAAAAGTGTAGTTCTTGCGAATGCTCTGATCTATGACGACCGCCAATTCCTCACATGCCCCACATGCAACAGCACTAAATTCTGTATGAAGTGAGTAAGGGGAAAAAAATTGAACAAAAACTGAAAGCGTCCGCTGAGTAATTTGACTTAATCGAGGAAACCCATCGACCATTGACATGCTAATCTTCGTCCCTTACACTTTCAATTGGCTTCGGCGGCCCGAGGGCAAATAAAATATGCAAATGTTTGAGGAAGGAAAAGATTCGAGGATTTCAAGGATGGATCCGGAGGGGGGCATGCATAAAACATGCGTATCATGCAAACAAGTTAAATTTAGGGTAAGTGTTCGCATCATGGAAACTACAAATATTGTTGACTTATCCGAGTAGTTATGTATGCACGTACATATGGCGGGGCATGTAGATCGGGCTTTAAAAGTATTTTTGTACATAGTTAATGGGGCGCCTATACCCTTTTAAAGGGCTTACAGCGTGGATCTTGAAGTATGATAATGTGAAATGCGGATAAGTTCATATTCCTTTTGAACTTCGCTTCCTGTCCTAGTTGGCTCCTCAAGAGAATGGATGTCTGCAGGAACAAAAAAAAAAAACATCCTGTGACTGTGTATTTAAGGAAATTAACCCTTTCGCCCTATTAATCGTGTTTGTGCCTGTCCGACTGAGAAAATTCGCTTAAGTAAATTGAAACGTTTGCATTTTGTGTACGCCGAACTGCTGAAGTGGAATCTCTTTGAACGTTTTGCTCGGTGTGGATAAATAAGATTTATTTAATCTAATATATTTGTTCATGCACTGATTGGGTCTAGTTTTGCTCCCATTCAATGCACCTACCATATTTTTTTTTATTAGGTGTTAATTGGGTCTTCAGCGAACCCGCACCATCATCCTATTCATCTACCTCTCTGCCCAGATACGTATCTTTTGTCGGATTGCGATAACAAATTAAGCAACATCCTGTCAGCTGCATATGTACATCCGAATCAAAGCGAAAGGATTGGTAAATAGAGGATGCGTCTGATGAGAAATGGACACGCTCCGGACTACTCAATGATTTCTGAAACAAAACACCAAATATCTGTGAATAAGCTTTTATGAGGTGATTAGATTCAAAAACTAGGCAAAACGGGGGCATTTTGTTCATCTCCACCGAAGGAGAACTGACATTAGTCAAAATACAAAGATGCTTCCATCCAATCAAGACATATGTATGTACATGAGCTACAACGATATCCACTGGACTGCGAACAATCACCGTCAGTACAATGATAACAAGGAAATAAACACGAGACAAATGTACATGTGTCACAATGGGGTCGATTAGGTCACAGGGAATAAATAATATATCCACTTTTTTTGTATTCAGAAGAAATTACAAAAACACACTTATGACACTGACCCACTTAAACTTATAATTGATTGTGAATTTTATAGGAATGTTACAGACTTCGTAGTAGATTCTCATCGATATCCGATAAGTTGAGTTCGTTGTATATACGACTGAATTTCAAAGGAATGATCTGTCAGCCGTTGCAATCGAACATAATTGACAATTCTCCCTCATTCATTGAAGTACATTTAATAAATGAGCCACGGTGTGCTTTTTACAGATTTTTTATTTTTTGATTAATTGTTGAGTGTTACTAGAAAAGCACGCTAACTGACCTATTATCTCTCAAATCGTAATATTTAGCTGTCAACTGACATTGTACGACATTTCATCAATTGTTGTTTTTTCTGTCGGCGTCATCAGTCCATATTTTCAATTATAATTTTTTTAAAATTAAAATACATTTTAATGCGCTATGTATTAATTATGATATCAGACAAATTTCTCGATACAGACATTACCACCTTTTTAACGCGTTTCTCGTTGCACTACTCAATGTTTCTAGATTCTTAGCAACCACTCGTGCTGTGCGTCCTATTAGTCCTCACACGAGTGGAGCGAACTACAACTTTATGCCGACTCCGAATGGCCAAGTTTGAGAAGCTTTCTAGATAGTTGCGGCCGTAAAAATTATTTTTGTTGCTCTTGGATTCGAACCTAGACTCCGAGGTTCAAGTGAGTAGGATGCGACGCACATACGCACAACGCCCGGCCACCACAATGTTTTTGGTTGTAGACTCCATATTTACGAGAGGCGTTCAATATATTCTCGGTATCGGGGTGAAGCTGTGGTTGTATATATAAATTGACTTATTTATCAAGTAATACTATTATTTAAGTGCATTCATATCAAATTTTATATATTTATAGTGGAAAATACAATAGTTACTCGTGTTTTTTAACATTTGGTCTTGTTCCGCCCACCATGCAGATTCAATCCTTGCCAATGTAACCTAAAATTGAGGTGACAAATGCTAGGTAAAGATGTCCCATTATACCAGTATTAATACAGTGAAGTCTCCCTAAGTCGAACTCTCCTTAAGTCGAAAGTCTCTCTTACTCAAATTTTCATTCGCCACAATTTTTCATATAAAAAACGATTCTCTAATTCGAACTCCATCTAAAACGAACTAATGTTGATATCCTGTGAAAACTCGACTTAGAGAGAGTCCAGTGTAATTAATTATTCTATTCGCGAAAAAAAAATATCCCACGATCGACATTGCGTTCGACTTTTGACTTTAGACATAGAAGATAATACGACATCCTTCTTGGTTCTGGGTTGGTCCATCACGTTTGAAAATAGGAGCGCATCGAAAGGAATAAAGCACTTAGGGCACAGATAGTAAGAACAGGCCGTTAGCAGAAGTCATATCCCGTGAAATATGTCATTGAATCATCGTCCTTATTGATTTAGTAACATAAATAGTGTAGTAGAATAATACCAAAAGCAAAGAAAAACGAGAATCGAAGAATAGGATCGTTATTATCAAAGAGAGTATTGCCGGTTAGGTCGAAGTAACATAAGTTAATCTTAAACACAGTTTGTAAGGAGCAGCCAAAGCGATCAGTTGTCCTGTAATAAAAAGTGAATTTAACGACAAGGACTGTTTTATTTGTTTGTGTTTAATTGGAAGAGTGAACCCCTTACAATAGAGACATTTGCTTTGCATACCTTCTCTTTTGTCGAAATTTTGCATGGTCATTCTGCATAAATGTGGCTCGCCAAATTTTTTTGTAATGATTGTTCAATAATGAAAGCTCGTTGTTCGACGCGACTCTCCATTTTTACTGCAAGGAATTATAAACTGTATATATGTATTTGAATTTCAAGCCATCGACTGAAAAATGTTGCTTGTTCACATTTATTAGGTGAGCGTGTACGCACTCACGCTTAACGACAATTTCAATAGTGAACATTTTTTTCAAATCTTGCGGTAATTTTATTTAGCTTTAATCAAATATTAAAAGTAAAATATCATTTCTACTTAAAGGTAAAAAGGAAACAATAATCAGTTAAAGTTTGTTTTTGTTTTCTGGCATTTATTGAAGATTTTTAAACTTCACTGTTCGGAGTCGTCACTGTAGAAAGAGAAAAAAAAATATCACGCACAATTCGAGTGGGTGCTGTAAAAACTAGGCTTAGGTCCACCGTTGACTGTCACGCTGCTATACATGATACCTTAGTGCTCTTCTTCCGTATTCATCGATGATAGGTTGGAGTTGAAATAGTCCTTCGGCACGTATTCTTGTTTCGAACGGATGTCTTTGTTAGAAATCGTGTCTATATAGTGCGCCAGAGCTCCTTTCTTTGAAGCTTGTCGACGTGCGTTTGTTCAACTCCTCACCAGGCCATAACGTCCTCACATCCCCACACCATAAAGAAGCCTCGACTAAACGGCAACATAATAAGTTTATTTTGGACCTTGTATTGCAGACTAGCAAGTGCAAATTCTTCTCAGCTTGTTGCGTAGGAATTTCATATGTGGCTCCCACAAAAGTGACAGTCGGTAATAATTCCAAGATATTTGTACGTGTGGACGATTTCAATTGCAAGTTGTCCCAAAGATAGTACAAGTACAATTTGAGATGCGGGGGAAGATTGGACTACGTACATATATGCGGTTTGTCGCTGCACCATTTCCTCTGGCTGCATCCCCTACCTTTACTGCTTCTTCTGCGGAGTTCCGACATACAACAATCATCATCTGCAGAGGCGAAGGGTAGACTGTTTTTTTTCAGACACTTTCAGCTTTGAGGTTTGCCTTGTAGTACCAGACCTCGTTCGGAAAGAACTTTTTGCACTCACCTTCTGAAGAGACCGTACAAAAACTTTTCGTCAATTTAAATTGCGTTCCTTGTGTTCGTCTGAGTTTTTTCTCCCATTAAAATTAATTGAATGATTTCCCTTCACAGATTCATCTAAGAACTTTGTCTTAGCCGCTAAACTTTTTATTTTACGAAAATGAGACACACTTGAATTTTCCCGTTCGTAACAAGACTGTGAAATCATTTCTAACACCAATATTTTAGCAAATAGCGCATAAACTTAGCAAACTACGACAGTAGCTTCATCTTCTTCTTCTTCTCTATTTAAACTAATTCCACAAAGTGCTCAGAAGACATTTTTGTTTTTATGAGCAGATTAATGAGGGAGATTTTAATGTCTGCCACTGTGTGTGATGACCTCAGTGTTATTTAATTCGCTTAATTTTATACCCGCATCATCACCTGTGACGACTCCTATTCTGGCTATGATTACTCAATTCCTTTGCATATGTATAAAATCAGCGATACTTAAATTTGGCGACCAATAAATTGCGTGAATTTGTATCTGCGTCATTTTACGATATATTTCCGAAGAGATGTTCATTGCTGCCGTAAATTCGCTTGTGTCGATTATGACGTTTAATAAAGCAATTGCGTGCCCATGCTGCGCTTTGCCAAAAAACACATACTTTAAGCGCATTTAAACCGCATTAACACGTGCAAAATATAAAAAAATGGAAAGTATTCCAACACCCGGGCGATTTTTCTCCATTAATAGATTCAGCGGGAAATTCATTTATAATACACAACTTATCTTCCGCTTCCTCTGAGAAATTCATTTCACCTCGGACAACTTATCCCGTCTCAGCTGGCGCGCCTGGCAAGGTACTGCCTTCCGTGTTGATTCTTACTCGGCACCCCATAACTTACAGCACGTCACTAAATAATGAAAAAGATCTGTTTCAACGTTTTATTGAAACAGCTGACACACCGTTCAGGTCCCTCACCCTTTAGTCCAGAGTTGTGTAGGGGAATTTCTGGAAACTGTTAAATCCGTTGAAACGATAACCTGTCACCTCATGATGGGTTGGACATCTGAAATCCCCACAATACCCTTTGTCTGTGACCCACATTCATTTAAAATTGGCAAATTGGATACAAAGAATCCGTCTGCAACACCATACATTCTCCCCAGAATGAATTGTTTTGCTCCGCTGTAGGAGCCCTCGGTCTCTAGGTGTCTCCCTGCAATCGACCATTACTCTCGTGACGGAATGAACATCTATTACGTCCTCCTCGTTCTAAATCAAATGAAATGTTTTTTAGGAAAATAGAGGATATCCCTCCAGCCGCAAACGGCACCGCAACGGAGCACTTCCGCCTAAGTGTTTTCTCACCCGAATCCACTCTCTGAAGCCACAAACCTAAATCAATTATTGGACCCATTGGAATTCAGCTGGATAAAAACTGCCAAATGAATGCAAATGGATTAGAGCATCAGAAGAAGACGAAGGAGTGGATGGTACACAGACGCACATACGGTGGTATCTTAAACCGAAGTAAACAGAGCAGAATTATCCTATTTACATACGTAAGTCCAATTACCTCCGCATGATTGTGGGTAGGTGCTGCTCGAGTGCGAACAAGAAGCTTAGATACATTCCTCTGCGGCCGGTTTTTCGCAGGCATGATTAGGCCCATTCCATTATTATTCATGGCACATGTGTTCTCCTTTAAGCCTCTTACGTTGCTAAACATCCGGTTTTCGGCTTTCGTAGTTTTCACCAAGCGGCTGCGGGACAACTAAATCGTTTTGCGACCACCTACAAGTTACGCAGCAATTATTCAATATTATCCTTAAAGTGTCACTTGTAGCCAAATGAGACTTGAATCCGCTTTCAAACTGCAAATAGAATTCGCGATTTAATGTCTTCCAAAGGGGGTCGTGAAGAATGTGTGTGTGGAAAATTCGAGGGATTTGCTAATGGACACGGAGAAGATTGGGGACAGGTTGCGATACTTCGACATGTATGCTAGTGCGGAGTGAGTGAGTCTGTTTACTTTTTCCAATCGCTCGGAATCATAAACATAAATTGGAAGAGGGAAATGCGTCCAGACATGAGAGAGACTCGTAAACACTTCTGCGTCGGCAAGTTTGTTTTCTTTTCTGAAAGCAGGTGGGGGTAGAACCTTTTTCAAAGGACGCATGGTCGGAGAAATAAAAATGTCGGTCAAGTGTATGTGTGCAGAGGGTGTCGTAAGTAGCTAGTCTGAATATCAATTGACGATTTAAAATTATTTCAGCTGAATTCACTGCTAACCTCAATACAAATCGAGTATGTCGCATTAACCCCAAAATATACCCTTTACGACAAACCCAATCATTACTCATGTAAACGGCGTGGAGGTTATTTTTGTGCATTAAGAGATTGAAATGAATGTGAAGGAGACCACTTAAACTTTCTCATAACTCACTTAGAGGCTTGAACATGTGGTATGTGAATAAAAAAGCTGATCTTTGAAGCTCTACTTCGGTTGGAAAAAAAACTTTACTTTCTGGGTGACCAGATAAGAGCGATGTGAAGGAAAATAACAACGGTGTGAGACAAAATTATTTCTTGCTTTGTTTAGTACCTAAATTCATGCACGGAATAGAACATCATTCAAATGGCAGCATCGCCTTGCTGGCAGTGCTAACAAATTTCGGTATAATTTCCGGCAATAATGCGTCAATGTCGGCCAGAGCGGTTGTGAAGTCAAGTCGCATCATCAGGGCGACCAATTGATTAACGCTCACCGTGAGATGACCCAGTCGTCAAATTTCTCCTATACTTGAGACCGTGTATGTGTCTTCTTCCTCCTTTTGAAAGAAATTTGGTCGAATAATGCAGCCATACACCGCACGAAACAGTCAATCTTTGTTGAAGCTTTGATGCTTTGTCGACGACGTATGCTACAATAATGGGTGCATGTTGCTTGTGAACATAGCCCCTGGCCAAAAATAATAATTTGTTGGTTCAAATCCAGATGTCCGTCCATTTGCAGCGCACAATTAGCGAACACAACTGAATTCGATTAGACTCCAAACCAACCTTAAAATAAGCCGGGTTAACTCTTTCGCGAATCCCAATTCAACTGATAGCCGACGATTCGAAATTTCTTGGTCTTCTTTGATACTGGTCGCTACGGACCCAATCCCTGCCTGATTGATGGCAAAAGCTCCATAAGAGTGTAGGTACTCACCCTCAAACTTTTCCAAGATGCAACGAGGTGCATGCACATTGAAGCCAATATGAGGACCAACTTCACGACGAAATTCACGTTGCTTATGACTGAGGTGGAATTTTGATAAATTGAAATGAGGCACAACAAATGGAATATTTTGACAACTAGACATCATTGGTAACTTGGACAGCCGCTGAAACATAACAATTGTAGACACTATCATTGCTATCTGGTCACCCTTTATAAGAGAATTTTCAATGTGAAAATTGTTTATTCTTCTTGTCTCATTTTAGCCGCCTCCGTTTCAATGTCAGCAAACACCTCATTAACGGCTCGCTGTGTTCTGCCAATCACGTCAATGTCACCGGCGTATGCTAACAGTTGTACGGACTTCTGGAAGATCGTGCCTGTAGTGTTGGTCTGTGAGTTTTGCACGATCTTCTCTTGGATGATGTTGAAAAAATCATACGACAGCGCGTCGGCTTGTCCAAATCCTTTTTGACATTGAAGATCTCTGTGAGTTCGTTACCGATCTAGATGGAGTAGTCAGAATTCTCTCGATCTTGGCAGGAATGTCCAAACTAGACATGGCGCTGTATAGCTCGTCTCTATGCAGGCTGTCATATGCGGCCTTGAATTCAACGAATAGGTGGTGGGCGATTTGCACTCCTTGGCCCTTTTCCAGGATCTGAGCAGTGTGAAGATCTGGCCTGAAGCCACACTGATATGATTTTATCCCTCTTCAGTTGGTGCAGCCAAAGGGTTCTCCTTTATGGTGGATCAAGTCGTTTAGAGCACACTAAAATAGTGAGGTTCGTCTCAAGAGAATCCTGATTATATTCAACCATTAGAGCAAACGACTTTTGCGTTTGGCACACAGCAGTGCCGAGGTGGACAACTTCAAAGCTAGGTGGGAAGATTACTTTTTCGAGTTTCGAAGGGATTGTTTCACATCACTCTCCCTTGTTCATGCTTGTTAAATGACTGCTGGAAGTGCTCCATAAATACATCCACTATTCCCTTAGGTCGATTAATGACTGTGAATTGACAGACTCTTCGATGTCCTTGGATAGTGACTTTTTCCTTCCTTATCCTCCTGGCTTCTAACCAGATGCTCCTCTTTCATTCAGATACTCCTTGTTTTTTGTTATAGTGCGTTTTAGTACGCCTTGTCGGTTAACTGCTTTCACTGCTCATACTAACCACGGGTATTTTATTAGTGAATATTTGGTTAAGTCTTCAGCCTCCTTGCTGGGAGCATGTGCAAACATGCGCCTGATAGTGTAAAATCAGCCAAGCAATCACTTATTCGGGTGAATTTGATGTGGATGTCATTCTTAGCTGCTTTCCCACAATTATTTTCAATCTTTTTTGACAGCTGTATTAAAGGCACCTTATCATTCATTATCATCCCTTATTATTCCTTTTTTACTTTTTTACTCACATAGCTTCTGGATCACTATGATATCCGGGAGGATCACTGCACTGCGGAAGGAACGTTTAAAATTGGCGCTCAGTGCTGGAAGTTACACTATTTTTTTATTCCAGAAGCACATTAGCAATTCGTAGTCATTTTTTGCTCCCATTTGAGACGAATGTCCGTCCGTTTATCAGTGGCAATTCGATTTGACGATATTTGTTCCCTTGTGGGAAGGTTGATAACCTTCTGCACAATCTCTAAACTGGTCAGGAAGAGTTGCACCCACACACTCTTGTTGTAGATGCGATCAAGAGTGCGTCGAGAGCATTTTTAGAGATCTGCTGCCCCTAACGACTCCATAAGAACTTACATATGAAGGCGGAGGGTATGTAAGCTACTGGAGACACATCATGATGGCTAGACTTTTAAGAAGGCATTACAGCAGCAGACGCTGAATCCATCAGGGCATCTCAATAAAACCTAATTTTGATTGCTCTTTATATCTTCCATCCTCATATTTTCATCTTTCCACTCACATTCCAATGGACCACATTAGAAAAACGAAAATCCCGAGCATATTGTCCAACAACACTTGCCATCATCGACCATTATTTGCAGTTGAGTAGACATATATGTATGTAGTTTACTTCAACGCAAACAAACCAGAACATCTCGATACGTTTTCGTCAGCTGCCTGTGTGTACGTCAATGCAAGTGTGGATGATTGATGATGTCTGCCCACAGAAAATAGTTTGTTTTTCATATTGCTTTGGATCCCCTGCTATAAGCTTTGTATCCTTTGTGAAAATAAATACGAGTTTATTGCTGAATATTGATATTGAGTTGTTCGCCTAGTTGATACTGTTTTTTTTTCTTCTTTCATCTACTCCCATTTATAATCCCCAATTCTGCTTAAACGGCTGTGCATGTGTCTGTTCTATGCGGCACATAATGAAACTGTGCGACAGCTGCGAACGTAATTGTGTCAGCATGGCAAGCATGAGTGTGAAATTAAGTAATAACAATTAGCTGCTGAATGAGTGTATTGCCACCATCAGTCAACCCAGGAAACGAGCATTTCCTTGAAGCAGTGGTTTAGGTTACTATGAGAGTTCACGTCTGCTCACTTATAAGACAACATGGCTTATTTAATCAAAGACCGGTTGCTTTTGAATAAAGATGTTGCCCAAACTTCTTCCACCCCTATTTGTGTGGTGCTGCAGTGCAGGGCGGACCTGTGCCTTAGCCAAAAAGCCTGAGGAGGCAGATGCCTCCTGTTGCACACAGCAAGTTTGACTAAGTTCTAAGGATGCGTCTTCCGCTACGTTGTGTCCCTGACTAGGAGTCGATGACCATTCGCTCTTTAGTGTCCATGAGCTCTACATGGCTCTGCGAACTTAGGCGTTGGATCTGTAGACGACTGGCTAGACTCATGTCGCTGTAGAGCTGGTACAGTTCGTGGTTGAATCTGCTTCTCATGTTGCTCTCAACTCAAACAGGTCCAAAGATTGAACGCAGACAAAAAGTCTTCTCATCCGCTTTTGCAATTGTCCATTCTCCAATATTTATTTGAAACCTAAATAAATTTGGGAAATGTTTTCGTTTCATAGGAGTATGTAACAAAATACGTATCTATTCGGAGACAGGTCTAAACCCAATATCTCATCACATAATTGCCCATCAATTCGACATTCAATAATTTGCATTTGAGATTTTTCGTCTACCCGAGTCATATGCATGGAAACAAACACTCGTTCGACAGAGACCGTTGATCCGGAAAGCCAACAGATATATTGCCCATTTCGTGTCATATCCTCGTATTCACAATTTCCAGTGTCCAGACGTGTGAATATTTCAATCCATTGCGTCGAAACCAAAAACGCTTTCGCCCCTCCATTGCTTTGCCGTTGGTAGCCAAACATTAGTTCACGTTTTAGAATTGTGTATGCACTTTTGTTGAATTTTCATTTGCATGGATTATGAATACAGGATCATCACAAATTTCGTTACAAATACGGCGGTAACCAGGTTATGCATATTGCATGGTTCGGTTTACCAATAATAACATCAACATTTCCAAATGGTATGTGGCTGGTATCTAATCGTAGTCACTATCGTAGATTATTTCAAAAGTTTCAAACACACACAGTTTCTTTATGGCTCTGTGATACCGCTGTTGGCGATGCGGCATCATCATCGCACGACTAGATTGACAGGTGGAAATAGCGAACGACTATGTGAGCGACATCAGTGTGTTTCAGAAGTTACTCCAATTAGTAATTACACATAGTTTTAGGCAAGGCTGAATAAACACTTTTTAATTCGTATACAATATGTAGGTACACAAAAATGATTTTGACGCCAGGGTGAGCCTGAACCCACCCTTGCAGCACATCTTTTTTTTGTGGTAGCCGTGGCGAAGTGGATTGGTGTGGCGATTCCTACGCCTGGAGTGTCAGGTTCGATCCCCGAATTTATCCACTTTCATCATTCATCGCACGACCCCTTACGAGTCACTGACACAAGACTATATCTGTCTCGAAAATGCTTCTCAAACTTCGCCGCTCGGAATCGGCATAAAAATGCCGAAGAAGCTAGTCCCAGGAGCTCCTCGCACTGTCGCGTATTATAAAGCCTGTCCATAATTCACGCAAAATGTCATTTTTATCAGATTTTTAATGCAGAATTTTAATTAGAAAGCTTACATTTCTTATTGATTCATAGATTATATAGATCGAAGTTATGACGTATGAAATAACACATCGGATAGATTGCCGTCACGTCTTTGCTGCCAAGTACGTACCAACTCTTTTATTGAACGTTTCGCATAAATGTGGCTGAATTTCATTAACACATCTACAAATTTCCTCTTTCAAGGCGTTGGTGGTCGTGGACTTGTTTGCATAGACATTTGACTTAAAAAGAAAACCTTAAGGAAAAGTCCAATGGCTGTAAATCGTAAAACCGATTACACGGTTAGGAAATTACTAATGCAGTAATTGAATGGTGTCTCTGGCTGTATGGCATGTGGCACCTTCTTGTTGAATCCACATGTTAGTCACAGCCATATCTTGTAATTTAGGGACTAAAAACTGGGTTATCCTGTCACGATAACGAACACCATCAATTGTTACTGCCAGACCAGTCGCATTTTCGAAAAAGAATGGTTCGATAATGCCTCCAGCCCAAAATCCGCACCAAACAGACACGCGTTGTGGATGCATTTGTTTCTCAACGATTACTCGTGGGTTTTCTGAACACCAAATACGACAATTTTGACAATTAATGAACCCATCAAGAAGAAAATAAGCTTCATCACTAAAGATGATTTTGTACAAAAATTGGTGTAGCTGACAAACCTTCATTATTCTTAAAATATTGCTCTACAATGAAAATGTATTGTTCTTACGTATAGCGCTCCATTTTTACTAACCCTGAAATGTCAGCTGTCACATTGTTATCTTTTTCTTTGCGTTGGCATCGCTGTAAAATTAAATGGCGCAAAATTCAAATTTTGCGTAAATTATGGGACACCCTTTGTTATTATTATTACTATTGAATACCACTTGTTGGGCCGAATGAATTAGCCAATGCTCATATACTTATTTACCATGAACTGTCAAGAAATTAGCAATATTTGTCAAATTAGTTCAACTGGGAAGTTGAATATCCTTGTAGGTGACATTCCTTGTGGTTGATTTCATTGAGAAGACCTACAGCTTTATTACGTCTTCGAAGAGCGAATTTTAATAAGCAATTGAATAAAGCAATTTCCAATAGAGACGTTTATAAAGGATGTCTTTTAGAGGTGGACAATTTTAATTGGCAACATTATTTTCTGTGAGAGCTGATTTGACATTTCTCGGTTGTCTTGAGGTTAGTTTGGTTGGCCAATTCTTAATCAGGAATAGACTCACGCCGGAGCAACGTTCACAAAATCTTCAAATTTGTTTTAAAATACATAGTTCAATTCGAAAAACTCAAACAAAAGCCATTGTTGAGGCGCCATTACATCCAGAAAAGGTCATTTAGTTTAATGCGCTTAATCGGTCGGAGGAATCATTGGTTCATATGTCCTTAAAAAATGTGGATGGGAAAAACACTCAGCGTTTTGTAATCGGAACAGACACATGATTGTAAACTGTTTCGAGGAACACTTGGACTTGGAAACCAACATTCGACGCATTATTGTCGAAAATACAGCCCGACGTACTGCGAAGAGTATGTGAATATTGGACCTACAGATTACACTACGTACGGACGCCACATGCCTGAAATCATATTCAAACACTGTAAAATAAATGCATCATAAATTCATTGCACATCAATTTAAAGTTTCCCGTCTCTAAAAAAACTATTATTGCTTTAATTTTGATGACATTAATGACACATGATCATATTAACTTTCAGCTTTTAGCAACATGTGCAAATGAGCCTCATGTACGGTCCCCACTAAAATAATAATATAATTACTCAATAAATAAGTCAATTTATATATACAACCACAGCTTCACCCCGATACCGAGAATACATTGAATATATATTTCAATCCACCAGTTTCCACCACTGCACGTTGAGAATGCACAGCGATGTCGATGTCATCTGCGTAACCCAACAATTGGACTGAGTTTTTGACTATAGTGTCTGCCGTGTTCTCCTCAATCCTCCGCACAATCTTCTCCAATACCATTGAAGAAATCGCACGGAATCGCATTTCTTGGACGACATCCGGTTTTGATTTCAAACGGATCGGAAGTTGTTGCGTGGTGCTACACAATCGAAATATGGCCATCGCATCGAATAGTTCCTTGCGATAAATATTGTCTATCGATCTGAAAGTCGCTAGTAATTTTTCAGGAGCATTTAGTATGCTTATTTAGTCTAGATCGCATAGGTACATGCTTGAAGCTGTCGGTCCCATTTTTGATGACTCAATATGAGCCGCATTTTTCTGGCAACAAAGGACCTCGAAATCGTACAATGATTCATCAACCAGTGGTGGGGTACCTTTAGGAGCCGATGAGGCTCGTTTGAGATGATGTCTAATGTTCTGGCGTGACTTCCCCAGAGTCCTGTAGGGACAAAAACCATATGACAGACCACATATAAATCTATAGACTAAATTGCGAAATCAATAACTTAGAGAGGTTGGGGTCTACTCTGGACCAGATCAGTTTGGTAGTTTGGCATTCAATTCAATTGCTCAACTGTTTTTTTTTAAATAAATGGCATTCAAGTTGGAATTTAGTGAGACTGCCTTCACCATCACCCTCGGAAGTGAAAGTCGTCAGTCCTTCCAAAGACACTCCACCCTTGTCTAAAATCACATTTCCAGAATTAAAAAACAAAAGAAAACCTTGTCAATATAAATATGAAGAATTTTATTTTAATAAATATTCGCTTTATATTAAAAATTATTGACAATTGATTAACCTATTAATATAATTTATTTACTTATTCAATGTTGTTCCATTTGTTTTTCTTTCACTTTTTTTTTGTTGTTTATATATTATTTGAATGCGATGGTAAAACTTAAACACGTTAACTTTACTTTTTCAGTATTGGTTGGATAATTTGAAAAAATTGCTATCTAGAAACAGAGTGTCATGATATAACCTGTGTTCTTCAATACGTTCCTCAATCCATGATATATATGCATGTATGTATGTTTTTGTTTTTTTTTGTTTTTTGTTAATGTTTAGTATGTATACTTGAGCTTCATAATGTATAATCATAAGCAATTACATATAGTATATGTTTTGTAAGAGTTTATTTATCTTTTTTTTCTTGGTTTTTTGTTTTGTTTTGTGTATAAATTAAAATTAGATCGGCTAGTTCAAGAAAGACTTCGTATATACTTATAAGTTTGTTGTATTTGTTTTTCTTCTTCTTTATTTTAATATGTATTTAATGTACGTTTTGAACTGATACAGAAGATTCAGAAGAAAGAATAAGAGTATAAATAAATGTAAACAGATACAAAATAAATTTCGTTGAGTACTTTCACTTCGTAGGACTATTTCTAAGAGTTTAATCGCAATTTATATACAAATCCGTTGTGAGATTACATCTTGTTTTGTTTCATTTCATTTGAAAGTTTCCGGGGAGTGGATTGGAGGGGGGGGGGGCTTAGGTTTGACTTAAATTCTCTTAATAAATGCGTAGTAAGTTATTTCATCTTCCGTCATTTAAACTAGTTGAAACATTAACAAAGAGGCATTTGAAACAAAACTACATCTAGTTGTGAATGAACAAGAGTTAATTTTTTGGTTTTCTTATATCTTTGTTTTTGTTTTCTTTTAGATCATCGAAGGGGATTACGTACATGCGTATATACAAAAAAATTTTGATCTCAATTTTGTCCTAACTTATCACCTATAAGATACTCTTAGTTAAATGTACAATACAATTCTCAAATAACCTACTTCTATATATCTGCAGCCATGTCGTTCAGCATCGTTTTTTGTTTCATTCTCTCATCACCGTTAGCGGGCATAAGTTCGTTCGGTAGTCCTGTATTTAGTCAAACACTTCCGGCTCTGGGATTGGTCTGTACTTAAGAACTAGGAACTAATTTAAATTTGTTTCTCTTTTTTGTTTTGTTTTGTTTCAAATGTAAATTTAGATTTTACAAACTTCATAAATATGAATATGGTTAAAGATATGTGTAGTAAGTAGGTTCATCTTTTGTTTCTTCTCTTTGGTTTGTTTCTTTTTTGAAAAATATCATAATATTGTTCGAATGAGTGGGTTTTAGAGAGTACATATGTTGAGTATCTTCTTGCATTGATGCTGACATTATCGTTCATCTGGCTAGTTTAACATTTGAAGGCGCAAGAAAATTAAATAAAAACAATACAAAAATAACTCAATAGTTAAGCACTTTAGGTCGTATTGCGGTATGGTATAGCATCCAT